>JAZDUA010000295.1:117500-717500 GCA_038098605.1 Gryllus longicercus | reverse complement strand
AGAAATGTTAAGAAAATTAAAACTTGACTGAACTGAATAAGCAGGTAATTACACTATATGACTACACCTCGAATAAGAACCACCCCGGAAAAGCCGCGTGTTAGTTATCTTGGTTTACTGCATACCCGTTTTTTCTCTCAGAGGCGACGCCTTCCGCCGCTCCAGTCGGCCGTGGAGGCCGGATCGTCGCCGACCCGGCGCGCGCGGCCTGCGCCGCGCGGCGCCCAGCTGTCTTGAGCTAGGTCGCGCGACGTCCGCCGGCACCGCGCGCCCCGCCGCTCGGCGCGTGAAATACGGCCCAGTGGCCCGCAGCCGCGCCAGACGCGGTAGCCACGCAATTAGCAGAGGCCATTAATTAGCGGGCCCGAGGATTGAGGCTGCTCGCGCCCGTACATTACGCGGCCGCCGCGTCTAAATCTCCCCCGGACAAATAAAAACGCCGCGCAGCTCATCACGCGCCGCCGGCAGTAACGAGCGCGGGGAACAAGCGCGCATTCATCCGGCGGCCGGCAGCCCCCGCGGCGGCCCTGCCCCTCCCCGCTCCACCCCGCCCCGCCCCGCGGTCATCCCCGCCGCCGCCGCCAAGGCCTGCACCGCCGGCAGGCAGCGGGCGCTCGCGGAGGCGGAGGCAGTGGCGGCGGCGGCGTGCGGGCGACTTTCGCCCGGCGGCAGCGGCGGCGGCGGCGGCGGCGGCGGCGGCGACGGCGGCGGCTCCATCATCGACTGCTCCGCGTTCCCATGGGAACGGTTGCGGGGGCGGAGGAAGGCGCGCGGGGGGCGCGGCGCGCGTTCCCTTGGGGTCGGCGGCGGGCCCGAGGGGAGGAGTCGGCGCCCTGGCATGGCGCAGCCGCGGCGCCGCGACCAACGCCAACGACGCCGGACGGGCGCGCTCGGGCCGCTGCGTTCCGCCGGCATGCGCGCCCGCGGGCGCTCGGCGTGCGTTGCGATGCAGTAAGCCTCGCGTCGATATTCGGAAATGCGAAAATCTGCGGGCGGCGGCGTGTCGCTGTTAATTGTGTGCGTAATGCAGGCGCGACCAAAGCTACCTTCATCCGCGCCGCATTAGACGCGCGACCTGCGCGGAAACAAATGGCGTGCGCGGAGGGCGGCGAGGCGGGCGTGCCGACTGGGCGGCTGGGCGCGTGTGGGCGGGAGGGTAGGCGGACGGGAGGGCGGACGGGTGGGCGGGTAATTGGTGGCCAGAGGTAGCGTCACCACGCCCCTCTCTCACCGCCGCTGCCACCGCCGCCGGACGCACTCCCGCTGCCGTCGCCCCTAGCGCGCGGCCTCCCTTTAATGCTGTTAGCGCGTTTCGCTTAATAAATAAAGTGGCGTGAGGCGGCGCGCCGTCCTGTATGGTCCATCAGGCGCGGGCGTAAAGGTTGGCGCGCGTTGTCAGCTGGAAACGAGCCAGTTGCGAAGGCGCACCCTGCCCCGCGCCGCCTTCTTCGCCACCGGCCCAGGGCCCTGGGGCCGCGCTCCTCTGTGGCCTCTGTCAGCCCCTCGGGTCCCGCGTCACCGCTGCCTCCGCCCTCACTGGCTTGCGTCTTCGCCGTCGCCACGAGGACGGGCTGAGAGCACCGTCAATGTTTAACGCCGCCGCCACGCGGCGCGGCAATCGTCCCGGCCCGTCAGGCCTTTCGACAACGACGACGACGGTACGAGCGGCGTCTCGGGCCCCGCGACTGCGGCCGCCTGTTGTACGGCAATTTTACGACGTATAAAGGAATCGGGCCGTGGGAGGGGGCGGAGGAGTGGGGGCGGAGCAGATTCGCGCGCGCGGCCTAATGGCGCGCCCTCCGCCACCGCCGCCGCCGAGTCCCAGTCTTCGTGGCCATTAATGCGTCTGTCGATATCTTGCTGGGAATTGGGCGCTCGCCGCGGTCGCAATAATGAGCACGGGCGCGCCCGCTGAATCCCGGGCCATTCGCTGCTCCTTTGTTTCCCCATCAATCACGCGCGTCCGCGCGTCCGCGTCCTCTTCGTCCTCCTCCACCTCCTCCGCTTCCGCCACCGCCCTTGCGCGCCCCTCCGAACGCGCCACCGCTTCCGCCTCCGCCTGCGCTGCCGCCGCGCCGCCTTATTTGGTAGCGGGCCGCGCGTATCGATTGTATAAACGGCGCCACGGCGGGCAGGCCGTGGCCCGCGTGCTGGCCGCCGCCTCCGTCGCCGCCTCCGTCGCCTCCGCCGCCTCCGCCGCCGCCGCCGCCGCCCGCTCGCTTTCCGCCTCGCGCTCACTGCGGGCCCCTGCGCCGCGTCGCACCACGCGGCCTTCATTCATGTGGCCTCCGCGCGTCTCACCACTACCACGAGAGCCGCGTGTGGAAATCGGTTTAGGCGCGTTTGCGTGGCGATGCGAGTAGACGTATCCATATGGGCTTACGAGTCATGTTGACAATACTACATGACTCTCATTGTATTAAAAGACAACTGAATGTTTTATGCTAAAATATTAATATATTTATTATTATTTAATTATTTCTTGCTTAAGTCTCGGAGATTCACCATGCGGCTTTTTTAGGTCTGAGGGCCAACTTTGGCAAATACATACTAAATTACAGCTCATAATAAATATCGCGGCTCGAATCCATAAATTCTTGGCTATCCGGGCAATGCCGCGTCGTTGGTTGAGAGGCCGACATGTTTCGCCTGACATGTCGCAGGCTTCCTTCCGCATGTCGGGGACTATTCGACATATTTTCAAGATGACATTTTTTACTTATAAGGTTTATTGCATTCTTTGATAATTGTAATTTTTGTCACTTTTATAATTTTTAAAGTTTTGATTGACCAGACCCGTATCTGTGATAACAAATGGTATAACTTCAACAAAACTAAGGCGATCTATTTCTCTGGATTCTATGGCCAAACGGGTACATTGGGCTATTTTCTCTATAATAATATTAATTATTCTCATTATTAATCATATTCATATTATCTTTATTATTTTGATTGTTCACATTTCTGGTTCATTGGAACACCTGTTTCTTAAAGAATAACGGGTTTTAGGCCAAGTCTGTTATTTATTTTGATTAATTATCTGTTCGGAGAAAGTTTCAAACAATGCGGAAATATTCAGAATAACACACTTCCACCAATATAGACTTTTCTGACCTCTCAAGATAATATGTAGACTGCCTCCCCTCCAGTTTATTATGTGAACGTGGCTTTTATCACAGCTTGTTAGAAAGCATCTACAATAATGTTTACCACACTTGGGCAAACATTCCAAGCGTTTATCATGTGGCTCACTGATCACACTTCACGACTGCCGGTTTTTAATTTTATTTATTTGAGAGATAGAATTTATATTTTAAAAATGGAAATGAACAATGCATTTTTCTCTATGGAGCTACATTTTTATAAAAGTCACTCAATGGTGATTATGTGATCGGAATGAGAAATAATATTTTAAAAGGGTATTGAACAGCTCAGAATATTTTTTCCTTTCCCGAATTTATGTAGTCCCACGGAGAATATATATTTATGGCCATAAATGAAAGATGTAATAAAAAAATTCTGATTAAGACGTAACTCATTGTACTCCATTAATTTATTTCTAAATAATTTTTGCCCACAATATTTACATGTTTACACTCGATAGAAGAAAACTCAGTAAATGCATTACGTTTTCATGGAGTATGCATTGTCAAATATCCATCCCTTCGCAGATTTAACGTCTCTTTGCGTAACGCGAGTAAACAAATTGGCGGCGTCCCGAGAGACTTGGGAAGCCTCGCGGGGTGGGGATCTCCTCGCGGCGCGACCGCCGTCCGCTGCGGTGTCTCAGGGCCAGGTCGTCCGCCGCAAAGGGACGAAAGTCCGGGCCGCAGAGGGCCTTCCCCGAATAGATCAATACGCACGCAGCGCGTTTCGCGGCGGACTGGATACGACGCCGGGCGACGCCGAGAAGGCGGCGGCCCACGCCACGGCGGCGGCTCGCGATAATGACAAAGGAGAGATATTTGACGGCCGCCGCTAAAGCCGACGCCGGCGCTCCCAGATTGAAATAAACAGGGTGCCGCGGCGCCGGCCAGCCCTGGAAATTGGATGGAGTCGCTGTGGTGAAGGCTCCTTCTGGGGCGAAGGTAGGGCGCGGGCCCTCTGAGACGGAGGGGAGGGGTGGGGAGGTGGGGAGGTGGGGAGGGGCGTGGGAGGCGACGTCGCGGCGAGCGAAGCACGTCCTCTTGCACGGACCTCATCCCCGTCGGTGCGGCACCGGGGTTCTTATAGAGCGACGCAGCGGCCGGTGCGGAGCGTGCGGCGTCAGGGCGGGGGGGGGGGCGGGGAAGGGGGAGGGGCGGGGCGTTTGGATCGGTGGGTGGGGCGCACGTGCGCGTGCGGTGGCGGTCGGCGGCGCGCACAGCACTCCCTCGCGCCTGGTAATGGCCCGGCGGAACGTGCGCTAGGGACTAGTTGCGGACGGCGAAAGACCTAAGGTTGGGTGGCTGCGGGCTGAAGTCTGCGGTGCCGGAATTTCCGGCCACCCTTTCGTTTGTTTTGCTGCGTTCCGCCGGCGGAGAGGAGCTTCGCGGTTCCCCCGCATGAAATTCATATGTGTTGGCTGGCGAATACGTTATCGGAAGAGTTGACCGTTTCTTTTCCGCCACATCCCGACGTAACTCAATAGGACGCTAACTCAATAACTGTAAACGCATTGGACGGGGTGACCCACGGTGTAGCGGTCAGAATGCTCGCCGTCCAACGACGCGTCGGGGTTCAAATCCTGTTCGTTCCATGTGGAATTTGTAGTGGGCAAAGTGGGATGGTGGCGGGATTTCTAGGCCTCCGTTTCTGGTCTCTTGCATTTCGCCAGTATCATTCATACTATTTCCTCCTAAAATCTCGTCCATATTATCTTTCAGTATTTCCATGTATGCCGTCAGTTACGTCAAACGTCAGAATAGACGTAGGCGTGTATGGCGTGTATGTCGAAAATGTATTTAACAGAACACAATCTTTAACGACATATGGCTGAACATGCGTAATAGTGTGTCGATAAATCTGTATTGCGAATTTTAAATGTGCGCATTAATTAAAAGTAAATGGCATGTGAGAGGTGTCTATGATTTGGTTAGATATTCAGAAACGTGCGGAAAATCGCTAGACAATTAAAAACAGTTTCAACTTTGCTGAAAAATACAAGAATTTTGTTGCATTATTCCGCCTATTGCTTTCTGTGAGAACAACTGAATTCTCATACTTGGTGCATTACTGCTTACGACACAGCTGACGTCATGCGACAGTAAGGCTGCAAGGACGACGTTACGCACCATTAAATATTTATATTCACGTGTTTCCTTATGGAGCATCAACATGTTTATTGTTCTTTGTAAGTAAAGAACTGTTGTACTGCCTATAGTATACTATAATATGTTATTGCAGTTAACAAGCCAATACTCACGAACACTTCGTTATCGTATTTTTTTTATTGCTGTGTTGCTGTGTTATACTATAATATTTTTTGTTCATGAGTAGTGCGCGCGCTACTTTTTGGAAAATCATTTTGTGTAATTCTCAGCAACATTTTTGTAACATTCGTATATTTCATCCGACAAATGTAATATAACACTTGAGGATATGGGAGGGCAAATTTATTATTTACTGACCGTAAATCGTTAATCTTTCGAAAACAACAACATAACTAGGTTAGGTAGAACATGTCAGACTAAATAACTAAACAAATACTTAAATATAACTGATAAATAGACGCAGATACGAAGCAGAATAACTAAAATATTTATTAAACTTTTGACAAATATTTTTTAAACATAATTCATTTTGGTTCAGTGAGTATGTTTATACATATTATGCAGAAAGCATTTTGAGTGGTCTTATTGTTCAGTGCTTTCCTAAATCTTCGCACTGCGCACAAATTGCAGTTCGAGTTTTGGTGTGGGCGCCGCTCGCCACTGCCCTCTCGGTCCGCGCGCGTGCGTCGCCGAACGAGCCAGCGCGCACAAGGAGCGCTCACAGCACACGCCCTGTGCGCGGCCTTGTTCCGCGCCACCCGCTTCGCCCGTGCCGCCCCGCCCCCAGCCCCCGTCCCCGCCCCCGCCCACACCCTCGGCCGCACAGCCCGGCGCGCGCTCTCGCCAGTGCGTGGACGCGCCTTTGAAAAATGCGCTGCGTCGGCGCCCCGACAAACGGCGCGGCCCCGGAGATGAATGACGTCGCGTTCTTGGCGGGCGCTGCCTCGCGGCTCCGGCCGGCGCTGGATGGTATGGTAGGGGTGGTGTTTGTGCTGGGAACGGTGTTGTAGAGATGGTATAAGACGTAGTGGTAGTGGTGGTGGTGATATGGGGAATAGAAAATCTTGTAGAAAATCTTATGGCGGTTTTGCTGATGGTGACAGTAATAGTGGACAGGGTACAGGTCATTATGGAAGTGGTACATCTGATGGTGAGGGTGGCAATGGTTATCGAAGTGCAGGTGTCAGTGACTTAGGTATTTGTGTTGCTAATTAAGATAGTGGTGGTGTTTTAAGTGGTGGTGGTGGATGTAGAGTTAACAATAATATTGATGACATTAGAGCGCGCAGTAATAGTAGTGGTGATGGTGGCACTGATAGTACTAATAGTGGCGACGGCAGAGATGATAATGGAGGTAGTATTAAGTAATGGAGATGGTGTCAATAATACTCGTAATGGTGGTGGTGATGTTGACGGACGTTGGTGTGGAGATAATTGTGATAACGATGGAGACGGGAAAATTGTAGGAGTGAGTATGATGGTGGAAGATAAGAAAATCTAGATCATGAAAGTTAACTGTAAGGAAAGGGAATGTGCTGGCGCTATGACACGTGTTGAATACAGTGCTGTCAACAGTATTGATGCTGAAGTGGGTAGACAGTCAAACGATGTCACTGTGATGATGGAAGCATTAGCGTGCAAAAACGGAGCGGTAGCAAATCTGATGTGGGCTGTGAAAGCTGCTGCGGTGGCTATAGAAGTATAGCATATTTCGCGACGTTTCGAGAAAAAAAGACGTCAGCTGCGGCGGTCAGCGGACGCAGGGGCAACGGCATCTGGGGGGGGGGGGAGTGGGGCTGTCCGCGCGTCCGCGCGCAAGCAGCGTGGGTGGCGGAGTTTGTGGCAGACGCACTCCCCGCCCCTCGCTCCCCACGCGCCGCCTATCTCCATCATCCGTCAGCTCGTGACGACAGTCTATCGCGGGGCTCTCATCATCGGTTGGAAATTCGCTTAAACGCTTCGGCTCATTAATCAGGCGGCGCGTAGGCGGTGGCTGCGGTAGCAACAGCCGCAATACCAGTGGCGGAGATGGAGGGGCGATGGTGTCGGTTTCAGCCGCCGCCGAGCGAAGACCTCGCTTCTTTGGGTGGCGTACATGACAACTTAATGTAATTTGTGAATGTCGTCTTATAATTTATTGACGGGAAACGCCACTTGATTAAAATAATAAAGAGAACCACATTCAAAACTGTGCTTGGAATTGATTAAAGAACACTGATTAATTAAGAATAAAAATCTTATTTATATACCTATATTTTTCGTATTAGGAAACCAATTAACAAGATTTCTTAATCTCTTTAATAGTGAGAACTATTCGGAGTATTCTATTCACCTTTTTTTGCAATCACACTTAACGGAATTTTTTAAAACCTTTGTCTCACTTCGTAAGAATATTGCAATATTTCCCACAAAATAATATAATACGAAAGATGGCTGTGGTAAGGTATTGGTCAGCTTTTATGTTCACTACGATATTGAAACTCACCGAAGCATATTTGTGTCGAGTGTTTTCTTTTACAAGAGATACAAAAATCTAAGTGTACTTCGTATTAGCAAAAATGTTAATACATTCTTGCCGAAAATGGAATTATCGGGATAAATTCGCAACTCGAAATAATAATAATAATTAAAAACGCGAGAATAAAACATACTAAAAGTGATTCCCCGACGAACAAAATCTATTTACAAATTCTTCTACGATATATTTCACGTGCATTGTCCGAAAAGGTCCGTTATTAAAATCTAGTTTTATATTACAAAACTAACGAAGAGTATTTTCAAAAACGAGATTATTTCACGCCGCGTGGCGCCATGCTCGACTGCGTGGCTGCTCGCACAGCATGGCTCGCTGCGGCGGCAATGGAGGCGGCGGTAGCGGCGGCCCTTTTTGCGGCCCGGGAGCTTTGAATCGTGCCTTTCATCCGGTGCTCGTTCGCGCCTCCGCCGCCGTCGCCGCCGCCGAGGCCGCCGTCGGCACGCGTAATGCTTCGACGCCTTTGCCGCCCGCCGTGCGTCGCCGGGCGTCGGGTTGCCGCGCGCCCCTGGCCTCGTGTGTTCTCGTTCTGCCGGTCAACCTTGTCGCGTACTCAGGCCAAGTTGACGCGAACGGCCTTGACAAGTTTTCCATACTCCACAGCATGCAATGCTGTAGAAGAAATTCGCTCCTCAGGCAAAAGGGGCGGAAATCAGGTTTGTGGGGTACAGGAAATGCTTTCTTCTAACCTTACTTGGAATTGTATTATCTCCTGAATTTGTCGCTGCCTTCACTCCTGTCGCGTATTCCCCTCCTTTTGACATTGATACTCTATTACAGCCTACTAGCTTCTCCGGGCAGCCGGTGATCCCTTCCCTTATGTGTGACTGTAGCAGTTGTGGTGCTCATTACTCCCACTTACCTTGTACTCGTTTATAGCTCTAATATAATACTATATTCGGTTCAAGTCAGAAGATGATTATTTTAAAAGGACGTAAAACAGTTGTAAATTGCCCGAAACTACATCGTTCTTAGAAATGTACTCTTCTGCCAGCGAAGTGATCCGGGAAATAGCTAATTATGTCTCGAAAATAGCAGTTTGGAGAATGCAGTTAGAGGTTAAGGATAGTTTTTACCAGTGATATAGACTGTTCCGACATCCTCATTAAACAATTATTGTAATAATTTATGAAATCACGTATACAAATAAAATAAAAAGACGAAAACTAAAGATACGACTAAAATTAAAATTAAATAAAAATCACGTCAAAAAGCATGTGAGGATATTCAAACGAATTAGTGTATGATTGAGAATTTAAATGTGAGGCAATCACGTTGACAGCTCAGAACCACGGACCATCAAATTGCTCGAGCCGTTCTCTTACGTCACGCTTTCAACCAAACTCACAATGGATCAACTCTTTATCCAATATTAGATCAAATAAATAACGTTTCTTTAAAATAGAAGTTTTAAGGTGCACTTTCCTTTTCCTCCTTCAGAATACTCGTAATGCAAATTGTATTTCAGGCAGGCAGGTTACTCTTACATCAATTTCAAGCTCAAAGTAAACGCTCACTTTCGTGAGCGGCTGAACTTTCAGTGGCCAGTGGCTCATTCAGACTTTAGAAGCCAATACAATAAGAGGAGTGATTTATTTATACAAAATTTTAAGTTAGTATTTTCATGATTTTGGAGTACTAATTTTCTTTAGAAATTCAGCCAGTTTTTCTAATTGTATTTCCTGAAGAAAAGACTTTTAATAGAATGTAATATATATTTTTAAAGAAGCGAAGTTACATGAAATGAGGTTATTTACATAATTTAGTAGTTGTACACATTAATGAACGAAAAGGAATATTGACTTTTGACTATTATTGACTTTTATTATTTTTCTCAATAACTGAAATTCTCATAATTGAAAACAGACAATAGCCGCAGTGGAAAATTTCTGGCATAGGTCTGAACTTAACTTATTTTTCTCAAATTTCTGGTCACGTTGAATTTTACAATGATTTCATATAATTAGGTAGCAGATGATTTACGGTTACTGAAAAACTAAAAATAAAATATGTTAAAATGGGGACAAGGACCATAATAATATTTGTATATACTACCTGTTCTATTTATAAATGAGTCAATGTAGTAGAAGTCATCTATTTAATTGAAATTAGGTTGTTTCACATTTATTGTGAAAATGATTGGAATGTCGTGAAATTTTTAGTATTACCATTGAAATGATTGGCTTTTGTTGCATATTGTATGGTTAACTGTAAACGGTTAACGGTAAATAAAATTTATTTCTAAAATTAGAGTTTCGTTTTTAAATTGTGTGTTTGTGCATCGAAATATGGAATATATTAAATTGTTGTTTATTTAAGAACTTAATCCAGTAATATTTCATTAACGGATCAACAGAGTTCAGTAGAGGGCACAGGAGAATAGACCATTTAGTCAAGGAATTTGCCACATGGTGTCGCTTCAAACGTTCTGAATCTTTGTCGTTCGGCAGTAGTGATAAAGTACCGGGGGAAAACAGTCGAATGTCTTCGTGTGAATTCGTGATGCGTGTTACGGGTATGTTCAACCAAGAATTGGTGAATGTTTCAGCGCAAATGACAACAAAAGTGATACTATTAATATCTCTGTACTTTTATTCGCTACGGAAAGATAATTCAGAGAAGAGAGTGAATCAACATGCGATTCCGGTAAGTAAATGCTTGAATAATTCTCATGTAAATGTAATCATATAAATTTGAACAGATGATGAGCAGTATACATTTTCGAATATTTTGCAACAAGAATTATAAAAACATGTTTATCATATGAATGAATTTAATGTTTCCTGATATTTTGAAATGTTTTCGTATATTGATACATTATTTTGTATTTGAAGCATTTTATTTGCTACATGTCGTGAAACAACATAATTGTTACCAATGTATTTTGATGTATGCCATTGAACGAATGTTTGTGAGTAAGTATTGGTGGAGTAATTGGTATAGATTACGTAATAGTACATTATGAAACAATGATGGATATTAATACACGAGTGTGATATTACGATACGAGCAAGGAACTTTTACGATGAATTCTTTCGTGGCAGTTGACAGTGCAGGATTCAGTCAAGGCCACCTAGCGCTCAGCTCTCTTTGCTTCCCAGACACTCCCCTGCGGCAGGTGTCTTTTGTTTACCACTGCGCTAGTCAAATAGGGTCGAAGTGAAATGACCCAATTTATTTTAAATAATATTTCACAAAAATTATTACTAATAATAAAAGAAATTACAACTAACAAGCATAATATAATATTAAATGCAATTTTGATATACACAATCGAATGAAACAATTTCCAGAACTATTCTCAATGATTAATTGCCAATATATGGTTTGTAAACTTCTGTGATTGGTCAAGAACGTGTATCATAATGAAACCTGTATGATAATGAGTATCATTATGCAACGGGTTTCTGTAGTCAAATGACAAAATTATACAATGGGGAAGAAAAAGTTATTTTAAAAAGTAGGAATTTTCGTTTTGTAGGAAATTTATAAATCGTTCAAAACATAATTCTAGTAAATGAAAATGAGTTCACATGATTAGCATTAGTCTATTTTAATCTTTAATTCCGATTACGCGAAAACAAATGTTCAAAATCAAAGGGAGTTTTATTATCTCTGCAATGTCTTGTCGGTAGTTAGGTTTGCGAGTCGTTCCGCAGTGTGTTGTACATGGAAATGGTCAACGCTCTCCGGTCCATGTGTTCGCCATCCGCCATCCTGGAGTCGTAATCTCCGCGCAACTGCGGATAACAAGTTAACGGCAACTTCTTTCGGATGGCCGAGCGTCTTGTTCTCTCCGTTTCCGGGAGTTCCACCCGTCCGTCCGTCCGACCGACCGTCTCTTTCGCCTCGGCCCTGTCCTGCCGTGGAGGGGGGCGCGCAGGCGCCTAGGGACGATGTCCCGGAGGGCAGCAGGGCACCGGTGGGGCGACCGGCGCGGGCGGTGGCGGTGGCGAGGGCGAGGCTGCTAGAGGGAACGACTGATTTAGCCGCTCGGTGACCTTTGCGCCTCTGAGAAATTCAAAGGTCAAGTTCGGTGGAGGCGTCGAGCTCAGGCCAGACCGATGGCACAGCCCCACAACATCATAACTTTGCATTCATTGAGCTGGTTTTTTTTTTCTGGGATATTACAAATTGTCGACTTCGATGGTCTTCATTGGTTTGCGTGCAAGTTAAACTGCTCTGTTATTCCTCTAATTTTCTTGCAAACATTTCAATAGCTTTCTCTTCGGAAAGTTGATAAATTTTCAGTGATAACCTATTCTCGAGCAAAAATGTAATATCCATTAAGGAAACCTATCTGCTAATTTGATGTGACACATCACGCATATTTCAGTTAACTGTTATATACGTGTCAAATTTAGAAAGTAAAAAAAAAATGTGAATATCTTATTAACATGTTAATTTTATGTATGCGACACGAATTACATATGACTATAAAGGTCATATAACGAACATCCCATTAATTTTCTATCACGGTTTTTAGGGACGTTAAATATTACACAAAGGCTACCTTTGTGGCACACAGATTGGCTTGTTAATGCGTCACTGAAAGGGAATATTCAACGTATTTAGATTTGTGATGAGACTCGCTCTCTCAACTACATTCCCTAATTTTAGAATAATACGTAGGCGCCAACAGAAATAAATACTTTCTGGTGAGCGCTTGAAAATCACGAGACAGCCTCCGAAAGTAACACGAAAATTACTTACAAAACCCAGTTACGAGATGCGTAATAGGAAACACAGGACTTGTATGGCGTTGATAACAGCGGTAGATGCGAAAATGGAGGTGATGACAGCGGCGGCCGCAGGTATTTTCAGCGGCGTGCGCCGCTGATGTGGGCGGCGGCGGCGGTGAATGGCGTGCGGGGGCGGGCGGCGGGCGGGGCGACCGGGCGTCCCGAGCGTCCCCGGCATCCCGGCAGCGATATTGTTTTCCCAAAAGCCGCCAAAGCACGCGTTAGGTCGCGTCCGCGCCGCCGGGACGGGCGCGTGTTACAGGGAATGAAAATAAATTGAAGCCTTTTCAGCGGCGCTTTGCAATGTAAAGTATCATTTGTATCTTGCCTGGCGCGGCTAATGTATTTGCGCCGGCGGGGGCGGAGCGTGGGTGGGCGGGGCTGGGACGGGCAGGGCCGCGGGGCGGCGGCGGCAGCGTGACAATCAATCCACTTAACCCGCATGCAGCTTTAACGTTCGTCGTGTTGACCTTTTTTTCATGTGTGCGTTCATTCGACGTCGCGCGTGCCCTTTTAATTGTTAGTGTACAAGTCATTTCGGCGCGGCCGACGGGCGCTGCCCCCTCCCTCGGCTCCCACCCCCACCCCCATCCCCGCCCCCAGGCGACCGCGCGTGGCCCCGCGCCGCCAGGTCCCGCTGCTGGCAGTCGCCCGTGACCCGCGGCTGTGGCGTTGCGGCTACTCGGCTTGCCACCCCCACGCCCCGCCCCGCCTCACCGCCCCCCCCCCCATCCTTCCTTCGTCCTACCTCTTGTTGACCGGAATCACTATTTAATAAACGCCTATTTCAAATTTATCGTTGCCATATTATGACGAATTTTCTGATAAGGGTCGTATGAATGGCAAATTTCACTACAACCCAGAGAAATGATCACATCAACTGTAAGTTTGAGTAATGTCATTTCATAAAATACTTTCATGGCATGGTATTTAAATTACGAATAATTAAAAAAATATCATTATTTTATGTAGTACATGCAAACGCATTTTTTTAAGATAATCATTTGCGCGCAACACTAAAATAATTACTGTGGTTTAATGTGATTTGAGAAATGTGGAAAATGGATTTCTGTAAATCATGAATGTTTTGATTTCTCAAAACATGGACGAAGTTCTGCTAAGAATTATTTTTGAAATACACGATGATAAAAATGTTCATTCACCCGAAGTTGTGTATTTGCTAATACTTCGTAGTTTTAGAGAATTGAATTATCTTAATATTCATTGGCTGAGGTTCTTCCTTAGTTCGTTTCTACTGAATTAGTTTTGAAGTTCTAAAAGTGTCTACTTTTTACATATATAAGGCTGTTTCTCAATATTAGCATTTATGACTGTGCTCGGTTGTGAATGTGAATGTGTAATAAGCTGCTTACGTGTCAGTTGGCCCACCCTTTACATGGACTGAACAGCTGTGAAGTGTTTCAAATTTGACTTAACACGAGCCTCCAACGCTACCAACTATTTTTCATACCCAAATTTCCCGACAAGAATCAACTAAATGACGGTTTGGCCGTATTTATTAGCTAATGTTCGTATCAAATTACGGAAAGACAAGATTTCTCCTGAAAGACTCAGTTACCGAAACACGTCATACTGTGGTGAAAAGTATATACCTGACTCCTTTAATTAATTCCGGCCGGCATAGGTATCTCCATACGAACGCGCCAGCGCGAGCAGCGCAGGCCGCGTGGGTGGCGAGACGGGGCGTGGGCAGCGCACGAGGCGTCGCATTGCTCGCCGCGATCTAGCGGCGCCCACGACGCCGGCGTTTGAGGGGAGGGAAAGGAGCGGCGGCGGCGGCGGCGGCAGCAATGGCGACGATGTTTGCGCGCGCTGGCGGAGCGTCGGCCGCGGAGCGACGCCGGACAAACACCCAGCGACGGATGCGATTGAATGGGCGGACGGGTGTGCAGGCGAGCGCGCCGTCCCGCCCCGCCCCGTCCAGCCCCTCCCATCCCCTCCCCGCCCCGCCCCGCCCCGCCTTACCCCTCACCACATCGCCCCACCCGGCTTCGCGTCGCTCTCGCGACCAATACTCTCGCCCCCCTCCCGTCCGCATCAGACCGCGGTCTCCGTCAACCCTATTCTTGGCGGGTACATAAATTAGCACGCCACCTACACCGCCTCGCATCGTCCACACTCCGCCCCCTATTCGCCCTCGCCTACCGCCGCCCCCGCTTCGAACCCGCACCCTCCTGTCAATGTCTCCACTTGCTTTTACGTCGCTCCGATGTCGCCCCCCCCCCCCTCCTTCGTGGCTCCCGCTCGGGGTATGGGACGCGTCTACCTCGCCCGCGCCTCGCCTTCCGCAGGTCCTTACACGCCGCATCAGCGCCGCCTGGCGGCTTACGCACCACCTGGCGGCTTCGTTCGTCTTAGTCTATCGGCGCTGCTCTCGTCAATGTTACGTCGGTATTACTGTCTACTACGCTATACAGACAGAGACGCGTAGTTTCTTCCGTTCCCGCTTCCGCTATTCCTTCTTCTCGCGCTCAATCTTCATCCTCTGCGATATTTCTTTTCACCGCAGTGTCGTCTCAATATCATCATAGACGCTCATTTTACAGTCGTGTAGACTAGTCTTGTTTCGCTCCTGTTGGCCTCCAACGTAGAACATTGCCATACGCTAAATGCGCTTGAATTTTCTCCTATGTAGAAACACATAGTCCTTCAGGTACTTCTCTATGTTGTCGCCTGACATACGTTAATTTTCTATTTGCTTAGTTTGTTACACGTTAGTCAAAAAAGCGGATACTTTTGAAATTTCAATTTCATCATTATACCATCACTTTTATCACATCCCTTTTTCCATCAATTCTTCAATTCTTGCTACTCCACTCGCGTATTCGGCCTTCGGTGTGTTATATGTACTTTACAGGCGTTTTACTACAATAGTTTTTCGCATTCACAATTCTCAATGAATTACCAACTAGTTATGTCCTCGCGTTTTCGGAATTTTTGAAAGTAGTTTTCTGTCTCACTCGAGTCCTATCTCACCCATTGTTCTCATGTGCTAGCGTCTTTAGCGGGAACATACATGTCACAACCAAGTGCCATATACGTAATACCAAACATACAAGTACCTTCTCCATTGGCGGACCTCGCTTCCCATTTCTCTTGCTCAACCTGCTCCTCCATTGTGCCACCACGGCGGCATGTCCTCCACCCTCGGCACGCCCTCGCATCCTCCTCGCACCCTCCCTCAACCACACCCGCTGCGCTCTGGCCAACCCTCCGCGCCTTCTGCGCCTCCCCGCCGCCACCCGCTCTGTCCCTCCCCTCCGCCCCTCCCGACCAGCCGGGCGGAGGCCCCCGCCGGGCGGCGATTCTAATGGCCGATTAAGTCATGACGCTATCAATGTAGATTGCCTGATAAATCTGATATGAGGCGGCGGCGGCGGCGGCGGCCAGCTGCCGGCCGGCCCGACCGACGCGCCCGCTCAGCAGTTACCCGCACAATGACCCATCGCCGCCCTCGCGAGCCCCCCCCCCCCCGTACCAACCCGTCCCTCCAGCACCGCACGCTGACTTCTCTCGCCCCTCCCCCTCCCCGTCGCCCTCCGCCCACCGCATGTGTCTTATCTTATCTCGGGAGTTATGCAAGGTGCCCCTTATTTGGGTGACCAGAAGAGTAGCGCGTGACCTTTCGTGACACATATTTGGATTAAGCCGCACAAGTGTTTTGTACTGTAATTCAGTATAATGTCCAACAATTTTTCAAGTGTTAGAGAAGTTGTATTTTAATGTAAGATAAAATAACATTTAATTATTGAAAAATATAGTATGCCATCAGGCTTAGTGCTGAACCCACGTTCTGTTTGAATGATTTAATTTTTTTCTTTTGGTAATTAATGAAAAGGAATAATGTGAATATTAAAACTTATTTTTAACTGAAAAATTAACGGTGACAATAACTTAGCGAAACATTTTATTGAAAACCTCCTTCTTTACGAGTTGAGAACATTCGACAACGAACAGAGACATGGTAACGAGAGAAATTCATGAACTAGGTCTCATTTTTTGTCAAACGCAAATCTTCTCGCGTTCGGTAGCCCAATACCGAAGTGTCACCGTAACTATCTCGATAGCGGCGCGCCAGTATCAAAATGTCCTCCACCGCGGCGCAATTCTTTTGTTTTGCGCCACCATATTAATCGTCGGATCGTTATCGCGCATGTGGGAACGGGCCCCGTGCGGCTGCGCGCTCCTCTGCGGCCGTCGGTCCGACGTTCGCCCCAGCCCCTGCTCACTGCCCCGCCACCGCTCCGCGATCCTCCGCCCTCTAACCGCCCCACCCTCGGGCGAGCACGGGATTAACAAAATTTTTCAAAGCGCTCGATGGGTAGCAAAGCGGGCGGAGACGAGGGGGCGGGTCGGGGGCGGATGGGTGAGGTGGGAGGGCGCGGGGGCGGCGCGCGCCAGCTCATCTGGCGGATGCGGCGCCGTCTCGCCTCGTGCCTCGCCACCCCGCCCCCTCTCCCACCCCCGCCCTGCGAGCTCTCCGAGACCTCAGAGCCTCGACCGTGTCTTTCTCTTCCTTCGCCCCTCCCCGCCCTCGACCGTCCCGGCGCCTCGTCTCGCCGCCGCCGCCGCCGCCGCTGCTGCCTCCCTATCCTCTTAACGTTTTTAATCAGTCTACAAGTCGCTGCGCAGCCCCCTCGTCGCCTCAGCGCGGCCGCGTTGCCCGCCCTCGCCGTCCCTCCCCTCCCCACCCGTCCCCGTCTCGCCCCGTAACGCCCTGCATCGCATCCCCGCTCGCCGCCCTCGCTGGCGACTAATTTCACACAGGCAAGTTTTCACGCGGCTAATTGCGGGTCCCTCGAGACGCTATTAAAGCAACATGCTCTTCCGAGACAATTTATTTTTGGGGAACTTGCTCTTAATATCTTCTCTTTTTCTTACCTCGGCTTCTTTGCCACTATCTCCCCTCCCCGCGCGCCGTCGGGGAACCTCCACCCCCGCGTATCTCGCGCGCGTAACCGTTTGGGCCGCGCGGAAAAGTGCGCGCTGCTTATCGTTGCGAGCGTCCCGCCCCGCCTCCCCCCGCCCCTCCCCCCTCTGCCTCCGCCCCGCCGTCATCCCGCCTTGCTTTGCCCCGCTCGCCATGTTCCTCCCCGCTCCGCAACCGCTCCGCCTCGGCTCGTCTGCGCCGGCCGTGTTATCTGCCTTGCTTCCGCCGTCGCCTCGCCACTCCACGTCGCGCTCCGCCCCGCCTCGACCCGCTCTCCTCCCCGCCGGCGTCGCTGTGCGGATGCGCGTTAAAGCGGTGATTGCGTGGCTGCTGCTCCTTTAATGTCCCGCCCCCGCCCTCGCACTCGGCGACCGATCGGCTGCCCGTCGCGCCGTGATGCATTCAATGGCTTGCTGCTTGCGCCCCCGCCGCGCCGCACAGATCGCGCGCTGAAGGGGCAGATAACGGGAGCTTGCCAGAAATATTTTCTTGCGTGGTACACCGTTTTTGGCGCAAGTTTGTGGAAGAAAAGGCTGAAATTGCAGTCTGCGTGCGGCCTGGAATGTGGGCTTGGAGGCACGAAAAGCACGATGCGACCAATTGCACTTTATCAAAATTAACGTAAGAATTGCTATTAAGCAATGGGGTCACATTGAATGTCTTTTAAACTCGAGCTTAATGAATTGAAAACCCTTTTGCCAAACAAACAATTTAAATTTCGGGAAGATCAGCCACAAGAATCGTTAAACATTCTAATAACTATGTAAATGTTTAATGAAATAACAATTCGTATTTACTGAAAGACATTTAAAAATCGCTAGTACAAAACAGCAGAAATTCCCTGCAGAACGTAATATAACATATTGATAAATAAAAAGGAATTAATTGAAAACGCGGATTAATTTCCCCAAGGATTTACTCGTTGGACAGGCGGAATCGTGTGTTGACAAAATTTTTCATTCAAAGTCTCATTAAAAAAGGAGCGATATATACTCGATCAATGTAACGAAGGATGTCCAGGATTTAGTTACCTCCCTGTATTTTTCATTGCCACGTCAGTTAAGGTTTATAAACTGGAGATAATTTTTAAGCATTTGTGAAGCGAGGTTTTCTTCCTTACCTGGAATCTCCGCATGTCGCGAGGATTGCCTGCGTTTTTCAGACAGTTCTGGTTGCACTTCAGGAAGAACTTGAGGAAGAACCTGGAAGTAAAATGCGAATTTTTAACATATAATGCAATGCCTTTATATGCTACATATTATGCGTGAACCTTTTATACACTGTGACAGGTGGAATTCCGGAAAAGTGCGGATATCAGATGTCATAAACAATGCATTGTTATTTCCAGTAAATCCACTGCATTAAGCGTGTACTATATTCTCAACATTTAAACTTCGAATCTTTTTTATTCTTTAAGAATTTTAAGATATATAACATTTCTAATAGAATGAATTTTCTTAACATTTAACATGGTATTTTATACATATCACATCACACAGAAGCATCAGTACATTATATTAATCGGTAAGTTTAGTATATTTGCAGAGTAGTACACTCGCATGTAGATTATTATCATATCCATGCTAAGTACGATCATGTTAATCCTGATATAGTTGGCAACTAAGACAAATAATTGACTAAATAGCAATTATTGGCCCCAATGGTCTTATTTATTGACTTAAAACAGAGCAAAGCCGTAATTACAGGCAGTATAAGGTATTGCAGAAAAACACTCAAATCAATGGAGATATCTTGCGTTTATTCATTACCCACAAAACAAATTTCCAAATTTTTCTATTCATTAACTACGTAGTTTTCAAGAGTCACTTTCTCGTACAAGTACCCCGTGAACCATCCGCCGTCGTACGCCACGAGAAAGTTCCCACCGCGACAGCCGCTGCGCCGTGCATCTTTCAGCGAACAGGCGCGAGCGACTCTTCCGGGGCGACGGCGTGGTTCCGCGAGCCGGCACATCGCCGACATGTGTCATCGCCGCGGACGGCCGCGCGGGCTATGAAGTTTGTCGGGCTGTCACGTGCGACCGGATTCGCAAGCGCTGAATTTAGCTACGCGCCTCCCGCGCCACGACGGGCGCCCGGACGGGCGACGAACGCGTCGACGGGGGGCGGGGGCGGAGGCGGGGCAGGCGCGGTTCGGGCAGCGGGGGTGACGAGCAGGGAGCAAGCGCTCCCACCGTCGACAGCGCGCCCACCCACAAAACTCGCTCATTTTCGCCTGCTGCCAGTTTTCCCATCGTTTTATCAATTTATCAGCCGATTCGCTTTGGCGATAAATCGCGCAATCTGGTAAGCCGGTCAGCGTCATAAAAAGCTTCATGGAGACCGACGCTGCCGCAACCAACCCGCCCGTCACCCGCCCGTGCGCGGCAGCCTCGACCCGTCGGGAGGGCGGGGGCGGGAGCGGAGGCGAGGGCGCCAGAGAGGTTGTTGTAGTGATGATAGAGTAGGGTGAATGGTGGTGGTGGTGGAGAAGGAAGAGGTGAAGGAGCTAATGGAAGAGGGAGAAGAAGAAGAAAAGAATAAGAGAATAAGAAGAGGAGAATAAGAATAAGAGAAGAAGAGAAGAAGAGAAGAAGAGAAGAAGAGAAGAAGAGAAGAAGAGAAGAAGAGAAGAAGAGAAGAAGAGAAGAAGAGGAGAAGAGAAGAAGAGAAGAAGAGGAGAAGAGGAGAAGAGGAGAAGAGGAGAAGAGGAAGAATATAAAATGTAAGAAGAGACTTAGATAGGAAATGTATGATGAGGAATTTCTAGGACGGGTGTGAAAGAGAGCATGGAGAGGTGGCAATGTATTATGGAAACTGTAAATGGAGAAAGCGTATGTCATCGTGCTGGAGTATTGGAAAGCAATAGAAGCTGAGCTTTAGCTTTGTTCATTGTCTGCACTAAGAGAGGTGCCAGTTATTTTAGATTAGATGACAGCTGCTTTCATTTATCATGATAATGAATATAACTTTATATAATACAATTCACCACCTGGTCACCTGTAAGCTAATCAAATACGTGAGAATGTTTCCAGCTTCACAATTGGGAATCATCTTTGCGGCCCTAGTGTTACTTTGCATGATGTAATTCAATAGATTGTCACAATGAAATAATCGGAACTGAATTTTATATTCCCCGAAACGAAATTCTCAAGCCGCATACCATTTATACATATTAACATTATGTTCTGTATTACTCAGATATTTAATTTTAAATATTTAATTCTGTCTCAAATGCTTGAGAAAACACAAGATAATTCGGGACAAAATTTGCAACAATCATTTGAAATTAGATATTAGAAAGAGTCAAAATTAGAAAGAGCTCTCCGGTAAAATCACAATTTTATGGCTTGCGAGTATCTCGAACTCAACGCCTTAATCGTTATAAATTATATTTTGACTGTTCAAAGAATTGTCTGCCTCACCCGGAAATCTAACCCGAATCTCACGACTGCTCAATGTTTTAATTGTCCCTGAGCTCAAGTGGTAGAGCGACTGGGCTAATAACCGCCGATATGGATTCGATTCTCGATTGGTTTAGTGAATCCTTCACTCTTCAGTTATTTATTATCCTAATTGTAGTATATCAACGTAATATTTAGATTTAAAAAAACAAATCCTTCTATTAGATATCTCCAAGCGAAATTGTACAGGAGGACATTATAATGATGTGCACATTTACAGAGTGGAATGCGATCAGGAAGGCAATTGGTTCTGTGACTGGGCCGCAGACTTGGCTGACCAGGGGTCTGCAGCGACAGTGGCGTCCGTTAAGATACCCTCGGCCAAGTCTCGTGCGGCGGCTCCCCACGTCCCGGAAGAAGACGAAGGAGGTGGCGGGCGGGGGAGTGTTGACATGCACCGAAAGGGAGTGTAAATCGAATTGGTGGGTCGGGCCGCGCGGGGCACCGGGGCGCCGAGGCGAGGTGAGGCAAGGCGGGGGCGGGGCAGGGTGGGACGGAGCGAGGCGCAAACGGGGGAGCGGGCCGACGGCCGGCTAACATCCCAATTACCGGGCCGGCCCGGTGGGCGCCGCCCTCGCGTCTCGGCCTCCCCGCTAGCGGCGACTCAGCCTCCCCGCGTCGCGGCGACGCCGCGCGTCAGACTGCCCCGCCGCCGCCGCCGTCTCCGCGCTCGCCGCCGCCGATCCCGCCGACCGGCACAGCTAAATAATCCATGGCCCGGGTGAAGAGGGTCCGGGGCCAATGCCTCCACCGCCACCACCACCGCCGCTGGACCCGCGCCTGTCCCCGCGCCTCGACTACCCCGCATCCGCGCGACGCGTCCCAGCCCCCCTCCTCCCCGCTTCGCTCCACGCAGCCTCAAGGTGCGCTCCGCTCCCTGCTCGCCGCGCAGCCACCATTGTCTGTCCCCGCGGGACGCGGCCCCGGGTGCCACCTGATTGCCACTCGCGGAAGGGCAAACAGTTTTACATCACTGCCGCTCCCGCACACCCCCGCGCCCACCTTGCTCCTCTTACGCCTCTCACAATCCCTCACCCCTCTCCACTTCGCCCTCGCCACCTCCCGCCCTCCGGTTGTCCTTCATCTGCGGTGTCGAGACGCCGGAGTGCGCCGTCGGGAACTTGGCTGCTGTCCGTCACTGCAGTGCTAGCCATCAAACGTCTTCGCCACGGGACGTAAAGCTCGCCTTACACTTCGATAGAAAAAACTGCTATTATTTCACGTTAATTAATGGACTGTAGGGTTTACACTGTTTTCAAATAATTCCGTCTACTCCATAAATGATGGAGATATGAACTTAACATTTCAATTGTTAAATATTTCCCCAAGTCACTAGGAATTCTGATTCGCTGTTAAAAGGAAAAGTGGAGCAGAAGAACATGTTGTTTCAAAAGATGTAATATAATGAACTATTTTATGATGGAAAGATGGAAAATATTGTTTTATTAAGGGTTAATAAAATTGTACAAATGTGGTTTAGCAATTAACTCATCTTTTAAAATTGATGGAAGCATGTTTGTCGAAATATTTTTTATATGCCACACCATTTCTGAATAAACCAAAACACTAAAATGTATTGTTCTTTGTTAGAACTCCACAATAACATATATAATGTATTAAAGAATCCGCTATGTAAAGGTATTTTTCAACGTGTTGTAACTTCTATAATGTTGCCATGTTCACAACAAAACTTAAAAGTTTTCGTAAATGTGATTGCAGTACTTTCTATTCATTGCTTGCGTTGTAAGTACCCTTTTTCTGAAAGCCATTCATTCGCTTTGAGAATGCGCGTTTGTGTAATTGGATTAAATTGATCTGAGAAGCGAATCCTCGGGGTAATTGAATTGCACGGCTAGATAACCAGTTTAACGGTCACTTCGCTTCGGTCAATTTGAGTGGAATATAAATATTGAGTAAAAGCCAAAACAAATACGAGTGCTCTGTCGTTCACGTATTATCGATTTTTATTGACACATTTGTATCTTATCCACCGGCATTTGGAATGGTCGGCGAGAAATGTGTTTTTGGAGATCATACGATGACCTCATTATTTCTTTGTACTCATTAATACAAAAATTGAAAGTTAATTTTGCTTCACGATTTTTCTTTCCCGACTTTTCTCTCCTCTCTTTCAGTGAAAAGAATGACTCATTTAGCAAATATGATATACTCTCTATAAAAGAAGTTTTAGGATTATTCTCATCACATGCTTCAGATATCAAGAATTAATATTGTATATTGACTACACTCTAGATGTTTTAAAACCTGCTGTTCACTCTCAAATATTATTTTCATATTACTTGTTATATCGTTCATGTTCAAATACGGATAAAAATACCACACATTTATATTCGTCAGGATATTTTTTTGCACCCTGCATCGAGATTGTCACGCATTTTCAGAAAAAGTAAAGACCGCAGAATGTGTCAAAGTAAATTAAAATTTTTAAAAAATATATAATTTACTACCTGCATTGAATTAAAATGTCATACAAATCAATAATATTTTCTTGCCCTCTCTTTAAGTATTATTTGTCCTCTCTCGAGCTACCATTCATGATCTGCCTTCTTTGGGCCCAAGTAGGTACAGGGCCTATTTGTTTGGCGCCACTTGTAGACAATATCACTGCAACTGGGCACAGAGCGAGTCTTGCAACCAGTTCTTTAGAGCGTCGGTGCGCAGAAAGTTCCAGGATCGCGTGTTCAGCGGAGGCTCGACCCTCTGTCGCGCCGGGTAGAACAAAGCTAGGCTGGAGAGATCCCCCGGAATCTCCGCTATGAATACGTTGTAGTTCCTGGCCAGTCGCCCGCAACGAGCGCAGAGCTCCCTCACGCCCGGTCACGCCAGCCCGCCATGCCTTGCCTGGCCACGCCACGCCATGCCCGGCCACGCCACGCCATGCCGGCCACGCCACGCCATGCCCGGCCACGCCACGCCATGCCCGGCCATGCCACGCCATGCCCGGCCACGCCACGCCATGCCCGGCCACGCCACGCCACGCCACGCCACGCCATGCCCGGCCACGCCACGCCAGGCAACGACACGCCACGCCCGGCCACGCCCGGCCACGCCCTCCCACGCCCGGCCACGCCCTCCCACGCCCGGCCACGCCCAACCACGCCCGGCCACGCCCGACCACGCCCGGCCTCGCCCATTCACGCCCGGCCACGCCACACCACACCACGCCACGCCACGCTGCACCAGTCGACGGTCGACAGCTGCTGCGTGGGTATGGACGCGATTACTATTTCAATCCGCAGCTCGAAATCGCGTAAAGGGAAATGAGCTGGATCATTGGGCAAGCTTGCTACCTTCGGTTTTGGTGCCTTGCGGCGTTTGCATCTTAATTGGAGGGTTTCCTTCATTTCAGCATGATGAAGTAAAGAGCAATAAAATGTGTTTGAGGCAATACGTTATATTGTACTGGCGTAAAAATGCTTCATACAAGAACAGAAAAATGCAATTTAAAAAAATCTAGTTAAGAAATACCGTTTTATCAGTTATTTAGATTAAAAAATGCTTCCCTAAGCAAATTTGGTAAGTTTTGTATTGTCGAATTCAAGTGAATAATTTTTGAATTTGTATTCAAAATTTACTCTGCCATTCACTATCTATTTTTAGGATATCGACAATAAATGGTATTCAGTGGATATGTGAATGTATATTAATATTTTTTTCGAATCAATGGGATTTCAAAAACATTAAAATTTATGTCTAGTGCACAGATTCAGGTATATTAAATAATGAAAAGTTAGACCCAGTGAATATGCAGAGCTAGTGATTATATATGACTAATTAAGTTGAGACTAACTCATTAAATACCTAATAAAAATAGTAGCGGTGCCTCTTGGAAATCCATCATCAGAAGAAAATAGCATTTGAAGTAATACAGAGCTATAAACTTACAGGACTATACTCATTTTTTCTTGTTCATTTAATTTCAGAGGCTTTATCTAGCTCACCTGATCATTTGTACTTCTAATTTTATTTTAAAAATTAAATATGTATGATATTATTTTCAGTTTCGCCACTGTTACTAACATGATTCAATATTTGAATCGTTTTGATCCACAATACCAGCGAATTACAAAAACGTCATAATGATGCGAAGATATTAATCGCTAACGGTTCGATGCTCGATGTAAACGGATTTAGGCGACTCCCACTGACAAACTTCAGGTCATTTATATCCTTCTCGAAGAACATAACTTTAGAAAGTCATAAGTTGAGTCATAATTTCGCCTCTTTTGCACCTGAAGAAAGATTCATTTCCGAGCCGCTTAGTGGTCTTAACTTGCAAACTAAGTTTTTGAAGTTCGATTCTCAACAGGCGATACGTCTAAGTTATGTCACCGCTCATGCCATTTCTGTATTAGCTCTGTCTCGCTCAATTGCATGGACCTGACTCCAGGCGGTGGCCCAGTTCAGTCCACCAATGCGCTCCTTCACGCTCTCGTTCCTTCGTTCATGTCGTAATCTGCGTCTCCCCCGTTACATGCCAACTCTAGCCCTCGCCCTCACCCAACCGCTCATCTGCACATTCCTACCTCGCTGCCCTGCACCGTCCCTCGCTCATCCCTGTCACAGTCGCGTGTTTGCGCATCTGCAATGCACGGCAAACTGAATCGGCGGCGGCGGCGGTGCCGTCGCCGTATGGACGCGACTGTTCACTCGACAGGGTGCAGCGCGGTGTGGTGCGGTGCGGCACGGCGCGGGTTGGGCGGCAGCTGGGGCAGAGGGGGCGGGCGAGTGCAATGGTCGCGCGCAGTTTGTGAGTCGTGCTTTTTGTGGCCGGACAATCAGGAGTTAACACACACGCGCGTCGGTCGCCGCCCGCACCGACGAGCCCGGGGCGAGGGCGACGGGGGGGAAGAGGCGGCGGTGGGAGCCGCAGCGGCGGCGGCGCCGGGGCCGGCGCGGGTGGCGGGTGCGGCGCGGGCGGCGGAGGTAGAGAGAGGGGCGCCGGCGCACAGTCCGTGTGTTGTGATTTAATTGTATGTGACAGAACAGCGCCGCGCCGCTCGCACACCCTCACCCGCCCACACCGACGCACACACAGACACGCGCGCGCCGCCGCGTATTCAGTAAGCAATGAAAAATTCAACTGTCCACACAAACAAAACAAAACGTACACAAAAAACGCAACAACAAAAAATACTTCCTAAAAACCTTGCAACGTTCCTGGTCTCTGTTAATTGGAGAAATGGTTTTTAAAAAAACATGTCTGTAAAAATATGAGCGAGTTTCACGAAATGGTCGTCACAACGGTTGTCTCGGGTCGACGAGGGACGCGCGGAGGACCGTGCCGCGTGGGAGGGGGAGGGGGCGGGGGAAGGGGCGGGGTTCGAGGGCCTCTACAGCCCTGCGAGAGGCAGACGCTTCGCCGGCCGATAAGTGGCGTTCGTCGAAGTTCCGAACGCAAATGGCGCCGTCGGACAGAGCCGCTAGGCGTACTCGCGTGTTCCGCCGTCGACCCGCGTGGGACCCTAACGTATCTTGAATTAGATCGAGAGTTTAATCAGCCCAAAAAGTGGTGGAAGCATCCCCCAGGCCGTTCGCGGCCCCTTCCCGCCGGGAGGGAGATGCTGATTCTGTAAAAACAGGGGGAAAGCGCGATAGTGAGGCGAATGGAGAATTCGGTTCTGATTATGAACTGCGCGGGTTCGCAATGTTGTTCGGCTCTCGACATTCCCTCAGAGACGTCGGCGTGGAGTTGCAATTGAAACTGGATGCCGATGGGGGAGGCGATCGCGGCGATCAAATGACTTTCCTTTCGCTGCCGATGAATGTGGTGTTAGACCTATGCTAACGATCTTCTCGATCAATTAACGCTCCCAAGACAAGTACTGAACAATTTGATAAACGTTTCATTGGGTCTTGGTGGAAAATGGGTGGAGTTTGATATTTTTATATACATTTCAGAATTCTGCAGCCTACGATCGGTACTATTTTTTTAATTCCTTGTGTTTCAAAAAAACTCATTCATGTTATCACAATTTCACTATTCACGTACTTAATACGCGTACACTGTTAAACGTGCGTAGTGGTTATTGTGAATGGGTGTTACATTTAGTGGAGTTCATTTCATTGACATGATGTTTCTAAATAAATATGATGTAAATAATATTCATTAGAAATTAATTTGTGAATTAACAAAAACTGTTGTGAAAGAAGACAAAGAGTTGAAAAAGTTGAAAAGTTGAGAAAGTGAAACAAGGTAGTGAAGAGAACGAACATAGAAAAAAAGAGAGAAGAAAAAAAAACGAAATGGGCCAGAGTTATAAATGTGACAGAATGAAGTAAAATCAACAGCTATGCCCTGTGGGACGTAATCCCAAAACACCTAAACGACTTTACAAAGCGGTTGCTAGTCTGAAAACGCAGTGAAACAAAGCACAACTCAACCAAAGTGGCTTTCGCGTCGGATGGGCGCGACGGCCACCGGGACACAGAGGGACCGTTGTGGAACAGGGACTCTACTACACGCAATTACTCGCCAGAAGATTTCACAAGCAATCCATTTCGGGGACCGGGGGCGGGGGCGGGGGGCGGCGCGAGTGCGCGGCGGAGGCCGTCGCGTGTCGTGAGCGGCTCGGAGCGGGAGCGGGAGCGGGGCGGGGGCGGAGGGCGGGCACGGAGGCGGCGACACGCCGCAATCACGGCGCGGTCCCAGCGCGGGCGGCGGCGGCGCGCGCGACACGGCCGCGACACGGCGCCGATGAACGCTCCGCCAACAAGTTGCGGCAGACGCGCCTTCCGACATGGCCCAATCAGGGCGCGCGCAGTCCCAGGCGGCGGCGAGGGCGGCGGCGGCGACCGCGGGGGCGGCGGGAGCAGCGCCGGTCTCCCGCCGCACCCCCGAAACAACATACGCGCCCATGCGGAATTTAAATATGGACATCGGAACAAATTAGTCAGACTTGCACGGGGCATGTTGGGCGACGACGGCGGCGGCGGAGGCCGCGGGGGCGGTGATGGCCGCTGCGGCAGAGTGTGGACGGGGAGGAAGAGGCACCGGGGACGAGGAGATCGGGAACGAGGCCGACTGTTGGTAGTCGCTTTGACTGGTCGCTGGGGAAGCAAGGGTTCACAGTTTACGGTAGCCTTGGCATCGCTCAAGCTCGTGTTAATGGCTGGAGTAAGTAGTCACTAACGCCCTTAGACCTTCCCGTCCAAACGGGAATATAGTCGATGGATCTGGGGCAAATATTACGACCGCATTACTACGGGGCGTGCTCGGTTGTGTGACAAAGGGGTGGAAGAAATTCTGTTTACAAGCTGGGTTCCAATTAGTTAAAAGAATAACTTTAAAATTAGTTTTTGAATATTTTCTGTATTGCACACTAAGGATTCTATAATACGCAAGGGATATAATACTAACATCTGCTTTAACATTTGTTGCTGTAACTACTGCGACGTTAAAGATGTGACAAATTCTGTGACGAAGGAACTAACTCGTGGCTATTTGGTAAACATCAAAATTGAATCGAGATTTTTAAAAAAAATTCAGTGCATTCTGTCGATGTGCTGGGCTGAAAAAGATATAGTGTCTACAGAGCGGACAAAACCAATACATTGCCTAAGGCAGCGCCACACTCAATGTTCCAATAAGGTACAATCGGCTCAATATACATTCTTTCTTTTAATATTGCGTTAACGTCTGTCTTCCCTTGTTTGAGAACAATGCTGAGATCGTCCAATGTTAATTCGATCCGCTTACGATACACCAGCCTACCAAACAAATTTTGTTGATAGTTACGAGAAATGTTACAATAAGTTTGTGAAGAATTGTTAGGATTGTGATATGACGTGAGAGGAAAATCACAAATGTCACAACAGGTTTGTGATAAATTGATAGGATTGTGACGACATAACGGGAGAGGCAAATTCAAGTATTATTTCGTCGAGCGTGTATATTGAACTAATATATTTCATTGTTAATTACATATAATATAAAATATGAACACCATTCCCATTTTTTTTAAACTTATATTGAATATGGTTTTGGAGCAGCAGCTTCGGACTTTCCATGAAGCATTTGCGCATGAAATTGATATTCATACCTGAGAGCACGAAATTGTATTTTCGCTGCTTGCATTGATTTGTTATTTTGGTATTTGTCCTGTCCGGAGTTGGAAGTTTTTAATTATTCCAGTGTCAGAATGAAAAGTAATTTAATTTCTACTAATATATTTCATTTGATATTTGTTTTTATTTCAAAATAAATTATAGTTTTAAAACTGATCCTCTTTAATTGAAGGAAAGAAGAGAACGCAGTGATGATACGAATATGTCAATTTCCCTACTCATTTTCGTATTTAATTTTGGAACTCTTAATTTTGTGTCATACTTGTTGAATTTCTATATTTACTGGAAAATGTTATGTAAAACAGCTATCGATCGCTCATACTGTCTTGCAAAAAATGTCAGTATCTTAAAAACAGGATTTATTTATCATCGTAGAGCACTAACTCTTAGAAACATCTGAGATGCCAGACAAATCTGTAAAACAATGTAGTATAAAGACATACATTTCCAATTGTTTTATGATTGATTTGAATATGTATGTTCTACTCAAAAAGTTGTGAATTCAGTAATTACTATGTATGCGTTATTACTTCTGCGTTATACACTAAAATGTGTACACATATTAACATTTATTTCTTGGCATATTATTCTTCTTATATCGAATAATGTAGCTTATACACGTTTTGCTAACAACTAAAATGAAAATTAATAGTCACAATAATAATAATAATAATAATAATAATAATAATAAACGTAATTTTAGAGTCTTTAAATTATAACTGACAAATCGCAACCTTCTCGAATAGGAAAATTTAAAAATTGTTCTTTATACTTTTCTTTTCTTGTTCTTTTAGATGTTATACCTAAAAATAAGAAAATACATTTTTTCCCAGGTTTGTTTGTTTTTTTAAATTTTATTTCTTGCTCTAATTTGTAATACGCCCAATCTCTCTAGGCAATACGGATGTTTACGGTTCTGATGAACACGCACGAGTAAACTCACCGCTGTTTTCGCGATTGAGTTCAGTAGCATTTCATTCATCTATATGCATTTGTCTTACACCGTTGTCCGCCGTGTCATTGTTCACAGAAACCTATTATCCCTGTTCTCTTTCCGAATCTCTCATTCACGAAAACATGTCGAGCGCGTGGAGCGACGAGCAGCCGCAAGAATTTCGCGGAACTGATAATCACACGTCCAGTAATCCGGTCGGCGGCGAACGAGGTGACAGGCTCGATCTGGCGTGATCACGATAAAGCGATCGCAGATCAATTTGTCGCAGCGGCGGTTGCAATAAATTGATCGCGGCGCGGTTCCCGACAAAGGTTTGTTTATTTCATCGGGTCGCGTCGCCGGCAGGCTGTCCCTGCCATCAATAATGCAGGATGATTCCGCGCAAAGCGCAGCTCACTAAGTTGTGTGCTGCGTTAAACGGCGCATTCGATTAAAAATTTCGTAAATATTTGAACAACAAATCGATTAACCGGATTAATTAATAAATTAAGCAACACGTTGGCTATTAAAGATACAATTATTTAAACCAATTTTCACTCATCGCAGGGATTCGTATTAGACCGGCTTGTGTAGCTCTGCGAGACGGAAACCCAGCGCGGAGACACACGCGATCATACGCCTGCGCTCGCGTTCTCTCCCGTGCTCTCCCCGCCAGGTCCTCGCCGTTAAGCACGTGTGGGCTCACCCCTGCAGCGAGGGCGAGAAGGGGGAGGGGGAGGGGGAGGGGGCGGCGGAGTACCCACGCTCCCGCGCTTTCGCGACTTCGTTGTGTCTCCGCCAAATCCAATTCTCACCTTGACAATGGCGACGAAAGAGATCCATTATTTACACTTTGACCCGGCGACGGGGAGGGGAAAAACTATTACCCGCTGCATTGACTCCGCCGAAATTTCATTTCGGATTAAATAAATGGCCAGGCAGGAGCCCACAGCTCGCACTGCCTTTCCCTTCGCCGTCGCCGTCGCCGTCTCCTTCTTCACACCCATCGCCCACCGACTCTTCCTTACTTCATTCGCCCTCACGCCCCCGCGTGGTCCCCGCCGCCCGAAATGCTCTATCACCATCGCCGCCAACGCCTCCGTTCTTCCCGCCTCTCCTGCCCGAGCCGTGCGGCCTCCGCGACACCGCCCACCCCCGTTTCCCGCTCCGTACCCACCATCGCCCATCGCCCTTTTCGGCGGCGCCCGCGGCACAGAACACGCCCTCCCTGCTTCGGCCGCCTAATGCGTCTTCATCACCGGTGACTCAGCGGCCACCTTCCAGCGCTCCTGCACTTCCTCTCCGCTTCTTGCTCGCAAATCCGCCTCACCCGCCCCCCCCCGTCTCCCCGCCATTCGGGGCCTGCTGTTCAGCCCGGCAGACTTCCGGCGAATCTCATCGTTGATGCCGTTGGCTCGTAAACCGTACGATGCTTCTTTATTGTCAGTAATTCACCTCGATCTTCATACCAATCACGGTCTCTATCTCCGCAGTCAACACCGACCTTCATTTTTACTGGAAGACGTCGCCAACTGAGCTATTACTTGAATGCAATCGTAATTTACTGCTAACCATTCTAATGATTCTTAGATTCTATCACTGTGATGTGTTTTTAGAGTAATTGAAGAGCTGAGCGCAATAGTGGTCTAAACTCTCAGAAATAAAAAAAATAGTTATTGACATCATTTACTATCTCATAAGGTAAACTATCTTTGTACGTTGTTTGATTGATCAGTTTTCCTCTATAAAGTCAAGAATGCCGTCAGTACATTTTCTCTTCACAACTCTTTCTAAACAGAACTATGTAACTTTAAGTTGATTTTTCTCCGTATTATGAAAATGTGGCTTAGACCACTATTGCGATGACCACTTCAGTTCATCCCCGCCTCAGCCCAGTGTTCAAACCCCTACACAAGTAACTCCACGCCAGCGACCCTCAATCCCATCATCCTTACCATCGGAATTACTGTCGCCGCTTCAATCATGCCGGGAAGCGAGAGGCAGCTCAGGCACCGAGAACGCGGCGACGCCGACGCCCGCGCCGGCCGAGGCGACTCTAACCCGCGGGCGGGCGCCAAGCGCAGCGACGCGTGGGATGAATGTTAAACAGACGAGTGCAACGCCGATAGCTCCATCTTTTTGCCTTGGCGCCGGCGCCGCCAGCCGGCAGCGGGCGAGGGCGTCGCGAGCGCGGGCGAGGAAGAGAGCGACCCCTGGCGCCTGGTGGAGGCGGACGCGGGCGCGGCGTCCGGCGACAACGTCGTACCGCGGCCCACGTGTAAACAGCACCCACTTTCTCCCTGCCCGCCGCCAGTCCTCCTTGTCCTCTTTCACTCCCGCGCAGGCGGCGGCGGCACTCAAAGAAAGAAAGAAATTCGGTGCGTCGAGGGAGGGAAAGAAGGAAAGAAAGAAAAGGGGGAACGGTGTAAAGCCGCCTCTCCAATATTTGCAGAGGCCGCGCGGCGCACACGATGTCGGAGAACGCGAGCTTAGGGGGCGAGGAGGGTGGCGGCGCCGACAACGACGACGTCGACGGCAAGTACGACGACGTCGACGGCGGTGCGTACGCGGAACTCACGCTCCGACGGCATGCACGCGCCACGCGGGGGCGGTACCGCCGACGGCGCCGTCGCTCCTCCCCCGCCCCCGCCTCCCTCTTCCGCTTCCACCGCCGCCTCCGCCGGAGCTGTGCAAGCAAATCTGGCGGTGGAGCGATCCTACCCGCCCGCCCGTTCCTTTCGCCGCAGCAGTTTTCGCCAACTGTTGGTTTTGTTAGAAATGTCCCCATGTTGACTTTTCATGGAGCCAAATTACACATTCGTTATCTGGAGCCCCGCTCGCCGGCGCCTCCGCCGCCGTGCCCGCCGCCTCCGCCTACGCTGCCGCCGCCGCCGCCTCCACCTCGCCGGGTCGCGGAGGCTCCCGTCGCGGCTGACGCGGCGGGTCACGAGTCGCCCTGAGCCACCGCAAGCCGCCCCGAGCTGCCCTCGCCCCCCCCTCGCATCGCGTACCGGTGACCGCCCACCCTCGCTTCTCCAGGCCCTCGCGCTCCACAGCGCTGGTCTTTCACGAAAAGTTGCTGAAACGTCGTTATTGTCTTCCCTACGCGCGGTCTCTTTGTGCCTCGCAGACGTCTACACTTCATCCCAATTAATTATCTCCACTCATGGAACACTTGGCGTGGAAATGTCGCTATTCCTCTGGATGTTCCTCGATTACGCTGGAGTGGAAATGATTCGCTTTCGGTTCATAGAACAAACTGACGTTTCTCAATTTGTTCCTCTATAAGATATCTAAACTTCAAGTAAGAGGCTTGATAATTTTTTTGTGTGTTTCCTATGATTTATTAAGTGCAACTTTTTACTGCATTTCTCGTTTTGCATTTTATTGGCCCGTGGAAAAATAAAGTGATAATAATATTAAATTTGAGTAATATTACTTTCTGAAGCCCTTAATGAAGTGTACAAGAACTGGCATGGATCAGAGGAGATCAGATAAGTACACGATCACAATATGATCAAGCGATGACATTTTACATGATGTAATATGTAGGTTATATGTAGACACAGTTCCATCGCAAGTAAGTCAAAAAGTCTGAGAAAGTATATTTCCAGTTATTAAATGACAGTAATCTGTGGAAATGGTAACAGAACAACTGTAACGATTTAATCCTATAGTTTCAGCGTGATCCGTGCCCTTTTTGCTATTTATACTTATACTTCGATCTATATCTTACTGACTGTGTGAAACTCGAGGAGCACCAGTTGGTGGCAATTTAGCTGCAAAGAGCGCGCTAAAAGACGATCTCTCGGGCGGCGCCGGGCGTGAGAGAGGCGAAAGCGCCGGGAGGAGCAGGTGGAAGCAAGGCGAGCGTGGCTGTGGACGCGGGGCGTTAGGTGGGACTGGGGCGCCGCAGGTGCTCGCACCCAGCGCCTCGCTCGCTTCCGGCCCTCTGGGGCCAGCCGCTCAGCCCTCAGCCCCCTCCCCCGCCGCCTACACCGCTGCTGCTGACTCGCGCGATTCCGCGTTGTCTCCGGCGGCGCCGGAGGCGGCTGCGACGGCGGCAGCATCACGTGTGCAAACGAGCCCCCGCCACCGCCCCGGCCCCTCGCCCGGCCCCTCGCCCGGCCCTGGCTACGAAGCTCACCGAGCGTTATTCCCAGCATACATAGGCTCCTCCAGCGCCTTGGCTGGTTCGCGATGCCGCTTCTCCTCTGTGGCACCTTTTTCCCCTCGTCATGGAATACCCCGTCACTTCATTCACGTCTCCCTCCAGCCCCACCTATTCCAATACTATCTCCCCAGTAACGACTCGTTCCACCGTAACCTCTTTAGTCTTCCCCCTGTCTCCCAACCCAGCAGCCCGTCTCGCCGACTCGTCCGCCTCGCTGCCGTCGCTTCAACCGTGCTGGCCCGTCGGCGGCCTCCTCCGTCGCCGGCGGCGCCTACGCAAGTGGCGAAGCGGGGGCATGGAGTGTGCCGGCGGGCGGCCCCCGAGATAAGTGCTGAACACTGGTAGCCGCGCCGCTGCCGCCGTTGCCGACGCCTTCGCCGGAGGCAAGAAGCGCTCCGGAATGCCAAAATAAACGACGACGTCGGCGCGGAGGCGGCAAGAAGCGTTCGCTCCTCGCTCTTCGCCGGCAGCGGCTGTGGAGGCGGCGGCGGCGTGCGCGGGGGAGGGGCCAGGAGACGGCGGGCAGGCGGGCGGGTGGCGGCGAGAGCTCGGCGGCGGCGTCTCGAGCCGCCGGCAGCCCTCATTACGGATGCCCCTTGTCAGGCCGGGGCGCGCCGGTCAGGCGGTGCCCGGCTCCTTGGAGCGCTAATTACCCAGCGATAGGACGGCGCGGCGAGGCGCGCGGGCCTGAGCCGAGCGGAGGAGCGACGCGCGCGTCCCGCCCGCCACGCCCCCTTCCCGTGCCCGCCCTCCATGCCCCGCCCTGCCCCCCGCGCCCGTCCCGTCCCGCTCCGCCCCGCCCGAGCGGGCGCCGCTGCCAGCCTAGCTGTCTTGCGGTCGCACATACATTATGCAGATCGGCTTTCCTCCTAACGTTGCCATCAATTAATAAGAGCCATATCACAGGACATTCATAATTGATGCGGCTTCCATTACCGACCATAAGGAGCTAGCAGCAGCAGCAACGGCGGCGGCGGGAGCAGGCGGCGACGGCGAAGGCGCCTGCAGAAGGTCCCGGCCCCGCCCTCGAAAGACGCTCGGAGGCAGCCGGGGCGCCCAACCCCCGCACTCTGCCCCAGATGCCGCCGCCGTCGCCCCCGCCTCCGCCACCAGCGCCGCTGTCCTCGCCACCCTCGCCGCTGCTACCGTCGCCGCGGGCAACGCCGTATGTCGCGAGCTACTCGCCGACCAGACGGCGCCTAATTGGCAGACAATGGAGCAGACCGGCTCGAGGCCTCTCCTCGCACATCGCCCTCGCGTCGCGTCGAGTCTCGCGTCCGCTTCGCTCCTCTCCGCCCGGCGCTCACTCTTCCAGGGCTCCCTCGCGCGCCTCGGGCCGTTCCAATAATAATTGGCATGCGCGTAACGAGATTACGAGCGGCCGGTGGGGAAAAGCGCAGCGCGAAGCCGGCTAGGCGCGCGGACGGGCAGTTGGAGGCGGCGAGGGCGGAGCGGGGGCTGAGCGGGGGCGGGGGCAAGGGCAGGGCGCGGATCCCCGGCGGCGGTCCGCGGCCAGCGCAAACACTCGCGCTCCCGCGCCCGCCAGGTGGCACCGCCTCGCCTCCGCCGGCGCCCGCGGCGCTGCGGGGACTGCTCCCGCAGCGCAGGCGGCGCTGGAGAGCGGCGTGTATGCAAATGTGCGCGGCCAAGGCGGCGCGGCCGGAGGAGGGCCGCGGCGCGCGCGCATTGTCGGATAACCTCGTTACGCGAGCCCTCGGCGGCGCACGGAGCGGGAGCGAAACGCTGCGGAGGCTGTTCCCCTACTGGCCCCGCTACGCCGACGGCCCTTTGCTCTCCGCCCCGCCCATGTCTCGGTCTCTGTCGACCCGCTCCCGAGGAACTGGCCAGTGCCTTGGACGACCGTTCGGACGGCGAGGCTGTGCGGGGACGAAGTGACACTGTATGATGATGAAGTGGCCACTGTATTGTGATAGAGTTGTTTGCGAAACGGAAGGTATGCTGATGACTAATTAATGGAATATATTTTGAAGAAGTCGATTTAGGAAACGAGTTGTTGGAATATAACCCAGCTTCATTCGTAAATTTCCCATATTCTCTAATTCCCCTCAATAGTATTGCGGATATTTTATCAGTATCAGAATGGAACATCGTTAATTGCATGATTCATTTTAGAATTACTATTACATTTTCATTATTATTTATATATCCATTATCTTTATTATTGTTATTATTGTTATTATTATCACTTACATTTATTATCAATATTATCTTCAACGATAATATCAGTCATCACCAATATTAAATACGAATAACCGAGTTGAAGTACTTTACATCTCAATTTACATCCATGTATGGATTTATCTCGCATATTGGTTTAATCTTGGCATATTCGCAATTTTCACGGGAAAATAATAGAAACGTATCGTAAATTCTGCCGAATCATGGATTATCATTGTGACACTGCTATGAACTTTATTCTTTAAAATAACATCTTCAAACTTCTTCAAACACTTAAAAATTATCATCCCTAATTCAAAAATTACTTCTAAATTTTCTTGGCATATATCTCTGCTGCTGTATATTTTTAATGGACATATAAGCAACAATATTGACGTGACTAAAAAGAATTTGATAAATTATACACAACATCAGACGGAAGAGCGGGCCTGATGGCCCGAGTCTCGCCACGTAAAATAAGGCAAATTCAATTCAATTCAATTCAACATGTGTTCCATACGTAAATGACGTTATGTTGCATTATATTAACCGGTGCAGCTTCGACTTATGTTCAGTGGAGTATTCCATGATATTAAGAAAAAGTGTCTTGCGTATGAGTGTTGGTAGAATCAAACACTTTACTCAAGAGGAAATATCAGCATCCGAAATAAGAACATGTGCTCGTTCCGAACGGTAGCAATACGAGCACGGCGTGAACAGTGCGTAGCATTTCCACAACGCTCGTTCCCGCGTCGACCAGCGCTGTTCTGTCTCTGGGGGCGCGCGCCCCGCGCCTCAGCCACACCCGCAGCCGCGCGGTGGCTTATCGCCCAACTTGGAAACCCGAGGACGCCAGGCGGCGTGGATCTGGAGTGCCGCACAGCACAGCACAGCACAGCACAGCACAGCACAGCACACCACAGCACCGCGCACCACCGCGCAGCTCCAGAACAGAGGGCAGTTCGAAGCAGCAGCGCGCTCGCTCCGTGTCAAGACAATGGCGCGTCTCTGCCACGCGCGCTCGCGTCGACGGCATCGGCGGCGGCGGCGGCGACGCCCCGCCCCGCCCCTCCCGACGCCCGCGTCGTGTCGCGTCGCGCTGCACCGCGCCGCCGACACACCGCTGCACCGCGAGACCAAATTAGGATTGATAATAATGTGATACCAACTTACTAATGAGATTATAAATAGCGCCAGTAATGTTCCCCGCGTTTGACGTTAATGACTCATTGAAAGAGCCGCGCGGTCATTTTTCACGCGGCGGGTGCGCGCTTGTCTTGTTGGCGGCGTGAGCGCAGGGGCGGGGCGGGGCGTGTGGGAAACCGGGATGAGGTAGGAATGTTGTATGGAGCGGCGGGCGCTCAGGAGCGGAAGCGTGGGGACGGGGCGAGCTCTCATTGTGCTGGGTGGGAGCGCGAAGGCAGGGTTGGAATGGTAGAGCGGCGGACGACGGGGGTTGGAGCGTGGGGACGGGAATTGGGTTCGCTGGGCAGCGTGGGAGGGCGGGGGCGGGGCGAGTGGGGTCCGGGAACGAGTGGGAATGGAGTGGCGAGCGCCCGCGAGCGGGATTGTGGGGATGGTGAGTGGGAGGATTCTGTGCAGGACGGGTGGAGGAATGGCGGGGGAATGGAGGAGAGGGGGCGTACGGGGGCGGGTTCCCAGCAACTGAGGTGGGCGCTCGCTGTGCAGGGCGGAAGCGTGGGGACGGGGCGGGGCGGGCGGATTGGGCGGGATGGGGAGGAAATGGTGAAGTGGCGGGCGCCCAAGAACGGGATCTAGGGACGGGGGTGTCTGCTTGCTGTACTGAACGGGAGGGGACGGGGAGGGAATGGTGGAGCGGCGGGCATATGGAGGCGGGAGCGATGGGACGGGGTGGGCGTTTGCTGTGTAGGCGGGAGCGCGGGGGCGGAGCGGTGGGGGCGGAGCGGGTGGAGCGGGTGGTGCCCGGGATGGGGTGGGAATAGTGGCCCGGCGGCTGGATCCCGGGCACGAGGGGAGGGGGCGCTCGTTGTGTGGGTTAGTCACTTCGCCACCCCGAGCCGCAGGCTGCGCCATCTGCCACCACACGCCAGCTCGAATGGCAGGCATCGCCTCTGGATGGCTCACGCGGGGACTTTTATTTGTGTGATCGGGAGGGCAGGTCTGCCGAACATGTGGCTAGCTGTTTGATCGAGAGGTTTGAGACAAATGATCGAGAGGACTGTCGGTTGAATGGAGGTTGTTTACGCGTTGTGAAAGGATTGTTCACAAGCTTACTTTCGTATGGAAGATATCCAGACATAAAATACGTAATTTCTTTCTTCACAGTGTTGTTAGCGAATGGGTTCATGAATTTCAGAATGTTAACCCAACGTACCTTCCAGAATTTTTTTTTCTTGGTACGTATGATTTATGTAACTACACTTAAACATGTTTTAATGTATCTTTTCGTATTATCCCTCCACTGCACGGTATTTTGTTTAACATGTAATTTCGCATATCGAACTCCCATTTCGTATGTCGAAATGGTTTCCAATAATGATAACACCAGTATGAATGCATGTACTCTGGATCTTGTAAAACTCTTATCTACGTATTTTTAAAACAGGAAGTATCAGTATTTGATCTAGCCATACGGATGAATTACGTTTAGTCATGCTGTACTATGCATCACCGTACAATTCTTCTACTATTATTTTAGTAAATCTTTTTTGTATATAATATTGCAGTCATATCTTTAAGTTACCGATAAAGATCTTGTTTTTAAAAACACTATTGTTTCAAATAATAAGTGGAATATAGTTTAAGTAATGTCTGTATGTTAATAGATGAATCAATCGAAATTTTTGGCATTATCTGCAGCTTCAATAAATAGTTCATACAATTCTAAGAAATGCGTTCGTGCTCCATATTCATAGTTTTAACTGATATCAAAATGTTGAACACTTAGGTTTCGCCTCACATAAGTTTTCAATATTAATTTACAATACTTCAATTTTTATCCGGAATTTCTATTGAAAATTCGAAACACTATTACACTACCTTTTTAAAGAAACAATAAATTCAGAGAGTTGTTACATTTCCTTAGGCGTTTACTCTCATAAATTTCTTCTGACTTTGTCACGCTGGGTCTTTGGTGCTATGGCCACAAATGACTCAAATTAGAACTTCAGCAAGCCTCAATAATGAATCACACTATACTTAAATTTTAAAAATGTTTAGTTTGAACATGAACGAAACTAACCTATCACCAAATTTAACGACTGCGGATCTCCCAGCGATAGAGCCTTTATTTCAACCGTTAGGCTGATACAGTTGGCGACACTCTAATGCCGCGGACGCTCCGAATGTCCACGCCGAAAAATGCAGCGTTGCCATGAATGCGATAAAATTCCTCAAATTCCTCAGCAATTCCTCCCCCTTCTCGGAGCTGGAGAAGTCGTGCATCAAATCAAGTTTAAAAGTAGCGTCCACAGCGGCAGCTGGCGCAGGACGGCAGGGGGCGCGAGTGGGTGGGCGGTCCCTCGAGGGGTGCGCCGCACGCTCAACACTAGGCGCGATAAGGAGACCGCGCGGCGAAGCCTGGTGGCGGAGGGGCGTCGAGTTTTGACATTCGCAAGACAGCGCCGAGGAGCATATCGAGGGGCGGTCGGGGCAGGGGTCTATGAAGAGGGCGGAAGCACGGCGCGGGGGGCGAGGAGGGGAGGAGGCGACGGGACAACGGAGGCAACGACGTCTCGTTTTTAGAGGCGGGGAAAAATTTCGCGCGCGCGGGCCCTAGAGGTTATCCGCAAACGGTCGAGCGCCGAATTATCTAAACTCCGGGGCACATTTGCATATCAACACCGCTCGGAGGCAGGCGGTAATAGCGGGGCTCGCTGCGACATCCCTCAGCCCCGGGCGGCGGCGCGGGCGCGGGAGCGGGCTGGTGCGGGCGGTGCGGGAGGGGGCGGGGCGCGGAACCCGGCTGGGTGAACGGGGCGGACGGAGGTCGGGGTGGCGGAGGAGGCAGCAGGGGCGGCGGCCGGCCGCAAGACGCGGGTCCCCCGGGAGCCCGATACGCCGCAAGAAGCGCGATAGCTGCGCTCATTTGCCGCTGCCGCTGCCGCCGGCGCCTGCGCCTCGCGGAGCCCGCCCCCGCCCCGCCCCCTTCCACCCGCCAGCCCAGTCCTCCCCACCGCTGAATCCGTGGACGAAGAGAGGGCGCGTCGGTGGCGGGGGCGGGGGCGGAGGCGCCAGCGCCGGCCGGCGGGGCGTCGCGGCCCACGGGGCGCCAAGGGACCTTTGCGGCGTCTTTTGGCGACTTCGCCATATGGAGCGCTTGCTGCCATCGACCGTTTACACGCGCGTGTGTGCAACACCAGCGCCGCGGGTGGCGGCGGGGAAGTGATGGGGACGTTGACATGAACGGGGGATGCGATGAAACGTACGATGCACGTAGTGACGAGAGTAAAGAACACTACGGGAATTAAGGTAGTGGCGTACAGAATACGAGGTTGACCTAGCCACAACCAGAGTTCGTCATGGACAGCAAAATGAGCGAATATTTTTAAAGAGACGTGTGTAAGGCGAAAAATAGTCATGGCATGTATGTTGAGTACTGGAAGTCTGAAGTGACACTAATCGAAGGGGAGGGTTGAGAGTCGATGTGAGAAGACGAATGAAGTTACGGGCGAGAATAGAAGCGGTGGCTGTGACGACAGTTGCGTGTGGTAGTCGCGTGGAGAGGAGCTTGCTCCTGTGGCCATATGTCGCGGCTTTTGCGGTGTCTGCTGTGTAATCGAATCTGACCACGCCACTCTCACGTCTATGGGCCTGCATCTTCATTTCCCGTCTTCCTCAATCCAATTCAGAGTAATTGTTCCGAGTGTGTTCCTTTTATTCTTGTGATGTTAGGGGACGTTCACTTAATAGCCGAGCTAACTATATTTGATGTTCCTCAAGATTTGGCTGCACAATGGAAGATAGAAATTGTGGAATTAAAAAGGAATTGTCTTTATTATTGATATATTATTTACGTTTTATTTCTTATTAGCATTTTTATGTACTTCAAAGACGATTTAAGTTACGTATATTATGTTTATTAAATATATTATGATTGTTAGCATTTCTCTCTCTTAAGTCTCATTGCAACCAACATCAGAGAGTTAATGGCAAAACCCATCCCTTGAAGTGGATGAAAATAACGAAATTAACGTACATAAATATTTTGCTATAATTACAACTCTTTATTTCACTAATCATTAAGCTGTGTGGTTTGAATATTATGTACTGAATCCCCGTTTTTAAATTATTGAAATTCATTCAACTATATTTATTTTAATTCTAAATATTTACATTTAAAACATTGAGCAAGTTACGGCACAACAGAAATATTTCGTATCTGTCTGATCATATACTATCCCTAACTAGATTTATTGCCATTAGATGTGATGAGAATAAATTCGAGATTGGATAGTGAATTAAATGAACGCCGAATGCTAAAAATGGTGCATTTGTATCGTTTATTAAAATATAACACATGCATATCCATTCATCCACACATATGTATATATGTATTCATACGTACATATATACATATGTATGAATATTCAAACATACACAAACTCGCAATTCCCCCAGCCACCCGGTGTGCGCCAGGCACCAGGGGCGTTCTCGGCAGCGCGGGACGGCGTCTGGCCCGGCGACGCCATAGCACGTGGGAGCGAAATTGATCGGCTTGCGTTGTCCCCGAAAGGTCAGGTCGGGGGGTTGGCGGGGACGGCGCAGCGGCGGGCAGGGCGGCGGCGGCGGCGGCGGCGACTGCGGAGGGCCAGCGACGGAAACAGCCGAGTAGGTGACGGCGCTGAATGGGTATCAATACGTTGCTTTCGTCTGCTCTCCACACGTGTCATCGATTCTGTAGATTGTTTCGGAAGTAACCTTGAAGTTTTACAAAGCTCACGTTACCGAAATTTTAATGAAATGTCTAAAATGAGAATTAAATTATATGGGCAATGATTTGCCTTAGTATATTTGTATCCCCAATAGTTAATGTTCTTATTTTCGACTATATTTATGATATTTCAACATTTAGCAAATTCATCGTAGTTATATTACCCTACCGTTTATTTGAAATACATGCTGAGTAGTTAAATACTAATGGACGAAAAGAGTGGGTGAATTCTTTTATGATCTCTTCAAGAGAAAGCACGTAATTTTTGTAGTTGGTGCTTATGATCTGTATTCCTTACCACGGTTGCCAAGAGAAATCCTGCGCCTGAAGGGCAGTAGCGCGGCGGACAACGCCGTGGACCATGCTCATTCTCCACTCAGCCTCGTGCTCCCTGGGCCTCAGCGAGGCGCGTCGTCCGCCTACGAGTTTCATTTTTTCACTCCCACTCTCACTCGACTCCGTGTCTTCGTCGCCTCTCGTTCAGATCCTATCCATGTTTGCTATTGCATTTCCAATACATGCGCTAAAATCGTTCTAGCCGAAAGTAATTGCCCATCATATGACCGGTTGTTTGAAGTGATCATTGTTTTGTACCAAAATTAGATTACGATTGATTATTTTTCTATGGATCGATAGACTAAATGCCTATTAATTGGAATTACGTTTCACTATTTTATTAGTTGTATGATTTTTCGTTTAAATATTCGATACGTTGTAAATCCGTAAAATCTGTGAAACATTGCTGGTGATACACCAATGTATAGCATAGACAGCTCAGATTTTGACCGTCGACCAATTATTATACGGTTTCCTCTCCGGCAGTTCACTGGACACGGCCCTCATCCAGTCTGATGTGGACGCACAAACACCGGATAAGTTAGTCCTCCGCGCCGCCCGTGGTCGCGTCCATCATCGAATCCACCGTCTGCATCGCAGATTCGGTTCCAGTATAATCTCTGCCGCTCACCGCCGTCGTCACCACTTCCACTGCGCCTGCAGTTCACCCAGCAACTCAGTCGTCCAAGGCACCCTCTCAGCAGGCCTCCAGCTCGACCCGGTCTCAGCCGCCCTTGCCGCCCACACCGCCATCGCCGCCCCTACCGCCGCCCCCGGGAAAGACGCTATGTCCCTTCGGGCCGATTACGGCTCCGCTTTTATTCCCGAACGGGCCCCGCGACTCCAGCAAAAAGCCGGCGAAATAAATGCAGGGACCAACGACGTTCTGACGGGCGCGATCTGGCCGCCGCGATAAAGCAGCGCTCTTTTTGTCCTCAGCCGAATTTGTCTTAGCGACCGCGCCGCGCCTCCACCCCGTCCCCCGCTCCCGCCGCGCCCCGGAAATAATTTCCAGCGACAAAAACCACTCTGCGGGGGCGAACGCGCTGGGAAAGGGAAGGTGTCGTGGGCAGGGGCGGGGAAGGGCGAGGGGGGGAGCTGCTCGGCGACAGTCGCGTGTCCGACCACACTCCCGCGCCTGGGCGCGCGGTTCGACGAGGACAGCTGCTTCGAGACCATGCAGTGAGTTGTGCCCTGGAGCGGCTAACTAGCCTCGCGTGCGCTCGGTGCCAAGTGCAGGTTGTAGTGATAACTAGAGAGCGAGAGAAGCGTGCTCAAGTGCTTTCGATAGCAGCGGAGTTATGGCGACAACGAGCAGGCAACGTGCTTATCATCGGCTACCGATAGCGGCGGCGAGTGTTTGGGGGACAGTTGTGTAAACCTTGGGAACGGGCTGGTCACACATGAGACGCACAGATGGTGGATGTAAACACACACGACCACTTCGTACGTCGTTCAGTGTTATAACGGGTTTGGGTTCATTGACTGGTAATGATTTGTTTCTGTTTGGAATGTAATGGTATTGCTTGGAAGAAGTGGGCATCAAAAAGGAATGATATGAATATGCGACGGTTCATTCTAACTTAAGACACAAGCTTTGCCACATTAAAAACTTTCAAACAATTTTATTGGCACTTGGCAAAGATTTAGTTACAATTTATGTAATTTTCATTAGAAATTTTGAAAAATAGTATTTTGAAGTACATTTACGCTAGTTAAATTTTCTCGTCAATAGCTTATTCTCGCTAACAAAAAATGGTTTAAACTGTATGTATCCACTAGTCCATAATAAAACACTTACCTAATGCATTGTGCAATGCGGTGAATGCAGTGGTGAAACGCATGAATAATTATAATGAATAATAATTATATGAAATATTATAATGAATAATAATTATAATAAATTAGTTGAAGTAACTTTGAAGAAATTAAAAAGAATATTCCTTGGCATGAATTATGAAAAAATAATTTAACGTATCAAAAAACTTTATTAATCAATTTGATGACTATACCAAACAAGATCTATTTACAAAGTGACCTTTAAGACAACGTATATTGTAGCTAGAATATTTATAAACTGTAGCTCGTAGATTTTCGCACTCACAATTCGAATCTTAGAATGCTAGTATTTCACGAATATGTCGCTAGTCATTCTGCGAGTTACATGTACAGGCCACACCGTCTCGTTGTCCCATTAGCAGAAAGTAGCACTTCCCCTTCCACGCTAGTCCTTCCTCCATCATTCTCTCCTCTCTCACTCCACCCTCCCCGGTCGGCCCGCCATTACTCAAGACCGATCCCAGTCTTATCACGAGCAGCCGGTGTGTCCGCTTTAAATACAGTTTTTTCGGGCGAAAGTTTTCGGGAAATTTTCGCCGCGCCGCGCTCCCTTAGGACCGGGACCTCGGCGCTCCCGCCCGCTCCCCGGCCCGCTTGCCGCGTGCCGACAAATTGGAGACCCGCCCCGCGCCGCCCCGCGCCGCCCCGCGCCGCCCCGCCCCGCGCCGCCCCGCGCCGCCCCGCGCCGCCCCGCGCCGCCCCGCGCCGCCCCGCGCCGCCCCGCGCCGCCCCGCGCCGCCCCGCGCCGCCCCGCGCCGCCCCACGCCGCTGCACGCCGCCCTCGCTCGAGTCTCGACCCAGCGGGATCCGCGACCTCCGGCCGGATACACGGCCAGTGAAAATACAGCGCGGGACGCTCACGTTCACGTTAAGACGAGTCACCACCGGCCGTGCGTCCGCAGTCGGAGCCCCCGCCCTCCGGGAATGGACTGCTACCTCTGCGTGTTAAAGCTGTATACAGGTTGTGTCGCGTCGCGCAAAAAACATCCGTTGGACTTCAGCGGCCTTAATGTAGCCTGTAAATTACAGAGTGCTGCGCTATTTATTCTCCATCATTAACTGTTACACGTGTTGCTTGAAGCTTGGTAACGCTGTTTTAATTATCATTCACAGCATTTGAGAATTGCTCCCTGAGATCGTAAAATGGAAGATGGAACTATCACGTTCACTTTCGGCGATAAGTCTTTCCAGTATGTGAAGTCGTAAATGTGCAGAATATTACATTCTTACTATGATTTCAATGATAAGTTTTTCAACTTCCTTCCTTATAGCTTGCCGGTCCCCACTCTATGTATTCTACGGAGTTGTTTGTTTATCCTAATGGGTAAATGTATTTATTGTCATATAAAATGCTAAATATTTAATTTTGTTGAATTTTTATATTTGGAACGGAGTAGGGAATGAGACAAATGACATACATAAATCATGAGTACTAAATATATTTACACGATTGTAAAATATACAATATAATAAACAAACGCGAACCTATACAAAACAAGATAGATATTGTGATGTTTAATTCTAAAATAAGGCGCTAATGAGAACGTAATGTTATCTCGTCCACTTTTTGTATGATTCATCTTTAATTTTCTATCATTCATAAATAGGACAAGCTATAAAAGAAATAACGTTTCATCTCTATTTTTATTTTGAAAACTACGTAAATAATGGTGTTTTGAGATCCTTGTAATGCATTATGGGAGTGATTGGTTTGGTGATATTTATTTTGACCGGTAGCGTTGTTAATTTGAAAATACAATACGTAACATTTGAAAACGTGGTCAGAATTTAAGAAAAAAACGAAGAGAATAAAAAATAATTTAGTAATGTAATTTAAGTACCTCTTTATTCTCTTCCGATTCACAAAGCAAATGTCACAAGTACCAAACATTTCCTCATGGTACCAACAATTTTCCACATTCATTCTTGTTAGTGTTTGCATTAATTCCAGCACATCTCAATCTTATAAGCTGCAGCATTAATGCAGAACAGCTTTTGTTAAAACCACTCCTTCCATATGGACTGCATGGCTGTTACGTGAAGATTCACTCGCTGCCAAATGGACTGGCATCCGCTGGCGAATTCGATCGCCAGGAGGGGCCGCGGGTGGGGGCGGCGGGGTGGTGGGCGGGAGGGTGGAGGACGCTCTCGCCCCAGCGCGTTCACAATCCCCTCAGGAATGGCTCGGCGGAGAGCTCCTCAAAGTGCTCAGGGCGATGTTAATGTCCCGATAAAGCCACACCTTGAGGGCGAGGGGCGCTGAAGGAGCCGCTTGCCATTACCTCCGTGGTGTACTATTGCGCCCATCTATCCAGGCATTCACGATATAGCCAATATACTGTCACAAAGAAGAGGCGTTTTTACGAACATGTCGCTTAACAGCATCAAATTCTTCGTCTATGATAACACCGTAATAACGACTATGGAGATGCGATTTCAGGTTTTGTTTTGGGTTCCATAAACGTGATTAGCACAGCCATTCATCCCTGCTCATGAAACCTTGTGGAACCTTAGGAGGGAAGTTTTATCAATGTAATTTCACTAATATATTAAGGATGACCCACTTGACAGAATTTCATCCCAAAAACATGTGCCTGTGAAATTCTGTCCTCCATTATAATAATTCCGAATACAACATGAAATTGGGAACTTGAAGTGGTACAGAAAATTTGTTAACTGACGAATAATGTATCCTATTGTAGTTATTAGCATTATGTTTAAATTCATACTTTGAAATAATCATTAATGTATATACTTATATGACGTCCTTCGACCTCTGCATTCTCCCAAAGTAATTTTTAAATTGTTTTAGCAATGTTGTTATTACTTTAATTAAGGCTTTTAATCTAATGGTGTAATTAAAAGATTGGCTATTGCTTTTGGAAATATTTTTAATCATTGGATCGAGAGTTTTCGACAGTAATTCTCAAATCTCCCGTTTCAGAGACAGAAAAAAAAATTACTAATAGAGAGAATACGTATTAAATTATTAAAATTCCAACACGTTAGCAACTAACAAATAATCCATATAATATGTGAAAGTTGGTGGGTACATTTGAACACTACTGGTAAATGTAAAACATAACTTCATCCTTTGGAATATTATATAAAAAAGAAACATTTAAAAATACATTTTTAAAACAGAATAAAGAATGTAAAAATTCCGAAAGTTCATTTTTTAAACACTTTTAGAAGTGTAAAACTAGTTATAAAACCTAGTTATAAAACTGGGGTTCATATTATTAATTTATTATGGTCACGTGAAAGAACACGTCAGAAAATTCATAAATTGACGGATATACCATAGAAAATTTAACCATTTCCATACCAACGAGAATATCTGGTAGGAAATTCAATACAATGCCTTCAAAGAAACGAGACAACCAAAACGAATTCCAAGAGTTCAGAAAGGTGAGAATAACACCGCAGCGCTCCCAGAGAAGAGAAAAGGCCCGCGATGCCTGCAGGTGGCGACGACGGAGGGCTTCTCAATGCATTAAACCTATGGCGTCGACCCGCGACTGAAAACGACGCAGCGGCGCCCCTCATCCCCACCACTCCCTCTCCCTCTTCCACTTCCACCCGCTCCGCCCCCGCTCCAATCCGCCTTTCACGGCGCCGTCGGAGACGCTCCAGAGCCGTCACCAACTCGTCAGCATGGCGGTGGCGCGTGGCAGCGTCGCGATACCCGACCTTCTCACCCCACCCCCACCCGCTCCCCCTCCCCCTGCCCTTCAGCACCCCTCCCCGCCGCTTCTTCAGCAGGCACTTAGCGAAGGCGATGGCAGCAGGAGCGTGTACGTTACGCGTTTTACAGAGACCGCACGTCGCACCCGCGATAAGAAATCCTCTTATTCCTCTCAAATATCTCGTTAAGGAACTTTCACTCAATTTCATCTGCACACTTTTCTGATTATGAATTGCTTATAAATTTAGCTGCGAACGAGCTGATGCCGTTAAAGGAAGTATAACTTAGGTTAAACTTAGCGCGGGACGCGCGGGGGTGCGGGAGCATGGCGGGGAGAAGACGGGGCCGAGCGGGTGAGGGCGGGGGCGGGCGAGGGCGGGGAACTCGAAGTCTAACAAAGTTACTTCGGGCTGAGTTGGAAGACAGCGCTGCGCGTTGAACGACAAGCCCGGGGAGGGGGCGCTGGTGGGCGGCAGAAGGTCGGGGGTGAGGGAGCGGGGCGGGGTGGGGCGAGGCGAGGCGAGGTGGGGCGAGTTGGCGACGAAATTGTAACGAGACCGCCAAGTTTCATCCGCTCCCCCGCGACGGAGCTGCAATTGGCACCGCCTGGGGACCTCGCCCGCCCGCACCTCCCCTCCTCGTCGGGCCTCACCCCCGCCATGCTCTTCCCCGCCCTCGCATAGGCCCTCAGGCCTTCTCGTCGCACGCACGCACGCACGCGCGAAAGGAAAATTTGAATAAACCTTATTTAGTAACCAAGGCGAACGGAGCTAAAAAGGGAGGGGAAGAGATTCCGCGGCGACGGAAGAACGGTGGGGGTGGGTGCAGCTGGAGGAGACGAGCGTGGAGGAAAGGGGACGCGGCGGCGGCGACGACCGCGCCACTGCTCTCGTTGCGTTTAATGCGAGCTAACGAGAAGGGTTAGCTGCAGTAATTCGTTTTCTTAGCGCGCGGCGATGGGGGCGGCGGCGGCGGCAACAGCAGCAGCGGTGGCGGTGGCGCTGGCGGCGGAAGAGGCGGCGGAGGGTGCGGCGCCCGCGGCGCAGGCTCTGCGACGCGCCGGCCCGCAGCTGTTGAATTATTTGTCGGCAGCGGCAGGTGTCAGCTTGCCCCGCCCCTCTTTCCTCCTCTCGACACCACTGCCTCACCAGAGCCGCCTCTGCTTACGCCACCATCGCTACCTGCGTCGCCACCTCTGCCGCCGTCTCCAGCATTGTCGCCTCAACTATTGTCTCAGCCTCCGCCTCCACCATCATTTTCATCTCCACCGCTCACCTCCACCCCCACCTCCAGCCTCCCTCGCGAGACCCCACCTCTCCAACCACCTTCACCCCTACCATATTCTCCACTACTTGCTCTGCAACCTCCATTTCCACCGAACTGCCGCCTCTACCATCTCCCCTGTCTCCATAGCCGTGGCTCTTCCGCCTCCGCCTCTTCTAGCCTCAACCGCTTCTCCACATCCGTTTCCCGGTTCTCCACCCTTTGCCTCGCGTGGAGAAATCCGCGCGGGAACCTCGCCTGGCCTCGTGACGCGACTCGGGAGCGAAGCCGGCGCTCGACTGGAACCGGAATCGGCAATGGGCGAGTGTTTGTTGTTTCCGTCATGTTTCGGTTTAGATTTGTTGATTTCTATATAATGAAGTTTTCTATTTTAGTCCGATCTTATTGGTTATATAGATCAATGTACCAAGAGAAAACTTTAAATAATACTACGTCTGCGAGGACATTGCGATCTCAAATCAAATTCCCGAGTCAAAGAACATGTCTTATGTCCAAAAAGAGTATTGTGACAACTGGCCCTAAGAGTCGTTCATTTTTCCTTCCTTTATGTTCATTCATCATAATTAGATAAAATTCGATATGCTTATAGAAAATGTTCACTCCAATAATACTATAACGACAATCGTGACATGAAACTGAAGAAATCCCTGAAACGGTACAACCACTTGTTTCATGTGTCCCTTTTTAAAAGAGACTCCTCTTCAGTATTATCATCCTCAAAGCAATACTGTCTTTAAATTCCCTACCATTTCTTTCCGTCTTTTTCAACTTCATTGAGTATTTATAGCACGTGCTTGACGAGCATGACTCCATTACCTATCTGTGCCTCTCCTCCTCAGCATCCAACCCCAACAACAATGACACCCGGAACGTCATCTCTAGGCGAGCGCCACTTGCACCCCAAGTCGCGGCCCCCTTCTACAGCTGCAGCGGGTCCATTACCCGGCGCCGGAGGCTGCAGCGGATGACGTTAACGCGAGGCACCCCGCCCCGGGTGCGTCACTGCTACCCACAGAGTCGGTGGGTGGGCAGGCGGGTCGCCGGGCCGCCCCGGGCGCCGGGGCCGAATAACTTTGTTTCTGCAGAGAGCGCCCGGGGCGAGGGGGCGCGGCGCGGGGGCGGCCTGGGCTGGGCTGGGCCAGGCCGGGCCGAGGACCCTGAGCCTACGACCGGGAAGCGAGGTCGGTGGCGGGCCGGAGACGCTCGCCGGCAGCTGCGAGGCGCTTGATTTCCTCCGAATCTTGCGCGGGCGTTGCCGCCGCGGGCGACGACACCCCGGCACGCCCCTCGTCGCCCCTCGTCGCCCCGCCGTCACCCTGCCCCGCCCCCCTCCGCCGACGAAGCGCCCGAGCGGGAATACGGTAAATTGACTCGGGAGACGGCGCACGCGACGAAGCAAGAGGCGCCGCCCGCCGCCCGCTTCCGCTTCCCGCTTCCCGTTCGCCCGGTAATTGATACCGGCTTCAGACTTGTAATCCACTTACTTGCGGAGGCGTCTGGCCGACATCCTCGCCGGCCGCGCGCCCTGCGCCACCAGCGTCGCCCCGCCCGCCCCCGCTCGGCGCCCCGCGCGTTAAAAAGCTCACCGCGCCACTTCTCTGTCACTAATCGGCCAAGACGGTTGGAGATGAATACGTTTCTATGTACGAATATTTCGAGATGGACATCCCACAAATCAATGACAGTCTCAAAAGGCACTTTCCCAGTGGAGAAGAGCATGCTTGATGCGGTATGTGATGTTTTGACCGATAACGACTCATATTTCATTGATAACTTACGTGATTTTGGATCATTGTTCTGTTTGTTCTGTATATTAGCATGCTTTGAGAATACGTCGAACGTGTTATGTTACGAGCCTGATGATGTATATTGTTTTATTTATGAGATTATTTGTGAATTTTTTGTACATATGAAACAGTCAAGTAATAACTGAAAAATCACGTATGGTTATGATATTTTATCCATTGTGTAGTATTACCATTCGTATAATCCATCCTCTCTGAGAGAATATGATAAAAATATCTAGTCGCTGAGTTACTTCTCTACTTCAATTTATCTCACATCGTCTCAATGAAAAGATTCGCAGTTCGCAATCCGCTTTACTCCGCTGATACGTCTCTGAGATGCGTGGAATAAAACGGCGCAGCCTCCGCGCTAAACAAAACAAATCGGAGACACTGCCGCCGGACCCTTCCCTCGTCGCAGCCGCGGCGCCACTCGCGTATAAATCTCACTCGGTGATCAGCGCCTTACACGCGCTCATTAGGCGGAACGCGGGTTCCGCAGGTCGGACAAATTGCGCGGCGACCTCCCCCTCGCCGCCGCCTCCCCCGCTGCCGCCTTCGCCCGCACCTTGGCGCTGTTTCTTTATCCGCAGTTGCTGCTCGGTGTTGTCGCGGGGCTCTGGGCGGCGGACGTGGTTGCCATGGCTACCCCCGAATAAAGGCGCTTGCAAATATGGCGGTGCAGGCGCGACCGGCGAGGCGGCGGCGACGGCGGCGCCGGGGTCCACTAGGTGCGCAAGGAGGCGTCGAGACGGCGGCGGCGGCTGCGGCGGCGCCGGCGCCGGCGCCCACGACGGACTCTAACCTCGCTACAGGGTCCCCAAGGGCGCACCACGGGAGACGGAGGAACTTGCGTTCATTGAATACTGCGTATTCTTGAAGGGCGCAGAACGCGCAGTTGAATCTGCGCTGTTAGAGGTTACTGTTAGAGAGTACTGTTAGAGGCGGTGTCATGAAGGAATCTCTGTAATCTAGATTGTTAAATGGAGAGAGGGGAAAATAGTACGAAAGGACTAATTGTTCAGAGCTTGGAGAATTTTCCTTAACAGACTATACTATTTCCTTTCTTTGTCGATGTGAAGCGCATTCGTCGTGTGAAAGTAGTACGGGCAAAAAGGAAAAGTGAAGGCACCGGGTTCGAGTGACGAGACCTCGTTCGGCGCGGGGAGACGCCGCAGCCCAGCGGCGCTGCCAAAGCGACGGTGCAGTCGACGCCAGGGTCGGCGTCGGTGTCGACAGCGGCAACGGCGGCGGAGGCGGTGGCGGAGGCGGCGGTGGCGGCGGCGTCGCCGGCGCAAGACAAACACGGGCTCGTCTCCGCGCCACTGAATAATAGATGACGGCGCCGCAATTGGGCGCGGAGGCTCATTCTTTGCTCTGCGCACTTCGGCGGCGCCGAGGCTAATTGCCCGGGGCGGAGGCGCTGAAGGCGACGGTGACGACGGCGGCGACGGCAACGGCGCAGGCGGCTGCAACGGCGGAGCGCCGCGACGCAGCGCCGCGGAAACACATCGCCTTTAAGGACCCGCGAAGGATGGAAAGGGGGGCGGGGTAGGCGGGCTAACGGGCGGCGGCTGAGGCGGGAGGCGGAACGAGCGGGACGGTGCGGGAGGGTGCGGTGCGGCATGACGCGGCGTGGCGCGGCGTGGCGCGGCGTGGCGCGGCGTGGCGCGGCGTGGCGCGGCGTGGCGCGGCGTGGCGCGGCGTGGCGCGGCGTGGCGTGGCGCGCGGTGTGGCTGGGCCTGACGTGGCGGCGCGTGGCGTGGTATATTGCGACTTGGTATGTCGTGCAGCGGCGTGGTATCCCAGCGCGGGTGGCGTGGAGTGGGGACCGTGGCGTAGCAGGTTATAGTAAGAGAGGACGTTGTGTGACGCGGCGCACTGTGTCGAGGGGATAGTGGAGTAGAGTTGAGTGGCAGCAGGGACGTCGGCGCAGCGCTGCAGGGCGGAGGCCTCGTGTGTGGCGTTGCGTGACGTGACGTGGCGTGGCGTTGAGTAGCGTGGCGTTGCGTGGCGTGGCGTGACGTGACGTGACGTGACGTGACGTGATGTGACGTGATGTGATGGGAAGGGAACAAAACGGGTGCGCGGCAGAGCGCGCGATGCGCCTTCTGCCGCCACCGCCGCCTCGTCCCGAACGGACGCACGCGCGTCAACGATCCGCGCCGCACACGAGGCCGCCCTGCAGCGCTGCGCCGACGTCCCTGCTGCCGCTTCGCGCCGCACCAGCCATAATTAAAGACGCCTAAATTATGTGCGCACAATTCGATTTTACGCGACGCAATTAAAATCCGGCCGAGATACGCGCGCTTTAAAACCCCCTTCCTCCCCAACCCACCCGCCCGACCCCACGTCGCTCGCTCGCGCCCGCGCGATACCATCGGGATGTCTGGCCCGCGCGCGGCCGCGCGACTCATTTGAATGACAATTACGCGCCCGGGTTCCCGACGCCGCCGCCGCCGCCGCCATCGCCATCGCCGCGCCCGGCGCTGCCGCAGCGCGCGCCGCTGGAGGGCGGCCGCGAGACGACGCGCGTCCCCGGGGACGCCGGCCGAAACCCGCTCGGCTCTCTCCGCGGCCGCTGCCGCCGCCGCCTCGGCCCCAGGAGGCAGCTGTCTCGAAACCGGCGGGAGTGAGAGGCGGACGGCGCTAGAGAAAGAGGGCGTGCCCAAGGGGCGGTTGGCGGGGGCGGAACGGAACTTCACGTTACGGTTCGCGTACCGGAAATCACGTGTGAAAATCCGTGTGCCTGAGAACGCTGCACCGGAAATTGAGTTTCTGATATCGCACGTCGAAACAACGCGGCGAAGATGGGGAGAAAGCGATTGTCGGGACGGTGTCTGGCGGGATGGAGTGGTGCATCTGGAAGATGGGTAGATTAGTTCTGTGCGGTAAGTAGCGCAATGTACCGGAATTTTTCGTTTAGTCTGATACGTTCGCGGTGACGTAAAAAACGAGGCTGGGGTCTTTCTGAAGGAAATCAGATACCCGAAAACAGGGTACGTACCGGAAATAGGGGAGAGAGACGTACCGGAGAGGGCCGCGAGTCCGGAACTGCGGCACGGGCGGCGGATGCGCGGGCGGAAGAGCAGCGGCACCGGGCGCCCCGACAATGCGTACAGCGTCGCCGCGGCGGGGAAAGAGCGCAGCCGCGGCGCTGCGAGGCGCGGGCGAAGGGGGCGGGGCGAAGTGGGGCGGGCGGGGGCGGGACGGCGGGGCGCGCGGCTGCGCGGCGCGGGGCGCCGGGACGCGGGCGCCTGCCTACGGGTCCCTGCGGTATTGACGGCCGACTCGGGGGAGCGCGCGAAGAGAGTCAATACCGACCCGAGGGAGCCCCGCGCGGGTCCCGGGGGGCCGCGGGGCTGCGGGGGCGCGGTGGTGGAGGCGGCGGCCGCCGCCGCGGGCTGCGGGGCGGTTCGGGCAGGCCGGCGGCGAAGCTCGGACGGCGGGGAGCGGGACGGCGGCGGCCGTGGCAGCGGCGGCCGGTCCGGCGGGGGAGGAAATGGAGACGAGGGTTCCCAGAGGACTGAGCAACATGGCCGGCACGCGCAACCAAAACAAATTACCGTGAAGTACAAAACAAAGTAATAACAAGTAGAAAGTGCAAGCTTCCTAGTGAGCACCGTTTCCGCGTTTAGGGGTTCTCGTTCGCTTTAGGTTCGGTTTTGCGTTTTTAGTTGCGCGTGGCTCCCTCGCCGTGTGGAATTCGCCGTTTTAATGTTGTTAAATCGTTCGCGGCGATTAACTTTGCAACGAAAGAGAAATGAGGTAATAGCGTGAGAGGAGACGCGCGTTACTGCGTTCCTGCGCTTTTAACTTCCCATCGCGGGTGAAAGTGGTTATCCCTGAATTGCGTTTCGGGAGCGTTCTTGATTCCACGCAAACTCTCGCAAGTAAACGCGTAATAGCGCCTAAAGGCTGTGTAAGCGTCGGCATTGGAGCAATGTGATCCGGCGAATTATCCATCCGGCGGTGGATCGATGAACGTGGGTTCTTTGCTGTTGATGGATGCTGAAGCGTCCAAGTAAAAGAGAACGAGGGAAATTGAGACAGGCGCTATGCAATACCGCGTACTTTCATCGCCTGTGATCCTATCCCTTTGAACATTGGTGCCTAAGTGAAGAATGTTAGACAAGCGATCGACGAGATCTAATGTAATAATGCCTTTTCATTTTCAAAGAATGGATTAACGGGCATTTAGTTGAATTAGGTTTTTCTTATAGATGTAATAGACATTCCTCAAGCACTTATAGCAACAATCCATAAATTCTAATGAATATATACTAACAATTTTACATGAGTGATAGAATTGAAGTTATTTGTTAATATTCCTCTTTTTATTCTTCATGATTTCAACAAGACCAATATCAGTGTTAGCTCGCACGTTTCTTCAACATTCCATTGTCACACTTTATTTATTTCAATATCTTCTTATTAATGCAGTGGATATATTAAAACCAATATTTTGGCTTTATATAAGATTTTTGAAAATTATATTTTTAACATCAAAAACAAATTAAACACTGTTTGTGATGTAATATGGGAAAAAGTAATAATAATAATTTATTTACAATAATAAACAAATTGTTAATAATCAGTAATTTTACGTTTTCAGTAATCAGTTTTTTTAAAAAATGACAGAGTGTTTACTGGTAATATAATTACGAGTACTTGCTACTCGTACACTGCCTGTTAATATGAAACGCTGTAGCGTGACTGACAGATTCACCCCGGGCAAGAAGTGTATGTATTGTTTCATTAAATTTTAAACTCTGTTCTTTAAATAATCGAAAACAAATAAAAGATTTTTGTGGAATAAAATATTTGCTTATTTTGTAAACCACATTGACTGTGGTTACATGTAAGCAATATAATCATAAGTGGGAAATATAAACATGAATGCTTCCGTCTCTTATGGTTTTTCTGACATCTTGTATGCATTTTTTGATACGTCGCGGGAATATACGATAGCTTTAAATGAACCTCGAATCTTCAGCAACCGTTTAGCACCTTTAGATACATTTCCTTTAAAAAAATTGTTATTACTGTTATTTACAGCTTTCATGGACATATTTGGGCTTTCAGATTCAAATGTAATCATAAGCATTTTCAAAGGCACAAAATTGCGAAAGAACATCTTGAGTTGCCTGGAAAAACACGATGTCATTGACAAGTACTACTTTTTCATTCAGGACCATCCTGCGCCAACACGACTCCCCAGAGCACAGCGAGGCACCAAACGCTGGCGCTACCACCGGCAGCTGCCACCAGCGGCGCGAGGCGGATTCGCTTACCCCTTGGCGCGGGGCAACTGCTAACGGCCGGCAGTCGACTCAATTTTTCAAAAACTCCAACGAACCGGGCGCCACTTAACAAGGCCGAGGGGAGCCCACCCCAAGAAGGTTGCACGGCGAGCGGCGGAGACGACGCTGGCGGCAGCTGAGGCGGGCAAAGGAGAAGGGCAGCGGACGGGGGTGGCGGGGACGTGGGCGGGGGCGGGAGGCGGCGCGCTCGATACGCGCGGCGGGAGCGTCTCGCCAAGCGGCGGAGGCGGCGGGGGCGGCCGGAAGCGGCGGCCGGGCGGGCCAGCCGCCCACTGCTTGCCCGCACCACCCACTCCGACGCCCACAAAAAGCGCCGCCGGCGATGATGCGCGTCCCGGGAGAGCGTGGCCCGCGCCGCCCCCGCCGCGGCCGCGCACCACTCCGCCCCACCGCCGATAAATATATTACCGCACCGCTTCGGCCGCCGAGTGCGGACGTGTAAAAAGCGGAATTTTCTCGTTAATTCGCGCGGACCTCTGGAAACGAAAGTACTTGAAGAGCGCGCGATCTTTTGAATACCCGGGGGCGGCGACGGCGACCCGCTCGCTTTAAAGAGGAACGACTTGGGCGAAGGTGGCGGTGCGGGCGCAGGGGTGGCGGCGGAGGCAGCAGGTCCGCAACGCGGCGGGCGCGGAGCGGCGTGGCTGAGAGCGGTTCAGCGTGGCACGGCGCGGCGCGGCGCAGCGCGGAGCGGCGCGGCTAGGCGCGAGGCGGTGCCGAGCCGGGCCGCCTGTGCCGAGACGCCCGCGGCGGCGGTCCGAGAGGGTCCTCGCCGCCGCGCAGCCCCCGAGGCCCTTCGCCGGAAGACGCCGGTCGATATCTGCCCCGCCCCCGCGCGAGGCCGCCCGGCCGAACCAATCAAAAGTCGGCGCGCCTGCCCCCCGCCGAGGGGAGGAACGAAGCGAGGAAGGAAGCGAGGAAGGAAGGAAGGAAGGAAGCAGGCGTGCAGGCAGGCCAGCGGGCGGACGGGAGGATGGGACGAGAGGACGAGCCAGCGGACGGGGCGCCTCCATGGGAGAAGACCAAGGGCGCGCGGAGACGGCGACGCCGGCGGAGGCGGAGAAGGCGGCGGTGGCGACGACGATGCCGGAGGTGTTGCCGGTGGTTGAGTCGCCTGCTGGGGGCGGGTGTCGAAGCCGGACGCCATCGATTGAGAGGTGGCGGCTTCCCGCGGCGCGAGGGGGCGGCCGGCCGTAGGCGCGCACCAGGCGTGAGGGGGCGGGATCGCGTCGCCGCCCGCCCCTCCCCGCAGTGATTTAGGGGCGCCATAAAGCGCGCGCACCGAGCGCGGGGCCTCGTACGTTAAGTCAGCACGCGGGGACGCGCGCGGGAGGGCCTGCGGCGGCAACGGCGGCGGTGCAGGCGCGGGCGTCGGCGGTGGGAAAGAGGTGAGAGGGCGAGGGCGGGCGCGGGGGCGGGGCGACTAGCAGAGAGCGGTGCCGACCGGTGCGACTCGCCGCGCCGGGCGACCGTGTGCCCTCGCATGCTGGCTGCTGGCTGCGCGTCGTTCCGCGCATGATGAACGGGCAGCCGCGGGCCGCTGTTTGCCGTGATTTATGCTAAGATCGATGCCATATAAAACACGTTCGACGCACAAGTCGCATCGGCTGGCGAGGCCCGCGCCCCGATAGCGGACGTGATTGGCAACAGGTTGAGCCGCGTCGCCGCCAGCGGTGGCGGCTGTGGCGCCGGCGACGACGGCGTCGGTGGTGGCTTTGCGGCTGTCGCTGGCTGCAGCCGAGCGTCTGCTCCGAGTCCTCCGCGATCTTCCCCTCTTGTGTTCACCTACGCGCAACCCGCGTTCGTCTGTATACGCGCTTCCCGACTCCTCCGAATCTCCTTCCGGCCCTACCCCGCGCCGTCGCTGCTGCCAGCGCACTTCCTTACGCTGCAGCCGCCGACATTCATTCTCCGCGCGCTCGGATCTGACAGGTTGCTTATCCGGGCAATCCATTTCTTCGTCTTCCTTCGCCGAGGCTAGGCTTGGCGAACCCCGCCTCTCCCCTCCCCGCGCGCCGCTCTTGGTGCGTTTCGCGGGGGGCGGCGCCGCCGCGCGTCACGGCAGCACGCGCGTGGGCCGTCTGGGAGCTCTGCCCGTCGCCCCACGCCCGACGCCCACGCTGCCCAGACCCCACCTCCTCTTCCTGCTGCTGCTGTTGCTACTCCGCGGAGGCGCGCTCACTGACTGCCGGCGACGCGCGGTCACGCGGCCGCGGCCTGGAAAATTAGAGGCGACCCCGAACGCCCGCGTTGACAGCTTTGCGAGCCCTGCTCCGCCTACGGCGCAGCCATGTGTGCGGCAGGCCGGCAGGCAAACCGACCGCCTCTGCCGGCCCGTCCCTCCCGCGACTCCCCCTCTACCCGCCCCCGTGGGAGAGTCGCGTCTTCCCTCCGCCTGGGCCGGGCCGGGCTGGGCCGGCGCCTGCTCCCGGGACGCGTTGGCGGGCGACGCGTCACAGAGCCGCGCTGGGCCTCGCAGGTCTGGGGTCGCGCGCCTAATTGGGTGCGCGCGGGGGCGGGACCTGCGTTCCTTCCTCGCTATCGCGCCCGTCAACGTAAACATGCCAGCGGCGATAACGCGCGCCTGTCTTCGCTCGGTCGGTGGCCGGTGGGTGCTGCAAGAGAAAGAGCGCTGCGGCGGCCGAGGCGAAGCCGGCAGGACGGGGCGGATGGACAGCAAGCCCGGCCGACCCGCCAATTACCCGGAAATTAAACCGCATTTCTTCTGGGCGGGGCACCGGCCGACGCGTGTTGGCTAATCTGCGCTGGCAGCGGCGGGGTGGGGCGGGGGCGGCGCCTGGGGAGGCGCCAATGTTGGGCAAGGGCCGCGGGCGGGGGCGGCGGGGGTTCCGCCGTACGGGGGACGCGCGATACCGCCTTCCTTGCGGCCGGCGGTGAAGGCTGCGCCGCTGTCGCTATATTTTATATTTATGAGAGCGGGGAAACCGGCCTGCGTCTGTTATCTGCGGCCACTGTTATTTTAGAGCGTTCCGGTTTTATGAATGAGTGGAAGAGGCGCTATTACAACTAATCTGGAGTGCCATTCATTACGGCGCGATAGATGAGCGCCAGAGCCCCTGGTGCTTGTGCTGCGACCGGGGCTGGCGACGGTTCCCGAGCGCTGGGCACTGAGCAACGCGTTCTTGGGGCGTTGGCGATCGCCACTGGGAAACGAACCACGGTCAAAACCTCCGTATGATGTTAATTGGATTTTTTCCAAATGATTTTACACTGGGGATTCTGCACCATTGCTTTCGGCGGGAGCGATATTTTCGGGAGTGTATAGTTTTTTTTCTTTCACCGGACTACTTGATTTCCGGTATAGTTTACTCCCATCTTGTACTGCGTAGGAATATAAATACTTGGTCATTACAACCAGAGGCGCCCAGGGAAAACCAGGGACCTTGGCCAGCACATCCATAGGGGCTCCTCGCAACATTCCTTCCTCCTCATCCTTCTCCTCCTCAAACAAAACATTCCCTCCTCTTCCAGTTCATAAACAGAATTCATTTTTCCATGCATCAGAAATAACTTGTAGCGTTAAATTTGGATTAGAGATGAATACATTTTTTATTTCTTTTGAATGAAAAAATCAGTGTCACATTTAAGTGGCGACCTGGAACACGTTGCCCTAGTTGCCCCTTCCTTCTTGTCGCCCCTCCCCCCGGTTATAGAAAGTAACGAAATTTTTTTAGTAATGCTGTAACTGTATTTACATTTTTCATTTCATTCCATGGGTGGTATTGCAGAGGTTTGTTAGCATTAGTTCCAGTAAATTTAAATTACCATTTCATAAAATTCTAATAACAGTACTCGGAAATGATTATGTGAAATCAATACGTATTGTACTGCTAATTCCATGAAAATATACGCGTCTCCATCTAAAACTGAGAATCTCAGGAGATGTATTATGCCCTAATTATTAAACGATGCGAATTTGTAGGTGAAAATTCAAGCTAAGACGCTTCAGTTGGCGTCATTCAAATTGTGCGGGGCGGCCCAGGCAGCTGGTGGGGAGGGAGCGATCGCGAGCGGCGGCGGTGTCGAGGGCGACGAGGGCGGCGGTGGCGGCGAAGCGACCAGATGCGCCCGCGGTCTGAGGACAAAGCGCCTAACAAGCCTCCCCTGTCCGTGTAATAGCGCGGCCCGCCGCCGCCGCCGCCACCGCCGCCGCCGCCGCCGCCGCCGCCGCCGCCGCCGCCGCCGCCGCCGCCGCCGCCGCCGCCGCCGCCGCCGCCACCACCACCACCACCACCACCACCACCACCACCACCACCACCACCACCACCACCACCACCACCACCACCACCGCCGCCGCCGCCGCCGCCGCCGCCGCCGCCTGCCCCACCCTGTCCCGCTCCGCCTGCTCGACCTCCCCCAGCAAGACGGCAACCCGCGGCGCGGAGTAGACCCGAACGGAGCGGAGCGGAGCGGGCGCGGAGTGGAGTGGAGCGGAGCGGCGTGGTGTCGGCGTTGGCGGCGCCGGTCCTGGCCTGCCGCATGATGCATCGGGGCAATCGGGCGCGCGATAGCGTGATTCAGTATCGCCGGCTGACCCCGGGGTGATAATGGGGAATCGATGGTGCGGCGACCCGCTCCCCCCTCCGCACCCTCCCCCCGCCTTCCGCGCTCCCCGCCGCGCTCCGTCGCCAGCACAGAGGCCCCACCCGGCACTTCGACACCCACATTGCCGCCGCCGCCGCCGCCGCGTCCTCTACAACTGCCACTGCCACCACCCAAGCCATCGCCACCAACTCCGCCCCCGTCTCCGTCACCACTGTCCCCGTGTCCACCTCCACCATCCTTTACGCCCCCGTCTCCACCGCCGTCGTCACCGCCGCCGCTGCCCCCACCACCACCACCACCACCATCACCGCCGCGAGTGACATATGGTCGCAGCCGCCGGCCGCCAAGTGCGCGCATTGTGCCATTGTGCGGGGACAGCGCGAGTCCATCATTCCCGAATGCGCGCTAACAAGGCGCGAGGCGAAAGCGTTGCTGGTGCTGCTGCTATGGTAGCGCCGGCGACGAGGAGTGATGGTGTCACTCATGGTGATGGGATGGATGGCGATGCTTTTGGCGCTATTATGTTGAAAGCAGTGCCATATTGACGAATCAGGGGCATGAGTATTGTATTCGACGTCGATAACAGTGATTGTTGAAGAAGTTGCTTTGATCGTGTTGTCAAAATGTGGTTTCAGCTTGATCTTCGAAATAGTGTTGTATAAGTTACACGTGAACTCTAGCTTTGAAGTCAGTTTTGAGATAACGAGCACGGTATTGGTTATGGAACTGATATTATTATACTGTTTTAGACTGACACTTTCATGATTTTTTCGTTCCTTTTTTCTGACATTGAGTTAGACTATCCAAATATTTCTGTCTTTTACGGAATCTTGAATGAAAACGATTTCTCGCTCGACCACAACGACCGGAATATCACAAGCATTTCACGTCCATCCCCGCATGCATGCAAAACCCTAGTAATTCCCGCGCCACAACGAGTAAACGCAACCGCCTCAGAATGCTCCGGATTTCGGAGCGAACGGCGTTTGCCTCGTGGTCTCCGCTCGCTAGTCGGCACGCCCACTCGCTTTCAATCGGAAATAATCCGCTTCTTTCGGGCGGATTAAAAAGTTGCGACGAGCAGCAAATGTTTCATTGTTTTACAGTCCGGCCTATCGTCATTCGTTTTCATTAGGCGGCGTCTGTCCGTCCGTCGGCCAACGTTCGTGGCGCGCCGTGCTTCGGGATTTATGCCCGCGGCGCCGGCACGATACCCCCCACCCCCAACCCCGCCCCTCCCCTTCCGGTGCCCTCGTTGCCCTCATCCGCCCTCACGCAGCAGCCGCCGCCGCCGCCGCCGCCGCCTCCTCATCGCCAACCCGCCCTCGTTTATCGACTGCGCCCAGCGTTGCTTATTTACTGCAACGCGCTCGACCCACAAAAGACGCGCGCTCCGGCCCGCGTGTACGTCCCATCCGCGGACCGCTGCTAAAGCGTTTTTATGTTATTTCGGTGCGTAGTTAATCGTTCTACCGTGCTTTCTCCCTTCTGGGCGCTTTGTATTAAATTTCCTTTCCAATATAGATATATGGGTAACCACAATACACTAGCACTAATCCGTTGTAATTAGTGTGAGGTTGAGCTTGGATTACCGAAAATTTCGGGATAGAGAATATGTAGTAAATCAACATACTTAACGGGCGGAGAATATTCGCCAGCAGAACGTTGTTATTAGAGAGAATACGAAATGTACAACAAGATTTGGACCGTTTAAAGGGAGAAGGATCATACTTTCTCTTCTAGTAAAACTGTATTTCTATATTAGTTTTCAGCAAATAAAAATATACCGTAAACTGGAGTGACTTCGTGACAGGTGGGGGACATACCCTAATATCGTTTTTCAGATGTGGTCGTAGTCATTATAAATGATATAGAACGGTGATTATTAACCAGCCACTACAAGGAGCATTCATGAAGAAAAGTGATTTTCACATAAATATCCCCCTTTTTGTCCTCACCTACTTTAACATAACATGTGTTTTAAGGTTTCCTGAAATTGTACAGTACTTACTAGTTACATCTAGGTTAGAAATTATTTTGCCTTATATAAATACATATATTGTGGTAACTGTGAGTGATAGTTAATGCAATTAAAACTTGTTGTTTTGTAGATGTTGAGTTATTAGTGAAATGTTGAACATTTGCAGGGTGTCTTGAGGGCAGTCTTTTATAGCCATTACTAGGCACACACAGTTAACAGCCGCGAACATACAAGAAAAAGAAAAGAACATATAAGAGACAGTTCAGGAGAGAATCGCCCAGTTCTTCCTCAACTAATCCAGGAGGGACAAACCCACCATAACACACTTCTTCAACTTTTCATATTCACATTTTCATACAGATTCACGACTTGAAATAATTCCTTGTAATTATATATAATATAAAAATAAAAATTTATATATTTATACCTTCATTTTTTGTCACCAATTATTTCAAGTGGAGAGAGATGGAAACGTAAGTTTTGAAAGACTGAAGCGGTGACTTAGGTACGACTCTGCCTTCATTTTGTTTTGCTATAATAAGTCACAAAATAAATACTCTTGCTTTAACAAATAACCAAAAACTAATTTTTTCTAGTGGTCAAATTTTTTGTAAAAATTATTAAGTTATATAACAGATATTACAAAAAATCCTAAATCTGTACCCACGTCACTCCGGTTTACGGTACTGTGTATTATCAAGTTAAACATATGTATTACTTGTATGTATATTGTATTATTTCTGAGACATTAGCTTAGTGTCTATCACAAAACGAATGTCTTAGAAATGGAAAATGGAAAGAAGGGAAAATCAAAGAAATGCAAAAATCTTTAATTGTTGGAAAACGTAATGGGATATATATAAATCACAACTTGTATCGTTTTAATTTGTACGTTATTTTTGTGAATTATTGCTAAGATAATCGATTTATATTTTTAAGAATTCTTTACATACACGGTTAGATGAGAGCTTCGTTTAAGTTGATTATACTTAGAACCCGCAAAGTTCATTGCCTAATTGCAATGTTAATGAATGAGAAAACATTCAAAATATGTATTAATATATATAGTTAACAACAGAAAGAATGGTAAAATAAATATATATGCAATATATAAACAAAAATAAATAGGTAAAATACCTGGAGGAAGAACAAGAAATATCGTAACAGAAACACCACAAATGTCAGAGCAACAGAAGTCCAATAACCTCATTTTTCCCTCCACCTCATATTTAGGGTAAATGTTCATTAGGTGCGATATCAATACTGCAGGGCGTAGCACAGAAATGTCACCCGCCGTGCAAAATACTGAAATTTTGAAAAATACTGCCTCGAATCCGATATTCACGCTTCCTGATATCCCATCGGTAAATTCAAATCAGAGCGCCAGACGACTCAGTTGCAGGCGGAAACGTCACTGCCTGGCATTCCTTGGCAGAAGCACCCCAGGCAGGTGGTGCTCCGCGGTGAGTCTTGAGACGTGGCACGTGGCAGGCGCGCGCGGTCCGTGGGTCGACGCCCGGCGCGGGCACAGCGCACCGCAAGGAGCCACGCGCGCGTTTATTTGATGCGCTGATTAAATTACGCGTCATTAGCGAGCGCGCGACGCAGCGGGCGCCGGCCGCCGGTGGCGCCGGGAATAATGTGTTTTGAATTGTAAATACCGGAGAACACGCCGCCGCACAATGGCGCTCATAAATAAATTATGTGCACTATAACAAAACTGCATTGTATTGGGAGTTGGCCTTGGAAAAGGTGATGGCCGCGAATATGCATACGGGGACAAAATGCCCGATTAATATGTTGATTTAAAAAATGGAATATTAACGCCGAGCACGGCACGAGAGAGAGGTGGAGGGAGCGGGGGGGTGCGCGTCGGCGGGAGGAGAGGAGATCGGGGGTGGCGGGAGCGGGGGCGGCGGGAGCGGCGGGCGCGCGGGGCGCTACGGCCAGCTCCCATTGTTGCGCCGCGTCCAGAATTTACAGCGAATTAACCCTTGTCGGGCGGATAACAGTCCAAATGTGTCGTTAATCTTCAAACGCACGCGAAATGAGAGGACAACGCGATCAGAGAGGGCGGGGGTGACGGTGACGGCGCCGGCGCCGCTGTGTGGAGTGCGGGGGTGGGTGTGCTCGCCGCGTCGGTGCATCGCGCGTGGGATGGAGGCCGCGCGGGCGACGCAGGCGAAGCGGAACACTCCGACCGGCGGCGCACTGCCGGAAGCGGGTTTGACGCGGCAGGTGACGATGGGTCGCGGTTAGATAGAGGTGGAGCTGGCGGAGACCTTTTTTTGTTTTTTAAGGGAATTGTAAATCGGGACGCAATGCGGTTTTGATTGCTGCGAAGGGAATGGAATGTCAATCCTGTGTTTGATACGGCTGAAAATGAAGTCGATGTAATTGGCATTGTTAATTCATTGAAATTAAAATGTAAAGTGATGTTTCTGATACAATACCTTTTCTAGTCAGAGCTTAGGTGGGAATGAAAATGGTAGAATTCTGTAGTCCTGGTAAATTCTGTTTCAGTATTTCCAACTGATAATCTGATTTCATTTTATATATCTGTTAGATGGATTCCAATTTTCGTAAGAAAATGTTTTCACGCAAAGTGATGTACACGAATTTAGTAGTTTGAATTCAGTGTTGGAATTTACTTTTTACTCTTTGGTGGAGATCATTAGAGAAATACTTCTAGTCTCCGGCGTTGCAATAACAAAACAAGCAAATTGAAACCATTATAATCAGGCTTAGGAGCATTAATACTTGTGTTTTTTTGTTTGTATATTTTTAGAAAATTTCACAAAACTGGATTGAAAAAAGTTTCAATAGATTGAGCAAAATCATTTGCTTCAAATTACCTCTACAAAACGTGATTTGATTTGTAATAACTATTATTTGCAACTTATTATAATCGAACATTTATTGAATGAACTGTTTAAATTAGTAATTATATTGAATTACCAATAAAATGTAGTATATTTACCAAGTATTTCGCAAAAAAAAAGAAAAATCACAATTTATTTCATTGCTAAAACGTTTTTCATTGATATGAATACGAAACAGGTTTTTTGAACAAAAATTAAACTATAATTACAAAGGTATATGTTATTTTAGTGGGATTCCTCTAGTCTCTAGTTTTATTTTTTTTCAGCAAGTAAGTGTTTGAAATGGACCATTCTTTTCTCTTCTCCGGGGTCAATGGATTAGAAATTGTGATATAGCACGGAAGGGGATAAAATTACAAAGAATGTAGCTGAATAAGGTATGCATTTCGTGCTTTGAATTCCCCTCAAATTTTTAAAATGATAAAATTGGTTTTCCTTTTTATTCACAATTGTCCACATTGTTTAAAAATCTGAAAAAATATATATTACAGAATGTTATAAGACACATTCCAGGAAAACGAACGGAGACAGTACTATAATGTTATCACGTCAAAAATATTTTTTTTAAATTATTTATTTTTCTCTATTTGAATTTGGCGTCAAAATTGGTTGACAAAAACACTTTAAATTTCAACCATTTCCCCCCGTCTCTGCAATTTTTTTCAGCCTGATACGTGGATTAGAAAAATAAAAAATAAAAAAAACTGTTTTCGTTGTATCTTTGTAACAGATTTCCATAGGAGCTTGATTGTTTGGGAATCTACGGATTTTTTTATTCTATCTCATATGAGCATCGCGAATATCGATTTGGTTTTAGGACACTTTACACCGCCTTATTCGGCTACATCTTTTGCCAAAGTATTCCTTGAATTGATCGATATGAAACTTATTCGTATGTTTTAATTTATGTCTGGAAATATCAACATGCATTTCATGTTAATGAAAATTATGTTATTGGATATTTCTAAATTATTAGATTAGATTAGATTAGATTAGATATTTAGTACTCTCCCTTTTGTCAGTGTTTCGTGAAATAAGTGTTTATTAATTGTGTGTTGAAATACTTATTTACAAAAACTAGTGAATTGTGAAGTTAGAACAAACAACTCGCATTCTTTTTATGCCCAATTATCCGTAGATACGTCATTTGTGAAATAAAATATTATTTAACTTGTAGGAGTAAATCGCTTCGTTTACATTAAGTGCGCCCTAAAAAGGCGATAAACGAAACAATATCAACAGTTTGGGTTGGATCTTGAATCAGGACATTTCGTGTATTCGTCTTACATTTAAGCTGTCTGCTTGTAAGAAATAATGGAGTGCAAATTCGAGTCATAAAAAAGCATTACACACATTCTCAATGAATGCCTGTTAATAACATGTTTTGTAATATGTTTTCAACATGTTTTGTAATATTTACTAGCAAGTGGCAATGGAGTATGAATTAAGTACTGTATTGTTTATTTACGTAAAAATCAAACTTCTGTTTCTATTCATTTTCATTTTTATTGTTCTGCATGTGAACAATTTATGGGTGTTATTGTATGCTTGCAATTTATGGGTGCATGCTTACTAAATCTCACTACGATTAGGGGAGTGATATATCTAATTATGTTCCAATGCCATATTTCGAAATCACTACCAAGTATTTAATTTTGCAAAAGACCATATTCATGAAATAAGAGACACACGACATCCCGACGTCAGTTCTCGAGTTCTAGCGTCAAGTGCTAGATCCAAGAGCATGAGCCTTGTTTCTCGTGTTTTCGAGCCTTAGCGAAGACCAGCAGGCGCAGACCGCCAGCGCCGGCGCCTGTCGTGGCGGAGTCGGCGCTCGCAAGTCGTCGCGGGGGCGGAGGGGTAGGCGCCTGCGGTGGAGCCGTCGGCGTCGGTCGCAGCTTCCAGGAAGACGAACGACTTCCTCGGCGCTGCGCCGTTCCTGACAAAAGACAGACACCGACCGCGCTCCCAGCGCCCCCTTTCTTCTATCCCTCCCCCACCCCGGCGCGCTTCTCCGCGTCCCTCCCGCGCCTCCTCCCTCGCTGCCCGGAAGTGCCCGACGGCCATGTGCACTCGTTAAGCGAGAGGTTCGTTTCTGCTTTTATTTTGATTGGTTTTGACACGAGGGTACTTGGTCCGCGATGTCAACGCGGTCCTGCCTGTGCCGCTTCCGTGAGAAGGACCGAAGGCAGGAAGGGGAAGAGGGTAGGTGCTGCGTTGGAGGAATCGCTGACAGCTGCGGTTGCGGTGAACCACGACCTACGCTACACCCGGCCAGATGCAGCGATGAAAGTATTTGGGAACAGATCGTCCGCTTTCCTTGCAGGGAAACATTTCTCGTGGGGTCGGGTCCCCTTCAAAATTTATGGATTTTGCGGACCCTGCTACAAATTATCGTTCCCGTCTGCGTCCTAAATAAACATTTTTAGGCCCCTTTAAGCGACCTCTTTCCCCAAGTGACAAATGAGTAAACTGAGTTGTGGAATGAGAAACAGGAACCAAAGAGATATCTTAGACGTCGTGTGAATGAACGAATGAGTGCATTGAGGAGTTTGAGGAATAAGGAACAAACGTGTAGACGAATAAAAAAAGAACGAACGATGAGCGAATAAATACACTAATTGAAATGATCCAACGGATGAGAAAATCGAGTTAATTTTTTCTCCAGAAACTCGCTGCAGTTTTGTGTAACAAACGTGGCATACAAAATCTTTCTGATAACACGGCAGACAAGCATAGTTAAGCTCAGGGACAGCATTCCCACTTACATTGCAGAAACTCTAACATGGACGTCCCAAGGTTCGAGTTCCGACATTGTCTGATTTTCTACACTAACTGCATTGCTAGATCGAATTCAGCTGCCCTAGATTTGGGGGAGAATTCTACCTACCGACGGTTCGATAGATTTCCGTGATTTCTTCAATCAATACCAGACGAATGCGGGAGCAGTACCGTAACAAACGAGCAGCAAGACCGCACGCGCTTTTGCCTCTTTCCTTTGCCCCATCCCCTCCCGCACTACCACGTTTCGAGCTTAGAGCTTGTGCCGCTAGGGGTTGTGCCCCACTGTGGGGAGATACCTGGTGGGATAACTCTCTAAACCGGCATGTAGGACAACGCTTAACCTCACTCTCCAGTGGTGGAGTAACACCGCCTCCTTACGGGAAAAGCATTCACTACTCTAACGGGACTAATGGCTCGTAGAAGATGACGTGCCGGGAAACAGCAAATTTATCAATCATCAGGGGCCAAGACCCCCTTAGTATTACCTAACGAATAGATCCCCACTAAATCGCCAGAGAGGGCAGGATAGAGAAACTGAGAGGTTCGGTTTCGGCCGACGGCAGGTCGTGACGATCGCGTCCACTCGCAAGTCAGAAGACTGGTGACGACGACGGCGTCGGCGTCTTCGGGGCGTCCCGCGTCTCTCGGTAATCGCTCTAATGGCCGGTCAACATCTCGCGCCATGCAAGTTTGATGCGGCGCCGCCCCCCTTCGCCCCCGTCGCCCTCGCGTCCGCCCGCACGCCCTCTCGCGCGCCGCCAAGCGCCGCTCCGCCCCGCGCCTGCGCGTTGCCGCCCTTCCGCTCATCACCGCGGGCGGTGGAGCGCCGAGACGAGAGAGCGAGGGTGCGCTCCCTTCGCTTTGCCGAAGCCGCCACCGCCACCGCCGGCGCCATCGCCATCTTCCTTCGCGACGCACGCCCGTGTGCACACGACGTGTGCTCCCCAACTGCTTCGGCCTCAAGGTAGTGACACGACTGCCGCCATTCTCGCGTCGCCGCCTTCTCACACAATCACTATCATTTTAACTAATTCAAGTATCAACTATTTCAGTCAAGTAATTCAAATATCAACTATTCAATTACCAGTCAATTCAAATAACTGTAATTAATTCATCAATGTTGCATGTATTACTTACAACAATCACGATTCCGCAAATCTAACTACATTTTATAACCATTTAGACCATTTTAAAAACAATTGATTTTTGCATCACTCTATCGAGTCATTATCACTTTTATTTTTGTCTATGTTTCCTTTTGTGAACTCTCCAATTACAGTGTTTCCCTGTCAACATCATAATAGAAATTGGTATGTTTTACCATTGCTGTTTCTGGTGCAGTCTCCACTCGCTACTCGCGTCCTCCAACGCCCCACTGCCGCCCTCACGCCTCTTCGACACGCTCTCCCCAATGGGCCCGCCAGGCCCGATCCATCATATTATGTAAAGCGAGTAAGGATACTTCAATTTAAATGATTCCCATCAAATTGGGGCGTCCATCTAGCATGGGAAAAGTTTTTTCTCCAAATTACTCTCATTGATATAAAAATAATTGCTATTGTTTTCAGCTCGATGTGAATGCACTAATCGTGCGAGCTTAATGCGTCGTCTGTTCGCTTCATCAGTCCGCGTCGTCGCCGGTAGCGGTGGCGGGGAGGGAGTAGGGTCGGTGGCGGGAGTGGCGAAGCACGTGCATTGCCTGGTTCACACCCCTGGGGCAGAAGACGCGCCGGCCGCCAGCTCCCGCACTGGGCCGCGTTGGGCCGAGACGGGGTGAGGCGGGGCGTGGAGAGGCGGGGAGTGGTGGGGCACGGCTCATTTGCCGGGAGGCGGCGGCGGCAGTGGCGGCTGCGAGCCTGGTGTCGCGGCAGTGGAGGCGGCGCGCAGCTCTGGAGGCGCGCACTGCCCGGCGCCCGAGCGATGTAATCGACTAAATTGGACGTCGGGATTCTGAATTAATGAGACGCAGGCCGCCAGAAGAGGGCGCGGCACCGATGATAAATGCTGGGGCCGTCCCCATCGGCCGCGCCAGGGCTATTGGGTAGCCGGGAGCGGTGCGCGGGGACCGCGGGGCACGGCGCGTCGCCGGCCCGCGATCTGAGAAGTGCGAGCAGGCAGGCAGGCCGGTGGGTGGGTGGGAGTGTGGGCGAGTGGGTGGCTGACGCTGGTTGCGACTCCAGACTGCTCGGCCTGCTGCGCTCGCTTCTGCTCCGCTCGGCCCTAATCCACTCGCTTCTGTTCCGTTCGAGTACCTATTGGCCTGCCTGGTCTTCTGCTTGACTCCCTGCTTGCTTGTTTCTCTGCCTGCTGTCTTGTCTGCGTGCCTACCTGCCTGCCTGTTGGCTTGTCTCTTGGTCTGCCTGCATTCTTCTCTCGGTCTGTCTGCTTGCTCGTCTGTTTGCGTGTCTGGCTGGCTGGCTGACTGGCCCTACCTGCCTTGTTGCTTGTCTGCCTGCTTGCTTGTCTGCCTGCTTGCTTGTCCGCCTGCTTGCTTGTCTGCCTGCTTGCTTGTCTGCCCGCTTGCTTGTCTGCCCGCTTGCTTGCCTGCCTGCTTGCATGTCTGCCTCCCTGCGTGTCTGTCTGTCAGCCTCCCTGCTTGTCTGTCTGTCTGCCTCCCTCCCTCCCTGCTTGTCTGTCTGTCTGTCTGCCTCCCTCCCTGCTTGTTTGTCTGTCTGTCTGCCTCCCTCCCTGCTTGTTTGTCTGTCTGCCTGCCTGCTTGTCTGTCTGCCTGCTTGCTTGCTTGCTTCCTTGCTTGCTTGCTTGCTTGCTTGCTTGCCTGCCTTCTTGCCTGCCTGCCTGCTGGGCGAGCGGTGGCGGTCCCGCCCCGGGCCGCGTGATCCGCGCTCCCGGCGCCGCGCGCGCTCGCCCTAAGCCGGCTGCGGCCGCGCTGATGCGAGGTATTAGGTTCGAGCCTCGATACCGGAGGCGGACGCCGCGCCATTAAGCGGGCTCGGGGCTGTCCGGAGGATGGTGGTCGCCTCCGCCGCCTCCACCGCCTACGGCCCTAGTGCGTGCCGCAGGCGCGCCGCGTTTGGCCCGCGCCCTCCCGCGGACAGCCCTGGCGTCGCGGGCCCGGCCGCAGCCGGCGCGCTGACTGATTGATAAGCTCCCGGGAGTTAAACCCGAGACCCGAGCCTTAACGAGACGCTTATCCTCTCGTTACAACGGCAAAGCTCAACGCAAATTTGATTAGTTGAGAAGAGAAAATGCTGCAGCGGACGGCCGGGTGTTCGAGCGGCCGTGTGCGGCGGCGAAGTGAAGCCTGGGAATGTGCCGAGGGCGGCGGCGGTGGCGCCTGCGGATGCCAGAGAACGCGAGCCGCGCGTGGGCGGGGAAGGTCACGAATCATGCGTCACACAGCGCTCACACCGTGCTCGTGCGCACATCTCTCTGCAGCACGTGTTGACGCGTCCTGCGTCCTCCACCGCCGCCCACGTAGTCGGTTTCGTCGTCTCCGTCTCCATCGTCTTCGTCGCCGGTCTGGCCCGGCTGCCCGGGAAGACTTACTCAATCTTGGTTGCCATGCCAACAGCAGTGGACACGGCCCCGCGCCGCCCCCGCCCCACCTCCACCCCTGTCCGCGCCCCCGCTTCCGCCGCCGTCTCCGCCCTGCGCCGTTGGCTCTGCCTCGGCTCCGCGCTCGTGGCCGCGGCCTCCGCCGCGCCGCCCGCGCCGCATCTCCTCCCCTCCGCCCCTCCACCCCGCCGCCCCTGGCTCCGGAGCTGTCTTGGCGGGGGAGCCTGCCTGGCATGGCTGAGTTTTTATGGCTATTCTGCCATCATAACTTGCAGCTTTCGTGTCTCCAACTTTAATGAGAGTGAGAGAGACGGAGGGAGGGGTGGAAGGACGGAGAGGAGGCCAGTAAGGGGAGAAGTTCATAACTATTATCAATTTCAAAAACATCTTTTTCCCTCCGGAGACACCTCTTTCTTATTAAGGCTCTTTAGGGGCTGGCTCGAATACGTCTACGGAGTGTTCTGCTGCGTCTAGGAGACACGCTGTGATGTCGCGATGACAGGGGCTCATTTTCCATACCCAGTAAATATTTTTTTTATTCTTACTAGAGATATATACAACATACAATTTAACATACTTTTCAAATTTGTGTCACGATTGTTTATTATTATTAATAATATTTGTCGAATGTCCTTTCCGTAAAGCTTTCCGATATAACGCCCCTTAAACACCTGTGTTCAAATAACATTTTCACGTTTTGAAGGAAGACAATTTAATTTTTAAATACTTCTCTTATTGGGCTGTATCTGTGCTTCACTATGAACAGCTATTGATACGTTTAACTTTTTCTGACATCACTATTTGAGAATTAGTAACTAATAATTACTCATACTGTAAAACAATACAAAAATTGAGCTTTTTCGTATATTATGAATAGATGTTTTAAACCTGTGTTTGAAATTTTTTCGCAATATATTATTTTACAAATTACAGTGAACATCAACGTATCATATACTTTGTTATGCTACGCATTTGAGAAAACAATTTATGTTAATAAACGAATATGTGCCCATTTTGTAGGAGAGACTTGCACAGAACAAATACTTGAGGCAGGCTGATCCCTGCTCGTATTCTTGGACTCTGCAGTGGGCTACCGAACGAGCGAGCGAGGGCTGCCTGAAAGACCTTGCGCGTACGGAACGGAGATCGCGAGGGCGGGCGCGTATTTTTGCCTCTCCGTGCGGAGTGCGAGGGCCGGGGGCTTCAGGTCTTAATTCCTCGGAGGCGACGCGCGGAGGGAGAAGCGAAGAGGAGCGGGGAGTGCACAGGAACGGCGCAGAGGGTGCGGGACCGTCTCTGCGAGGGGCGGCGACGGCGGTTCCGCAACAAAAGCGGTGCGGCGCGGGGCGCTGGAGGTGGCTGGCGGGGGTGGGTGGTGCAGGCGGCGGCGGCGGCGGAGGCTGTGGAGGCCGACGCGGGGGCAGGAGGCTTGTGGAAGATAGGTGCATATATCAGGCCGCCGAGCGCCGTACCACCCTCGCGGTATATTTTCCAAGGGGTAGTAGTAGTAGTGGTGGTAGTGGCGGCAAGGGGTGCGGCGAAAGCGGAGGCGGGCCAGTGGGTGACGGAAACGCATTTCGATGGACGGGCAGTGCGCTGCGAGAGCACGGGGAGCGAGCGGGAAGGCGGCAGAAGGCGGAGTGCGGTGGAGCGGGGCGGCGCACTGCGGGGCGGAGCGGGGAGTAGCGGGGCGGGTAATTCCCGGCCTGCTGAATCTTGGCACAGCGGCCGGGGAGTTAAAACAAAGCAGGGTAACAGTCTAAACAAGCCCCGCGTTCTCGTTTAGGGCCTAATTAGCATGGGCTGAATTAATAAGCACGTCTGTCTATCTGTCTGACTGTCGGGAGTGGGAGCTCGACGGCGCGGCGCGGCGCGAGGCGGGGCGTCGCGGGGGTGGCGAGGAGGTGGGGACGCTGCGGGATGGGCGTGGCGAGGCTGACGGGCGCGTTGACACAGCCGGCGCGGACGAAATGAGCACGGTCACTGGCTGCTGCGTCCGTCACTGCCGAAGACGCCCGCGCCGCTTTCTTTCGCCAGTTACGTCATCAGTTAGCCTTGATTTTTTCTCATCAATTCAATAATTGTTCAAAATGCTTTACTTAGTGTTACGGGTTACCTACCCCCGTACTTATTTTTACGTCTACAATGTACGTCGAGCTCTTTAAGGTGCAATTGTTTTCTTACGGAAGAGAAACGAATACCGTTGCCAAATCTGTTATTGAAAAAGTATGCTAACCAAAGTTTTGTAGTACGAGGATTTCGGTGGTAAAATATTTTTTAAATAATGAAAATCTAAAATATCTTTGGAACTGAATTTTTATAAATGATTCAGTTCAAATGAATAAAACACAAACTTCAGGAATTATAATTAAAAATCGATACAATACTTCTTACGTATTAAATGACATATATTAAAATACTGAAATATAGGTCATAAAAATCACTCAAAAGTATGCGAAACGTTTTTGAGTGAAGTGAAATATTTCTTCACTCTTCTTTCTTTCTTGAATACCAAATAAGAAATTCCATCGACAAAAGTGTGGGGAAAAAATGCAATTATTTTCAATAATGGACGGTCTGCGTATTTTTTACTTCTCCCTAATTGTATCTCGTAACCGAGCAGCGCGCGATGGATAGAGCAACTGTCTATTTAATTCATAACAGTCACTGCAATGCCTCTGACCAGCAGGGCCTAGGTTCGAGTCCCGACAGTGGCAGGATTTTCGACACTAGCTTGTCAGCTAGGTCCAATTCAGTCGCTGTCGGCGGAGAATTCTAGAGGCCAGATGCTCTAATCGGTAGTAGCAGACGTCATTGACTAAATCCTCTGTGATATTAATTCGATAATATTCCGTATTAAATGGTCAGTTTCTCACAACTGTATCCATTAACGTTCTGTTCTAAATTCGACGTGTAACATCACTTTAATTCGTTCTCCAATTTACGTTTCTTAAAAAATGTAGTATTCTAAGAAACCTGTTCTTTAAAAAATATTTGAATTTAATTATATATTTTGAAGTGTACTAATTTTGATTACTTTCCATCTCATACAAAGTCTTCAACGAACACTAAAACATGATCCTTCTACAAGTCCGGTAATTTCACTTTTACCTTCCGAGTTTCGTGCAGATACCAGTTTCGTCGTAAATAAACTTCCTTCTCTGGGCTCTTAGTCGAGTTTCGAAGGCAAATTGGAAGATTCCGGTCGCCGCCTTGGCGGACGTTCCCGCTGCACCGCCGCCTGCCCGCTCCCCGCGCCCGCGCCCCGCCCCCAGGGACCGGTTCGCGAGCGCGCTTATCAATGTTGCACGTCGGGAAATGATTCGCGTGCATAATTCACCTTCCGGCATCTGAGCTGTCTCTGGCGCGCGGCGTAGCGCGTCGGCTCGTTCTGCGCCGTGCCACAGTACACCACGTCACACCAGGCCAAGCCAAGCCACGCTGCGCCACGCCACGCCACGCCACGTCATGGCATACTATAGCGTGCCATGTAAAGACATACCATGGCATGCTAAGCAATGTCTTGTCTTGCCTCGTTCTGATCAGCCCAGCTCTACTCCCGCACGCACCTGCCGGTGCCCGCGGTCTGTCTTTACCTCCTCATCCCAGCTCCGTCCTCTTTGCCACGCCTTTCTCTGTCCTTCTCTCTCTCTCTCTCTCTCTGTTCTCTTCGCATGCTCTTTTCGTCCCGTCCTCGCTCCCTCCTCCTCGTCTCGTTCCCCTTCCCCTGTGCTTCACGACCTCTTCGCTCCTCATTTATCCACCATTTCTTTTCGCTTTCCTCCACTTCTTCATCGCGTCGCTTCACCTCATTCCACTCCATTCCGCCGAGTCATCGCCTAAGCAAGTCGTTCTTAATTTGGCCGCTTCCATTTCATTTCGGGTTCACAAAAACCGCCCGATACTATCGGGACACGCACGCGACTTGCATCGCCGCGCTCTCCCTACAAGACGTAACTGCTTGGCGTAACTGGGAATGACTATGCTGTCTTACATAAGTCTAGAGATTAACATTTTGTTATTTAGAACATCGTTGAGTGTTTGTGAAAACAAAAAAAAATACGAATAATCATTAAAGCAATAAAAGTGCATTTTGTTCTCTCGCAAACAGGTTCAAGATGATGGTCGAGAGTTTGAAAGGAAATTGGCATTAAAAAAACATTTCCTTTTGGTCAGACCATCTAGTCAAAGAATCTAACTCAGACTACTTTCCCCGTGAAATTCAAGCACTTAAATCACTCAAATCCATCGGAGAGCAACGACCAGGCCTTGGAATGTCCCCTGACAATCCAGGCTGACGTGTTCTGGGGGACGAAATGACGTGGTCCTGGCACACGAATGAACAGACGGACATGTCACGGGGAAGATGGGTTTCCCGTGCGCTTCTGTATCGGCAAGGGGACGCGGTACGCATCAAAGAGTCGGCCCGACCCTGCACCACTGACACCGGCAACCATGCATTATTGCCGCCCGCAGACTCGATGATGCCGGCTTATGAGCGAGGTCGGGTGGCGGAGGGCGGGCGGCGCCGGCGCGGGCGCGGGCGTTGGAGCGGATGGCAGGGGCGGGGAGGCGGGCGCTCGGGTGGCGGGCTCGGGTGCGAGGGTGGAGCGTGGCGGGCGCGGTAGGCTTCGGCGCCGAGTAAATTATGAAACCGGAGCCCGCGCCCTCGGCAGCCTCGAGTGGGCGTCTCCGATGCGTCGCGGCGCCTCCCCGCCCCTGCCCGCGCATCCCCGCTGGCGTCGAGCACCCCCAGATGCTGGGAGGGCGAAGAGGTCTGGGACGAATGCCGCTCATGCGAAGAACCCTCTCACAAAGACGTCCTTAACGCGAATTCACAGCTCGGGCGCTGCTGTTTTCAATTCAGGTCTTTTGAAATGTATGATCTGGCATTGTGCTTAATGTAATGTTTTTGCACCTAGACATGTCTTTGTGTTTCGGGAAAGTGTTGAATACGTTCAATGAAACTTTCTTTTCTTCTAAGAAGCATGAGACTAATGAAAAGAAGACTAATGAAAATATTGTGTCTTGTGTTTTACTCGAAGCATTTCTGTTTAAAGATATCGACTCTATATAAAATGTAAGTTTTCGGGAATTTTTCATCAACCTACAGGCAATAACTGACATCAATTGTACAACAGGTTACAATGTTGATAGCCCTTAAATATACAGAAAAGTAGCTATTTTATTTCTCGTGCCCATTCATTTTCTTACTTTCCAAGACAACACAAACGTATCAGTTCATCTTTGAGAATCTTGAAATCATTTAAATCGCATCCGAAGTGAAAAAATTCAAATTGCTGATTATCTCTGCGGTTTGACATCAAGATTCATTTTCATTTCTGGTAAGTCGTTCGAACCTGTACGCTGAGCACGCGTCTAGCTAGCGCTTATCTGGCGTTTTCAGCCGAGATGGCTGCGAAACTGAACTGAATGTAGGGTCGCAAGCACACTTCCGCGCTTTCCTGGCGCCGGGGAGCGGAGCGGAGCGAGGGGTCGCGGGCGCGCCGCGTCTTCGGGCCCCGTGTCCTTGGGCTGCGGAGCGACTCCGCGTGGGAGAGTCGTCTCCGAGTCGGTAGGCTTCTGCGCGGGCGTCTTCCGAGTCCCTGTTGTATTATTCATGCGGCCGTCGGTGGCGGCGGTGGGCGCGGGGGTGCAGCGGCGGCGGCGCCGGCGCCCGGGGCATGGCTCGTCTAGGGCGCTGCCGCACCCCCGTGCCCTACGCCGCCTCGCCGCCCTCAGCCTTCGCGACGCTCCTTGCCGCCGGACCTGACTGTCGCGACGATTCCGTCCTCCCGCGCCGTCCCCGCCGCGTCTCTCCGACTCCTCCCCCCCGGCCCCCACCCGCCCTCTCGCGTTTGGACAGCACTGCTCCTGAACAAATTTGTTCGGCAGTCTCCCCTACCCCTCGCTTGTCCCGAGCGCGCGCGTCCGCCACCCGCCCCCGCCGCGCCTCCCTCGCCCCGGCCACCGTCGCCACCGTCGCTCGCGGCCCATCTTCCATCTGTTAGCGGGAGTACTTCAGCGTGATTAGATTGATTGGAACAGCAGTTGCATTGAGCCTGATGACTTTACTGAGGCCCCTCTTTTCCCCGCCATGCCCCTCCGCGCCCCCGTCGCCAGCCTCGCTGGGCCCCGCCAAGCCCCGCCGCGCCCCCTCGGGCTCTTTTTCCCCGCGCGGAGTGCCGGCTAGAAAGAGGTGAGCTGGAGTGTTTGGAGAGGCAGATTGTTGGAGAGTCTAAATTGATTATTTTTCATGCTATGAGCGGGCGACGCGGAGCAGCTCCAGAAGGGTGTTTGCGCACGCGCGCGCGCTCGCTCACGGACGACGCGGGTCGGGGGTAGCGGGCGTGGGGAGGGGGTTGCGGGTGAAGTCGGGTGGCGTGCACTGACAAGAGGAAGGGGCGGGGGTTACGCCGGCGGGCGCAAGGGCGGGTGGGGTGAGGGCCGGGCACAACAGCAGGTGGTTGCCACCACTTCACATATAAGAGAATTAAAAATGAGGGGGGCGCTTGCGTGAGAAGAGCGGGCAATTGAAATGGCAGGGTAGTGAAGGCGGGAGCAGGGGCAGGGCGGAGCGGTCGCGTGGGGTTGTGTGTGCACCGGCAGCCCGAGTTCATCATCTCTCGGAGTCGGCGCCCCCGCGCCGCCCTTTCGTTTCGCTCGCCATCCTCCGGCCTCTTCCTCGCGCCGCCCTTTCCGTTCCGTTCGGATCCTCTGCTTCCCTCCCCGCTCCTCCTCGCCGTGCCCCGCCCGCCACGCCCCTCCCCCCCCTCCTGCGCCGAGCGGTGCGCGCTCCCTCGGATCCGATTAACGCGGCCCGCCCGGCCGCGCAAGCCCCGCGCCTTATCCGGTTTAAAACGCCCGTAAGTAGCTAATCGGCCCATATGCGCCGGCCGCCCCAACTAATGCTTCGTGGTGTAACCGATTCGAGATGTTTAAGTGCGTTGGAAAGACTGTATGAGGTGCCCGGTTTGGTTCCCACGAGATCGTCGTGGCTTTGTGAAACTAGTGGCTCTCATTCAAGAATATTCTTTGCGTGTCTTGGTTATAAATTTGATCTAAACATCCGTAAACAGTTTGAGGTGAAAAACTGCAGAGGGAGATCTGTTGAGTGCGATTTTCTGGTAATACAGAAATTCTGAGAAGAGATTTGTCAAAATTAAGTATACTGAAAACAACATCATGCAGGAGGAAAAGCATTTCAACTTTTTTACAGAGTTACCTTCAACACCAACTTTGATTTCAGTTAGTTTACTTACGTGTGAGTATCCTTGTGACAGCGTCAAAGTTGAAGTTTGTGACATTCATTTCGTAGATTACTTTTTTATTACGACTATTTCGTGGAATTGTATTGTAAGGTAGAAAACCTAATTAAACACCACTTTTCTAGAATGAATTTAGGAAAACTAACAAAATATCTTATTCTACCTACATTGCGGCATTTTAACATTGGGAAAGGGGGCTCTTTCAATTTATTTCTCCTTTCCCTATTTATCTTGGAAATAAACTGGCCTAATATATATTAAAGGTATATTGAAAGATTGAAAGCATGTTCTAAAAATGATTAATTTCTAATATCATATTCAATGTACGTATTTATGTATTTGGAATCTAAATATGATTTCTATGTTAATCCTGTATTTCGTGCAAGGTTAAAAAGTATGAATATTAGAAATATAGGTACAGTAAAGATATAGATGTAGATAACCTAATATTTAGTTTATGTAAATACGGTTACATACTTACTTGTTAGTCAAAGTGACACCATTAGAAATGACTAATAAATTGCTAAACGTAATTTTATACTTCCGAGATAATTTAAAAGAACCTATTATTGTAGTCTATTTTGAATGTTGTTCACAATGTATCCGAACTTCGTGAGTAATTTTTTACTATAAGTCTTATGTTTGCGTTCCTTCATTTCGAATGCTGGGTTTAAAAGAACATCTGAAGACAGTTTCTTCTTCTCATCTTACATGTATTTTCTGTTTCTGTCCCACCTCCCTTAAAAGATTCGAGAAATGTTTCATAAGCTTTTTCCTCGAAAAGCTGCAATGATATCAACAGGAAGCTCCAAAGCAATACATCACACACTCATTCACTACAGTTTGCCGAGCCGTTTCCTCCCGAACAACAAACACTGGCGTCGTGGAAGAAAACAGGGGTAGTTGGTGCCACGCGACCACGTCGGCGGTGGCGGCAGAGGCGGTCGCGGCTTCCGACGGCTCCGCGAATCAGAGACGCGCTCCCCTCGGCCACCACGCCACGCCACACCCCTCGCTCCACGCTTCATTCTCTCCGCTACCATCGCCACCCCTCATCTCCTCCTTCACCACACCACCTCCAGCCCGTCCATTCCCTCCTCAAGTGTCGTCGTCCCCACTTCCACCCTCACCAATAACACCACTACAGCTGCTGCCCTCGCTATACTGCTACTACCAGTACGAGTCCGAACGCCCTGTCCTCCCATCCCACGCAACCGATGCCACCCTTGCCGCGGTCGCCCCACCACCGTCGGAGTCGGCTGTGCTTGGGAGGCGGGTGCGCAAATGTATGTATCGGGCGACTTATCGCGTAAATAATGGATGGATTCCTCTCGGCGGCGGCGGCGGCGGCGTGCGCCCTCCTCTAGCTTTGGCGGCGGCGGTGGCGGTGGAGGCGGCGGCTGCGTGCGGCGGAGAACCCGCGCGCCGCGCACGCCGATCGATCTGCGGAGGAGACGGCGTGCTCTCGAGGAGATGAAAAGCGAGAGGAGAGCCGGGAGCACGCAAGGAAGAGGGTCCTTCCTCCTCAGCGAGCGGTCGCCGTCTCCGGCGGCGGCAGAGAGCCTGAGGACCTTCCTTGCCTTCGCCGCCGCCCGCGAGTTTTACGATGCGGGTGGTGAGCCCACGCGGCGCGGACTCGCTATATATCAGGCGTCCAATGATATACGAGTGGCGCGCGTGGTGGCGGCGGCGGCGGCGGTGGCGACCAGAAAGGCGACGCGCTCTCGGACTCCGTCGGCCGCGTCGGCTGTGTCGGCGTTGGCGGCGCGAGATCTCGTGCCTCGTCCGCGAGACATCCGGTTCGACCCGGGTCCGATTCGCGTCTTCCGTGGCGATATATCAGGAGTCGCTGCAACCAGCCGTGGCAAGCGGCCCCGACCCGGGAAAGTTACTCGGATCCGGCCCGGAAAGGGACGGGGTGGAGTGGGCGAGACCTTCGGGACCAGGAATCCGCCCCTTACTATCCGCTGCTCGACGTAGATTTGCACTACCTTTCGCGAACGTAAAATGTGTTGCGATGTCGTATTCGGGAAACGTAGCAAGCTATCGTTTTATGGAACGATTGATTTTTAAGTTTGCTTCATCGGTGATACATTCGATCCGACGGACGGAAAATAAAAAATGTTGCAAATTATAGTGAAATATCTGATAACGAGTGAATTGTTAATAATGGTTACACATTAGGTTTGATTTTTACTGAAAACATTTAATGTCATACAAAGCAAGTTATTTAATTAAGGAAAATAAACGTCTCGTGTTGGGATATCAGTGTAACCCGAAATGTTAAGCCAGCGTAAAACTAAAGAAATCTCTAATTCAGAACATTGAAAAGACATGAAATACATTACGAGAACCTAAGAAGGCTATTATGAATAGAAGTCACTGCTATTATTAAAATTTAATTCATTCATGGGATACTCTTAGACGGTATAACACTTGATTAATCATTTTGATGCGGATTTTACCGTGGAAAAATTGATACATTCTATAATACTTCGGGCCTCTATTATAGTCAATCATAAAAAAAGTAATTTCAAATAATAATATATCTTCTTGTCTCTGTCTGAATACTTAAAAGAGAATGATGAGAAGTTCGGTTAAAGTATTTAGAAATACATTTTTAATTCAAATAATAGTCAATCTTGATTATGGTTTAAAATAATGGAACCAAATACTCGTATTATGGATTGAAATTATAAACGACTATCAAACAATAACAATTTTCAAAAATACAACAGCAAACATACAACATGAAGTTCAGCTAGCACAATTTCAGAAAGTTAGCCAAAGAGTGGTGAAAAGAAATTCTCTGTTTTGCGGAGCTACAGGCCAAGGTGGGATCATATATGATGTCTGCATCCCGAAATGGGATGGGAATAAGCCCAACCTTAATGACTGAAGTAGGGACTGAAGGTATTGCAGGGTCACCTGGGTTTTGTGACACTTCGACCACAAAGCCTCAATTCCAGTCCCGGGCCCACATGCACCAACGCACCCCGTAAATAAAATCCAGCTCTTGCAAGAGAAAGGACCGAACGGAGCCGAGAGAGGCCGAAAGATCAACAAAAAACGGAGGTGGTCCAGAAGGCGAGGAGGCGGTGTCCTGGCGGGGCGCCTGGCGAGCGGAAACTGAAGCGGGCGGTGACGGGGGCGGGGGTAAGGGTAGCGGCGAGGACAGGCTGTGGCGCGCCGGGCGGGCGAGGGTGAGCGGCGACAAGAGGCGCAAACGACGCGCCGGCTAACGAACGCAATGAGGCCGCGAACGCCTCGTCCCCCCTGGCCCCCCACCCCACCCCGCCATCGCCTCTGCCTCCGCGATGGCGCCAAATCGATTGGCGACGCCGCCGTTGAATGCTCGTCTGCAAATGAACGGCTGTGTGGAGGCGGCCGCGAATTGAGAGCGTCAAGGAGAGAGCATTTGAGAGAGCGGCGAGCAGCGGGCGGGCGGGCGGGCGGGCGGGCGGGCAGAGGAAGGACGCGCGCGCCCGGATGGCGCCGTTTTTATACACCGCATCAAAGCCCGCAAACGAGTGCGGTGATGAGGTGAGCAATGAGCGATTGGCGACGATTCAGTCGCAGCCATTCTCTCTGGCGAGCAGTGCCCTCCCGCAGTCGACTCCTCCCCTTCCTCTCCGCTCCGTCCCTTCGCCTCTCGCTCCGCTGCCGGCTATCGGCGCCGCCGCAACGAACAATTCGTCCTCCACCAGCGGTTTTGCCCGACTCTTACATTATTTTAAGCGATTTGTTGGTGATGCTCTGTGCAGTGGAACAGAATTAAAGGAAATCGTGGAGTGTGTGATTTGTCTCAACAGAAACGTTTCAAGACACAAAGTTGACGAATTGTTTGAAAGTTGATATTTTCATATTTTGTTTCGTAAAAAAGTTCGGAAACGATTCCCTACTAATTATATATTTATATTAGTGATTTGCACTCTAAAATGTCTGCGAAGATAATACATCATCTCAAGGAAATAGGAAGATACACATATTTTTGATTTAGGAGCTTATTTTTCTCACATAAATGTTGCCTTCATTGTATTTTTAATATAGTAAATTTGTAAGGCTTAATTTAATTAAAATATTTATACGGTACATAGATGCGAATTGCATGTACCGCTAATGTACATCAGCGGCAGCTCTCTAGGTCAATCGTCAATAAAACGCTAAGTTCGCGTTCGTTTATGTTTTTCTGTCTTTGATACTCCGAACATCTTCACACGTGGATGTGTAATATCACATCACTTGCTCATGAAGACCTGTTTTGTATTTCATGCTTCCGTTTACAATGTAAATCCTCTTTGGCATTACTAAAGTTACTAGTCGCGTACATTTTAATGAGATAACTTCGTTAAATAGTACCAATTTCGGGATGTTCATTCTGAGGGGAAATCCCCAATTTGGTACGAATAAATTATTTTCGATTAAACAGGCTATTTTTTCATTATTACGAATAATGTGCTCACGTATTTAGTTTATTACCTTGACAGAAAATAGACTTATTCAATGCCTATGTATGTATGTATGTATGTATGTATTTATGTATGTATATATGTATGTATATATGTATGTATGTATATATGTATGTATGTATATATGTATATATGTATGTATGTATATATATATGTATGTATGTATGTATGTATGTATATATGTATGTATGTATATATGTATGTATGTATATATGTATATATATGTATGTATGTATGTATGTATATATGTATGTATATGTATGTATGTATGTATATATGTATATATATGTATGTATGTATGTATATATGTATATATATGTATGTATGTATATATGTATATATATGTATGTATGTATGTATATATGTATATATATGTATGTATGTATGTATATATGTATATGTATGTATATATGTATATGTATGTATATGTATGTATATATGTATATGTATGTATATATGTATGTATGTATATATGTATGTATGTATATATGTATGTATGTATATATGTATATATGTATATATGTATATATGTATATGTATGTATGTATGTATGTATGTATGTATGTATGTATGTATGTAACCCCAAAACTCCAATTTATGATAGTAAATAAATTTTTCGCGTATTCAACTTTCATTTGCGATGCATAATTCTTTTATCATTGTAAACAGAACGTGTTTACTTGAGTGAAGTCAATGAACGCTATTGTATTGCGGGCGCCACACCTCGTTCCATAGCAGCCCGCCTGGCCTTGAAACACCCACCTCCTTCCATCTTGAAGTAACTAATGTAGCGGCGATGATCGCTGCCGTTAATAATCGACGCACCTCTCGGGCGTTGGGTCTCGCCTTCTCTCTTCGCCATCGCGACACTCGCTGGCTGCGGCTCGCTGGGGCGCTGTGGCAGCGGGCTGGCGGGAAGCACGGCGACGGCGCAGGGCGCAGGGTGCGGGGCGCGGGGCGCGGGGCGCGGGGTGCGGGGCGCGGGGCGCGGGGCGCGGGGTGCGGGGCGCGGGGCGCGGGGTGCGGGCCGTGTTGCTGTATTTACGTCGTAACGGTAATGGTGCTGAGCGGCGCCGTGGGCGGATCGCTGCTCTGCCGCCTCGTTCGCGCGCGCTCCACGTGCTGATGAGCTAGGACGTGGGTGAAAACGTGGGACAGGGAGAGAGAGCGGGAGTGGAGCGCGTGTGGTAGCGGGAGCGGGGAGAGGGGGCGTGGACAGAAGGGACGGGAGCGGGGCCCGGAGCGGAGATGAAGGCGTGGGCTGGGAGTGGGGGCAGGAGTGGGAGCGGGGGCGGGACGGTGTCTGAGGCGGGGTCTGAAGCGGGAACGGGGCTGGAGCGGGGACGGTGGTGGGGGCGGGGACGATGGCGAGAGTGCGGGAGGAGCGGCAGCGGGGGCAGGGGCAGGGGCAGGGGCGAGAGCGTGGGCGGGAGCGAGAGGAGCGCGAGTGGTGGACGGGTTGGGAGCGCGTGAGGACGGGCAGTAAATGCGAGAGCACGTGAAAAAGAGTGTAAAGGAGGGTAGGCGAGTGTGTATGCAATCGGGAATGTACATGATGGTGGGGGAGAAAGGGCATTACGGCGTAAAGAGATGTGGAGAGGTTGAGGGCAAGGGCGAGGATGAGGGCGAGGGTGGTATCCCGCTGCGAGTTGGGAAAAGGGCGGTGACAATGGCTGGCAACAATCTCCCGAAGCGAAGTTCGTGGACCGAACAAACTCGCGAATGATACCAAGTGTACGTACTCGTCGGGCCCGAGTGAATGTGATTTTTCTCTCTGGGTTTTTGCTTCTTCTTATGCTGTCGTAAAGCTCAATGAAACCTTTCTTTAACGTGCTCTGGTTTGTTGCCTGGAATATAAATGTAATTTAAGCGTGTACAATGTTTTGTCTCTCACCGAATTCAATTCAATGAATTTCAAGTGTCGGTTGCTTTCAAATAAAGTTTTATTACCCACTTATTAGGAAGTTTTTGTTGATGCGGTATGACTTTGGACGAACATTACATAAAGAAGTGTTCATATGTAAAAATTAATATGACGTCGCTAATTACAATTTCTCTAATTAAAATTTCTCTAATTATAAGAGACTTCTATATATCACATATCGGTGTGATGTGTATAGGCGTCTTTTATTCATTACTTTTGGGCTAAAATATCTCAATTTTCACTTTACAACTGAAGACAAATAAAAGAAACAAAACTCAATATAAAGGGAATGCGTTCATCTATAGAACGTGCAAACGTGTAATGAAGTCTCCCCAACTCTTTGGAAGTACTTTCCTTTGCGGGGCAGGAAAACAAAAATTAACAAAACAAATGCTATTTGCGACTAGAAGAACCAGAACTTCATTTACTCCGCGGAAGAATAGCTTAATTCCCGCAAATTCATTCCCCGCGAACGTTCCAGGGCGCGAGAAAATTCACGCGGCCAGCGCCACGCCGCGCCGGGCCGCTTTCCGGAATAGCAAATTAATTATCCAGGGCGGCGAGAGCGCTGGCCGGGACAGCCGCCGCGCCGGCCGAGTTCTAAAGCGAAGCGGGTCGCGCTCGTATTATATGCGGATTCGCGTTTAAGGACAAACGGTCTAGCGAGGACGGCGGGACGACGGGCACGGTGGGGACGGAGGACGAAGAGTGCGGGACTGAGGCGCGCGGGTCCGGAGGCGGCGAAGCGGCCACGTGCAAATACCCGTGGCCGGCCCGCGGTGGTGACGGCGGTGGCGGCAGCGACCGTGGTCCGTCGGTATCAATATTCATTAGCGGCCAGCAGTGGGGCGACCGCGGTTGGCGGAGGTGGCGTCACCGCCAGCGCAACAACCACCGCCACAGCCACCACCTACGCCTCCAGGCGCCTGCCGCCCCCACACTGTTTGCTTGGGGAATTCCGTCGCCCGCGTCCCTGCCCCTCCCCTCTTCCCCCTCCACACCGTCCCCGCCATTGCCTGCAGTGTCGGCGGGCGGAAGACCCTGTCGCCAGACCGGGCAGAGGGTAGTCGCTTGCACGCTCCCGCGGACCTCTTTCGTGCGGCGCGTGTTTTATATTAATTGCCTATATTTTTCTTTCTCGGAGCGTACGGAGCGTGCATCTGTGCGTACAGCGCGTGCGTCCGCGGATGGGTGCGGTGTGGAGATGTGACGAGAGATACTCCGTATTCGTGAGTGGTGATGGCACGGCCAAGAGCAGTGTTCTAAGTTGTTTGCGCACACATTACGAAATTGTTTAGTTTTCTGTTCTTGTAGATACGTCTGACATACTAATGACACGTTTAATAGTGTATATTTTGAAATCTACAATGGCCATGGTAATCATATCTTCAATGGTAATGAAAAAGTAAATAATATACCAAATCTATACTTACTACTAAATACTTGCTAGGCTCCTTACTAAAGCATTTTTAGAGTAGATGACATATTTGATATTCATATTTGAACTTCATGTTCTGGTGTTGGATTTTGGTTCTTTCTACTGCTGAACAAATGAGAATTGATTTACGTTCGTGAAGGGTACTCATTAAGCTTTACGCAATTGCGGAAGCATGAACTATTGAACTCATAACCAAATGGAATGCCTAATTGTTTTCTAACTGGCTAAACAGGGTCGGAGTCCATATAGTACATCATTGGTAAGTGGCACTTGCGAAATCTAGGTAATTGTTTGCCAAGTTAAGTGCTTTACATTCATCGTTTATTTTAAAGCATTTGAGGTCCAATAAATTTCTGTAGTAATCAAAATTGACGCGAGGATTTCCTTAATTGCAAGAATCCAGCAGTGAGATTTCAGAAATGAAACAAATATGGTCTCTTTCTTTTTTGTCCAGTACTTTTCGTTTGTTCGTTCTTCAAAGAAATGTTAACAAATAAAAGATGTCGGACTGTGATGTATTAATTTTGTCGTTTTATTGCTGGGAATAAAAAATAACCCCCTTTTCAATTTTCTCTTAATCTGGTGGAGTGAGCGACCGAAGTCGTCGTCCTCTGAAACCTCAGGTATTCACCGCGCAACGGCATATACTGCCAGTTTGACGCCGGTCCATTTGCGTTAAAGGCAGGCGTCACTCTGACAGCCCGAAGCCTGTGGTCGCAGGGGTGGGTTTTCTGGTTCTAACTGACGGCCGCGCACGGCGCGCGGGGGGGGGAGTGGGGCTAGTGAGAGACCTCGGCGTGACTCTGCGCGCGATCTCTCGCCCTCACCCCGTTCTCGCCGTCCTTGCAACGCTATGTGCGCTGCGCTGCGTTGCCGCAACGGTAGGGAACGCGGCCTGGGTGACGAGCAGGGCGGCGGCGCGGGCCGCGGCGGGGGCCACGGGGGGGCCAGGGCTGGGAAGGCAGGGTCGGCGATCGCGCCGCCGCTGCCGCTTCATTTGTGTAATGAGCGCCGCCTCACGCCGCCAATTAGGCGCCGCACGGCCGGACATTTCCATAAGCAGTGCCACCGGTCGCGCGCCGCATGAATTCTTGATGGGGCAATCGATGTCGCGGTCGGGCGGCGTCGCGACGCGCACCATCGACGCCGCCATCGCACCGCGTTCCCATCCCCGTGCCGCCCCCGTGCCGCCCCCGTGCCGCCTCCGACCCCTCCCCCCTGCGCCTGTCCCCGCTTCTGTCGTATTCCGCTCCTGCCCCCGCGCTCACTGCGATCACGTCCTCGGGCGACGTGTGACGCCAGCAATGTTTGCGCGTTCCTGGTCGGCGCGATTCACGCGGCAATATCTTCGCTTGATTGTTACTACATCGTCTTGGTGGGGAAAAATATACGTGAATTAGTTACACACCCTGAGATTTCGTACTTGTTCCGACGAGTAAGCCCCGGAAAATATGAAAAAAAAGTCGAATCAAAGAATGAAAAGAAACTGAAATTTATAAATTGATTTTTTTTTCTGAGAATTATAAAAATTATTCGTATACGTCAGAACTTATTAAAAATACAGTAAGAGTGTTTAATGGTTTTTCGTTCAATCAGGATCGTTTATTGAAAAAATATTCCCTCGTTTATGAACAAACATATGTGCATCAATTACCATTGCTATTGATAGCCAAATTAACTATCAAATACAAACATTTTTATAAACAGTAAGAGTGTTTAATGGTTTTTCGTTCAATCAGGATCGTTTATTGAAAAAAATATTCCCTCGTTTATGAACAAACATATGTGCATCAATTACCATTGCTATTGATAGCCAAATTAACTATCAAATACAAACATTTTTATATCGGGTTACACGTGAAAAATATAATTTAAAATATCTTGACACCTTGTGTGTTGCGGCCCCCTTGCGAGCGTACTTTTATTGGAGACCAGCGACACCTTCAAATGTAAATTACTTCTGCATACTAAGCCAACGCGTTTAGTATATTGGAATAAAATTACGTACGCATCTTCCCGCTGAACACACTCTTATACAACGAGACTCACTTGTACCTTTATTCAACTACATATAGTTAAAGAATGGGATAGGGAATTCAAAACTCAAGAAAAATTCCGCAGATTCACCATGTGCCAAGCAATATTACAATTTTTTACTATAAATAAATAAAACTAAATAAACCTTCGAAACGCAGGAAATTGTGTTACAGCAACCATTAAGAGAATATGTAGTAGCAGGGTGTTCAAGTTACTCGTTCGCCTCTGCAGAGATTCACTTTCCGCCCTGAAATTTCGCTCTCCTTTCACTTTCTCTCTTGTTCTTTCCTCTAGTGTTCAAGCGCCTGGCGACTGCGCGCGGCACTCGTTCCGTTGGCGCACTATCTCCTCGAAGTGGCACTATCGGTAGGCAGCACTGGGCGCCGATCCACGGCCGAATGGCGTGGCTCTGGGAGAGCCGCCGCCCCCACCACCGCCCTCCATCCCCGCGCCCACCGCCGCCTCCGCCGACACGGCTGCCGCGCGGGGTGACGGGGGAAGAGGAATGAAGATTAAGTAGCGCGCTGTAAATAGCGGCTGATCCGGCGGCGCTGGCAGCATTAGCGCCCCGAAACAACGCCGGCGCGGGGGAGGGGCCGGCGAAGGCCGGGGCGCACCGTGCCGCGCCGCCCCGCGCGGGCCCCGGCTGCCCGGAGGGCGGGGGCGCGGGCCAGGCCGGCGGCGGCGGCGGCGGCGGCGGCGGCGGCGGCGGCGACGACGGCGGCGGCGGCGACGGCGGCGGCGGCGACGGCGGCGACGGCGGCGACGGCGGCGGCGGACGGAAGGAGAGACGAGAACGGGGGCGGGCGCTACTCGCGAGATAAGAGGAGAATGGGAAAAGTAAAACGGTGGGAATGTCTATTGTTTGTTTAGGAGGGCGTCGGCAGCTGCGCGGGGCAGGGGAGGCGCGAAACGGCGTGTCGGCCCGCGCGACAGGCTTTTCCCTACACCGGCGCTCCGTTGCCCCCGCCGCCCCTACCGCCGCCAACGCCGCCTCTGCTTCACGCGCTAGATGCGATCTCCGCTAAAGAACTTGTCCGAAATTCCATTCTACAGGCGCGCTGCCTCTCGCGCCCGCCGCCGTCTCTACCGCCAACGGCGCCGCTGCCGCTACCTCCCTCGGTACTTTCAGGCGAACTGCTTCTGGCCAGAACTCGCAGCTGACGTCAACAACGTGCGAGCAATCTTCATGGTCGTATAAGCCAATTTTTTGACAGATATAATTCTTCAAACCCTTTCTGCTAGTTCTTCTTTTCAACCGTACGATAACTTCAACCTCTCGAATCCGTTGCGCCAGCAGCGAATCCCACAATCCCACAATTTGGCAGTCAGTTTGCGATTTACCATATCTGTTCTGCCCACAGTCTAGGAATTATTTAATAACGACGCTTGATAACTTGCTTCTGAGGAGGCGTGTAGCGAGGTCTGAGATCCGAGATGGGTCATCGGGACAATCGTAAACGACATTGGCGAGTACGAACTCACTTCGACCTCTTGCCTCCGGCCTGACTGCCGGCCGGGGCAACCTGACTGCCGCGTGCTCGCACCTCGCTGCAGTGGACTGCGGTAATTCATCACCCCACAGCGATTACTCATCCGCCTCTCCGTTGCCGGCGCCCGCCCACTCCCCTCCCCCCTCCGACATCACGCGCCGCCCCTCTTTCCGCCTCCGCCCCCGCCCTCGCCACTGCTCCGCCCGCGCTGATTTTGCGGCTTTCGCCGACGTGCGCCACCGCCGCCATCGCCTCCGCCTCCGCCTTTGCCACCGCCTCCGCAGAGGACCATTGCCCGCGGTCGCGTTTCCGCACCCGCCACGCCATCCATCATGCGAGGGAAAGTAGACGACCCTCCACGCCGGCCAAGCGGCGTAAATTAGGAAAATCATGACGGAAATATCGGAGGAATGAAGTACAGCTATCCCTCGTTATCCCAAATCTCGTTATCTGAAAATTTAGCCTCATAGTTCAGGTGTTCGTTCTTGACGAGTACTTGTTGAATCATGCGTTATTTGTTTCATCAGGCATACCGAAAATATATCTTTCCGAAAGTATTATGTTGTGTATTTTAAGATGTTCTTATGTATGATTCCAATGATGAATACCATATGCACTAAGATATGCATATTCCTGATAAACAATGTTCATAAAATCATTTGTATTATTTGAACATACTTTATTGAAACCAGTTTTTATAGTTGTTTCTGTGAAATTATGCTGTATGAAAATAGCCATGTTAAATTTGTGCCATTGATGTGGTAGCCTATTAATTATTTACTTCGCTCATGCTGCGACTACATTGTCTTTGAATTTTTCATTATAAAATTATTAGAATAAGCGTTTAAAAAATGTATATCGTGCTTTAGATTATAAAGAGGCATAATTCCCAACTAAGTGCATTGTTTTTTAACCTTGTCAACACGTAATTTTCCGAGAAATACTATTTTTTTTGTATAAGTGGTCCGTTTAGCGCTTTGAACACGCAACTGTTTTGTGTAGCAATACCATTCACATTTCTCTGAACGAAAACTTAACGAAATTATATTATCGTTGTCATAATTATATTTAGGGGGGAATTTCACTTCAAAGGCGCATGTTGTGAAGGAAAAATTGCCTCACCGTCGTTTACGGCACGTATCTCAACGACCAGTTGACAAATATAGGAACCTGCCATGCGTGCACGGTATCAGAACATACATCTTCATTTCCGAAAAATCAATACATGTCCATGCCAATAACGTCGTTTTTACGCACTTGAGGGTGTCGTATAGTCGGTCGTGCGTCTACTTATCTCAAACTGTAATAGAAGGACGTTAAACGCAAAGACCCACACATGTATTAAATGCATGTACAAAGGTTATTGCACAAAAGTTAACCCGAATAATTATAGAATTCTTGTAATTCCTTAATTGCAAATTTGATGTTTTGAGATAAATTCTCTTGTTTAAATGCGAATGAAAATTAATTACTTTATTTTGGCTTTAATTTGGCTTTATATTGGAATTATTTTGACATTTTCTACTAAGATTAATTAAACAATTCATTAAATGACATTTTTGGAATAAAATCAAAATACAGCGATTGTTTAAAAAAATTATGTTAAGTATAGAATACAGACTTTTAATTTTCATTCATAGAAATGTGTTCAATATTCTGAGAAAAGTATTATGTGTACAAAATTGGGATTGAGTAATAAAATGAATTTTGGTCATTAAAATGTCTCTAATTTTCTAATTTTTATTTAGTTCAGAAACTAATCTGCAAGTTAGAATTTCCAGCAAAATATTTCAAAAAATTGCACCACAATTTCCTCTTAAATACACTCGTAAACATATTAATTAGACTACATATTCTTTATCACCGAACTCAAAAGTTTGCACTACATTTCTTTGCATAATCCATTTTCTTTGCAGGGTATAAATCGTAACTGTTAACACTGCGAAAGGGGCCCGTTTGAGAACATTTTCTCCTGATCGTTACCATAATGTAATGGATTTAACAAAAAATGATAATGATATTAAAGGTATGGAAAATGTGTGACTATTAAATGTTTATAAATAAATAATCTTGAAAATGTAATTTCACTGATCAACAATCAAGATTTTCCTCGTTGTGAAAAATATACCAACAGATTAATGAAAATAATTCGGGCAATTATTTTGCAAACCGCATTTCAAGGGAAATCAATGCGTCGCTTCTATGGTTTTTGCAATGGAAATATTGTCAAGCATAATACGCTCCGCCGTTAGACTAGTCAAAAATTGTAATGCGTATTAATCGGGATAAAGTACCAGTTGACTGCCCTGACTTGTGGGCTAGAGCGCGCCTTCTTCCTGCCGCCAGTGCCTGTGGCACGCACCTCGCGGCCGAGCGTGGCGTGTGCCGCTGTTTACAGAGTGTGGCGCCGACTGTACGCGTGATGAGTAGTTTGGGAGGCCGCGCGTTCGGCGCCGGCGCTGTCGCCGCCGCTGTCGCCCTCGCTCGACCCGCCACGCCCCCGCCGCCCCTCCTGCCATGCCCTGCCCGCCCCGCCTTCACCCGCCGTCCCGCCCAGCCTCGCCCCGCCCAGCCCCGCCTGCCCCGCCCCACCGCTGCGCCTGTCGCGCGCGCTCGCCAGCCCGCATAAAGGTCATTTGATGAGCTTTTCCCTTGCAGCTAGTTTATGAAAACATATTAAAGCGGTGCTAAAACACTGCTGTGTACGTGGCTGGCGGCCGCCGCCGCCACCGCCGCCGTGTTTACAGCTGTAGCGTGTGTTAATACCAGCACAAGTAGCGGCGTGGAAATAAAAACAAATCTTTTTCTATTACCCGCGTCAGCCGCGGCTGGCCTCCGCGCCGGCGACGTGGCGACGCCCGCGCCACAGCTGCGACTCGTCGCGGGCCGCCGCAAGGGACCCGCGCTCCGCTGGTGCCAGTGCATTTGCCGTGCTTTCCGTTTCTTTCTCGTAGTACGGATGAACGAATTAATGACTGAGTAAAAATGAATTAATGAATATTGAGTGTTGAGCGGAAGAATTAATGCGTAAATGAGTGATGAATCAACGAATGAGAGACTGGATTCTCGTGCGAATGAGAGACTGGATTCTCGTGCGAATGAGAGACTGGATTCTCGTGCGAATGAGAGACTGGATTCTCGTGCGAATGAGAGACTGGATTCTCGTGCGAATGAGAGACTGGATTCTCGTGCGAATGAGAGACTGGATTCTCGTGCAAATGAGAGACTGGATTCTCGTGCGAATGAGAGACTGGATTCTCGTGCGAATGAGAGACTGAATTCGCGTGCGAATGAGAGACTGGATTCACGTACGAATGAGAGACTGAATTCGCGTGCGAATGAGAGACTGGATTCACGTACGAATGAGAGACTGAATGAATTTACTTGCGAACGAAAGAATGAATTTACTTGCGAACGAAAGAATGAATTTACTTGCGAACGAAAGAATGAATTTACTTGCGAACGAAAGAATGAATTTACTTGCGAACGAAAGAATGAATTTACTTGCGAACGAAAGAATGAATTTACTTGCGAACGAAAGAATGAATTTACTTGCGAACGAAAGAATGAATTTACTTGCGAACGAAAGAATGAATTTACTTGCGAACGAAAGAATGAATTTACTTGCGAACGAAAGAATGAATTTACTTGCGAACGAAAGAATGAATTTACTTGCGAACGAAAGAATGAATTTACTTGCGAACGAAAGAATGAATTTACTTGCGAACGAAAGAATGAATTTACTTGCGAACGAAAGAATGAATTTACTTGCGAACGAAAGAATGAATTTACTTGCGAACGAAAGAATGAATTCACGTGCGAACGAATGAATGAATTGAGTATGAATGATAAACACGTCAATGGCAAATCATGAAAATTGAATAATTTAATATGAAGAGAGGATAAAAGTACATTGGAATGATTTAAAATTTGAAAATTAATATTTTTATTGACTTGTTCCCATGTAGAAATTGAGATTGAATTCTGAATATAATTGTACAATGCATATAATGAGAAAGCTAGAGATCGTGTAAGTCTTCCAAGAATCTGTTTGCGTTTGAAGGATTTTCCATTATTTTACGACACGATGCACACGGCTTATTTCTTTTTCACAGAAATGCAGCGGGACAGAAAATCAAGAAATAATTAATTCAATGGACCATAGAAGGACGTCTTTAGCATACAAGAACGAACCTACCAATTATTTCCGAATTCTCAATGACCACGGTTTCGTGTTTTGAACCTACAGAATTTAAAGTTGTTATTATTCAAATAAATTATTGTCGATATATTATGTTCCATGTTGATACTATGAACTGAGTTATTATTACCATAATTTGCAAATTTAAGAACAATAATTATTTCAAAATCAAATCTGTGATCATTTGTACTTATCTAATACTTAGTGTTTGGGCTTGCGGAAAAGTTAACTGGGAAAAGTGAACTGTCATTAGGTAGACTCAAACATTAAAATTCACTTCTTGTTACGACGTGATCCGTGAAGCTTCATTATTATTACAATTATATAGAGAGTGTAACCCCTCCAAAGGAAAAGCATAATATTAAGCACCGCTTAAGTATTCCATCTGACGGATTGGAAACTGTAGTTCAACCGTCTGCCAGGTACTCGGCATTCGCGCAGCGTCGAAAGGTTGTTAAGGAGTTATTGATCATTATTTCCGATAGATTCCATGATGTTCAAAGTTAAACAAGTTCAGTAAAACTGCTTTTTGCTCTGTAAAACCATAATATTACTCTATATCTCCTTTATCTCTGACGATATTAGCAGAACATTAAACATATGTGCGCACGTGCTATTGATGTTTTTAGGAAATGAAATATTTAGATATTTCGCCGTAATTCAGATCGTCTCAGTGAAAATTACCGTGTGCTGTTACTCGTACCTCTGACTTCGAATATGTTGTTTCTAATTGTAAAATTTAAATATTAGTATTGATGCTGTAGCGCACACCGTGAAGTAAATCGTGTAATAAACGATCCGAAACTTCTTCCCGCTTCGCACACGAGGACAGCAGTTTAAATCAACACACACAAAGGATGAGAAAGATCGACCACTACCCACAAGGTTGCACAACATAGACAACACTCTGATTTTGTCAACGGTACACTCTTATAGACAGTAGATCAAATCATAAATTACAAAGCATCGCTGGGAAGAATGAAAATGACACGAAAAGATTGGACAGTAATCATAACGTGTAAATTCTTTCAATGACGAAAAAGGCGACATTTGTCACTTTAATAACAGGCTATGTATGATAAAACATAATTTATGAACTTACTACGAAATAATGGAATGCAGTTCAAAATGTTGATATGAGGGAAAATTATAATTCTTTTCTTTTTACAATCGTTCATTGTCTTAACGCGTATTTTTGTCTTAAAAATAGAGAAAAATTAAGACTTTAAGCAAAAATAATATTTGGATAATTCTAGGGATTAGGACACAGAGTCAAACAAAATATAGCCTTCCTTTTTATATTTCCTTATTAAACCCCACGTATCACATGGTTTTCCGATTTAATTTCAAACCTATAATCCGAAATATTATCTGTAGTTAGGAAATCAAGTGTGTGAGTGTGATTTATCTTGGGCTGGGCAATAAAGAAATTTATTATTTTTAATATTTTTTAATATTATTATTTTTATTATATTATTATTATTATTATTATTATTATTATTATTATTATTATTATTATTATTATTAATATTATTATTATTAATATTATTATTATTAATATTATTATTATTATTTTTAATATTATTATTATTATTATAGTTAAAGGATTGAATTCATTTTAAAGTAAAATGCACCTCAGTTGCATCTAAAATAATTTAAACAAATTAAACAATATCATTTTCCCCCTCTCCTCTAATAGACGCCACGCAATTATCGACGGTCGTGTAGATGAGATAGCTCAATGAAACCTTTCTTATTACAGCCAGAATACAAAATATCTAATGTGTAAACTTGATGGAATTGGCACTTAATGAGCCATTTTGTAATGGAATAATTTGAAAATTTGGAAATAAAGATGGTATAGTGTTATTTTAAATTGTCTTCTGAAGTTTTATTAAAGAACTGCTCTTACATATTTTTAGGTAGTTATTTCTTGTAATAAATTGTAACCAAATTTTTTGGAGATGTCATGCATTGTATGGTGCAGATCAGATCATATCGTGTATTTTTATTTTACCCAGACACCATTTTGTACATGGTGGCAAAAGTGAAGTAAAGAAAGCCACGCGTTGTCTACTCTGGTTCTGCGACGTCACCACGTGGTCGATGGCCGAGTGGAAGTGTGAGATGGTGTCGTTTCACCGTTTTTTAGGCGCTGCGTCTGTTCGCGGTTCCGCTCCTCTGGCCCCCGGCTCCTCCCCCGCAGCGCCATTCCTTCATCCCGTCCACTCCACCCCACCTCACCCCACCCCGTACCGCTTCACCTCCCCCACCCTTCGGCCGCGACCGCGAAGATTTAATGGGCTTTCGTGGCGGGTCACGGCTGACGCCCGCAAACACAGGCCAATTTACGGAAATTTACTTAGGTGATGCGAAGAGAAATTTGAATACAAACGCTTTCGCATAAAGCAAATTGCTAACTAAACAATTTGCGAGAGTGTCGCGGGCGCGCGCAAACACGCGGATTTGCAGCCTTTTAACGTGTTTGCCGCCGCCCTCTCTCGCTCGGCGACGCCTCCCGCTCCGCGTCGTCCTCTTCGCACCTCGCACCTCACGCGCGGCTCAGGTGCGCGTGGAAGAGGCGAGGACGCGGCGGGGAGAGCGGAGGTGCGGCGAGCGGAAGCATGCTTTCGTCACCACTTTGCGACAGGATTGAGACCTCAACGCGTGTCCAGCCCCCACCTCCCGCCCCCACTTTCAGTCCCGTCGCCCTCCGTCCAGCTCCAGCAGTAATCTTCTTTCCTTCACTGCCAGCACCCACATTATTTCCTAAAACTTTCCCATGGCCGCTGTCAATTTTTTTTCTCTCTTCGGCGTCACCCCGAACCACAATGTCTTTTGTCAATATTGCGTTTTATCTTAGAGCCATCAGGCTAACTTTCTGACGCATTTGCAAAAGTAATCTAATCTCTGACATTTGGCATCGGGTGGTGGTATTTTCATGTTACTCATATTTTCTGTCTGACCGTGCGCTCTAATGGACTTGTTTGTCTTTGTGCCCCTCGTTTTTTTATGTGGTTCGCAAATCTCTGGCGGCAGTGCAGTCACTCTTGCAGCACCCTCGACCGTCCTCTAATCATTCGTCCTCTCTTCCAAGTCACCGCACAAGTCGCCTCTCAGCGGCGGTGGGACTATCGTAACTTTTCTCACGATTACCACACTCCCGAGTCTTCCCGCTTCCGGTCGCGTCACGCTCTCTCTTTACCTTCACTTCATCATCCCCTTCCCGTGCCCTCGCCACCGCCGAACCCGCCTGCTCTGTTCTCTCGCTCCAGTGTGTGCGGCCCCACGCCAAACACCCCCTCGCGCGCTGCTTCCAGCGTTCAGCGTCTTGGTTGCTCCTAGCTACCCCGGCGCCCCCGCCCCCGCTCCCGCGCCGGCCTCTTCCCTGGGGAAATGACCACCGCTCCGGGGAGGGGTTGGCCAGTTTTTGGGCCCAACATTTGATATTTACCGAAGGAATATCTTAGGCTTCCGTCCGGCTGCTTCCTTCATCCCTCGCCCAAACCCGACCGAAGCTAGCCGCACCCGCCCTTTCCCCGTTTTCGGCGGAGGGGCCGCCGGAGGTCGCGGCGGAGTGCAAAAGGAAGTAAAGAGGAATACTGATGGAAAAAGGAAACCACCACTAATTGGCCAGACTTCTCGAACATTAATATTATTTTGTGTCAAACTTTTCTGAAGATAAAGTTCTCGTGTAGAATATTTTATGTGAGTGAATTTTATTATATATATTTGTTCTTGGACAAATACTTCTATGGACACAATACTTCTTGCACTCCACAATATACTACAATAACAATTCAGATATCCAATGAATGCATTTTATTTTTAAAAATGGTTATTGACAATGATTAATGCTTTATAGCTTCCGTTTTACTGTTAAAGTTGACGCTTAAAACGCTCGTAAAATAAAGCTAGTGGTGCTACAACTGTAAACATTTTCCCGCATTATTTCTAACTTTTGCACTTTTCAAAAATCCAGAGATTTAACGAAAATCAGTTTCCTCATTTTTAAACGTTCTTTACTGCATCCGTGAAAAAACGGAACGGTTTTTGATATTTTTATAACTTTCCATTAACTTCAAACTGAAATTGCACGAAAACTATTCTTTGTTTAAAAAATATTTCAAACGTCTTTTTTAAAGATCTTTTTATAGAAGAGATTTCACTTCATAAAACAAGATTTATCTTCAATATTGTAGTTTTGAAATGTGAAGTTTTTGAAATTTTCGAAAATACAATGCCGAAAACGGGACTAGCACACCTTTTTAACTGTTCATGATGTATATGAGGAAAACGTTTAAAAATAAAAATGGTATCAATTTTTGAGAAAATAATGGTTTAACAAAGAGTATATGGAAAGCAATATTTCGCAAAAATATCCAGTCACTAAAAGTTGTACCAGACCTTATTTCGCGATGTCGTTGAACAATAGGAAAGAATAATATCCAGGAAAAAAATTTCTATCGATAATATTGTGGTCGTAGGAAGACGCAAACTATTCCACTTACGGAATTTTCTAAAAATCAAGAATCAAAGAAAATGAAGACATTCGTCATTCTTTCAAGCGTTCTTTACGCTATCCGAGGAAAATATGTCAATAAAAAAAATTGGAGCAAATTTTCTGAAAATTTTGAAAACTTTATTGAGGTTTCATATAAAGTCCCCTAAAATGAAAATATCCATGTCCTACTCGCAAGGCTTCGAGCTCATTTAAATCGATCGAGGAATATCGATATTGGTGAAAATCGTCTGAACGGTGTAGGCGCTACTGTTGACCGCTACACACAGACAGTCAAACATTTTGCCGTCAGTAGGGTTTTCGGTATCGTATATGAACAAAACATGAACTTTTACTCCACAAAGTGTTTGAGGAAGTAATTTATAATTTTATATATAAGAACAATATTTATCCATTTTTTTGTTACCACGGCCCCACAAAAATAAGAAAAATGTATAACTTATTTTCTACTGCATGTGCTGTAAATTGTATTTAATTCCAGCAACAAACAAATAAATGATAATAAATAAAAATCGATTCTACTTAGCGGTTTTGTTTTCTTTAGCTTTGTGAGAACTAATGAGAGTACTTGTTCACAGCTAAACTACACCTTGTTTACGATCCGTCTCCAAGATTACATATGAGACGATCCATAATTACTAAGACCATATAACAAAACAGAGCTTTGTTATCGATAACCGTTTTTTCTTTCCTTCAGGATTTGAATACGCTAAATAATGTGTTTGTTACGAGTTCGAGACACTTAATATTCGGAATTTAATGTATTCAGGGTCCAGAATGCTGGGTTTGAAACCTCTGAACGTATCTACCATTTGAAAGTTAAAATTAAAAACTCTATGACTTTGGTTTGAATAAAAATGTTTAAAGAATTTGCGGCTTATAAATGTTGGATCATTTGAATTCTAATATGAACTAAAATTATGTTTCTATTTAACCATACGCAATTTCTAAATGAAGCTGCTGATTCCTTTTTCAAAGCAAAACTTTTGTTTCCTTCTTTACTTTACAATAATAAATAAAATGTTCACGAGAATCAAACATAAACGTGCAAATCATTTACAAGGAAAAGATACAAACATTTTGAAACAATATTGTTGAAAATATTTCGTTTAGGTAAGAAACGCGTCATATTTATATTGTCAATTGCATTTCTTTATATAAGCACATTTGAAAACAATCAAATAAATAAAAACGTAAATCATAGCGTAGCAAACAATTATATTACCAACAATGCTCATTACAATATAGTTAAATATATTCCGATACGTACAAATGCAATAAAATATAAAATAAGTGCTATAAATGTAATGAAATATAAAATAAGAGCAGAAATATAACTTAATCCATTGGACCTGGAATTATCACTTGTCTCTCATAACAACTTTGACAAGATACTCTCAGTATTAATAATAAACTATATACGAAAGGAACCCCACATATTTTAGACAATGGTTGCCAGGGGTGACATTTTGAGCTGTTGTTTGTAGCGTGTATCCTCGAAACGGAGGCTTGATTACAGGTATACGAATGAGGAGATACTTCAGACTGCCAAGGCCGTTTGTTCATCTGGTTCGCCTTGAGGGAACTGAGAGTCCGAGGGCTGCTGCCACTTATCACTACACCTCTCTACTTCTACTCGTAGACCACCTCTTCACCGACTCCAATTCACCCTCTCTTTTTCCCCAGCTTCATATTTGTGTTTTCTCTCTGTTCCGTATTGTACAGCTTCTTCAATGGTGGCTTCAATAGACCCGCCTGCCTCCTGTCATTTAATCCGTTTCCACGGATTCCTTGCCAACTTCTTTTTGCTTGCAATACCCACTACGTGTTTAGTTGCCATGTAGAAAGTCCTTTTCGCATATCTATTTTGCAGTTATAAAACCACCTCCCATTCTTGTAATTTCTACTACTGTAATTTCTATTACGACAGTTCATTTCAACTTACCCGCCTCTGCGACACCCGTCTCTGCTGTGTTAAATCCGGTTTTATCCCCATGTCAACTTGATGATTCTCCGTTACTTCGCACGCATCTTTCCTGCATGCCGTGCTTTCTCAACCACCTCCGCCACGTCCTCTCGACCATTTCCAACCACGTCTGCGCCTCTTCCCCACCACTTCCTCGTCGCACGCCGCTCTTCCAACTCAAGCACAGTCACGCCCGCTGGCCGTAAACCTGAATTAATATTCCGCGAGAGGTCGCCGCGGAGACGGTCGGCCGCGGGCCGCCACCCCGAGCCCACACCCCGGCCACGCCACACCCCGCGACCCGCAACTCTGCAGTCCCGCTCCCTGCAACTCTGCTCGACGCACTCCACACCCTGTATCCCCCACCCTGCAGATCCGCGTCCTGCAGTTCTACAGACCTGCAAGCTGAAGACGCATCCTGCATTCCCATTCTCTGCACACCCACACCCTACAGTCTTTTTCTGCTACCGAGTGAGGTGGTTCAGGGCATCAGCTCACGTCCCTGCAGTGTATCTGTTCGGGGAGGTCAGAGAGTTCGAGTTACTTGGCGTGCCTGATTTTTTTTTGACACACGCCTATTGAAAAGTATACAATTTATTTAAATTAGAAAGCTACATCTTAATTTTTGCCCCGGCCAGAACCCGAGACCGCCTCACAGAAAGCTAGGACGCTGTCCAAGACCCTCCCGTGATTGCAGATTTTAGATGACACAAAATAATTGTGCGAATAAGAAATGGGCAAAGGTGGGTAAGGGCATCAACTAATGTCTCTGCAGTGCCTGTGGCTGGGATGCCCTAGGGTTCGAGTCCCGACGGTGGCAGGATTTTCGACACTAACTAGACTGCTAGGTCGAATTCAGGTGCTATGTGAAGGAGATTTTTGTTATGTACGTTCGATTTTAAATCACCTACCAATGGATGCGGAGGGGGAACAATAACGGAGTCGAGCGTAGTTTTTTCTCTATTTTTGTTTAGGTAAGGATTTATTGTTTTATCGTGTAGGACTTTGATTATTACAACCTTTTAAAATCTTTTTCGGTTCCTTTTTTAAATTTGGAACAACCACAATAAATAATTCCAAAATTTTTTATATCATTATTTTATTTTGTTTTATGAAATCCGATTTCATAAATAAAAGTATAGTCGGATTTCATACAATAAAATAAAATTATGATATAAAAATGTTGGAAGTATTTATTGTGGTTGTCCTAAATTTTAAAAAAAGGAACTGAAAAATATTATTAAATACTAATTTAAAACTTACCTTATTAATTATTACCTTTTCTAACTGTACGTGATAGTTCAGTCTTTCAATGTTTAGGATCTTTTCGAAACAATTCGAAACCGTAGTCATGTGTAATTGCTTCGCTGAAACCCAGCATTCTCGTCATGCCAGGCCTGCCTTAACACGTTAAAATTTATGTTTCATTACAGTATGTGGAGAACAGTTGTCCATTCGAAGTAACATGAGGAATGTGAAAAAGTTGTTTTTCGGAAGAAAAAATGGTCGTGGTCATCTGTGCTCCGCGGAAAGGACTGAAACTATAGGTAATATTCAAAATATTCCTCTACCATATCTCAAAAAGTGGATTTTTTAAATACGAACTTCCAACTCAAACACGAACATAGAAAATAGAAATCTGTTTATATAAGTCAATATTACTGTAAAGTCGTGGTGCTTTGTTTCATTATAAAAACGACGACAATTCAATTGTTTATTAAATCTACGAAAATCCATTGCCACAGAAATATAGTCTAAAATAAACACATTTATATCAAAATTTATAAAATGTTGCTTATACAGTTCTGTTTTTACTCATTCGTCTTAAAAGAACGTTTTTTCCTTCAATCATTTCGCAATTTATTCTGTGGGCCGCCTTGGATCGCACATTAATGTTCTGGGAAATGGCATTAGTATTCGATTGTTAAAAATATTTCTTTAGATGTTAGATCTCTTTCAATTTAAGCGTTTGATTATACCTTTATTCAATAATTTAACATGTTTATTTCGGTAATAAGAAAATTATTTCCCAGTTTACATTCTCATCGATGTCTGATGAGCAAAAATTACTTGTTCCCTTTAACAAACAAAAGGCTTGTAGGTGATAAGATCTTTGTATAAAATTGAAACATTCGAAATATGCAGTGAAAATTACTCAGACATTACTATTCAAAGGAAATTGAATATTATTTAGTTCAGGAAAATTGACTACCCTTCAATCAGCAAATTATATCCGTAAAGTCATTTTGTGATGAAAAAATGGTTCACAAAAATATTAGTACTTGCCGATAACAGATGATTTTTTGCTGAAATTATTCTTTATCACTATTGTTAGTGTGGCTTCTCTTCAAACAATCTTCAGTATTCACTAAACCATTACAACTACGTCGTGTGCAGCGTCGCTACCAGATCACCACAATTACACTGAGAGATGGAAACAGTGATGTAAACATTAATCATTCATCTCGAGTGTTGTCGAGGGCGTTGATTCTGATGAACTTGGAACTGAAAGAAATAAAGGAAAGGAAAAGGAAGAAAGAGGAAGGAAAGAAGAAGGGAAGGAAACGTTAAAAAAGACTTGTGGAGGAACTATAAAATATTTGAAAAAGAAAAGAACAAAGGCTGTCTCATAAAGCAAGACAGTAACGAGAATCGGAACAAGGGCAAATACAAAGCTACAAAATTGATAGGGCAACGAGTGTGAACGGATGCGATATTCCCTCCCGCGGCGACTCCGATGATCAGTGATTAATTAGCAATTGCAGTCGCCGCCACCGCCTCGATCCTACCCCGTCTCCGTCCGCGCTGTCGTCTTCTCTGCCGCCTCCGCCGCCTTCGCCGCAACCCTCCGCGGCTCCCCGCGGATCGGGAACTCAATCAACGTGATTCAATTTGCGACCTCACAGCGCGCGCAGCGTCTGCGGGCCCGGGCATACCGCTCGTCGGCGGCGCGCGGCTGCGGGCTGGCGCCGCGGGGCTGGGCTAGACTGGGAGAGGCTGGGTTGGATTGGGATTGGGCTGGAATGGGAGGGGCTGAGCTGCAGTGGGAGAGGCTGGGCTGAAGTGGGAGAGGCTGGGCTGAAGTGGGAGAGGCTGGGCTGAAGTGGGAGAGGCTGGGCTGGAGTGGGAGAGTCTGGACTGGAGTGGGAGAGGCTGGGCTGGAGTGGGAGAGGCTGGGCAGGACTGGGAGAGGCTGGGCAGGACTGGGAGAGGCTGGGCAGGTCTGGGAGAGGCTGGGCAGGACTGGGAGAGGCTGGGCAGGACTGGGAGAAGAATGGCGATGCAGGCAGAGCTGGGTTGGGCATGGCATAGATGGTCGTGGCTGGGCTGGGCTATGTTGGCCTGGGCTGAGCGGAGATGGTGTGGACTGGGCTGGGCAATGCGGGTCGGCGCTGGTATGGGCACGGCGGGGATGGACTCGCCTGGGCTGAGCGGAGCTGGGTTGAGCTGAACGGGGACGGGACGTGAGGGGAAGGGAGTCTCAGTTTACGTCTTGAGAAGATACGCCTCTCTGCGAAGCGGTGCAGCTCTCTGAAGGCTCCTGCGTTGACTGGCGGTGCCCGCATTAACACAGGCGCGAAAAGGCGCTCGGACGGCGACACACAACGTGGCGAGCGTTTCTGTCCCAGTCGGACATTCTAGTGAAAATGTCTTTGAGGAGGAACTCATTCTTACAAAATCTATCAGTGTTCTCCGTATGTGTTAGGAATTAATAGAAACTTATGCGAAGAACTTAATACTGTAGACAGAAGTTAACAGAAATAAAATTGTTTCTGTTGAAACAAGTTTTCATCTAAATATAATGAAATAAGTGCAATTTTCATCCAGCAAAAGCAGTAAAATATATTTACAATCGTTTTTATGTCACCAATCATATAGAGGATCATAATATGGTTTATAATATAATTTAAAACTGAAAACCTTCCATTTCTCTACTTTTCACTCATCGCGCAACTACATTCACGCAGACATTTCATTATTGACTCGTAATATCGTCTTCATCACATACGACTCATGTCAACAGTCTAGTGTTAATATTAGCAGAATATTGCCAAAATATGTTAAATTAACTTGCTTACCACATAGTATATTCATGAAATGCTGGAAACATCGCAAACTGTAACTACGCCTCGGCCGACCGCCAATAGCCCGCGGCCAATCCTAGCAAGATTCGAACAGTGGACGTCCACAGCCCCTGTCCCTGCCTCCGCCGGGGCAGGATCTCCTGAATTTTGCACGAAATGTAAATATACGGCAGGGACTAGCGGGACTCGCCCTCCCCTCACGTTATTAATAGAGTCGTCGTCCGGCGCTCAGGCGGCTGAAGGGAGGGGGCGCGGGGGCGGGGCGTGGGGCGCCCGCTCGGTAATTACTTTCCAATCCTTGAGGTCCGGGCGGCTTACATACTTCAGCCGGCTAATAATACCGGGAGCCACCCGCGCCGGTGCCGGTGGCCGGTCCGCCGGCGGCGGGCAGCGGACGAGACGCCTCAGCCGGTGTGTACTCCGCGTCCGCCTCGGTCTCCGCCCCCGCGCCGGTCCCCGCTCCGCCAGGCTCCCGTCCCCGCTTCCACTCCCGCCGGCGCGCGCCCTCCAAGATGGTCCCCTTGAAGGGCGATGTGGCGCGGGGGCGCGCGCCGGCACACCCGCACCCGCATTGAATTATTATGGCGCATGACGTCAGCGCGGGCTGATGGACGCGGGGCACGGTGGGGCCCGGCGGGGCGGAGGCGGGGGGCGGGAGGGACGCGAAGGGACGCGGAGGGGCGCGGAGGGGCACGAGAGGGTGCGCAGCGATGCCGCCGCCACCGCTGCTGCATGCGCCGCGCGCGGTCCCAGGTGGCCGGCGGGCCGCTGGGGGATGGAATGACTCAGTTGCCCCCTTGTCCTCCCCTCCTCAATACAGCGCTCTGAATGCGCGGCTTAATTATGCATGTTAATTGGTTTGCATTAGGCGGTTACTAGGCTGCGGGCGCCGCGCCTCCAGTCGCGCGGATTGCGCCGCACGCGCGTCTCGGACGCCGACGCCGACGCCAGCAGCGCCGCGATGCCGTCGGCCCGCGGCTACGGCAATCACGCCGCCTCGGCACGTCTTCTTTGCTTCCATTTTTGGGAATGTGGCTCAATCTTCATTATCTTTTCTACTCATCTCGACCCTCACGAACTCAATCTTAAGAATTTGTGGCATTACCAGCTTACGACCTAAACGTTAAACCACAAGTTTTCCTACAGCATAGACAGCTCCTGCTTCGTGTTGAATTTATTGGTTGAAACATAAAAAATGGGAAATGACGTACCCTAAAGACCGTCGTACGTGGACACAATACTGGTCACAATATATTTGAGTATCTGTATGATACTGATAATATATGTTTAAAAATTCGTTTATTAATATTATACTATTACATTCATGCTCTGGCGAAAAGAACGAAACTTACATCCAACATTGTGCATCGAGAATTCAAATCCCTCCCGTGTCTCCCAAAGATAATGTAATTTCCCGCGAATTTTTTTGTATGTCAACAGAAAATTTCCTTTTATTCTCAATTTTAATCCAGGCTTCACCGCCACAGACAGTGCCGCTGCAAGAATTTTCTACCTAGAAGCGCGCTTTTCTCTCACCGCTGCCGGTAAATGTTTCGACTGAAAGTCTTTGAGGCGTATCAAACAACCCTATAAAAACCCGTTATTCGTGGCGACCTCGCGCGTCCCAGCGGACTCCCGGCGGGCGCGCGTTCCAAAGGACGCAGAGGCGCGCACGGACGCGGGCAGACAGCGTGGAGCGACGTGGCGGGACGCGTTGCGTCGGCGTTGGCGACGAGATGCGGTCAGCGCCGGAACGCTCGCAACCTCTCACCCTCGCTGGGACTTCAACGCAGCGGCCCCGCCGCCTCCGCCCCCGCCGTCGCCATCGCCCACGCCGCCGCTCCCGCCACCCCGCCATCGCCCCCGCCGCCGCCCCCGCCACCCCCGCCATCGTCCCCGCCACCCCCGCCAATGCCCCCGCCGCCCCCGCCATTGCCCCTGCCGCTGCCGCCGCCCCCGCCGCCGGCGCCGGAGGCGTCGCTTCGCGTCGCATTGCGATCCGACGCTCTGTGGCGCGCGCGTTTTTTCCCCCACAGCGCTTCCGCTGTGGCGCGTCCGTGTCCTGGAGGCGGACTTTGACGCGACGCGAAGACGTGGCGACGGTCGGCGCTTTCATCAAATAATTGTTTTAATAAGTGGAATCGACGCTGTTTGCTCGTGCCCCTTTGAACGCGAGGCAGCAGCAGCCACCGCCGCCGCAAGTCCGGAGGCGGCCTGCGGTGGATTGCCCGCTGCTTGTGTGGCGAAACGCGCGCGCGCTCCGCTGGGGAGCTTGACTGAGCCGTTGTTGGCTTTGCGTGAGGACAGCTGGCTGGTCGACTGTCTCAGTGGCGGATGCTCTCGAGTGGTAATGCGGTGGACAACACCTTCACCGAATCGTGTACCGATCAGACTTAAACAAAATAATTCTTTTGTGTGCATATTTTTTGCTTTGCCGTGTTTGTTCACAAGTCCGTGTGTTTATACCATAACTCTAGAAGGAAAAGAAAATTTCCAACATTTACAGTGCATTGTTTCTTTTATAATATGGATCGTTCTTGGTAAAACTAGATACCCATTTCTCAAATTGCCTATTTACATTAAAATCTATGAATTTTCTGGTGCGTTAATTTCTTCGATCACTTGCTTGAAAGTACTAATTAAAAACATTAAATGTTGAAAAAACAGCTGTGAAGTTACGACTCTCTGATGACAGAGAAATTACACATTTTGTTTCAATAAATTATTTGTAAGGCATTTCGTACTTTGATCATTGCAAATATCTCGAAAAAACTAACGCTTCACACTCGAGAATTGAGACACAGTCAGTCTACACACAAAAAATGATAATGTAAATTGTATCTGATTTGAACCGGACGTGTGTTCTGAAAGTATCATCGAGACAATTTAGTTCAATAAGAAGACGGTTCAGTAACGAAATGTGAAATAAGGGCACGAGAAACATGATGTTATGCTCAAGAATTTAGGACACGAAAAAAAGCTTTCAAGACGGAAGTCTCGACTCAACATCAGACGGAGACTTGACAAAGGACTGTTGCAGGACTTTGGTACTAACTCCTGTGCGAATGGCTGCCGAAAATGCAGAACAAGACTCTGCACATGGTACACGCGAGAGTGGGACGTAGCAGCGTAGACGGTAGCTCCAGTAATGGCAAGGTGAGATGTGTACGGGGCCACTGCTAGAATGCCGGACTCGAAATTAGTTCAGTGTGGAGCACAGGAGCTGCAGGCGAAGGGACGACCTTAGGGCTGACGCGCTGGGAAGCACCGAGTCGAGTGTGAAACTTCGTTGTTTGCGCTGCTGACAAATACGGAGCCAGTCTTCTTTTTAATGATTGCCTGAGAATTTAACCGGCAGTAGATTTACGTGTTCCCAATGTGGAAGATAACTTCATAACCGTAGTAAGGCTTCAACAGTCATCGACAAATCAATTGAAATTGATTTCTTTCAGTAGAATTTCAATATTTATTTATATTGTAAAATGATGCTAATATGGTTATTAGTATTACAATTTATCGCTGACATGTTCAATATAATGAACGTTTGTCATTACTTGACAGCTATTTTTTACACTCACTGCTTATAATATCTCTTTTGTTACTAAAATCTATATGATTGCATATTTGCATAACCATTTTCATATTCTCTGACGCTAACAGAACGGATTATCCTTGCCCAATGGAATATTTGAGTGGCGTGAATTTTTGCCTGAATATTGCAAAACCGAAAATATATTTATTGAAAAGTTTACATGTTGAGTGCCATAACAACATGGTTAGAAATGAAATGACAAGAGTTATTTAAATTAATATGTGTAAAATGCCGAAATTGAAAAAAATAAAAGGAGGTGTAGAACACCCTTGAGCATTCTCCACTAGGATATTTCATATTATTGACGATTTATCGTGAATGGTGTGGAATGATATATCGAAAATAGGAAAAATAGGATTACCGGAAACGTCAGAGAATGAGTATTATTATTATTATTATTATTATTATTATTATTATTATTATTATTATTATTATTATTATTAGCTGAAATTATATATATATATATATATATATATATATATATATATATATATATATATATATATATATATATATACATGTCAATCACATAGCGCAGAAAGATATAAATATTGGTAGAGAACTGCGATGATAAAGAAGTAAACTAATGGCGCCACCGAGCACGAGACTAGGTTAAGCCGCAACGGTGGAAGAGGCGAGCGAAGGGAGGCTAAGCGCTGGCCGGCGCTTAGACGCGTCGAAGCAAAGCAGTACCCCGCGCGGCGCCCGTGAGCACCTGGCTGAGCGCTGACGAGTCGGCGCCGCCGCCTGCAATCGAGGCGCGGGCATTAGCCGGGCGAGCGCTCACGCGGCAAGGCCAAAGAGGCGGCCACCTCCGAACGCGCGCGCCGGAGCTCTGCGAGTTCGGCCGGCGGCGGCGGAGGCGGCGTCGCGTTCGCCGCTGCTTATCGACCTCCGGATCGCGGCTGATCGTCCGCGGCGCCCGCCTCTGCCGCCGCCGCCTCCGCCACCCCAGCTTACGTAAGGCAGAGCAGGCAGTTAAAGGCAATTGGAATGGGAAATGAGTGAGAGTAGCTTAGCCATTAGCTGGATGAGCTGGCGGGCACGCTCATGCGACCGGCGAAGCACGCAACCCTCCGCCGACCGCCGCTCCGGTCCCGCTCCCTCGCTCGCTCGCGACGGCGGCGGCGGAGGCGGAGGCGGCGGCGGCGTGCACGTGGCGGACGCGGGGACATCTGCACCGCGCGCCACCCGCCATCTCCCGCCGCCCCGGTCCTCTGGCCCCGCACGCCGCCCCCTTCCCCGCGCGCCGTCCTGCCAGCCGTGCCTAATGTCTCTGTCGAGATTTTTCCGGCGCGGATTCCGTTCGGGTAATTGGGCCTAAACGCTGAGGTTAGTGTGGCGCGGCGGAGAGGTGACAGATCGTGGCAGGCGACCTCGCAGCCGTGACAAACGCGCCGACGGCGGGAAAATTTGCCTTTGGAGGAGTAGTTGGAAAAGACTGGCGGTGGGTCGCTTCAAATGGTGTGCCTCAAAGGTTGAATTTATCTAAACTGACTTAGCTCCACAGTCACTCTATCATTGTTATAATTGGAATAAAATTCTAACAGCCACTGAAGTATTTTATATATATATATATATATATATATATATATATATATATATATATATATATATATATATATATATATATTTACATGATAAGATATGAAACATTTAATTTTTGCAACTTTTTTAATTGCAAATATATGCACTCGATTACTAATTAAAAAATAGGAACTTGATCAAATGTTTTTGATTTTCTACTCCATAAATTGTGGGAATCTCTGTTCTACGGATATTGATTTTTCTTTAAAACATTGAACGTAAAGTTTTAATACCATAAATTTACGTTTTAGATTATGTTTATTCACCCACCTCACCAACTAACATAACAAACGCCTATGAAAACACATTTGGAAAAAAGATATCTACTTCTTAACAAGGTTCCATAATTATTACTGGTTGGCCAAAATGAATGTAGTCAATTCAGACGAAAATGCTTTCAGACTGTTTTCGAATCTCCCTACCACGAGAATTGGAGTTGGCAAAATTTGCAGCGCAAACGTCTTTCGAGACAAAATCGATACGCCGGATGAAGAGCGAACTCTCCCTTCACACGGCCGTTGGAGTGCATATGTCGAAAGTATCAAATAGGATTATCTGAACTAACATAGAGGTCACATACGGCGGCGGAATGCCTTTACGCGGTTAGAGGCAGCGCTGCGTAGTGTGAAGAGGCTCTTAGCGGGCTCTCGCGCTCCGACGGCGGTGGCGGTGGCGGCTACGGCGCAGGCGGCGGCGACGAGAGCGCGGGCGCGCAGGCGGACCCCGCACCCTGCCCCGCTGAGTGGGCAGGCGGGGCGGAGAGGGCTGCAGGGGGATGGGGTGGCCGCGATCGACTGGCTTTGTCCTGCGGCCGCGACGCGCCCCTAATCTGCCTCGACCCCCTCCCCTCACCCCAGCGGAATATGGGGAAAAATCCTTATAGCATTTCGGAATATGGGTATTAAATTTCCAGCAGGGGAGGATTAGCGCTAAGGCCCCCGCGCTAACAGACCACCAGTCTTCAAGTCTGCATTGTGGGCGCGGGGAGCGCGGGCGCGGGGGCGCGCGGGGGCGCGCGGGGGCCGAGGGGGAAGCATTGTGGGGGCCGAGCGCCCCCCGCCGAGCCTCCTGCTGCGCGCGCGGCGGCGCTGCCGATGGCCGGCCCCGCCCCTTTCTCGGCTTATTAGCTGGCTGCATCACAACATTTGTCTTTCCGGCCGAGCGGTTCGGCTAATCACGCGCGCCTTTGTGCACGGGGCGGCGCGGGGCGGAGCAGCGGGGGCGGCGGGGGCGGGCCGGGGTTCGGGGCGCCCCGCCGGCTGCCTCTGCCGCCGCCCTCGCCTCCGCCGCCGCCACCTCCGTGCCGGGCCTGCCGCCTCCGCCTCCGTTGCGTGATTACCCGGCCGCATTGAGCGCGGGACAATCACGCCCCGACGCCCGGCGCCGCCCCGTCCCGCCCCGCCCACCTGCGGCCGCGCCCGGCCCTCAACCTTTTGTCGCGTCACCGCAGGCGCCCGCGCCCCGCCACCGCCTGCACCCCGCAGCCACCGCCACCGTCGCCGTCGCCTGCGCTTCCGTCGGAGAGCGCTCGCCGTTAAAGGCCACCGCCTGGCTTCCCGTCGCCACCGCTGCTGTCTCTGTTCGTATACGTTCGTCGTTCATATTGTCGTACTTGGAGACACCTTTGTTACAATCTTCGTTAATGCCGTCTATTTGTGTATCTCATGTATCCCCACACGCCCCTAATTTGTTTTAAATGACAAACTTCGCTTCATTTTTAAGACTTCATTATCTACTTCTTACGAGTAGCTTGAAACCACCGTTCAAGAGCCTCAGTGTGTTGAGAACAGTTTCCTTACATGTTGATCGGAATGTTTAATACTACAAATAGTGTGTCTCCTTTTCATGTTCCTTCTAACCAATCAAATGGATGTCTTTTTCTGTCTTTTTACGATCGCAAAGGTAGTGACTGATGACTTCCATTCATTGCAAGGGCATACGTAATATATCTATCTGAACGATTTGGCGGCAATTGTCAAAATTCACTATCTAACGCCAAGGTTGTTCAGTGTTATTTTTTTCTGATGTCGGCGATGATACGAATTTATCCATACGTTTTCACCTAGCGACTCTCTTCACTGTTCTCACTGCCAATAATGCCACCCTATTCATCGCTGTGGGAGAGCTTAAGCGCGTCCTGTGGTAGGGTAGGCTTCGTGTGGCGTCCTTCTCTGCTGTCAACGACGCGGTTTACCCCTGCGATTTCCTGCGTTGGCTCATCCTTCTCCACCCACTTTCCGCAGCCGTGTCTTCCCCGGCGGCGGCGACGACGCGCGAGATGTCCAATGACTTCCGGCCGCAGCCCCATCGTTTGGGCGGGCGCTTCCTGCATGATCGCAGAACGGCCGCACTCCGCCCAAGCGGAGCGACCGCCAGGGCTCCGACCGCTTCCTTGTCCCCTGAGACGCCATTTTGTCGCCATCAGGCGCGCGGGGGCGTCACGGCACTTCGCGAACCCCGCTGCCGCCGCCATCGGCCGAGCCTCCGCGAGAGTGTCCACACACATGGCTGCCCTGCGAGAAATCCGAGCCCGAGTTGTTAACGCGCGGAAAAACCCGTGGAAAAAGTCTCCGAGTGTGGGGTTTCGGCAGGCTGCCAGTGGCGATAGCCACAAGACGGCACGCCAGACGAAGCACTCGCCGGCCCTTAGGCACGTGCTGCTCCGGGAGATAACGCCGCAGCTGCGATACTTGCGCCCTTCTGCACGCGACCGCAAACGAGCAGACCGCCTCATTTGACCCAACCATGCAGATGGCTTCCAAGTATCATTTTACTCGTGCACAAGATTCCTTGTGTTGAATATTTTCTCTCGTTAAGGGACGGATTACACACATCGAAATATTTTACTAATTCATATAAAATCATCTGAATAATTTGCGATTAATCTATCCTGGGGCTAATCGAAGGAGATGTTCTGGGGTCATTTGTTCTCCCCCACCGAACTAGAAAAATTAGTACGTATTCCCACTTCAAAATAATCAACTTGTATATTAAATTTATTATAATTATAATATTGTTACGTGAATATTTGTATATTGCTAGATATTCCAATTCACAATAACTCAAACTGAATCTTCTTAATACAAGTGCTCTTATTCTTCCTTCTATCACTCGTGGGAAAGGTCTCGAACGTAATTCAAAGTGCGATTGAGTGATAACATCAGGTTTCTTTAAAATGAAATTCGGTATTACCGATTGTTATAGACCTCAATTTATGATAAAAAATATCGTGTCCCTATACGTTGTCTTTTATGTTTTCATGTCTTTTCAGTTTAAAGTGCACATTGTTTAGCTGTTGTTCTCACAGAGAACTCGCGATTTGATTCTCTTTCATTCGCGTTTTATTCAAATGATTCGTGGCGCTTTTATTTGATTGGTTTGTGGCAAATGAGCGAATGCAGAGATCATAATGATCGTAAATTCTATTCCGGGAGCGCTAATTTACGTCAAAAAAGTGTGAATATGATGGTGGAATTGGATAATCTATCTAGTAACGACAATTTAATGACGTAATCCCCAAGTATGCATTCACTAGGTGAATATCTATCGAAATAGGCGCGATAACACATTGAAATCAATTGGACCTCGTCCATAAACACAACATTAACGTTACAGTGTTCGTTGCATCGGAGTACGGTATGAAACTAGATTTATATATTGTAATGACGATTGCGTTTACATTATATTTAAGCATTGATGAATAAATAAAAATATTTATTATATTAAATTTATGAAGTAATATAATGATAAATACACTAACATTTTACTGTACAGCCACAAAAGCAAACATTAAATCGTGCATTTAGGAGTAGAATACTCATGCATAAAGCGGGAATATTATAAAATATGTAATTTTTGTTTGTTTCAGAAACTCACCTATCAATAATGACGGGATCCGACGGCGTTTCGTTGCGATTTCCACAGCTCTTCTTGTCACAGCAGCGGCTGGAACAAAAACGTGAGTCAAATGAAAATTGAAAATAGCGAACCTCTAATATTTTACCAACACATCATTGTTTAAATGCAAATCCCTACTGTCATGACACATCAATTTCAAATGCAAATCCCTACTGTCCAGCAACTAAAATCTATGATCGAAAAGAGATTGATGAGCTCAAAATAAGTCCCTACACTCCCTTCTATTTGAGTCGGTAAAATACTATCATATCTATATTGAAATGGTTTATCATTGTGAGACATGTTCAGACACTTGGAATACGATAAGTTCTTTACGATGTTCTTTATTTTGTTGCAGCATTTTTTGTCGAATTACAAAATTTGATCTCCAAATTATTTTAATTGCATATAATATGCAAGTAGGACTAAAAATATTATTTTCCCCGGTATACACAAGAATTGTATTTAAAAATGCTGCAATTGTCAAATGAAACATTTTTTGGATGGTATCGCCATTATTTTGTAATAGACTAGACAGTATTAAAATGAGCGAATTTATTTTCTTACTATCTCTCTAATGTATCATCAGAAGACATTTATTTCTTTAAAGGAGCTCGTACATATATAAGAAAGGCCACAGATGCCGTGTAGGAAGAGCATTTCTTGCACGCAGCGAAGTCTTCGTGCTCTTGAATGAGCATTTCTGAAGTGGGCAATAATTTTCTTCAGACATATTCTGAAACTCCATTTTATGCACGGTCAGGAAATTAAAATGCTTCTTTGGAAACAGGTTAATGCCGTCGTAATAGTTGGTGCACTCACTTTGATTGAAAGAATATTGGGCTTTTCCATCGGGATACTAAATTGTTTTGTAGGGATATTTTTTCTCTGGTTTGTTATTCAGAGTTCCATTAGTGATTCACAGCGACAATTACTTTGGTCCCAGATTAATAATTTTAGTATATAGTGTTATGATTATTGAGACGAAATGGAACTAAAACTCAAATTACTCCGAGTCTTCATGGGAAGTAATGCTTTAGATATTCGAGCAAGGATCATGAAGAAAGGTTGTGTGAACTAAGAATTGCGAATAAATATACAAAATGAGGGCTTATAAAAGTTTTTAATTACGTATTTAAAGAACTTTTTTGTTATAGAATATAATCAATATATAAAATGTTACTTAAAAAGATGAATTTCAGCATTTAATAAATTCATTTCACCTCCATGATAATAATAATCTTTGAATATCTGGGGGTGCTCAGTTTCATGTTTCTTTTACACAATAATTATAATAGATTTTTATTCATGCTCTCAATAGATTTTGCATTTAAGATGCTCGGATTACGCACTCCCTTGTTCAGAAACGCCAGAAATCGGGAATGGGAAATGCGCTTTTCACACGCAGCAGTATCTACAGGCGGGCGGCGGCGAGGCTGGCGTAAATCCAACGCACGCTTCCCCGCCTCTTCTCGGTGAAGCGGGCCAGCCGGCGGCCCGCGACGCGAGGAGAGGCGTGGCGTGGCGTGGCATGGCGCTCACGATAACAGGTGACAGCCAGACGCGTCGCGACGCCTGTCGGTGCTCAGTCGAGCTTTGATGAGCGCGCGCCTCCACCCGGTCGCCTGTCCGCCGCGCGCCGTCCTCGCCGAGCTCCACCCCCGCTCCGTCCTCGTCCTCGTCCTCGTCGTGCTCGCCCGCGTCCCCGTCCCCGTCCTCGACGCCCATAAATTGGCTCGTCCCCGAGCGGTCGGCCTCGCCCGCGCACGACGGACGCCCACTTCGGTATCTATACGATCGGCCGCCGGTGGACGAACGGCCGGAATCACGCGCGGGGTGTGGCGGGAGGGGTGGGGCGGGGCGGGGGTGCAAGGGGTGAAGGGGAAAGACTGGTCGCGAAACGAGGAGACTCGATGGCGCTCAGCGATCGGCTCCGTTTAGCCTAGGAGAACTTGTGGGAACTCGCGGCGTAGGGGGAAAGCGCTCAACCCGCACGTTGGTTCGCAAGTTTAAATTCAGATCTTTCCATATGGCGTTCAATTGGAGTAAAGTGAGCATACGGAAGGTAAAATTTATGAAATCAACTAAATGCTCTTGCCATTTGCTTCTCTCATAGTCCTTACTGTATCTGCATATTCATTCGCCATTTATGATAAATACGTTTCCCACAATATGTTCCTTACTTGCCAATATGTTTCCCCAAGAGAATTCATGTATTTAGTTTTGACTAAGAAATGCGATCTTTCAACAATAACTTATTTGTTGTATGTACTATATTTTTGATCATAATTTGTTTATTACAGTACAGAGGAATACAGACATATTGAGAAAATTAGAAAGAGAATGTACAAAACCTATTAAAGTATACAAAATTCACGAATTCTTCCGGTATTCGCAAATATTTCATTTACTTATATTATTTTTACAATGAAATTGATAATAAAAATGTATTTCATTGACAATTCAGAACCTACACAAATTTGTGAACGTGCATAAATTTGCAATTTGCAGTGATCTTAATATTTCTGAAAAGAAAAAAATGAATAGAGAAAGAAATAGTATGTCTTACTGCATTCTGTCCACACGGTAGAAGGGGCAGACGTTAAATGCGATTTAAAGTACTAAATATAAGATAGCAGGGACACAATATATGACAATAACTCACTTTTCTTCTAATCAGTCTGAAAACATATTTTGCCTAAAGAAATTCGGTAAGATATTATCAGGAAAATATATATAATTAATTTGTTTAAAATACTTTAATTAATGTAAACATTGCAAAATAATATTTTGTATTTTGAGTAAAGTAAATCATTAAAATTCAACTTAAAGGTTATTGTAAATAAAACAATCGTAAATAGAGAGCGAAAACGACCACGGTTCTTTACCAGAATTGATTTTCTGCCCTTGTTCTATTCATGTCGAAATTTCACACCCATCAGCTTCTGATGGTCTCGATTAAACCTCATATAATGCTGCTTACTCAACATGAGCATACACTGTGAGATTGAATGTTCCTCAAATGGGTTTAATTTTGAAGCGTTCTTTTCAATAAGTTGAAGTCTGTTTGCCCAGCTGAGACGATCAAAGAGGTGAACACTGGGTTCGGTAAATAGGACGTGAGATCGTCAGACCAGTAAAACGCCGTCGTCAAAAAGATGTAGCAGATGGCTAGCGGCAGAGCAAAAGTGGGTGGCGTGGCAGCAAGAGAGCTTGTGCGTGGCGAGGGTGGCAATGGGGAGGGGAAGGTGGACTCGGGGTGAGGGGGAGGAGGGGCCCGGGCTTTAGGAACGCGGCGGAGCGAAGCGCGGCGGAGCGGCGCGGAGGAGCGTGACATTTGCTCGTGGAAGAATGAACGCCACTGCCGCCACCATCGTACAACCCGTCCTCTACCATTCTCCGCCCCGCTCCGCCCGCCCGCTCCGCCCGGTCGCTTGACTCCTTCCCCCGCCGGTGTCCACCATGCCAGCGACGCCGCCGTCAAGGATGCCACAACATTGTTGGCTGCTGTCGCCCACATGGCTACCCGTTAAAACTACCAGCCTCCATCTCCACCACCACCACCACCACCACCACCATCCTCCGCCACCGCCGCCATCACCACCACTACCACTACCACCACCACCAGCCTCCGCTATCACAACCATCACCACCACCTCCACCGCGACCAGCCGCAACCACCGCGACCAGCCGTCGCCACCGTGACCAGCCGTCGCTACCACTACAAGCCGCCGCCCACCACCACAACCACCAGCTGCCACTCATCACCACCAGCCGCCACTCACCACCACCAGCCGCCACTCACCACCACCAGCCGCCACTCACCACCACCAGCCGCCACTCACCACCACCAGCCGCCACTCACCACCACCAGCCGCCACTCACCACCACCAGCCGCCACTCACCACCACCAGCCGCCACTCACCACCACCAGCCGCCACTCACCACCACCAGCAGCCACTCACCACCACCAGCCGCCACTCACCACCACCAGCCGCCACTCACCACCACCAGCCGCCACTCACCACCACCAGCCACCGCCACCCACCACCAGTTGCCACCCACCAGCAGGCACCTCACCATTACCAGCAAGCACACTCTATCACCACAACCACACGTCACCACCATCAAGCACCCACCACTATAAGCAAGCACCCGCCCCCACAAGAAAGCCCTATCAGCAACCGCCGGCCCTGTCGGCTCGCTCTCACTGCCAACTCTTACCAATTTCCCTTACCACTCAACATCAACACAGCCCGTACCACCCGCCCGTACCGCCCACCCCCACCATCCGCCCGCACCACCAGCAACACCCTCATCACCCTCACCGACTTCGCCGCGCTCATCGCCTACGTCAGCGTCAGCGAGGCATGGGGCTGCGGCGACTGCAGGCAATGGCGGCGGCGGCGGGGGAAGCGGCAGTGTCGGCGACGCCGGCGGTGCCGGGGGCGGCGCGATGAGCGCATACGGCGCGCGGTGTGTGTTGGCGGCGGCGGCGGGCGCCTAAGGGGGTGGACTCCCCGGAGATTCGACTGCCACCGCTCGCCCCTGGCTCCCAAGCGCCCCTGCCTCGTTGTTCCGCCGCTCCTCGTCTTCCTTCTTGTCTTCTCCCTCGCCCTTCCCGTCGTTGTCTTGCTCCTCACTTCCCTCGCCAGCTCTCCACCAGCTCTCGTTCTTCTCGTCGTGCCCTCTTCCACATCCCCTTGACTCGGTTTAGCTTCTCCGGGGATGCACGCTAGTATTGTAATGTCTCAAGGCGACTTGTGCACTAGTGCCAATGTTTGCATAATTCTCTTGTGAAATGGAAGCCAAGCCGAGCGAACTCTCAAAGCTCGGAGCGGCCTCCCCTCGCCTTACGAGACCTTCCGTCCCCGCCTTCTCTCTTGCCGTCTCCGCCGCCGCCGCCAGCTCTTCCCTGTCCCCTCCCCGCTCCTCCCCGCCCACGCCTACCGTGTCTACTCGGCCCCCGTAAGGCGCTCCGCGCGCACCGCAGCGCAGCGGGGCGCTCTTTGGTGCTAATACAAAGCTGTGCTGCTCCGCCGCCGGATAAAGAACGCGAAAGGCGGTTGATTCCGTTCTCTGCACGTTCTTGGCGCAAAGGATGCTCTGCGGCGGCGGGGCGGGCGGAGGTGGATGACGTTAAGCGAGCTCCTCGCAGCCGCAGCGAAGGAAAAGTGACGCCTACTGGAGGTGCAAATGCGGGGGCGGGGCGTTGGAGGGCTGAAGACGAAAAGTCACTCGGCGATGTAAGGGGGAGGAGGAGCGGGTCGACGTTTCGCTAGCACGATCGGTGACGCTGTGCGGGAGGTGACAGGGTGAGGTCGGATCTCGGGTGACGAGCACGTGGAGAGAAGACAGTGAGGGTGGGGACCGCGGGGAGTGCAGAAAGGGCGGTGAGACTGGGGTACGGGCGGCGGGGTTGCATAATTGAAGTCCTCGGAGGTGCTCACCCGCCGCAGTCCCGCCCTTTTCTACCCGCCCAGCCCTTCCCTCGTATTCCTTCCCGTTCTTCGCCGCTCCTTGCGTCGACCCCTGCCTTCGCCCTCTTTCTCCTCGCCGCGTGCTTCTCTGCCGCCGACCGTGGTCACCGTACATCACTCAGCACCCAGATAAAACTTTAATTAGGGCTCATAGTCGGTAACGGCGGTGTATTCTGCTTAATGTTGCATTCGCAGAGGCGTCGGCGGCGGCGGGATCCGCGCCCTGAAGTAGTCCCCTGACTCAGGTTAGCGCGGGCAGCTTGGGGTCGGGCGCGGGCGGCGCGGAGTGGCTGGAGGCAGAGTGGGCACGGCGCAGGCGAGGCGGGCGCAGGGAGGAGCGGGGAAGAGGGTAGACACCGTCGGGCCGCGGCGCCTCATCCGAGTTCAATTAAATTTACGCATAGTCTCTAATTACTGCAGAACTGCCAGGCTTCCCCAGGGCGCGCTTCTGCGGCGCACCCGGCCAGATAGCGAAAGATTACGTTTTAAAATTTTGAGGTGTTGATATTAGAAAGCGGGAACGGCGGCAGTGGCGGCGGCGGAGGTATCAGCGGCGTTGGCGGTCGCAGACGTGCGTCAGGCCGCCCTGCGTTTGCACGTTGGTTTCGACCCGGGATGTTCTCGGCTTAAAGTTTAAGGAAATTTCCCCTCGAAGTTCGGAGAGAAACTTTCAAGAGTTATTTTTCAGAAATTATTTTTCTCCTTTCTAAACAATGCGGACAGGGGCTTGAGGAAATTGGCACACAGCTGATGCGACTTCTTTGCAATAGAAGATCGCATTTCTTGTCGAGAAAGAGCCAGGAAAAGTCACGATTACGCAAATGGAGGACACCCCTGAAATGCCGCAGGCAAGACGTTCAGAGTCGTGAAATTTGTTTCTGTCGTCGAATGCAAGAGAGAGTTTCTTGGAGTTCGGAGACAACTTAGACTTTCATTAAAAGAAACTTTCTCCCTTGTCGTTTAGATAACAAATTCCCAAAATGAGGTGTTGATGTAATTCTTTAAATCTTTAGTTGCATGAAGTGGATTGATGCAACTGGTTTCCCAAAAATATTCGAGTACTACTAGAGTATTTTAAAACAGTATAACGTTGAATAAAAACGTAATTTTTGCAAGCATGAACGAGAAGATTCTCTAAGTATTCTTCCACATTCAGAAGCATACTTTTCGTGTCTAAATATAATATGAATATTCACAGCCCTTCATTGCCAATCGTTAATAAAATCATTGGATTATCGAATTCCCAGAAGTCTTCTAAAGGTGAATTTGGTACGAGCATTTGATAGCAACACCACCGTGATTTGTGTCAAGAGTGCTGAATTAAAGAATTACGGTGTTGTGAATTAAAAACAAACTCATGATTTTGTAATGAAAATAAATAATAGATAGACCATTCACTTAAACCGGACACTGTCCTAGTGGTTTAATTTTAAACGCGCTAAAGCGGATTTTGTTTAACGAGTTCCGAAGAGGCGGCACCTCGGTGGTGCAGCAGACTGCAACCGTAATTCTGTCATGTTTCGTAGTGTATTTTTTAAAACGGTTTTGTCGTCACGAAGTCAGCTGGATCCATGGAAATTTTACCCTTTATTTTCGTAACGACACCTTCATTTTGTAATTGTTTTACCATTTTCACGTGCTATAGAATGTAACGAAATATTAAATAGTAAAAATGGAGGGGAACGAGGAGATAATGTACAGATGTGCTTTGAAAGTAGCCACCATCAAGAGTCGATCAATAAAGTCGTCCAACAAAGTATTAAACATACCCTGAATTAATGTAAAGTCAAGATAATAGCTTTTTTGGGCAGTAGGACAACAATTTCTTTTAAGATCTAGATTGTTTTTCATGAACATATTGGGAACCTCAAACTACATTAAAGGTTACAAAGAGATATCCAACATGACAGGTTTTCATAATTTTGTTATAGAATCAAAATGTAAAAATGAAATGATACCGGTGCGTTTAATAATTTGGAATATTAATGTTTAAATGTTAGGTTTCAAAGGATTTCGATATATAAGAACCCATTATTTACGTTATCACTTTCCATAGCAAATTCAAAGCAGTGAAAGCATTTAATGAACTGAAAATGTTTGCATTTTCTACGGCGATTGCAGCTGAAAGCAATAATATTTAATGAACAAATATAAAACGGATACTTCCAGTTTTCATTGAAGACATTTTGTGAACACACTAGAGAGATGTTTTCCAGAGAAGCCAGTGTGTATTTTGTATGAGAATTTGATTTCAATAAAACCGAGATTTGTAACACAAATGGCCTTGAGTATTGAGCAAAACCCCAGTTTTTATGTAAATTTACGTTTTACTATCATATTGAGTGCCATATTAAATGAAATTCTAGTTATGAACCATTACGTGTCGTTTATTTGAATGAATTTCTGTTCATTTTTTGTTGAGTTAAATTAGTAATTACGACAGAGATGTACTCTTTCATTAGTGTATATTCCATCGATTAAATCTCTTGAACGTAATTACCACATTGAGTAATTGTTCATATTTTATTTTTTATATTGAATGCAAATGATAAATTCGCTTATTAAAATGTCGTTCAAGAGTTCTCTGGCGTAATCGACTACGTAACGATTGATAATTAATATTCAATCATAATAAATTTCTGTTCGTATATTTTATTTTTCCTCGATTTTATTTCATACGTCATGGTAGCTGTAGGAAATACATTTAGCGTAGAATTGACGTAGTCTGGACATAACCATTGTCACTTTATACAACGTGGTGAAGTCTGTAAAATCGGAAGTAGTGATATGTTATGATTTATATTCTTCAGGGATACTTTTAGACTTCCCATCCTGATCTTTAATGTTCTGTTGTATTTCAGGTATCCATTATTATTATACGACACATTTTACGACTGAAGTTACATTGGACTATTGTTGAAATATAAATCTGTCCCATAATTCACTAAACGTCAATGAAATATTGCTTGTGAAAAACTCGTCTGTAGGGCATTGCGATTAATTTCACTTGTATGTGTCTATGTCTTCAGTAAGGCACTTGCTATGTCGAAAATTGCAAAGCGCTTTATTTATTATTATTTTATTATCATTAGGATTTCCATTGTTGTACTGATGTTTCCTTCATTCAACGATTAGAAATCATACAAATGAATATGTTGTTTATGACAATAATATGTAACATTTAGAAAAGTGTGTGTAAATGAGCGGAGTATTACAATGATTACCCAAATGCCTATTTCCTGGATGCAATTTAATAACAAAATTTCCTTAACAGCCCCTGTTTCTGGAGACATGGCACTCGGCAAGAGACCCCCCTGCAATGTAGAGGCATGTCGGGAGGGGCCCGAAGGGCGAGCGGGGATGGAGCAGAGTGAGGCGTGGGGGGGGGGCGGACGTAGGGTGGCAAAGGGCGCGGGCGGCGGGGGCGCTAAGAAGCGGCGCGCTCAATACAGCCGTAAATCATCGACCGCATAACCGGGCCATTGTTCCGAGCGGCGGCTTATCGATCAAGCACCGCCGTCATTACTATAGTCATCACGGCGTGTCATTATCATTATCGCCACCATTATCGCGGGCAATAATATATGTTGAAGCGGGCGCGCAGGGCAGAGCGGGCGCGGGTGCGGGGCCAGCCCGAGGGCGACGCGGGGGCGTCGTGCTGCCGGGCGCTGCTGCAGGGGCGCTGGCGGAGCGGGGTGGAGCGGGGAGGAGCGGAGGCTGACCGGTGGCAGGCAGCGGAGGCACCCTGGGGCGCGGGGCGCGTGCGCGGAGCGGCGCGGGGGACGCGGCGGACGCCGTCCGACCGACCCTAATTACTCGCTGAGCCGGCAATGATCCCGCGTGTAAATCATCGGCGGCGTCGCCGCCGCCATCCGTCAACTCGCGTCGCGCCGCACCGCCGCGGCGCTCGCCGCCGATGCACTCCGACGCCAGGTACCTCGTTCATGAATTGCGCAACGGGCCGGCCGTCATTGGGCCACTGCCGCCGGCCCCCCAGGGGGCCCGCACGACGCGTGATGGGCGCGCAAGTGGCGCGCTAACCCTGCACGGCCCCTCCGCCCCCCGGCCTCGCCCCCTCGCTGGCCCGCGTCCCACGACGCGGCGCTAGAAAGCGGCCAACGCGCCCACTCGGAAATGGAATCGAGGAGGACAGGTGATTCCCCCAAGGAACAGTTTAACGGGTCGTTTGTTAACAGGAAGGTGAGCGAAAAACGAGTTTTGGAGGTTGAGTCCACAATGGTCCTTCCATTATCGGTTAGCTTTCGCTAGGTAGAGATGTTCACTTGGAATTTCTCATAATCAATTCTCTTGTGAATCGATGCGTGTACGACTAATTCGGAAAAATTTCCTGGCGAAATGTAGAAATGGTATGCAGTTAAAACGTCATGAAATATAAGATGAAAGAGGCATTGATTTATAAAGGTAATTGGAAAATACTATTTTAATGGGCACGATCAATACTGAACCGAATACAACAATGTTTTTGATAATATTATTTGACCTTATAATATTATTTGACAATATTAAGATTGTAAAGATTTTTGTTGATAAAGTAGCAAATAGTGGCTCACAACACAGCCTAATTTTTAAATACTTATGATTAATAATTTTTCCCGTATTTAGGATCAATTTTTTTTAAATTAATGAGAAATAACAAACGTGTTTTTACTCACCTGCACATCACTTCGTGCGTCAGCAGTACCCGGCACATCTCGGGATTCTTGTCTTGGCCTTCATAAATGATGGCCTGCAAAAGAGAGAACTATTAGCAATACGCAAAGTATTAAATGAAATACTCGAATGTCTTTAAAAAACGTCTAGTCCGTGACTCATAAAACTATTGGTCGGTGACTTTGCGAATACATCGCGACTTCTTCTATTTCGTTATACGAATTATAGACACCGGAATTAATACTGTGCTAATGTGATTGATTTATACACAGTCTATCCCATAAGTTACTGTTTCGTGACAAATTTTTCAGAGGCATTATTTTTTTATTCTTGGGAAATGATTTCATTATTTATTGTATTATAGAAATGATGAATCAATAAGGTTAGTTTATTAATTGTTTCAAATTATTTCTGTTATATAACAAATTCCAGAGATTTGAAATAAAATTTTAAATATTAAGTTAAACTTGAAACAATGCAAGGAATCTCGCCTCTGTATTTCACGTTCAAAAAACGTAGAATTCTTACAAATGAAAGTGAAAGAGGGACTCATTGGTGTGCGTGTCCAATAAATTGAAACAAATCTAAAAGTCTTCAAAATATGTTCGTTTCTATTAACAATTTAATTTGTATTGATACAGAATTACATATATACAGACCTAGGTATTTGCATAGGAAAATAACAGATTAGTATTTTTGGAGAATTTTTAAAATGCAATTGTTGTCGAAATGATATTTTGCAAATGTTTGGTCATAAACATTTTGTATTCATTTTGTCATTATTTATCAGGAAATAATTGTTAACAGCTTGTTACTTGGGACTCATCCAAATGTTAAGATGCCGTTAAAACAACATTAGGATGTCGTCGAGTTCGATTCGCTTCAAATACACGAAGTTAATACTAGCGTCTTAAAGACAATATCTCCTTTATCTCTCTGTAAATAATGAAAATCGTAATTACACAAAAGAAAAGATACTGTTCGTCGGTCAATATACTAATTCAGCAGGCTTGAAACATCAAGAAAGAGAAAAACATTAGATGACATTTCAGTAATTTTAGTGTATCTTATTTTTTGTAATGAATCACACAAATAAATTTCATTAGAATTAATTCGAATTAAAAAAAAAAACTCTTGCCCAACTTTCTCGTTGTGATATGTAAATACATTTGTTCTGATGGGCACGATTTGGATTTCTGTTTATTGCGGAAATAATCACTGCCCTCTATTGTAAAGTAATGACTGATTATGTACCAGTATACCAGATGCGAAAATAAACATTCAAACTTTTTATTTCTAAAATGTGTGAAGACAAATTTATAACGTCTTCTAGTGTGTGCCTTGATGAATTTCAATGTTTGTTTAATAGCAAATGGCTGGGAAATACTGATGATTCTATTGCCGTGCGGACAACTCTTGAGCGGATAGTTCATATTAGAACAAATATATCAGTGGCGCATGCATCGTGAATATTAATATTTCTTAATCTACATGAGCGTCGGCAACAACACAGATCTTCCACCCATATCGTTTTCCCTTTATTGGAATTACAATGTACAATGATCAGTACTACAGTACTTTTACAAATGTAGTTTATGGAAACTTAAATTAACCTCACAAACCAATTTAGTTGTAAATCTAACTACTCAAAGAGTAAGGGAGCTCATAAACGGCTTTACTTATTCTCCAACTCGGACTGAATGTTCAAAAATGCTTCAATAGGGAACCTGTTTTAAATTCTTGTTCGGGAATCCGTAATTTGATTAAAAGTTAAAATGGGATAGGTAATTAGTGTATTTTGAAGGCCTTCGGTGGCTCGTTAGTTAGGGGTAAAAATTAATTGTGCGCTTTCCTTGCAATTTCCCAATACCAGTTGCTGTGAGGCGATGAGAAAACTCGCTTCTCAGATTGAGAAGACATGAGTACAGCATAGGGATATCTATGTGCTAACCACACGTACCCCTCCTTAGCCGATAACCACAAGACCGGGTCGCTGTTGTTAGGCCATAGATCGTAAAGAGCTGTTGTGCCAAAGTAAAAAGAAAGTTGATTTTGCTGGAAATCTTGGTAATGAATGGAATTGTGTATGTGCTATTTGGTTCTTTGTGAAACTGTAAATTTGAAACGAATCATGGAGCCTTTGTAATTGTTCTGAGGTATTTATTTTTAACGATTTGGCCCTATTTTATTAAGCAAATAGGGCACGCATAAATCGTAATAGATCAGATATGTATATGTATATAGAGCTCTCGCATTGTTCAGACTTTTCACCCGCCTGCCAACTGCCAACCTTCATCGCCTCCTTTCCCCGTTAAGCCGCTTGTACTCCTGGTCGCCGCGGGCGTCGCTGGCTGTAGCGCCGGCAGCGTGTGCACTGTGCGTCGCGTCGGTTTGACCACCCAGCGGCAGTCGCCGGACGCAGTTAGGGGCGGCGAGGGCGGAGCAGGCGGGGGTGGTGAGCGGCCGCCAGCAGGGAGGCGAGCGGAGCACAGCGCGCGCGGCGGCCGCGCGGCACCACGAACGGGGGCGAAACGGGGCCGAGGGGGCGGGGGTGGAACGGTGGCGGGCGTGGGCGGGGGCGCGGGAAGGGCGATAGAATCGAAAGTCCGGCGGCGGCGGGCGGCGATACATCGAGCGGTATCGCCAATCTCAATCGCGCCAGATAAATCTTGCATGAAGCACGTGGCCGGCCGTTTGTTAACGTTGTTGCCGATAAAAAGCCTGCATTAATTACTGGGGCGGCCGAGAGGGCAGCGGCGGCGACGGTAGGGTGGCGGCACAGGGCTCGGCACAGCGAGTGGGCGAGCGGTCGAGCCACGGGCGCAGCCGCCCCGCCACCCACGCAAACTTCACGTCAATCTGGACGCGCGATGAAGCTGGAGGTAGCCAACCTGTCAGATTGCGGCCTCCTCCCCGCGAAGCTCCGGCTTGTTATCCTATCCCTGTGTACCGAACGGCGCTGCGCATCCTGGTGTTCTTCGTTAAAAGTTTAAACTTCATCATCCAAAGAAAACTCAGCACAAGTTGTTCCACCTTAACTACTGTCTCTTTCCTTTGAAACTTTTCGAACTACATAACTCATCCCTTGTGGGATTATGTAACTTGTTTCAGCATTTTTGTAACGGGCTATTTTGTCGTCACGCAATCTCGTCAGGTCATCCAAAAACACTATAACGTTATACAACCACACATATGTCAAAATCCCAAAAGGACATTGCTGTTAAGGCATACCACAAACAACTTCCGTTTGGCCATTGCCATCAATTTACCTATCACATTGTCTTTACGTTCATTCAATCACGCATGGCATGCGGACCTACTCAATTAGCTATTTACGTGTGTATTTTTTTTCCTTCACCCTACCTTTTTGTCGGACTTTTAAGAGCCCAGCTATCTCATCATTAAGTTCCCACAAACGTTCTCGTATCAGCTGCCGGAAACTTATCCGCTATTCGCCCCGCCCCCTGCCGTGCTCCGTCGTGTGAAAAGTTGATATTCGTGGCGCTGGTGGCGCTGCGACACCCTCTGCCTGTGCTCCGCCGCGCTCCGGGGCTGCCGCTGCCGCCGCTACTGCTTCCCGAGGTACTTCCCCGCGGCACTTCCCGACACGTGACCCACCCCGGGCCCGCGCGCGCGCTGCAAAATTGAATCTTTGTCCTGCGCCGGAGATGGGTCGATGCGATTCTATTCACGGAGCGAGGCGCGCGGCGGCGGCGGCGACGAAAGAGGGGGAGGGAGGATAAAGGTCGGCAGCGCGTTGCCGCCGCTCCCCGTCGCCCCCAACACCCCCTCCACACCCCTTCCTTTTTATCTCATCTGTGTCTCCGCCTGCCGCTCTCCCTATAACCTTTTACCATTCGATTTAGCTTCCATATAAGCACATGTTACGGCATAAAATGCCAGACGTAAATGCACTTAGGATTTGTGTAATCTTAAGCCTATCAGCCAACACGGTGTTGAGTGAGCCGCCGCCGGCAACCGTGGAGGCGGCGTCAGAGGCACTGATGGAGATGGTCGTACCGATAACGGCTGATTCATCCGGCAGCGTCGTATCACCGCTCCTGCTCACCCTGCCGTCCCCACCCTCTCTCACCCCTCTCCATGCACCTCCTTGCTGTGTCCTTGCTGATGGCGACACCGGTCTCAGGGAGGCACACGTCGCATTCACTGTTACGGCATCATGCTACTCTACGCAGAGTCTATGTCAAGGACGGGAGCGCGTGTGTCCAAATACGCACTAGTCCGCTAATAGAATTTCAGCGGTCATATTCCTTCAATGGAAATAAAGATGCCAATATAAAATGATTTTTTAAACGAAGTTTGTGACTCCGTCTTTTTTTGTCTTATAATCCATCTGAAGTTCATGTTCCAAAAGAGTTACCTGAAAATGCATTAACTGTAGGAATCCTGTGATTCAATGAAACCCAAGCACTACTGTATGATTTTCTTCAGGAGGAACCAACCAGCTGTGAACTTAGAGAACAGATCCATGGCTGTTTTCAAGCGTGAGTCCCAAATTCGTCAGTGGAGGTTCTGCAGCTAAGGAGACGGAAACTTCCGGGATTATTGTCCTTGGCGGTACAGTTGAAAGATCGCACTCACTGTGTTCACGAGAGGAAACCCGCAAGAACTTGTCGGTGGATTCAGTTTTTGGAGGTGAAAATAGGTGTTACCGGTAAAATGAAAACTACTTCAAATAAACTAAATCGTAAATATAAATCTTACAAAACTTTTATATCAGAATCTGCGGTGATTGGGACAACGGAAGACCCATCGTTAAGAGTCATTTGATTAAATTTATCCACTTTTTGCACTAATTTATTGATTGATTTTGGAGTGGAATTAATTCATCAGATTCCAGTGAATGCTGAGACGTTCGTATCTGTCAATTAATGCAACTTCTGAATGAAGAGTGTAACTGGGAGAAAATATACGTATTTACACTGCACAAAGAAATCTATGTTATTCTGATTCGTGAATAAATGCTAAATAATAGTAATTTGAGAGAACTTCCATCAACTTTTCCCTACTTCTGGCGGTAAATATGTTTCAAAATATGAACAATAAAATAAGTAGAACAGGTAATTATTAGCGTTTTATATTATTATTATTATTATTATTATTATTATTATTATAACCAAAATAGGAATTATGAAAATATTGCAGAAGTCAGTCCGTGGTACGCAAGTCTAGGCAGCTAGATGTGAATCATACTTGTATCTTCTATTATTTGTTACAAGAATAATTACTGCCAGTATAATGACCGGTGCACTACAGTGACCGGGAGAGCTTACTTGTGAAGATACACTCAACTGACCGACACACTTCCTCAACAATTAGCCTTCAAAGTGGAAAACTGAATAGTGAAGCACTGACATATTACAAATATGTCATCATCTATCCGCACAAAATATTATTTATTTCTTAAAACTTTTTATAAGTATAGATAACACTATCCTAAATTAGTTTCAGAAGTTCCTTTCTCATTAAACCTTTTAAAGATTCTCTAATACGAATCTTTTTGGAATCGTTCGGGAATCGTTTCGTTAAGAGATCTTCAAGAGAAAGGCGGAATGTTATTAGGATAGAAGTTGCAATATACGATAAACACAACGTAACCGTTAAAATTAATAACGGAAAGGGGGTACTGATGTAGCACCGCTAGTTGATATTGCTGCGTTCCTGAAACGGAATGTAAAAAATACAGAGACTGAGAAAATAACGAAATATGAAGATCTTTCTCTAGAAATGAAACTGCTTTGTGACAACATTCCCTCTTGCTTTTGCGGCTGAAGGATTATGTACAAAACTATCAGAAAAAAAACAGAAAAAATCTGTTTACTTAAACGAAAATTTAATTATGGACATAAAGCGTTGATTCTGCAAACTTCAAATACGTACAAGTTCTTCATGAAATCATGAATTCCCAATGTCGGAACTGCGGGACAGAGTGAAGTCTTTCTCCTCAGCCAGCGAGCTGTATTCCTAATGTGATAGAAATGGGCGAATAGGTCCGAGCTAAAACTGCTATAGAAAAATCATATGAATAATAATAGTAATATGAATCCGTCCGCGACAAAAGATGATTATTAGTTGAATGTCACGTTTACTTTAATTTGAAATCCCATCTCCATCTCCGATGGAGCAACTCGTTAGAAGACGGACTTAGAATTCAGTATTCATACCTAAATGAAAGAAACGAGCGCGTCTACATTTTATAAAGCACAATATGATTTGTTCTCAATAATAAATTCGTGCGAAAGTTGTTATAATTACTCTGTTTATAAAAATCTTTATAATATTGTTGATATGAATAGTTATTATCATTACACCACCACAACTACCACCACCATCACCACCATCATTACAACCTCTCGAATGGCTCCAGAACAGCGTGCTACATTTCCGTGGTGCGATTCCGGGTTTGATTCCATGTCGGAACAAAATGGAGCTATAGCTTTCCATTACAATCTCAATGCCAGTAGCTGTGTGACGAACGAAAAGCTCTGGCTTGCCAAGTATGCTAAATACGGTGAAGGGCACACAAGTCAGAAGGGAACACATGCTATCCACATGTGTCCCTTACCCTCTGCGGTGAAAAATAAATAAATGCAGGGCCCAGGCCTAGCAACACCGCTAGCTGACAAAAGTCGGAAGGATACGACCCTAAAATAACCATTATTATTATTATTATTATTATTATTATTATTATTATTATTATTATTATTATTATTATTATTGTTGTTGTTGTTATTATTGTTATTATTATTGTTATTATTATTATTATTATTATTATTATTATTATTATTATTATTATTATTATTGGCGTATAGGCCATTACTGACCACGCTACACGATTAACGTGTGTAATTCTTCCAGGATCAGCTTTTCAGCTGTATCCTTGGATTACGACAAGGTTGTTACGCCTTGAAGTGTGAATTATGAGATGATAGGTTGATGATAGGTGAAGGGACAATCATGGATTAGGAGGTGATAGGATATTGGTGAAAGGTGATCGTGGACTTTTTGAACCATCCCAGCATTCGCCTTATGACCGAGGGAAACCACGAAAAAAAACCCGGTCAGGATGGCCGGCCCGGGAATCGAACCCGGACCTCCCGATTACGAAGTCAGCGCGCTACGCACTGAGCCACTTCGCTCGGTATTATTATTATTATTATTATTATTATTATTATTATTATTGTTGTTGTTGTTGTTGTTGTTATTATTATTATTGTTATTATTATTAATGACTATTGGAATGAACTGTTCGACTGCACTTGGCTCCACCTGCGCCGTCGTCAGGGCGTGAGTCGAGGCCCAGATCTGTCGAAGGGAGCTCAGGACGTAACGTGGGCGACGCGACGCTGGCTGTGCGGGGGGGCTGCGCGAGGCGAGGCGCGGCGCGGCGCGGCGTGGAGGAGCGCGCGTGCCGGTGGCCCCGCGAGGGCGCGTCGGCGCTAATGCGTGCCCGCGGGGCTCGTCCGTCGCGCCGCTGCAAGAGATTACTCTTCCATTCGCGGTAATTGTGTGGGCGTTGTCTGGCGCGGTCCGCGCCGCCCCGCACCGCCCCGAGCCCCCGTTTCGCTGATTGAACGTGCCGGGAACGCCGTTGGAACGGCGGTGGCGCGGTTTGGAATCGACGCCGGTCCTCTCGCGAGCGTGCGAGCGTGCCCCACCGACAGACAGGGTGGTGGACAGCAGAAAGCAGCAGTCGCCGGTCAAAAGGAGATGCCTTCATCGTTCTTTCGGGTCAAAAGCCATTGTTCTGCAGAACATTCGTTTCAAACTGATGGGAATGTAGTTATTCACAAAGTAAGGCTACAGGAGAACCTGGAAATGGGTTTACAAAAGGAAAGGAAAAACTTAGACAGATTGTATGGATGTGGTTGGTAATGATTGTTTGAGAAAAAAAATGATGCATGTTCGCTTGATTTTGTCGCTTGTTTTTATTCATATTCACTTTATTAAATACTTTTTGAATTACGTAATGTGATCGGTCAGGCTTCCGGACGATTTTTCTCTAGAACCATCTCACATCTCCCGAGTGCTCTAGAACCATCTCACATTTCTGCAATATATACAAGTGTTAAATGTGCAAGTTAAGGAAACATTTGAAATGAACTCCAAGCACTATTTCTTTATTAGTTATCACAATAACTATTATTAAGAATGGGGATTTATAAAAACGATAAGTAATACTATGAAGTTGATATCCTCCTGAAACCTCATACGTTGATCAATATCTTCGATTACATAGCGAATGTTACTCTGTGGACCACCAGGATACACCAAGAGAATCTGGGAGTTCAACTTGCTGCACTTTGGGTTGTACACATTAGGCTGCACACTGTTCTCATGACTGTGTTCTGAGAGCCTTTACCGGTGTTCGTACATCAGTACGAATTTACCCCTACCACACCTAGTCCTATAGAAAGATTGAACTTATCAGACGTAAAGTTTTAATTCACAGAATATTTTATTTTTTTCTTACGGCTTACTAAGGAAACGCACTCGCTATTGAGGGAGGTGGTTGGCGGCTTCGTTACGAAATTGTTGGATGAGGAGGATAATAAATGAAACGTTTACACTACAAAACAAGTGTCTTTGAAGAAAAATTTTTAAAGGGAAAAATATGTGTAGTTGCCTAATTATTTTCTTTCCTCTATACACTTTCTAGTTACTTATTTTACTACTGATATTACATTTTTTGAAGTATTTCAATTATGAAGTAACGGTTGATGATGTGTACGAACATACAAGTGTAAGACTTTAAGATTATTGTTAGGAACTTCGGGGAGAGATAGAATAAAAAATTACAATTTTTACGTGCAAATTAGTTAAACGACTCCTTGTATCTATCTGTAATTTTGATTATGAGACCTTGCGAACAGAAATATCATTTTGTTCTTATGAAACTTCGTATTTTATGATTTTTATATTATATTTTAATCGTCATGTCTGCGTAACCTAGTACAGCATTGCCCTACAATAACAAAAATAAGTGCATTCTATTTGCAACCTGTTTGGTCTTCCAACGAGGAGCGTCCCGCAGGCATAAGAGCCGCGTGGGCTTTTAACGAGAGGCTGTCCTCGAGGCCCTCGTGGAGGTGATCCGGTCGCGTGGCGACGGAGGCGGCGTGAGCGGAGCGGGTGTGTGAGCGGGAGCGGAAGCCGAAGCCGGAGAGCCGCCACGCGCTAATAGAGGCGGCCGCCGGCGAATTACGCGCGTTCGCGCCTCGTCGCGCCTAATGTCGGCTGAGGCGGCAGCGTCTCTTCGGACGCAGCCGACTGGAAGCCACAGAGAGGGGTCGGCCAGCGCCCCCCTGCGCCTCCCGCGCCGGGACCCGCCCGGCCCCGCCCCCTCTCCGACAGCTCCCCTCCCCCCGCTAACGCCGCGCGACCCAGCGCCTGCTCTCACGCTGCCAACGGAATCCCCTCCCGGACGTGGGCATGGTCTTGGCGGAGGCGACATCCTTGTCGGTCTTGTCCTTGTCGGTCTTGTCCTTGTCGGTCTTGTCCTTGTCGGTCTTGTCCTTGTCGGTCTTGTCCTTGTCGGTCTTGTCCTTGTCGGTCTTGTCCTTGTCGGTCTTGTCCTTGTCGGTCTTGTCCTTGTCGGTCTTGTCCTTGTCGGTCTTGTCCTTGTCGGTCTTGTCCTTGTCGGTCTTGTCCTTGTCGGTCTTGTCCTTGTCGGTCTTGTCCTTGTCGGTCTTGTCCTTGTCGGTCTTGTCCTTGTCGGTCTTGTCCTTGTCGGTCTTGTCCTTGACGATCTTGTCCTTGACGATCTTGTCCTTGACGATCTTGTCACTGTTGAGAACATTGTTATTATTGTCGTCATCGTCTTTCTGTTGTTATTCTCATCGTTGTCGTTGTCATTATCGCCTTTGTCTTCGTTGTCAACGTCGTCTCGATCACTGTTCGCTATCATCCTCCCACTCGATAATGGGGAGGTCCGTATAATCAATTCAGCAAATGCCATTCATCATCCCCTATATGAAATTACCGTTAACGCTTATTTGGTGTACCGGTTCCTGGTACACGAGACAGGTATTACGGAAACGGGACCTTCACCGGTCGACGCTTCTAAGATTACTTCATTACTTTTGCAATGAGTGTTCACGACTTCAGTGTCAACATTGAATGATCTTGCGGTTCTCTCAGTTACTTTCCAGTCGCCCGTGTCATTTTTGTCACCTGTTTCCTATATCTCTTGTTTGTGCTCGTCCTCCTGCTGCACATTTTTGCTGGGGCACCTTTCGCCACCCTCTCGTCCATCCATTCTTCACATTCATCTTGTTTCGATTTTGCCCACCCTTGCGCTCTGTACGAATTCCATGTCATCTTACTTCCGCCTTTATGCATTTCCCGTACCACTTTCTGTGATTTCTACAGCAAAATTTCCACTTTTTAAATAGTAATTATCCATTCATATAAAGTTTCAAAAGATAAAATCGCCGTTGCCACCGAATATTTTCTGCAATTTTTCATCTTAGTTATATTATCCGCTACCAAACGCTGTATCTCGTCCCTATTTACGTGCATCTATTTCAAAACAGCAATGCTTTGTCACTTTCCATCATGACCGATATCTATATCTCTGCCATAATGTCATTTTGTCCATGACAACCGAAACGACAGCTGACTCATTCTGTTGCAACCTATTGTATTAAGCACTATCAGTATCGCTAGTGGCACACTCACGTCTACCGACACCATTCCCACTGTGCCTGCCACCTCGGTCATCGCCCGGCCACTTGACAACGCCGCCTCCGTCCTCCTGGGTCCCCCGCGGACATTACACGCGCGGGGCGCGGCCGGGGGTGGGGCCGAGGGGGCGCTGCGAAGGGGCGCCGGAAATCCCCCGCACGCGGCCCCCCTCCGCCGACAGCGCCGCCTTGATCGGCCGGATTTGAAGAACGTATCCGGCCCGGATTAAGACGCTTTAGGAAAAACAGCTGATAGATTCTTGTTTAATTGAATACGGAATAGGGCGACCGCTCGGGCGGCTGGGGCCCACTCCGGAGGGCTCAAGAAGCCACTTGGAGCGCGCGGAGGGCGCGGCAACATGTGTCCGCTCGTCCTGACATCTGCACTTGCCGGCGGGGCGGTGGAAGGCAGCGGGGCGCGGGGGCGCCGCCAAGCGAGACGGCGCGTCGGGTGCCGGACGCCGCGGGGGGCTGCGGGGCGCTGCCGAGCGCCGCGGGGAGCCACCGCGAAACCGGTCGGGGCGGTCGCGAATCGCGCGCGTATTGTTGGCGCGTGGCGTCACGGCGCGTCTGCCGGCGCGGCCGCACATGGCGGCAGGTCGCCGCGGGAGGCCACTGACGGACGACCATCCGCCCCACGCCCGCGCAGCTTGAATGAACGATCCAAGCCGGAGGTGATTCGGTCCTGGGGGAAGGTGCCCTCGCGGCATTGTGGGTTCGCGGAGCCACACTCGACATCTGCCTTGGTTGTTGACGTTTACGGTGCGTGTTTAATGCGGAATGGAAGAGTGCAGATCTGATGAGACAGATCTATCGTAATGTCAGGTGTCGGTAATCTACTGTGTATTGGTCAAGGAGGAAATGAAACATCTTGGAATAACAGCACATAATATTCGAATTAACCATTAATTGTTCTTTAACTTATTTGAGAACTATGTTAGAATTCGACACTACTTTGTTATTATTGCATAGTATTTTTATGCAATTTGTATCAGCTCTAAACTAAAAGTATAAATTGACTAGCTTTTAAATAAATGTACTTTCTCAATTTTCTTCTATGACATGATTTTACACGATTGTAATTTGGGACGAGGTTGATCATAAACAATAAGTTAGTTTGTACCATGTAAGAAATCTACAGCATTTTCGGAAAGTCTTTTCACTGTCATAAGCTGGCGAACGACCCTCCCTGGCAGGGTGTGGATGCCCGACGTCCACGCACGTTGAATGAACGATCCAAGGCGGAGGTGATTCGGTACAGGGAAAAGGCTCGCTCGCGGCATTGTGGGTTCCCAGAGCACCACTCCACATCTGCCTTGGTTATTGATGTTTACGGTGCGTGTTTAATGTGGAATGGAAGGCTGCAGATCTGTCATCTGATCGTGGTGACTGCAAGTTGTTACTTCTAAGACGTGATCTTACACTTAAGCACGAAAACTTGCTGAAAAGCGAACTTTTTTCTTGCATAATCCATTGAAATGTTACATCATTATAACGGGACGTACTACATATACATCCTCGGGGGATTTTCTCAAAATTATTTTCATGAATAAATAAAAATTAACCATATACACGTATAAATTATTTATTACTTTACAAGTTAAAAGGAACTTCTTGACAGAATGAACAAGCTGTAAGATGCTTTCCGAAGCGAAATTTCAATATTTCACGCAACTAATCAGTTAAAAAATACAATAACATGATTTCTTGCATTTGTTTAGGAAAAGATATTGTTAGTAAATTATTCTTCGTAAAAACTGTATGTTATCTCACATTTAGAATTGCCCGTGCCACGTGAAGGCATATTAATGATCATACATGGTTAAACGGTATAAGAGTCGGGAAATCATTCTGTTGAATGTGCACTAATCTTCTATACTAATCTCAATAACAGATAAAGGTAGTTTGAATGTCAATTAAATATTTGGAAGTTCATTATCGCTACAAATGACTATAAATTATTATTTCATTTTAAATTTGTCGACAGCAATAATATGGAATTATTGCTGTTTATATCTAGACAACGCTTTCAAAATCCTCATAAATAATACCTGTTCTAAATACGAAAGGCAAAATTATGTTCTTAAAAATTGTGTTAAAACTACACGCTTGAACAAGAAATCCCTACTGAATATTACAGAATATTATTACTAGTATATTAATTCTCTACACATACAAAGTTATTGCTTTATTTATTCCTTTCGTATTATACTTTGAGTCATTACTTTACATTCACGGATTCATGAAAAGCGAAGATGGGGAAGACGCTATCTTTTGGAAACAGTTAGCGGCGCCTAATGTAAACAACAGTCAATATTGACAAACTAGTATTGAAGAATTAATAAGTCATAAATGTTTCTGAAAATTACGATCATGAAAATACAGCATCATAAGGGACGAGACTCGATAATGCTTAAGAAATCTTATGACAAGCATAGCATAAAATACCAGGCGAAAATGTAATAGATGGAACAGAGAATGATGGAAAGAGGCAAAAGGTTCTGGCACAAATGGCTATAGAAATATGTTATCGTTATAAGTTTTTGAATCTCTGCTTAGAATCTGAACAAAAGCAGAGTTGAAGGCGTTTCGCGGAAACGGAAGTGTACAAGCGGCCAGGAGCATGAGTAGCCGCGAGGCCCAGGAGGGTGGAGTTTCGGACGATGCCATGGGGAGGCCGCTCGGACGGCGGCGGCGGCAGCAGCACGGCCAGCCTCCGGAGAGCGAACTCTCAGCTGACCCGCCCCGCCCCGCGGTGCCGCCGCCGACGCCGCCGCTCACCCCGCCCCGCCCGGGCCCGGCGCCACCACCGAGTCGATCGTACTCGTCTCCCCGGGGGCGGCGCGACACAAGAACACAACTTGAAAGGACCCCGGGCGAAGTGGCCTATTCCCATGGGATTTCACTCATCGGACATAATCTAAGACGCAACGACCGCCGCCTCGGCGAATCGACCACGCGGCGGCCACGGCGGCGCGTGCAAGCCTCAGCAGCGGCGCCCGCCCCCCGGGATGAGACGGGGTTGGTGAAGAGAGCTACCGATGTCGGCCATGAGAGATCAGATAGCAATCGTTTCTACTCGTACGTGCATCGTTTCTACTCGTACGTATTGTTGCATTGAGGTGGGCCTATAATGAACACACACATAACGCTTGTGACGGCATCACAGCGGGACGTGTATTCGCGTGAGCAACTAAGGAGGAAGGAAGAGTATCTCGATAAATATTTTTTTAGTTATTTAAGATCGCTTTTCATCTATGAAGGGGTCAGGATTGGAACCCGCGACCCCTCAGCCACGAGGAAGCCTTAACGACATCGACTTTCTAGGCCGATGATAATCATTGTTCAGAAGTTGTAGATTAAACAATGTAGTTGACGTTACCGGTGAGAGCAGTTGTAAAGCTTGTTGTAGCGAGGAGTGGGTGTAAGTCGATTGCGTAGAACACGGTTCGAGCGTGCGGCAGCAGCAGTTGGATCCGTCGGGGAACGCGCGTAGTTTCCGCGCTGCAAGGCGGCGCGGTGCGAACATCGGCGCGGAGAAGTCGGGCGGAGCGCAGGCCCAGTAATTGGTCCCCTTGAGCACCACCTCCGCCTCTGCCGCCTCTCCGGCGCTCTCGCGTATCGCTTAGCTGTTTCGTTGCCCGCCCCGGGGTAAGATCAGCAATTTTTAAACCGAATTTGTATTTTAAAATCGGCCGCAATCAAGGCAATTCCCCGCAGACGCGCAAATGCGAACCCTCGGCGGGCCCGGCGCGCGCTTTCAAGTGTGGCGTGGAGGTGGGCGCGGCGAGGCGGCGGTGTGCCGGGGGCGGTGGAGGCGGCGAGTGCCAGAGCGGGAGCAGGCGGTGGGGTCCGGGCGGACCCGGCGCGGCCAGCGGTAAGATGCGCGGCATGTATCGATAATGATCAATTGCAGGTAGCCAATCGGAAGCGCCTCTAATGGCCCGGGGGGACGGCGTCCATGTCGGCGTTCGCGAGGGGAGGCCAGGGCGGGGCGGGGCGGGGCGGGGCGGCGTAGGGCGGGGCCCGATGGGCGGACGGATCGGAGCGGAGTGGCGCGGGGCGGAGCGGGGCGCGCCGAGAGGAGCGGGGCGGGGCGGGCGCGGGCGTGGGGCCCCCAAGGCCCGCGCCGCAATCAGCGGCTCCCCCGGCATGCCCGCGCCAATTACCGCAGAGGCGCACCCGAGCGCCGGAGCCTCGCCGCCGCCACCACCCCGCCACCGCCGCCCCGTCACCGCCGCCGCCGCACGCAGCCTCGCCTTCCGGACGCTCCCCGCAAGCCCCCCGCCACCCGTTACCCGTCGCTCTCCGCTTCCCCGCTGCCGCCGCCTCGCACTCTGATAATGTATCGGCACGTTCTGCGGTTGCGCTCCTGAGTAAAGAGATCGGGGAATTGTTTGATTTCCGCCCGTAGTGCCCACCCCTTCTTATAGCTCCCAATCTCTGACGCTGAGATCGACCAGAAAGTTCAATTTTTTTTTACTTTACAGTTCACCCTTTTGAACACAACTGCGTCAGGTGGATATGTCTTCACAACAGGAATGGCTATAAACACCCTGGCACTGAAGGAGCAGCGTACCGCGTTGCACTTTATGAATTTAAGTTCTAAGCCTCATATCTAATATCTACCAGAAAATAGGATAAATACCAGCAAAAGTGTCTACTAAGAAATCAAGCAATTTTTTACATATGTGACATTTCATGTTTTTTATATAAAATTTAAAACCATTGCTACGAAAATATTAATTAAAAGTTCATTTATCCGCTGTGCAGAAGTGAACTACAATGTCATGTATCATTTGATGACTAATTTTTCTGCGATTTAAATGATTTGGGATGGTCGAAAATATTGAAAAAATCACAGATAGGAAATATATTTAAGTATATTTTAAAATTATTTAATATCATAAATGAAAATTATTTAATATGAAAATATGATAACGTTTAAGTTTTTAATTGCAAATTTTACTAATAAAAAATCTTGGACACTTATTCAAAAGTGTGAATTTTCATAACATAGTAATCTCAGGAAATCGTAAATGTTACTTTGGAGTATATGCTCAGATTCACTGTGAAGTAATTTAACTGGAAATTTCCGTTCGTTCTTATGAACACTTTGTAACGAAAACGATATTCCTTGAAACAGTTATTATATTAGCCTTTTGCGAAAATTTAAGTGACGCCATTGACATGTGACTTTACCGTCAACGTACACTGTAAGAAATGTCATTAAATTCCATGTAAATTTATGTATTGTACATCAAACTTAAATGTAACTTGTACATTAAAAAGAGCTTAATATATTTGTTCATTAAATTCAATGATTCAATTAAATTAGTGTGGATTTAATGTACAGGTTCTCCCGTTTTCCTTACCCCTTATCATTCATATCATATATTTAGAATCACCGGCCCACGACTATCATTCATTCCTTCCCTCGAGATATGGCCAGAAAGGTTGACTATTATATTCTAGTGTACATGTGTACATTCAGTTTAATGTATGTTCATGACAATTACTTTAATGAATATTTCATTTAAGTAATGCAGAAATTTCTCACTGAGTATTTTACTTTCCGATTTTGTCTTTAACGTCGCCATTTTATACCTAAAAACCACCATAACGCACACTAATAATGTGAATCGATTTTTAGTGCCAATACAAGTGACGTTTATCGCCCTCCCCACCTTTCCGTCGGCGTACGTAAAGATCCGCATAGCATAGAGACATGCACCTCTCGACTTCGGTAGGTAAGTGGGCGTGGCAGGGTGCGAGGCGGGGGCGGCGGGCAGAACGGGCGCGTGCACGGGCGCTCCCGGCGAAAGCAGGCCTTCCACAAACGGCTCCCAGGCGCCTTCGGGCGGCGCCTTACAGGGCGCATGATTCAATGCGGACGAGCGCCGGGGCGTGCGAAAAGGCTTCGACGTCGCCCATGGAGCCCGTCGGAGGGAACGCCCATGGAGCGGTGGGTGGCGACGGGCTCGCTGGCGGCGGCACCATGTTGGAGACGGACAGGGTGGGAAGGGAACCGACGGTGGAGAATGTATGGAATTGTAACATACAAGGGTGGGTGGTTATTTGGGTACAGGAAGGCATTTTGGGCAGTGATTTGTATTTGGGACGGTTGGGTATGTAATTTTCATCACGAGGGTAAATGTGGTAATAGGACTGATAGTGGCAAAATTTACTTGCATCAGCGTGGTACTGTTAGGTGTGTAAGAGTACGAGATGGCATTATTGCGAAGGCGCGGACAGTGGTGATGGAAGAAACGGTAGCGACGGAGTGGAGGCGATGGTGGCTTAGGCGAGGACCATGCAGTCGGAGTCACGATGCAACAGGGCGGACGATGGACCAGGAGGATCATATTTCCATACTCCCGCCATCTTTGCATCGCGCCGACCGCCTAGTCCTTCCTCCTGGCGGAGCCTCTCGAGAGTTGGTCGCCAGTCGCCCGCAGGCGCAGCGACACTGTCTGCAGGCCGCGCCGCCGCCGCCTCCGCCGCCACCTCCGCCGCCACCGCCGCCACCGCCGCCCCCGCCCCCGGTAAGGTAAGGTAATCCCCAGCCCACCTGCTCGTCTTAAATTACCCGCGGGCAATAAATCCCTGATAATTGGCTGCGGGCTGCGCGCGCGCACTAAGACACCCGAGCGCGTAAGCCCCCGCAGCTGCAACGCCACCGCCGCTGCCACCGCCCCGGCCGCCCCAAGCCCCGCCCCCGCCATCGCCCGTGCCCTCGCTGGCTCCGCCCGCGTCGCCCGCGCTGCCGCCGCTGTCTCCGCTGTCTCCGCGCTCGCCCCAATGCCTCCGTGACTTCCGCCCGTGCTTGCGCCGCCCCGCACCGCGTTACGCCCCGTCCGCCCCTCCTCAGGCGACCTGGCGACCCGACCTCGCCACATGCGGATCCCTTCCAGTTTATGCAAGTGTTACGTCATTCGATTTACTATGGTACCGGATGCCGGGAAGAGCTCGCTTCTAAACCTTGTAGGCATTGTTATGTAATGAATTATTGCTACTTGGTGTCCTCTTCGGATGTTTGCATAAAATATTAAACTAACTGCCCCAAGTAAAAACGTTACAATTGTAAGTGCTTTTATAGATTTCTAAAAAATAGATAAAAAAGTAAATTTGAAGTAACTTACTTATTATTGAATATGCAAATGTTGTTCATTTCTTTATGTGTCACACTACTTATTTAATTATTTGCAATTTGATATAATAATATGTCAAATATGTTTGTTCATGTAATTCCAACCTCTTGTCCAATAATTCACACTTCTAGGGACGTGAAGCAGAAATGAATCATTGGTATAGTAATTTAAATAAAAAAAATTATCTTGCAATTTTCTCATAATGTAAAGACGGAATTTTCAGCTTGCTGTATGAGAAACGTTTCGCTTTGTAGAAATTACCAAAACTTTTCACGAACATTATTGAAATAGTTCTACATTTTATTTAATTGACGAAAAAATACTTTTACATATTATTTTTTATTTTGATATTTTATGAAAAGGCAGTATTTAAAATAATTATAAGTACAAATAAGATGTTTTATTTTTATTATTAATGACAAGACACCCTCTGGGGCTCAATTTTTTGTCAATTACTGAAGCCCCTCCTCAAGTATAAATTATTGATTATTGTATTAAATTATTTTCAAGGTAAATATAATACAATGTAGATCCTTGGTTAATTGACATTATGATTTCAATAATTTAACATTTTAATGAGAGTAAAAATTACATAAAATTATTTTCGGCGAGTGAATTATCCAGTATATATTCTAATTCTTAAAAATTTCATTCGACCTGAATAACAAATTTTAGTAATAACGCAAAGCACCTCTTCGTTTGAAGCATGGTGTTTTTCCACTGAAGCTGATAGCGTCCGCCAAGGGTGAAAACGTATCTGAGTCGGAGTGCGGCTGTGGTTGGGAGGTGGCTTGGGCGCTGGCCACGCGTTAGGTTGCGGAGGCGGCATTGGGCTGGCTATCGGACGGGGCGGGGCGGGGCGGGGCGGGGCAGGGGCTTGTCGCGGAGCAAGGCTCGGAGCGTGGGGCGTGGAGCGTGGAGCGAGGGGCGTGGAGCGAGGGGCGTGGAGCGAGGGGCGTGGAGCGAGGGGCGCGGCGGCGAGTGGGCGACGCCCGGCCTGCGGGCAATCGCCGCAGAGCAAACAGCGACGGGCTCCCGGCCGACGGCCCCTGCGCGTCGCATCCGCTCGCAACGCCTCCTCGCTCGCCCCCAGCCCCTCGCCCCAGGCCTTGAAACCTCCGACACTCCGCTGCTCCTCGCCACAGCTGGCCTAACTCCCGAATCCTAAGCTCTCACATCGTCGTCCTCTCCTCCGCTTCCTCCGCATTCTCGTTTCCTTATTTCCTTTACCCTCCCGATCTTCTCTTTGTTCTCTTTCCATCACTCTTTCGCTTCTGTTCTATACCCATCCTACTTATTATTTCTCTTCTGCTGCCTCCTGAACTATAATTCATTGTTTCTGTCATTCCTCCTGTTTTCTTTTTGTTTCCTTTTCTCTCTCGTCAGTTTCGTTTGTGCAGCCGCATATGATTGCTTTCCTCCTTATTCTCGAAACGTTTCCTTTCTAATCTCTAATGTTTATTGCGTCGAGGTCAGATATCGCATTCCAGCATGCTTCTTATTTCTAACGTAGCGGTCATCTCGTATTCTCTTTGTCTCTGTTTGTGATCCGCCTGGTCACTTATGCCACCAGTCAATTTCCGTCCAATTATTAATTAAAACGTGGACACAAGACGTGCCCTAAACTATATGTTACTGCTAATTTACGGAGTTCACACGTGAATTAACCAGTTAAGGTTCAAATTACTCGAAATTGGTGCGTTACATAAGAATAGCTTCAAAGCATAATTCGGACTTAAGTCGGATGAAGTGTACATTAATCAACACGAGGTGGCTGGGGTCGGTGAAGTATTTTACGACAGAGAAATGATTATGATTGTCGTCGATAAAGAGACGAGAGAGAGAGAGAGAGAGACATTTTCCAAATACGGTCAGTGACACTGCATAAAAATGCTAATAATACATAGATGGAAAGTACCCAAACCCGGGCCCGGTTCCTAATGAGAGCCCCTTGATTTACAATAAGATACAATATTTGGCACTCCTTATACCATAAAAAACAAGAGAGTACTCTGAAGCCTATCAGTTCGAGAGAGCAGGGAGAAGAATCAGGTCGAGAGTCATTTTCAGAATTTAATCCCAGAGATGTCAAAAAACAAAAAAGAGTTTTAAGACAAATCTAAAGTTAACAAAAGTCAAAGGAAAATGCTACCTTTCGCGAGGAATTGAAAGACATGTCCTCTGGCTCTTCCACACGGGAAGTTCTACTTAAAATATCCCTCGCAGGTGAAGAAGATGCAGAGAATTAGTTTTGAAGTTTACATAGTCAGAGAGCTATAAGAGAACTATAGGTTATGTGCCTAATCTGTTCACTCTGTGTTCATGTAGTATGTGCGGGGGCGGAAAAAGATGCTTATATATGACATTTGTCGCACTTGATATAGACGATGTGCAAGACATGTAGGTATGTATTGCAAGTATTTTGATTCAATTGTGCGGAAAATTGGATTTAAAAATATTCGAAAACAAAATGGGGATCCGGGTTTGGATATTTTCCTCTACGCGTTGTTACTGAACTCCTTCAGTTAAATATGTCATAGGTGGACAGATATTGTCATCTGTCTCTCCAAATCGATTGTTATGTCGTGATCAAGACTCTCGACTATGTAATTTCATTTATCTATGTGACAATCACATCGGTAGCAACACAATGCGATCACAAGTTGAATACGACTGCTTCGTACGAGCATCTAAACTTGCCATCAGTCTGGACTAACCTAGCGTCTGAATCACACTTATGATTGAAATATGTTACCATCGATGAGATTATTGCATTGAATGAGAACGAATTGAAATTGGAAGTGACGAAACGCTCTTGGGAATTAGGAATTTTCTCAGAAATATTGTATTAGTTAATTCAACTATCATTAACCAAGTAAAAATTATAATTATGAGTTAAAAATTTCATAATTAAATGAGTCAATTAAATTAATGTCCTATACCTCTACATTTATGCTATTTTACCACTACTATAATATGATTAGAATAAGAATATGACTGCCACTATTACAATAACATTACACCTCTCAAAAACCGACACCAAGTTCATTTGTGCAAGGTGATTGAGGATTCTCAACACCCTGTCCTGTGTGAGTCGCTTAATTAGACCATTCACCCTCGCCATCTCGGGTCTCAGAGCGAAAGCCCTTTCACCAAGAGGACCTGGATTCCATTCCCGGACAATCGCATGTGAAATTTGTTCTTATAATACAAGCTTGGCTGCTGCTCAGGGGCTAGTCTAACCCCTGTGAAGTGTCCTAGACCCTACCACTTCTAATTCCTTCCCAATCCTGGCCGCTGAGACGTGATGCAGGAGCGCGTGTAAAGTTAGTGCGACTTCAAATTTTAAAAAATGACAAATCACAATTTGCCCTATGCCTTTTTTTACAGTCAGTGGTAATGTCCGTTTCATTGCTCTCCCTTATCCCTCAAGGATCATGTTCGCGTTATTATACACATGGGCATTATTTGCATGTGAATGATAATAGCATTGCATAACATTGAGTTGGAAACGACTTAACCTACATTTCAATTCTATTTCATCTCATTTCTCCCTCCAATTTCAACATTCGCTTCCATCTCTCCGATCTTTCGACCCCTTTCTGCCCCCTCAAGCTCTCCGGCGTCTCCGTGTGAAGGCGCCACTGGCAGTCACTGTATGTTGGCGCGTGACGGAGCGGCGAGGTGGGGCCAGTGCGAGCTGTCCTGCCGCGTCCCGTCTCTCCAGCCTCCCATCCACCCACCAACCGGCCTCCTGCGTCTTCCGCTCCGCAGACACCCAGGGAATTTAGTAGAGCCGTCTGCGGCGCGGCTGGAGGTGGCCGTAGTTAACCGCGCGCTACCGGCTCCAATTATAACTTAAACGTACAGCCAGCCGGTTTCTCACTGCCATCCACTCTGTGTCACACTCATTACATTATGACTGGATTACACCTCGCCGAGGGCGCAAACGGGAGAAGCGACGTTTGAGTCGTGTTACTGGCTGAGACAGTCGTGAACACATAAGGAATAGAGACGCTGAAATTTTAGAATTTGCTACCTGCTTTCTGCTCCAAATATTACAAACAATAGTTTTTATTTAATGATTTGTGGTGGTTTGTTTTTTGCTTGTGAGCAACTGTAGCCTTACAGTGCATCATAAAGCACATCAAATTTTTGTACCACTTATTTTAGTTTCTTTTTTCGCAGTAATGGTCAAAGTTGTGTTCCGTCTATTAATAGTGTTCTTCGCATAATTGTCAAAAGGTCAGGAATATGTTCGTCCCCAAACTACAACGCATCGGCATATATGATTTATTTGGATGGAGTCTACTAGAGTCCTTTCTGAAATGATTCCAATAAAAAATAGAACAAGAATCGTGAGAGCCAGTATTATTGACAGACTGCGGAAATATAACAATTGTAAAATAATAGTTTTAAAATTATGAACTGAAGGTCCCCTAATCTGTTCTATACGTTGAGTGAGAGTTATTGTGTAAGGGAGGTTATTAAAGACACTGATACGTATACTTGTAGTTAAAGTAATGTATTCTCAACAATCATCCAATTCTAGTATCGATACCAGTTCATTACTATATGACTTAAGGACATTAATTTGCAATAAGGCATTGAGGAATCGAAAAAGTAAACAAAAGAAGAAGACATTTCTGGAAAGAACAGATTTGGAAAGACTGTGGAGACAGTTCTAAGGAATGCATAAGAGATACTGAAAGGGAATTATTTATTCGTTTGGTTTTTTTCTTGTTTGTAAAACTCATGCTGTAGCTCACTTTCAAAATGTAATCACATACATAAGGACACTATAATTAGATTTTATGTGTGTGTGTGTGTATTTGGATTTTATTATTTTTCTTGATATTTATAACAAGAATAATATGTTATATTTAAATAGATCATTATTGCCTTGACAGAAAGTATTTGTCACGTCATCGATATTTGAGAAGATGAAAATAGCACGTTAATAATATTTTTGATAATGTTAAATATAATTTTACATTAAAAACAAAGAAAAATAATCAATTTCATTTTCATTGTACGAAGGACAATATGAACTTACGAAAACAAAATTATTTCTGATGATTCATGTTTTATTAAATTTTATTTTTTGTACACTATTATTATTCAAAAACTTTGTTTTCATTTTCAGAGATACGACCATCTCTATTGACCATCATCTAAATAATAACATACAACAAACTCGTATTTTTAATCTGTAATGAGATAATTTTTACTGACTTGCGTAATAATATTGTCATTTTGAAATACAAATATTGCCTGTTGAGTAATGCCGTTTTGTCCATTTTCACAAACGTCAAAGCTGAGTTGATACCATAAATACTCTAGAATAGTAATAATGTCTTAACTTTACCCGCATGTATCATACATGAATATTGAATATCCACACAAATAAGTAAATGCTAATGTAACCCAAGCAACTACCTACTTTAGTATGCTGGTGTCCATGTATTGCTTCCGAGAATTCGTTACAGCAGGGGTTTCACAGAAAGACAGAAAAAACACACACGAACAAATAATTTCTTTGCTGTATCTCTTGTGCATCATCTTGTAACATATTTCTTATTCATTCCTAATGGGTTTTTTCCATAAATATCTCTTGTTTCCTTCGTTTGCTTTCTTGACACCTCAATGCATTACTCAAGCATTAGTAATTTGTACCGCCAGAAAAAACGCGAACATGCACATACGTTCACAGCAAAGGCACATCGAATCGAAAAAAGTGCGTAGCGGTCAAAGTGCCCAGAAAAAAAAGCATATTTGCGACACGGTAGCCGAAAGCTCCTTTTGGCACGAAGGCTCAGAGAGCAGAAACTTTTCGCGACATATCTCACTCGAGGAAGCGTTTCCTCGTACGGAATACATGACGGAAATAAACGAAGAGCACGCTAGGCGGCCGCTCTCGACAAGTCGGCGGGCGGTCCTCGTCGCTCCTGCCCGCCCCGCCCCGCCCCGCCCCACCCCACCCCGCCCCACGACCGCCCACGCCCCCGCCCACGCTCACTCGGCCGCGGCAGGCGGCGCGGCACGGCACGCATCGCCGGCCGGCGCGCGCACGAACGCGATGAACACGTCAGCTCGCGCTGCTCATTAGCTGATTAGCGTGCTGGCGGCCGCCACGCGACACGCACGCCCCCCCCACCACCACCCCGCCCCCGCCCCGTCCCGCTCCCGTCCCGCTGCCCTCCCCGCCCCCACCCCTCTCCACTCCTACCCCACCTTGCCAACGCTGCCGATGTCAATACGACCGGACGCGGTCCCGCCACGGCCGCCCCCGCCGCCGCCGCCTGTCTTGGGGCTGGCCCGGGTTCGATACGCGACTACAGGCTCCCTCGAGATCCCGCCTCCCCTAGTCAGTCCCTCGCGGGCTCATCTCCTCCTGTCGTGCGCCTATTTTGTGTTTGCGTGATTGACGTGTAAGTATTGATGGGTGCGCAGTGGGTTGACTGCGTGCAGTCACGTCAGCGTTGCATGAAGACCTGTAAACGGTGACCGTATGAGAGATATCTATCGTTATAATGTCAGTTGTCTGTAATCTACTATTTATTACCCAACGGGGAAATGAAACATCTTGCAATAACGGCACATAATACTCGTATTGACCATTAATTACTCGTTAACTCGTTTGTGTACAATTTTAAAATTCGACAGTACTTTATTATTGTTTAGTATTTTTAAGCAACTGGAATCGGCTCTATTTTACAGAATAACTGTACTTACCCTTAAATAAATAATTTTCTAACGTCTATGACATTACGTTACATAATGCTAATTGGGGGCGAGGTTGATTATAAATGAAAAATATATTTATTCAACCAAGTAAGCAATCGGCAGCTTTTCCGGAAAGTCTTTTCGCTGGCATACTAGTGAGAGAGTCAGAGAAAGAAGTTGCACAAATGAAGTAATAGGAGACGTTAAAGAATAAATACGCGTTTTAAATTTTCCTTCAGTTTTTATAACAAGAGATTTTCTATTTCTAGTCACGAAAACTTACCTTATTATTAAGCTAACATGACTCTTTGACTAACACTGTGTATTGTAACTCAGAAATCATATAGTTATAAAAATAATAATATAAGTTTTAATTCAAAAATATGACAAAATAATTTCCGTCATTAGACGTGTAAATTTTGCCACTAAACAAGAAAATAAAATAATTTTGGGCAAGATGAAGTAACCTTTCTGTTTTCATAGGCTGACTGCACAAAAGATAATTGTTTATCATAGAATACGTATTGAAATGTTTATTTTTTTATTAATAAACACTATTTAATTTGAGTATATTACCAGTAAATGTAAATTAACTATTTAATAAAGAAATAACACAATTTACAAAAAATGTGTAGAAATTACATGTAAAATATAGTCTCATGTTTGAATTGACAATAAAATAATTTATCGCAGAAAATATAACTGTCTACAAATGATTCTTCATATCAAAATATTTCTGGAAATTGTCGCTTCTCTTATTCAAGTATTATCGATATTCATTTCCCATCCACTTTAGTATTAATGCAATGAATAGAATGAAAGGTGAAATCGACATTCTCAGAAAGAGTCTCAAATAAATTATCCTGCTAGAGGTTTTGGATATAGTGAACACGATTGTTAAGTTAGCTTCTGTTTTCTATCTCCTTGTGTTCGAGATGCGGCGCTCCTGCTGCCAAACATAACAAATACAAAAGTGCCTCCGCTATTTAAGGGTCCGCCGAACTCGACATTGAGAAGCGACTGCAGAGGTGGACGAGCAACAGTGCGGCCGCGTGGAAACGAGGACAAATACAATTAGCACCAGTATAGATGGCGCGGCGGCCTTCGCCCACCGCCCACCGCCCACCGCCCACTGCCCACCGCCCACTGCCCACTGCCCACTGCCCACTGCCCACTGCCCACTACTGATTCACTACCGATATCCTACCATCCTACTATCCGACCATCTCCACCACCTCCACCACCTCCACCTCCCCACGTACCACCACTCCACCACCCATCACCACTTCACTACTTCACCACTCGCCGCCACCCCACCTGCCCACCACAACACCACACGCTGCCTGCCACCCAGCACTCACTTTCCGCTGCCCTCGTCTGGCTACCACCCTCACCACTCTCCGTCCACCCATTTTCCCGACACGCCCAATACCTTCACCTCCGTCTCACCAATCACCCTACCCTGTACCCTCCGATCATACCGCCCCCGCACTGCCCCCGCCACGCGGACCCGCGGTCCCGCGGCGAGCATCGTCCACCGAGCGCGAGCGCGCGCGTTCATTTTTTACCGCGCGAGTCGCGCGGCGTCGTGCCCCCGTTCTGCCGACGCCGCCGACGCCCCATCAAACATTGAGCGGCGCGCGCGGCAGCTGTGGGGCTAACGCGTTTGCGGTCGCCAATCAATTATTTTGCGAGCCGTTAAAAATGCCGGTTTTCATTTTTAGTTAGGGGGAAAATATTTGCTGCATAATGCAGGCGACGCTGGACTCGCGGGCCGCGTCGCGCGCAGAGGCTCCTAGCGCCGCCGCGGCGTGGAAAGGCCCCGTCGGCGCACGCGCGTGTCAAGCGAAGCGGCGAGGGCGGAGGTGATGGGGACGGGCATTTTGGCGAGGTGCACGACGCGCCACTGGTAGTTTTAGGCTAGGTGGAGGTGGAAGCTGGGACGGTGCAATGGGAATGAGGATGGTGAGGCGATGGTCAGGACGTGTCGTCGGTGGGATAAGAATAGATGGGGATGGAGGCTGTGATGGTGCGATGAGCATGTGGAAGGGGAAATAAGGTTCAAGATGTGTCGATGGTCGATGGTCGATGGTAAGACTAGGTGGAGGTGAAAGCTGCAATGATGCAAAGGAAATGAGGGGGGTGATGCGATGTTGAGGTGACGGTTTATATAAGGAGTTAAGTTTATATGGATATGGAGGCTGTGATGTGCAATGGGAATGGGAAAGTGGAAACGAGGTTCAAGACGCGTCTATGGTACGTACGGCTAGGTGGAGATGGAAGCAGTAATAGTGCAATGGTAATGAGGATGGTGGGGCGAGTTTCACGATGTGTCGGTAGTATTTTCACCTAGGTGTAGAATGCTGTTATGGAAAGGTGATCGTTTGAAGATACAGGTTGCGGTGTTGTAGATGGTAATGTCCGATGTCGACTGATGTCCGATGATTAGCAATGACCGAAGCTGTGTTGTTGGAAATAACAAACGTGACGAGGTTCGAAAACGTTATGTTATCTGAAGGCAAGGTAAAATCAGAAGAGAACTGCAAGGTCTTCGGTATAGTGCAGAGTTCGGCAAAACGAAAATGATAAAGGAGGAGTCAAATTATAGGTTTGCGGGTACTGGCGCGGCAACGTACAAAAAATGTCCAACCGAGGTGAGGACGTGTACTGAAGATTTTCTGAACAAATAGGCATAGTGATAGTATGTGTGGCATGAGGGTCGCGGTCATGGTTGCGGGTGTGGGAATGAGGAATCGGTGAATAGGAGTCGAAGAAGAGACGTATGGCAGAGGTATGTGGAAATGTTATGTGCTATGCAAGTTTAGGAAGATATGCATTTGCGACGGTGGCAACAGGAATAAACATTGAGAGGAACAACACGAATGGTAAGAGAAAGAGGAACAGATTTAGAGTGAGAGAGAGAGAGTGAAAGAGAGAGTGATAGAGAGAGTGAAAGAGAGTGAGAGAGAGAGTGAAAGAGAGAGTGTGAAAGAGAGAGTGAGAGAGAGTGTGAAAGAGAGAGTGAGAGAGAGTGTGAAAGAGAGAGTGAGAGAGAGTGAAAGAGAGTGAGAGAGAGTGAGAGAGATTTAGAGGGAGAAAGAGAGTGGAGATTTAGAGAAACAGAGAGACGGAGAGTGTGAGATATTTAGAGACGGAGAGAGAGAGACAGACAGAGAGAGAGACAGAGAGACAGAAAGAGACAGAGAGACAGAGAGTGAGAAAATCAGAGAGAGACAAAGAGAAAGAGAGACAAAGAGAAAGAGAGACAAAGGGTAAGAGAGACAAAGAGAAAGAGAGACGAAGAGAAAGAGAGACGAAGAGAAAGAGAGACGAAGAGAAAGAGAGACGAAGAGAAAGAGAGACGAAGAGAAAGAGAGACGAAGAGAAAGAGAGAGACAAAGAGAAAGAGAGACAAAGAGAAAGAGAGAGACAAAGAGAAAGAGAGAGACAAAGAGAAAGAGAGAGACAAAGAGAAAGAGAGAGACAAAGAGAAAGAGAGAGACAAAGAGAAAGAGAGAGACAAAGAGAAAGAGAGAGACAAAGAGAAAGAGAGAGACAAAGAGAGAGAGAGAAACAAAGAGAGAGAGAGAAACAAAGAGAGAGAGAGAAACAAAGAGAGAGAGAAACAAAGAGAGAGAGAGAAACAAAGAGAGAGAGAAACAAAGAGAGAGAGAGAAACAAAGAGAGAGAGAGAAACAAAGAGAGAGAGAGAAACAAAGAGAGAGAGAGAAACAAAGAGAGAGAGAGAAACAAAGAGAGAGAGAAACAAAGAGAGAGAGAGAAACACAGAGAGAGAGAGAAACAAAGAGAGAGAGAAACAAAGAGAGAGAGAAACAAAGAGAGAGAGAAACAAAGAGAGAGAGAGAAACAAAGAGAGAGAGAGAAACAAAGAGAGAGAGAGAAACAAAGAGAGAGAGAGAAACAAAGAGAGAGAGAAACAAAGAGAGAGAGAGAAACAAAGAGAGAGAGAGAAACAAAGAGAGAGAGAGAAACAAAGAGAGAGAGAGAAACAAAGAGAGAGAGAGAAACAAAGAGAGAGAGAAACAAAGAGAGAGAGAAACAAAGAGAGAGAGAAACAAAGAGAGAGAGAGAAACAAAGAGAGAGAGAGAAACAAAGAGAGAGAGAGAAACAAAGAGAGAGAGAGAAACAAAGAGAGAGAGAGAAACAAAGAGAGAGAGAAACAAAGAGAGAGAGAGAAACACAGAGAGAGAGAGAAACAAAGAGAGAGAGAGAAACAAAGAGAGAGAGAGAAACAAAGAGAGAGAGAGAAACAAAGAGAGAGAGAGAAACAAAGAGAGAGAGAAACAAAGAGAGAGAGAAACAAAGAGAGAGAGAGAAACAAAGAGAGAGAGAAACAAAGAGAGAGAGAGAAACAAAGAGAGAGAGAGAAACAAAGAGAGAGAGAGAAACAAAGAGAGAGAGAGAAACAAAGAGAGAGAGAGAAACAAAGAGAGAGAGAGAAACAAAAGAGAGAGAGAAACAAAGAGAGAGAGAGAAACAAAGAGAGAGAGAGAAACAAAGAGAGAGAGAGAAACAAAGAGAGAGAGAGAAACAAAGAGAGAGAGAGAAACAAAGAGAGGGAGAGAAACAAAGAGAGGGAGAGAAACAAAGAGAGGGAGAGAAACAAAGAGAGGGAGAGAAACAAAGAGAGGGAGAGAAACAAAGAGAGGGAGAGAAACAAAGAGAGGGAGAGAAACAAAGAGAGGGAGAGAAACAAAGAGAGGGAGAGAAACAAAGAGAGGGAGAGAAACAAAGAGAGGGAGAGAAACAAAGAGAGGGAGAGAAACAAAGAGAGGGAGAGAAACAAAGAGAGGGAGAGAAACAAAGAGAGGGAGAGAAACAAAGAGAGGGAGAGAAACAAAGAGAGGGAGAGAAACAAAGAGAGGGAGAGAAACAAAGAGAGGGAGAGAAACAAAGAGAGAGAGAAACAAAGAGAGAGAGAGAAACAAAGAGAGAGAGAGAAACAAAGAGCATGAGGAAGTAAAAGAAAAAGTAGTACACCGTTCATACGAAGAAAAGGAAGGGATGTTGATGGCTGTGCGAATACTCTAAATCTTAGGGCGAAGGCAACACACGAATAACGTAGAATGCTGCACCTCTTTTTACTCCTCCGCGAAGCTGAGAAAAGGACACAAATGTGCATAGGGAATATATGCATACATGGAAGGGGTTATCTGCACTCTACGAGAAGGTGAGAATTTGTTGCTCTCAGACAAAATACTGGTGGTTATGATAGATGCAGTCATTGCCCAATATAAGTATTCAATAAACGCTTTAGTGTAAATGTAGAAAAGTATGAATTAGTCAATTATCACTTACGTTTTGTAAAAAAATGTTTCTAAATGTTACAGGATACATTTTTCTTAATACTTTTCTCCCAAAGTTATTAATTTTAACTTGTGACAGAATTGAAATTAAATATAATTAGTCTTAAAGTGCGTAAAATTACGATAAGAGTGCTTTCAAAATTTATAACTGCCTGATTGGCATTTCTGCTTTTCAGGGTAATTTATAATACAAATTTTTACACATTAACTATTAGTGATGAACATCCGCATTTTTACCTTCTTTCTCAGGGGTGTGATAATTCATTTTACTAGCCAGTGAACAATAATCTGCAGGGGTCAGTTTTCGTAGTTATACAATAATTTTCTAAATAGTGATGTTAGTGGTTGGGATTTTAGAGAGGAAGCTTAGAGAAAGATGGATAAATGATTTAAGGCGCCCGAAGGGAGTCTTTAGGGGACCGTGATTTTATCGTGATTGGTGAAATATACGTTTTACTGAGTTGGAATATTGTTGTACTGCGAGATTGGGGAGGAATGAGAATAATTTATGGGTCATATGATTTTTATGGTTGTTTATGGTTGTTATATTTAGTTCGTTTTGGATTTGCATGTTGCTTATGAACCAAGGAGCTTTAATAAACTTCCTGCGAAATTTATTTTGTATTACATCTATTTTATTTAGGTTGGTTCATGCAGCGTTGATCCAGATCGGACTGACATATGTGAGGGTTCGTCTTATTATTATTTTCTAGATGATTAAGTCACAGTAAGTGCCACGATAAGAGATGAGAAAGAAATCCCAGTCGGAGCCAAAGCGATGCATTTTATTTACACGTCAGGAAAATCGGGGCACGTTGTGGCTCGCCCTAGCTCATCGGGCCCTGAATTTCCGGATGACGACGGTCTCGTAACGAGCTTTCGAGAGGCAGCTATTACGAAGGCAGGGGATCTTCCGATTTAATTAGAAGCTTTTCGATTCGCGTGATGAGAGTATGAAGAGTCTTTTTTCTGGTGGAATATGCGGGATCTGTAGTACTACATCATCTCTCGTTCGTGTGAATAACGAGGTCACGAATTTTACGGGAGTGAATGTACAGCATCTAATGACTGCTAATGCACTGACCACTAATTGAAGTGTAATGAGAAAGCGCACGGACCGTGGCTTTGGGAGAGGAAAACAGGCCGTAACAGGAACATCAGGCTGGCTCGTTTGGCAATTCCAACGCCACCGAGGCAAACGCCAGGGAGAAAGGCGGAGAAGGTGAAACGAACGTGGTTCCAATTAAAGTGATACCGTTGCCGAGTTGTCGCCATTTCTCGTACCGCAAAAGAGAGAGAGAAGCTTCGACGAAATTGCCATGGAAATTCGTGTGCTTCGAACAAAATGAAGAACAGCACTCAGTGAATCTCTTTGATACATTTTTTTTACTTTTTGGGAAAAAATCGCTTTCCCCCATTTCCTGGTTTTAAATAAAATGATATTATTTTCGCAATTAAATGTCCACTAACCAGACACGAAACAGTAGACTGTTCTATGAATATTTCAAAGGAGGTATTCGAACAGTTAGTCATAGAACATTAAGGAATGCCCAACATTATTTAGAGAATTTATTTAATCTTTTGGCAGATTTCCTGCCGCAGATTTCACAATATTACATCTTTTTACAATTTAATTCATAAACACAAACTCAAAGACCTTTGAAAATGAAACGAGAAATTTCTTGTATTTAAGGATAGGAAAAATTTTTCTCTTTCTTATTAAAACTCATTATGAATTAATGGCAGATACAATTTTACCACAGCAAATCCACGAAAATTCTATCTGTAACATTAATAAATTTATTGTGTTGCGTTTTTATAAATACGGTTCATTTTATCCAGTAGTTTACTCGCTTTTATATTCAACATTTAAAAAAGTAACAATTGTATTCATTGGTAATTTTAGAAGGTAATTTAATAGAAATACAGAAAATTAGCAATAAATATACCTGATATTAATCGTGTTTATTAATATTATAATGTTGTAAATTGAATGCCTTGGAAACGGCTTCGGCACAGGTTCAGTGCAATTTGTATTTGCTAATTAAAAAAATAAAATAACGTCTGAAAAAGCAGAATAGACACATTAATACTCAACTATCAACGACTTCTAGATTACCAAATATCGACCATAATCAGTAAACAGAAATGAGCTATCTTGAATGCAGTAACTTCATTTGACATAATTAGCCCATTTAAAAAATCGTCCGTCAAGGCTCGAGTCTACTAGTCGTCGACTCCACGACGCGGAGTCATGGGCTCTTGCCTGTGGGGCGTTTCGTTAATCGCTGGGCCGACCCCTTCGTTTCTGGTTCAGTGTCTCGCCTGTTCACTCGCTCACCCCTCCCCTCCCGCTGTGCCGCCCACGGTTTTCAGGGGCTCTCCGTCCCCGCTGGCTGGCTGGCTTGCCCGCTCGCTCGCTCGCCCGCCCGCGCACTCGCTTGCTCGCTCGCTTTGACAGGCAGGAATTAGATTTCGGGGCTAAGCGAGTTACGGCTCAAGCCTCGTCGTCGCTTCCCCTTCTCCGGTATCGCGCTGCGACGAACGACGAACGCAGGGCGTCTGTGGTGGCGGCGGCGACGGCGATGGTGGCGGGGGCAGCGGCGGCTTACGACTTTTAGCATTCCTCGCGTTAAGATTCTGCTCGCGCGGGTCGCCCTAACGCGATCAAGGCAATCGCGGTGCAGTTTCGCGCAAACCACAAAGTGGTGAGGGCGTGGTGAGGGCTCTGGAGGTGGAGCGCTGAAGGCGGTCGCGGATGTGGTGGAGGTGTTGGATTGATTTAGTGATTATTTTGTGTTTCGCCCTGTTTCGCCGGGTTTTGTATTTATTTATTTTGTGATCGCCTCAACTACTGATGTCATCAGCCTCGCGCGCGCGCGCGCGCGCGCGTGTGTGTGTGTGTGTGTGTGTAGAGAGAATGCTGTATCCCGGAAGGTGGCAGTATTTCTCTCCCGATGGAACATCAGGTACCGTCCTACACGTCGGCTTTTGGAGTTGTGTGCTTGTAAGGGAAGAATAAGAATAGGAAGAATAAGAAGGGGAAGAATAAGAAGAGGAAGAATAAGAAGAGGAAGAATAAGAAGAGGAAGAATAAGAAGAGGAAGAATAAGAAGAGGAAGAATAAGAAGAGGAAGAATAAGAAGAGGAAGAAGAGGAAGAGGAAGAATAAGAAGAGGAAGAAGAGGAAGAAGAGCAAGAGGCAGAAGAGACAAAGATAAGGAAGGATTTACGCGTGCGGTCCGTGACGGTTGTCAGGGCTCTGACATTCTCCCGGTATTGATCGGGAAAACCACGGAAAACTATCGATTAGAGAAGCCGGGCTCTAAAATTTTCCTCTAAAAAGTGATTGAATTATCTATAGCTACAAAGCTAGAGTCATGAATTCATGTCCGATGGAGAGTCGTAGGCCGTGATGTCGTGAAGAGCGGACGGAAAGTTCGAGAGTTGAAGAATCTTCAATTGCGGTCTCGACCCTCCGCGTAATCGCGCATTCACACGGGCTGCGACGAATCTTCCTCTGCCCTTTGTCTTCCTCGCTTTTGGCCAGATATTTCGGAGATGAAAGGCGATGTTTTACTGCTTGCACGTTCCTTATATTTAATTTTGATGGTAATTGATGGTGATTGCTGTGTAATCTGAAGTGTCCAAATCAATTTATCGAGTCGTTTTGACATGGAAACTTGTACGAAAAAAAATTGATTGCAAAAGGTAAGCCTACGATATATATGGCGGCATTTAGAAAATTAATTGCAATGATTTGAGTGATAAAATTTAAAGACTCATCCGATTGCTTATATATCAAAACTGCTGCTTTCATTTGAGACGAAATATTATTACAAATCATTTATAAATTGATTATCGTCACTTGGAATTTTACATTGCAGTTTTGAATTGCAGTAATTTTCTTTCAAGGAGAAACATTAAATTTTTTATCACAATTTATGGAGTGCCTCAACCTCAGCGTACCGTTTTGTGAATCACTGAATATTTTTTCGGCCCCAAGAAAAGCTCGAACTAAAATTCAGTTTCTGCGTGTTATAACTAAAACTGTACTCATACAAATGAAGAAAACATCTTTCCAATGCCGATGTCTCAAACAGTTTCCTACAAATACAGCAAAATAGATAATAGATTTTATCGCTTGTAATTAAGAGTATTCATATGAATTTTACTTTCGAATGGTAAGGTGATGTAACAATTGATTGGTAAGGAATACCGTGCAATAAGAGTCTAGAGATGTCTAGTGGTTGTAAAAAAATGTTTAATCCGTCAAGATACTCCAGTGATCAATTGCATCTCGCATTGCCTCGCCAAGTCCGAATTTGAGGACGAGTGAGTTCTCTCTTATGTAAGATGCTTGCTTGTCTACTACAGTAGACTTGTGATTAATTGAGAGCGAGTCGGAGCAAGAATACGACCGAGGGTTTTCTCTCGGTATTGTAGATATTCAAGATGTTCAGAAAAATATATCGTATTATTTTTATAAATTACATTAAAACAATTTTAGTATACTTTCGATGTCTCAATATCATATTAATTCAAGAAATGAAGTACGATCCACTCGAGCCCAATAGGTGTAATCATAAACGAAGTAAGGGCTCATTCGCATTCGTTGATATAATGAAAATAACTTCTTGATTCCTGTCGACATGTACTAGGATTATCTCATCTTAGTTGGGTTATTTTATAGTAATAAATTGCGTTCCACGCCTGAATAATATATATCGAGGCAGGATCGTTTTCCTGTAGAGACGGATCTGTTCAATATGGTTTTTAGAAATCGCTTTTCTGTTTTTGTCTCACGTAAAATATATGGAGTGATGCTTACACTTTTTTGAAACAATATTTGCAATAGTTTTTCTTTAACCACATATAATAATGATATTCTCCAGTATGTATCAAACTGTCACGTGTCATGGTTTTATATCATCTTGAAACACATTATTCTCACGCACCTACAATATTGTTTTACTCTTTATTTGTGACTCATAATTTGTACGGTTCACTACACTTCATGCATTTATTAAATCTAAGTTGATGACTCACCTGCTTCGTAACGCTGTCTATCAGCCGAACGTAAATGTCCTGCTCCTGACGCACTCCTATAACAAAGAGATTCGCATATTAAGGTATTTTGTTTACGTACTGAACCATAAAAATAATTTCAGTGTTAGCTACAAATAGAAATAGGAAGTAATTTTTAGTACATAAAAATTCTTATTTTAAATGTTCTCTTCCATAGCTTGGAGATATTGTGTCTAAACTCTTTCAGCAGTTTTTATGATCCAAAAGAAACATATTAACGACGATAATTCTCTCTTTCTTTAAAAACATTTAAATTGGGAAAATATTATACATTAATTTCTACAGGTATTAAATAAAGAAGTTGAATCGGACGTGTAGTTCCAGTAATAACTTAACAGTGTACAAATTCCATGCATTCAGTCAAAATTATGGAAGGCATACATAATGTCATACTAAATCGTATATAATTTATATATAAATTGATGTGTACGATTAGCGAAGAGTAAAGTTGTGGGTTCTAAATTAAGAATCTTTGTGGATTCCCCACCCCCCCGTAGAAGAACTGTGGGAGAGAAATATTTTGGATCAAATGAAATGGATTACACGAAACATCCATCTCCGACCGACAACAAATTAATTAATTTAGTGGCAATAATCCTTGCAAATTTGTTTTACAAAATTAGGACAGAATAAAATTATGAATCATCCCTTTGGATTTTTTAAATGAACAAGGCATTTTGTACGATTCAGCAGTGCGTTTCGTATTTATATCATATGTCAATCATATCATCATATTCAATCATATGCGTAAAAGAGATGTGGAACTATGTTGTTCTTGTCTGATCTCGGCGTATGGTTTCGGAAATTGACAATAGTGAAATTAAATGGGGAATATGTATTTGATTTGTGTCATATTATTCGAACGTTAATGCTTTATATAACAAATTCCCAGAAGAACTTTTAGTATCCATATTCTCCTTTAAAACACTGTTAGTTTGTGTTTACCACCATAAAACAAAGTATTTATAATATATTATTCTTGTAATCAATACAATTTTTATTAATATTTTATTTCTTTTGTCCCAAGTGGTTTTCCGATATTTTTCAGGTATTGAAAATTCCATGCACACTTGCTTGTCTTCTGCCCGCGGCTTTTGTGGTCCTCTACGCCCGTCTTCTAAGCCTCCCAGTCAACACCCACTCTCCCAGTGCCGGACTCTCCGCGGCCAGCCCCGCGCTGTCCCGCCCCACTCCGCCCCGCCACTAAATTCTTCATGCCCCAATTGAAACGGCGTCGAGTAAACAGAGCTTGAGTAATTAATAGCAACACGGCAGCTCGCGCGGGCCCGTCTTGTGTTTTCCTGCCTGCTCCTTTCCCTACGCCCCCGCCCGCTCCCCACCTACCAACCGCTCCTTCTCTCGTCTCAACCCGCTCCGCGCCGCTCGGGCCTTTCTCCGCCGCGCAGCACCGCGCCACGCCACGCCACGCCACGCTATGCCACGCCACGCCACGCCACTTCGTGCCACGCCATTCCACGCCACGCTACGCCTCGGCGCGCTGCCTCGTCTCTCTCCGCTCGCCGCCGGGCGCCATTAACAATTGACGGAGCTCGCGCCAACGCAAGAATTAGCTTTTGCTAACAGGTAGATGTGTATTTTATAACGCGGCTCGGTGAGGCGAGGAGCGAGCGAGCGCAGGGTGGGAGATGGCGCGGGGAGGGGGTAGGCTGGTACGGAGGAGAGGTGAGAGCGGGTGGGCGGGGCTCCGGGCCGTTTTAAGCAGTTTCCAGCGTCAATCATACCCGCCCACCGCCGGCGCTGTAATAAAGGTGGGGTAATTTGCCGTGATGAGTTCTCAACGCGATAAGTCGCACTTCGGGGGGTGGGACGGGCGCCAAAGCAACTGAGAAAGAGGGGAAAGTGAGGGAGGGTGAGGATGGAGAGAAGGAAGAGGACGGGGCGGAGCGGAGGCTCGCGAGTTGCGCCGAAGTTGCGAAGGCGGTGGCGACGGGGAGCTGGCGTCGGCAGGAGAAGCAGCGGCTCCGAGCAAAGGCGACGGCGACGGTCGGCGAGGGAGGCACCGTTCCGGTCTGCCAGAAAGCACCACTCACGCGGTTCCATTTGCCCCCATTGCTTCCAACATTGTGCCATCGTCACCACCATCATGGCATTCGTACCAGCCAGCCAACAGCCACAGGCTGATATCGTTTTTCGGTCGCGAAAAGCCGATACCAATCCGATGAAAAAGAACCCGTTTTTTTTCTATTAATGTTGACCGGCCCTGTGCGGAGAAACGGTCTTTTTGGCGCGGGCTCCTCCGGCGCGCCAGGAAAATAAAATGCAGGCGAGTCAAAACGTACGATTACATTCGTTTGCACGCGGCCGCCCCGCTGCCGTCGCGCTCGCACCCACCTCCTCCCCCCCCCCGTCTGCGCACCCACTCTTGGCCCGGCGCCGCTCCCGCTTCCCCCTTCACGTTCTCGGCCATGCCCTCGGCCCTGCTATGCTTTTCCTGTCTCCCCCGTTCCCCGCCGCCGCTTCGACCACCCTTTTTTGTCGCAGCGCCCCGTCCCCGCTGTCACTGCAACTCGTCCCTCACCCCGCCTTGCCCCATCACAGCCCACCGCGTGGCCGGCCGGTGCGTGACAGGGGCTGCGCGAGTGCGCGGCGGCCTCCTCGGGAAGTGAAATGTCAAAATGTGGCATTTTCGCATTGCCATTCGGTTTCTTTCGCGCTCTAGTTGGAACGCGATGGGAATTGGTATCCTATAAGTGCAAACGTAATGACGTCTCTGTAAGGCACTCACGTGGAAAATTAAACTACTGACATCGCAAAGCGGTGTTTTGAACTGTTGTTTTTGTTTACCGTGTGAAGTCAATGCTGCATTAAATTGCGAGGAGAGGCGCATTAGCTTCAGTTTGTTTCCATGCAGATCTCCCTCGCCAGTGATGGTGATAAACTACCGCATGTGTGCTGTGATAATCTTCTTTGATTCAAGATGTGACTTGTTCTTCTCAATTTCACACTAATTGTCCCACGATCATTTTTGGAAGCAATCTAAACACATTATTCTTATATTATGACAATCAAATGGTTTACGTATTCGAAGAAACAATTTTCTTTGGAATTTTAGCAATCCACGCTAATTATTTTCAAGAAAATTACATGGCACTTTTCATCCGTATTCATAGAATAATTCAATTATTTTAACTGCAAGAATGTATATTTATTTTCGTCAAGAAGCAGAAAACTTGTTTATGAGGTATGGGGGAAAAGTATAATCTGCACACGTATGATATATGATCATATATGATCTGATGATCTTTTTCAAGTATCTTAAACATTTATGATTTTTTGAATCACTTGTACTTCAATCCAGAAGATTTACTTTCCAAGACGGGAATGATACGTTTTCCCTGACCATATGAAACATAATTATAATATCTAGAAATTCCTATAATGTGCACTAAAATTATTTGTTTGTTCCAAAAATAGTAAAATTTATTGTATTGTCAAGGGAACTCGGGCAGAAGGGTCGTATGGTCTATTTAATTCTGATATTTGCGAATTAACCGCATCTTCGAGCAGAGAAATGGTAATGGGATAAGTATGCCACTTCAATATGCTATAAAGCTGTCATGCGAGGTCTAAATGTCAGTTTCGAAGCACAACTTGAACGCAGTGCATCACCATATTTCTCTCGCTATAGGCGCTGTGCGTGATGCAGCTACTTTGCTTGTTAGCGGCCCCACCCTGTCTGCTGCCGTTTCTTTCCATGTTGAAGTTCCAGGTCACGCACAGACCTGTGTCCCACGCAGTTCCCGCTTAATCCGTTTCCCGTACCCTTCATTCAAATATTTCACTTCTCTGTATTTCTTTACTCTAAATAACTGCATTACACATTTCTCAACCCATTGCCTTGTAATTCAATGCAACAGTTCTAGGATCCAGTCTCACAGCATAAGTTGGTTTGTTTCAACGATCTTGAAATGCTATAAAACTAATGAATTAGAAATGGTAGTCGCAAAAGTAAAGCAAATGTTAGCGAAGATTTACATTTTAACTTAAAATAAAGGCATTGTCCCCTTACTCATGATATATCAAAATAATTATTACATGCAGAAATTTATTTTCTTTCACTTTGATTTCAATATAGGAATGATTTGTTAAGAAATTTTATGAAATAATTGGGTTTAAGTGATTTTCAGTAAGCAAATATTTCAAAAGAAATTGTTCATTATAATCAATTTTTCATCTACCAAGTGTGTTTTTTCCACACTATTAAGTGATACGAAGGAATGCATTTTCAAGTTTCGCGATGGTTTACTTATAATTTTAAAGAAATGTAGTATATGATTAAATGTTTTCACTATTTCTGAGTAAGTAAAATATTTAAAAGCAGGCGATTTTAGCGTTAGAAGACCTACCAAGAAACACGTTCATCCTCAGTTTTAAAGAAATTGATCGTGCTTGTGTTTTTGTCTATCAATCATGAGTTAGGGAGAGTTGTCTCCCTACAGCACAAATGTCTGCAGAGCCCGTTTTAGAATGACTGCACGAATGAGATGCAGTCTATTCCTGGCTGCCGACCCTCTTTCGCCCGCCCGCACATTGAAGCCCGGACATTCCCGCCTGGGCTAGAGTCGAGACGGTGCGTTAGCTGCCCGTCCTCGCCCCCCCCCCCCACTCCCCGACCACTGCCCGCAGCCCGCTTGCGCTCTGCGCGGCCAAAGAAAAAAATGCATTGCATTTGAAATGCAAATTTATTCTCATTCATAAATAAAAGCGTTTATGTAGCGAATAATTAACTTATGTGCTTAGGCATTAAAACATTAACCTGGCAAAGCAGGCACGCAAGTGGGCGCGCGGCGGGACAAGGGAAGTGTAGCGGAGGAGGGGTTGGAGGTGGGCAAGTCCGGCAGTGTGTGGATGGAGAGGATACACACCCGCCCCCACTCCCGCCCCCGCCTACTCTTTCGACGAGACTCGGCCTCCGGCCACGGGCGGACACGGGGCGGGAGCCTCTGTAGTCGTGTCCCTAAGCAGCGCGCGGGGGCCCCGCCCACCTCTAGTCGTCCGTCCACGCCCACCCGCGCGTCTCCGCGCACCGCTGCGCGCTGCCCTGGGCGCGCCTGGGTCTGCATCCGTCGCTTGCTCCACCGCCGTAATTTTTGAAAAACGACCAACCAGTAGAATAGCGATGCTCACGCAAAGCCGGAAGTGCAGGAGTGGACGAGCAGAGGACAGCTCGGGATAGGGTGAGAGAGAAAAACACGTGGGAGGGGAAGTCTAGACAAAAGCAGTTGTTTACAGTGTAGGGGTGAAACATGACAGCAAACACGAGGACGAGATCGATAGCATTATTCAAAGAACTTAATGCAGTGACATGGAAATATGCAATAGAAACGGACAAATGAGGGAAGGAATAATGAAAATTGGCAGAATAAGCAAAACTTATTGCAACAAAGAAGGGAATAAACAGAGGACAAAACCTGATTAGAAAGATGGACCTACTGTCACGACTATGGAATGACGTATCATACTAGTGAGGCGGCGATCATACGTGTGGCGCAGTGAAAAAGTACGAGGCGTGTCCAGGGTACCGGGCACGAAAGCTCTAGTTTGTGACGTGTGGAGGGCGGCAACGGGACTAAATTGGCAATGAAATGGCGGCTGGGGCTGCGCACGTGAGGAGACCGGCCTGGGGCGTGGAGCGGGGCGGGTGGCCGGCTGGGCCGATAGGGGGGGGGGGCGCTCTTACGGCTGGCAAGCTGGACGGCGAACAGCCGATCGGTGGCGATTACGGATATATTAGTCAGCGGAAACCAACGGGCGGGCGCGCCGGCGGCGGACAGCGCCCGCCCGAGCCCAATCGCCCCGGCCCAGCGCGCCCTCCCGGCCACCATGCCCAGCCTCCACGCCCCGCATCCACGCACCTCTTTCACGCACTGCTCCACTCCGCGCCGTTCCGACCCGTCACGGCCCGGCCCGCGCCACTCCGAATAAATCATCGTGAATTATAAATATTATTGTGATTGGCGACGAGGTTTATCCAAAAGCTGGACTTACACAGGCTTTTCTCCCTAGTACAACAAACAGTTTTTGTTGTTGCAAAATTCCAGCTATTCTCTCTCGTACATAACAGTAGTAAAATGAATTTTATGGTGAATATACAATTTAAAAAAATACTGGTTTATTATATGTATAACCAATATCACACTCGATCGCACGAAGTATTAATAGGGTTGAATATAGCTAAAAATCATAAATGATTAAATAGGGAACCAGTTTGTGAACTACCTATTTTATCAAATTTCAGGGATCTATTGTACTTTTTCAACTTATAATTATGAATTTCTCTCTCTTGACATCATTTTTATGTATCGTATCATGCATGTTGTCATTCTATTTTCGTCAAAATGTCTGATTCTCAAAGAAGCCGAAGGCTGACGGACCAAAGACAGATAACCACAGATGTAGTAAAGAACTGATGTAGAGACAATATGGGACTGGGATACAAAATAAACATCTCGAAGAGAATGATACTAATGCAACCAAGCAGTTGCCACACAAGTATTACTGAGAGACTATTAGAGTGGGACCGACGTTTCACTCCATATCTGAACTGATAAGGAACGAAATGGTATCATGGATATATTCAAAACGAGCCTTGGCAAGCATGTTTTAGAAGCAGGGAACACATCGAGTTCATGGCAGAGGCAGGCTGGAAAAATATTTTCCAGTGTGGCACGCTGCGGCGCAGCGCGGGAGCGAAGCCAGTCGACTCCGAGGTCTCGCCGCCGTTCCATTTCCCGCTACTCGGTCGGAGCTAATGCGTTCGTGTCGGGCGATTCTTCTCCCGGCGTGTAAACAGCTGCCGCTCGGCCACCGCCCTCGCACCGCTCGCCCCCGCACCGATCTGCACTGCCCCTCTCCGATCTGCCGCGCTCCGCGCTATCCCGTCTCGTCACGCTCTGCCCTACCCTGCCCCGCCTCTCCCCGCTCCACACTGTCCCGCTTCATCACGTCCGGTCCCGTCCCGCCCCGCCCCGTCCCGTCCCGTCCCGTCCCGTCCCGCCCCGTCCCGCCCCGTCCCGCCCCGTCCCGCCCCGTCCCGCCCCGTCCCGCCCCGTCCCGCCCCGCCCCGCCCCGTCCCGCCCCGTCCCGTCCCGTCCCGTCCCGTCCCGTCCCGCCCCGCCCCGTCCCGTCCCGTCCCGTCCCGTCCCGTCCCGCCCCGTCCCGTCCCGTCCCGCCCCTCTCCGCCCTGTCCCGTCCCGCCTCTCTCCGCCCCGTCTCGACCCGTCTCGCTCATACTCGTCTCCGTCGTCCTGTCTCGCATCATCCTATCTAGGCCCGTCCCATCGCGCCATGTCCTGTCTGGCCCTGTCCCGTCTTGCCCTAACCCGTTTGGCCCCGTCTCGTCTTGCCCCGCCCCGTCTTGTACTCCCGGTCGTTTCCGATTCGTTTCGACCCGTGCCGTTCTGCTCCGCCCGGTCTCGCCCTGACCCACATATTTCGTCTCGCCCTTCCCCGCGTTGTCTCACCCATGCCTTGCCTCCCGCTGCCCTCAACGCGCCCGATTCAGCGCCGGGCGCTCTGCTACTTCCCAGAGGCCCGACCTCGCTCCGAGGCCGACGTGGGCCGGCTTCCAGGAAGCGATGGTGTGGACGACCCGCCGGCCGCGCTCGAATCCCGGGAAGGGCATGCCTCCTGTCGCTGCGTTGGGAGGGGGAGGCGACGCAGGACGGCTCTGGCCGACACTGACCCCGCACTCTATACATCTGCAGCGACAGCCCTTGCGGAAAGCAATTAGAGCGGAAATGTTATTTCATTCCCAAGAGGAAGCAAATTGACAACTGATATGTGTAGAAGGTCATAAATTGAGTTAGTTTTCTCTATTCATTAACTTTACATTTTATAAAGCAATCTCGGATCTCCATCTTTACCAACAGTCTTTGAAAATAATTATGAAAGCAAATTTTTACTACTCTAAATGCTGATTTTATAAAGCTCTTTAAACGTTAAAAACGAACACACCATGTATCCCTAACCCTTTAAAAATTATGTTAATAACTACGTACATACGTGTTCATTTAATGTTCTGAAATTTAAAAGGTATGTATCAGTATAATGATAATTTAGATATTTCAATCTAATAATGCATGTTTCATCACTCATGAGAAATCGTAGTATTCAAAACGTGCAGTGACATAGTTAAGAATGCAATTATTTTATTATGTAACAATTGTGAAATTAAATCTATTATTTTAAATTTTTCGTTAGGTCCCTCTTTTCAGTCGTGAATTAAATTATTATGAAACGTTCTATACTTCCTTCTTAGATGTTGATTGAGATGTTGATGAGATGAAGAAACACACTAATGTCAAGTTTTGAATGTTTCGTATTTAAGTGCTCGACTTCACGATAATCTCTTTACCATCTCATCATATGTAGTTCTTGAGGGGTGTGTAGATAAATGACTAGTTAATACTTCACATAAGTACAAGAATAAATCCAAAACACCTGTGCTTCCTCACCCCAACCCAGTTACTTCCTCCGAGGGAAAAACAACAAAAGAAGAAACAAAGGATGGTATGCGTCAGTGTTACTGGCTGCGGTCTCGGAGCGGAGGTAGAGCCAGCTCCCGCCGTACTCCCGGAGACGACGGAAAGAATATCGGCGCGAGACCCCAGGGGGCGCAAATCCGGTAGCATGCTCAGCGGCGGCGGTGGCGGCGGCGGCGGCGGCGGCGGCGGCAGGCGATGCCGGCGACGTCGAGGGGCGGGGCGGGGACGGAACCGCAGGGCAGCCGCGGCGGGCCGCCAGTCTTGCGGGTTGCGGCGGCAGCGGTGGGCGGAAGACCGCGGCACGGCGGCGCCGCCGCCCGCTTGCATAATGCATGGCATTTGTAATGCGAGCGTTCTTTTCAGAGACTCTCGTCGCACGTCCAAACGTTTCACTTTTCATGCGGCGCCGGGGACACCCATTACGACAGGGCGCGCGCGTGGGCGCAGGGAAGACCGCGGCGGAGCCTCCGCGGCGGAGAGGGAAGTGCTCGAAGCGGAGGACAGGAAGGAAGAAGGGGCGGGGGAGGAGAAGATGGAGGAGGATGAGAATTGTCCATTGTGAGGAATTACCCGCGAGCGCCCAACCGCCCCCGCGGGCCCCGCCCCTCCGCCCCCGCCGCCCTCCTTGCGACGCCGGTGACAAATGGCACAAGTGCGCCCGCCTGAATTCTTGATGGGGCCGCGACGGCGGATTCTCTTAAGTTGCGGTTTTCGCGCGGCGCGACGTGGGGGCGGGGCCCGGATCGGCGGCTGCCGCCCGCGCGACGTCGCCCGACCGAGGGGACCTCGCACCCGGCATGGGAAGGAGGCATCGCCGTCAGAACCTGCGTCGTGGGGGGATCTGCGTGGGCGGTGGCAGCGTGGGTGGTGGCGGTGCCAGGGAGGGCCCCAACCGACGCGCCAGCCCGGAGTATTTTTATACAATAATGCCAGGACGGAAGGAGGAATTACACGTCAGTATCTATTATGCATAAGCAGCGAGCGCGTGTGTGCACAAGGATACGCCGCCCAGGCCGGAATTAACGTGTTGCTCCCTCGGCGCGGCGCGCGCGGGGCCCGCGGATCCGCCGCCGCCGCTGGGTAAATTTCCACTTGCGGCGGAACAATCCGCAAGTGCAGGCCGCTAGCCTACCGCCGCCGCCGCAGCCGCTGCCACCGCCCTACGCGCGCTCTCCGTCTCATCTCGTTCTTTTGTTTAAACTTGGAGATGAGCCCGGCCGCGAGTCCCAGGACGGACCGGACGAGGCTCGGATTGGCTGTCGCGAAGCCGCGACGCCGCCCGTTGCCGCCCCTGCCACCCCCACGCCACCCCCGCGCCGCCACCGTCGCGCCGCCCCACTGTCTACGCGCGGGTTCCCTCACCGCCTCCGTGGGAACTGCCACCACCAACACCGCCGCTGCCGCTGCTGCCACTGTCGCCCGCGTCGTCTATATATTTTGGTCATATTGAAAGAGAGAAATGGATCATGCGCGACTGTCTACATACAGCAAACCCCTGGAGACGCCTCGGCGACGCGAGCTCCCGCCTCTCTTCCTTCCGCCGGCCTGCGCCCGCCTAATGAACATGGATCACGGAATTAGGTACACACGCCCCGCCCCGCCCCGCCCCGCCCCGCCCCGCCCCGCCCCGCCCCGCCCCGCCCCGCCCCGCCTCGCTCCCTCTCAACCCTGCCGCGCCCGCCCGGCCTCTTCCCGGCCCGCTGGCCTTCCTCCGCTCCGACTCCTACTGCTTTTCTCTGAGTTCGCCTCGCTCTCCTCTTCACTGAGGACCAGACCGGTCCAGTCCATTCCATCTACTCCGCCACAAACAAGCCTAATCATTTCACTTTCTTTGCTACATTGCCATCCGTCCTGCTTCTCATTGTTGTATCCAGTTTTTGTTCGTTTTCTTCTACTTGAGTTTGTTTTATAGTGCCTCCTGTGTGTATCTTGTACAGAACGTTGTGTGTCATTGGACTGTCCGATTTTGCTGGCAAATCAGTTCGAGACTCCTCTGTCCCACACTTCATTCCCTTATCTCACTTTCCCACATTTCGTATATTCCTTCATCGTATCACTTTCGTTCTCTTCTTGTCCTTGTAATAAGATGGATATCCTACTTCTTCCTGATGTTTCTAGACCTTTTCGTACATTTGGCACGTTGCGGTTTTTTGATTGATGCATGAGTTTTCTTTAATATCATCAAAACTATGAGACGAATTTTACCACCTCTTAGAAGTCGAAGATGTAGTGTCTCGTAAGACCGAATTGTAAAACACTATTCTTTAAAATATTTTTTTTTCAAAAATTATACTTCTACCACCAATTATTTTTGTATATCGATATTTCCTTTAAATATTCGTTCAGGTGATTCTGTTTTATCAGATGGCATTATAAGAATCCCTTTGGTACTTCATTGCAGCATAAAATCACGTCTGGATTCAGAAACTTCCTCTGGTGAGGGAACAATGAATGTCGTCTCTTTTATCAAAGCTTTATTATGTTTGTTGAGTTATCTCGGGAATTGCGCGAATACTCAAATAACAATATTGTATAATAAATGAAATTTATTATTAGATTTGTATTTATTAAGAGACGAATACGACTACTGGCACAGAATATAATATAAAGAAGAATGTTGTGTGAAAAAATGAGAGGAATGACAGAAATGATGTTTGCGACAATGAAAAAAAAAGTGTTTGTATTCAACCTAACAACCATTCGCTTAACATATTAGATACGTTCTGAGAAAAAGAAGTGACAACTTCAATAGCTGATGACTATATCCAAGTCATTATTAGAATTCATAGCGAAAATGGCGTATTAGCAGTGGTATCTACTACAAATGTTCTAAGATAAGGTGATTTTTTATCGATACGGTGTTGTTCCTATTTTTGGCAATGTCCGCTTTTTTGATACCCGAATGGTTTATAATAGGAACGAAAATAATATAGACTAGAATAAAAAAAACAAACAGAAAAATCAGTTGTCAGAAGACGTATTTTACTGTCGTGTAGTAGTCTTCGAAATCTCCTCAAAGCTACATCTCCATAACACATTTTTCAAGAATTCGGCATATTCATCTGGCATAACCGGGGGTCCATTGTCACTTTGTCAGCAGCGGGTCCCCCACGTTAGCCTTTTGATGTCTCTCCTAGACCAACCTCGAACCCTCCTCAAATCCTCGCTCTCTACAATGGAAATCTAACAGTTCGAAATGGGCATCTAATTCTTTTGCGCAAATACGTAATATTGAATCCCCCAGCCGCCCTCGTAAGCCGTTCGCAAGAGGGGAAGATCGGGTGGGGGGCGGCCGCAATCCCCCCTCTTTGATGGAAAGAAAAGTCGCCTTCATCCCCGCGGAATCTCTGACGCAGGCGCGCCCCGACCTCGCATCATCCTCGCAATTGCGCCGTGTTTACAACCCAGAACGAATCCGAGCGGCAGGACCCGCCCCTCGGCCGGCCCGGGTGGGGCAGGCGGGTGTGCCCCTCGGAGGGGGTCTGCTGCGCGGGCGAGCGATGGGTGTGGACGGGGATGGGCGCTGCCCGACGCCGCTTTGTCTCCTCTGTCAATCTTTGTCTGCGGCAGCAGATGCAGCCCGCAGCCCGGGTCGTTTACCCTCCGAAGGTAATTTCTCTTTATTCCCGTTGTTCGTGTTGACGGCGGCGTGACTGCGCAAAGTTCGTGACCTACTCGAACCGATTACGATCCTTTCTTTTGGGTTTGTTTCGGAAATTTTCTTCTTTGCGTGGTAGCTAATGTTCCTCTTTATTACAATGAGATGCTGCCGCGTTGAGTGGATAGAAAGATAAAAAATTCGGGCCTCAACTTGGAAGAGAGAACAAGGGACGAGTGAAAATATTGTGTGTTTAGTAAGCAAAGTTCAAGTATTAGGTGATGTTTGTGCTGTTACGCGTCACTGGTTTTATCAGCAACTTCTGGTTTGGCCTCGACCCTACTATGAAAACCAGAGAAGCTGCACGCCGTACTTCGCCGGTTTACGGCTCAGCTAGTACCTGTCCGAGTCAAAATGAACGTTTTCTAATTGTTTGAAATATTTTTTTCTACAATGTCATAATAAATTATGCTTATTATATAAGGACTGAGTATTAATATAACACGATAACAATATCACAAGTGGTGATATGTAAACTCATTGCAATCCATGATGTTGATTTTCACGAATTCTGCCTTTGAATAATCTATATTTTGGTGAATATGGAACTTTATGGAAGAACTCTGTACTGTGTATTCAAATATCGGATATTAAGATGGCGAAAAGACTTGTCTGTGATTTGTGTCGATATGTGTTTATAGCTATTTGATTGACTTTAATCCAGGTATCATTCCACATTATTGAAAAAAGTTATATTGTGTTATAACTCAAACGTACACAAAGATTTTTTTTCAAAAGATGTACATAACAAGATTTAAAAATCTTTTTAGAAAATTGTTTTAGAAATATATTTCATCAAGCAAGAAATCAATATTAAAGGTTTACATTAGGTTCAAAAATAAATAACAATTTTCAGTTTCCGATATTCAGAGGCTTTAATGGAAATGTCTCACACTAAGCGAACTTTTGTCTATTTATGAAGAAAATGGAGTCATTTTTGTAAACATCTTGTTTGCGTAATTTTTAATGGGCTAATTTTTAATTTCACTCTAGATTACGCTAAAACTACTCATTTCCAAAGAATTATTCATAAAATTATAACAAGCTTTAATTTTTTAGATTTAAAAAAAATCATAAAATAACAAATGATTATTTTCAGTAATATAGTTCTAGGATAATGATGAAAATTTCTAAACTGTTGGAATAATAAAAAAATTGAAGTTTTGATGAAAAACGAACCTGCAACACTTTTACACATTTACTTTACTCTAACCGAGGAAAAAAATTGGAAGTTGTTTGAGCAAATTTTTGACTGTAGCATAACTGCTTCTCGTAAAGTAGCAACAGAAATTAAAATAATTACTAAAGGGGCTGCGATGTGAACCAGATCGAGTAGGAATATGGAATATGAGAGAAAAAGAAATCAAAGAGAGGCAGAAAGAGAAAGGGACGTGAGGAAACAAAATGCATTCGTTTTTCAATAGTGTGTGTGGAGGATATTTCTTGAGAGAGGGACTCGTTTTTACGCTCTCGGTTTTACGATAATTTGTCTTTTCTTAAGCTAAAGGACTGTCCTTTTCAAAAGTATTATGCAACTCAATTAGCAATACTCCTTATTAAAGGCATTACTCCTTATTTGTATATGCATCTGTATTTAAAAATGAATTCATTATACTCTAGAACATATTTTGGTATTAGATTTTTTTGTTTTAAACCTTGTCCTAAAATATATCAAGTTATTTTAATTCGACTACATTAAGGTATCACAAGATCAATTAAAAATTTCGTATTAAGTAAATTGTAGTCTGATAATTGCAAAATAAGAAATATTTGGTTACAAATTCATGCGCATATTTACGTTATTGAACATTAGTTTATGCACGTAGTAACATTTAAATTTGTGTAGTACGCATCCTGTAGTATGCAAAACAGGTTGGTTGCTTTGTTTTCCGCCGTTTGTATGCCGTATGCAATGCACTATAACGCTACATCACGATGGCAAATTATAGAGATATTTGAATTTAACAAGGCCGATAGTCGGTTTCAGAAACAAACAACTATGATTATTTCATATATGCAACCTCTATTGTTTCGTAAAACTACAAAGGACAACCCATTATTATTTGACGCTTATATTGTTTGAAATATGGGAAAAAAAAAGAGCTGAGGCCTTTCTTATGCAGTAACTGTACTTCGTCGAGAAATTTTTACTTAGAGCGCGAGAGTACTATAAAATAACGAAATGAATAATTGACAAAGTAATAATAACTCCTTACATGTACACTAGAAGGTATGCTTTTCTTGCCGACAGTTGTGTCTTATAAATGAGATGGCGAATTCTTAATCGGAGAACTCTGAGCCAACTTCCGCAACTACGCAGTCCAGCGTTCTTTTCAAATTGGCGTGCTGTAGCTCAACCGTTTGCATGAAATAAAACATTACGTTTTCAAAATGTTACAATCATTCGAATACTACAGAGGTATGTACTCATTTTTTGAGAATTTCTAATGGATCCACTATCTTCTAATTTTGATTATTTTCTGTCTTGCATTAGAACACAGGCAGATCATGAAACGTCTCTGGTTTAGAGATAATGTGGCCGAAGAAGAGAAGTCGATATTACGTGGGAAAAACTTAAATCACAACTTTTACCCCCATAAATGTGTTTCAAATACTTAGAAGTTAAACACTTTATTTTTTCAAAATGTTAAGTATCGAAAATCTCCATTATCTTGAAGGAATTTTCCTCTCTTGTCCTCGTACATCTCTGGCCGTGCTAGTGCGACCCTGAAGCGTTGAGCGTAGCTAACTAAACAAATCGGAAAGCCTTCCGGAACCGCGAACCGAACCCATCCCGAGCGCCCCGTTTCTTCCATTCCTCCGTGCAGCGCGCCCGAGCAGGTCCCGCAAGGGGCACGCGACCTCCGCGTGCCTTTTGTTGCGCGGGCGGGCGCAATGCATCAGGCAGGAGGCTAGCCAGAGGACGCGGCGTGACAATGGCCAGGCCCGGCGTGGCGAGGCGGCGGCGAAACGGTAGGCGCGGGAGCGGGGGCAGGGATAGCGTCACCTCCGCCACCGCCACCACCGCTACTGCTGCCTCCTTCTATTTTTGGGAGAACACTAAATCCGTGAGCGCGAAGTGTTTGATCGGCCGCCCAGACGGAATTTATAATGGCCTGGGGTGGGGCTGGAGCAGATGCCATGAGGGGCGACGGTGGAAGAGGCAGTGATGAAACCAGTATGGATGATGATTGCGGGATGGACAGCAGGAACACGGGCACCGAAGTAACGATGGCAACGGTAATAACGGAGACAAAAGTATTGATAATGGCATTGGAGGCGATGACGGCAATGATGGTAATACTGAAGATGGTGGCCGTGGTGTCAGTGAGGAGAAAGGGGTTGAATGCCGTGTGTGATGGTGGCCGATGGTGACGATGGCGGTTATGACAACGGTTGCAACGATGACGGCAGTGACGGCCAATATGGAAGTCGAGATGCCTGTTCGAATAGAATTGACTGCACCGACAACAATGACATCGGTAGAAGCACCTCCACTGGCAGCGGTGGTGGTAACGGCTACAGTGGTGCTGCGAAGCGGCGTGAAGTGAGAACGCCTACGATTCCTGGGCGCGAACGATCCAACGCCACCTGCCGCGGTCTTAGCGTAATACGGCCGCCATGCAATTTTAACGGGCCGTAAGCCCGCCGGCTCGGGGGTGGTGGCGGCGGCAACGGTAGCGGCGGCGTCGAGCACGCCAAATCTGGCCGGCGGGCCCTGATCGCGCCTGATCTCCACTTATTAAGCAGTCTATTGCTTAGTTGCGGTGGGCACAACTGGGACCTGTGCAGGCACCGCCGGCAAAGCGGTCAGCGGGGCCGGACTCGGCCTGGCCTAAGCGCCATATTTTCCTGCACCTTGCCCTGTAATTAAAGGTGGGTTGCTATTAATCCTGGGCGGAGCTACGGGGTGCTCGGCACAGGCCCGGCGGGGCGAAGCGGGGAGGAGAAGGGAACGGCGAGACGGGGCGAGGCGAGAGGGGGGAGGTGCGGCGCGGCGGTGGCGGCGGCAGCAGCGGTGGCGGCGGCCGTGGCCGCAGCATTAGCCCAGAGCGTGGGGTTTCAGTAAATTCCCAGCACGCTAACTTATTGGATAACAACGCACGGGCCAAAGCAAAGTGGCTTAGGCACTCTCATTACAGGATTTGGACATTCTTTTCACTTTGCGCCCGGCTCGGCGCAGGTACAGTCGCGCGCGGCGCACAGGGCCGCTGGGCTCCCCGCCCCGACCGGCCCCACCCCGCTCCGCACTGCGCCGCGCTGCGTCGGGGCCTCCGGGGAGCCCGCCCACCCAGATCCCACATGGGGCGGGTCAGCCCCCCTGCGATCCGCGCACTGGCGGTCGCCGGCCAAGAGCGGACACTGATCTTTCATCGCGCTCTGGGTATTCAAAACTCGCAATGCAAGAGTGAGGACTGTAGCACATGCGCCAGGACTAATTTGATTGCGTTGAAATAACACCGTACACACCAGGAAGTTTTTAAGCTATAAATGCTACTTAACCATTGTTAATGAAGCAAGGCACTCCAAAATATCGTTTCTCGTGAATCACTTTTTTTTTACTTTTTAAATTAATAAAATATTCATGTGAATAGGCTCAGTTATCTTGAATCATTACATTAAAAAATACTTTTTTGAATTGAATTCTTCAACTTAAGAAGCATGATTATCTGGTTTGTATTGAAAATAACGAAAACACAATGTCTGTTTATGTTCAGTACCTAATAGCAATATAATCGTTTAATTTGGAGGTAAAATGTGCTTAGGAAAAGAAGAAATAAAACATTAACATTGTGCATAGATCTACTCAAAATTAGTTGCTTTTATCTATTACGTATACTAGTTTAGAATAAAGGAGAGCGATGAAAATGGAAAGATTCTTTGCGACAACCAGCAGTCAGTATATAATAGAACCCTCAATAGATTCATACACACTCCGGATATGTGGGAATTGTATCCCTTGGTGCGTCCCGTAATTATACTTATCACGAATTTGCTTTTTCCCGTGCTGTTTTTGCGCCTCATCTCTTGGTTCAGTTGGCGTTCTTCCCCCGGTGGCGGACCATTCTTGCTCATTCTTTTCGCTTTTCCGCAATCCTTTAGTAGCACAAAAAGCTTTTGTGCAGGAGAGCACGATTTAATTTCCTAGCAATTGCATTTGCTTCCCATTAATCGGCGATATTCAAGTTACATCCAAAAATTGTTTATGGCACTTGGTTTTCAGTTTATGAAATTTGATTTTATAAAACTGAATTTTTGGACATTATTCCATAAAAATAAATGGCGATCCTTGAAATAGCTACGCATGTGCTGCCAAGTGGCACAGTAGATAAAGGCATACTACTCATAAAAATATTTTTTTAAACTGCTTTACCTTAAAATCTCAATTATCGGTTATTTTTAAAATTCTACTGTCGCATATCACGAGCATGTGTTGACTCCGTTAGTCAACTCCACACATTCGTTACTCGGCAAGTAGTGAGCAACCACTCGCCGAATCTCAAGTAGTGTGGATTAGTTGTTTGCTATTTGACGAGTGACGAACATTCGGTGCTCGTCCTATCCACTGCATGTCGATCTTTTCGACGCATCAGAAGGTAACATTCGCCGAACACATCAGCTGTTCAGGTGAGCATTAGCTCGCTGTTCGGCGAATGCCGAATGTGTGGAGCCACCTTTAGAAGAAAGCCATCGGTAGAGGTGGAGTGATTTAAAAAATTGACCTGTCAAAGAAATTGAAAAAAAACTATTTGTGAGTATGGTGGAGAATAATCTGCGCACGTATTCTTGAGCTTCTGAAACGTAACGTATTTGCCTTGGTAAACGAACTACAGATTTTACTTCCTAGTATTGTCTAAATACTAGTGTAAAACGTGTGCGTGGAGAAAGCACATTTACTGTCCAGAAACACAGCAAGGGGAACCGCATTTCATCGTGATGTCTGGGATTGGGAAGAGGTTACCCAAGAAAACTAATACTATAAAGCATGAAGAAGAACAAAGACTTGTGTTAATCTTAGGTTGCCGGCCAAAGTGCCGGCTTCATCCATAGGTTAAGTTAGAAATAAGTTAGTAAGTAAGTTCTGCCCCCTTCTTTGCCGCATAAGCCATAGAGCTGCGGCGTATGTTGTACCCCAAAAAGTAAATAAACTCCCGCCTCGCCAGGGCTACTGGCGGGGGGAAAGTTGAAAAAAAAGGGAAGAGGCAGGTGCACGATTTGGTAGAACCTCTGAAGACTGAAATGGGGAAAAATGTGAGCATAGTCTTTTTATGCTGTATGGAGGAGACATTAATTTATTAGTGAAAATGTATTGTCAAGTGCAGATATTGATCCCACCAGGAGTCGAGCACGGATCTTCTGTTGTCCGAACAGATGCTCTATAGACTGCACCATGGAATCAAATATTGCATTCCTGCCAATTTAACGATATTGTGGCGATCATCGGTCTAATGTTGCGGTACAGTTGGCATGAAGAGTGAAGACGAATGAAACGGAAAGACACACACGCCTTCTCCATTTCGTTCATCTTCACCCTTCGTGCCAATTGTACCGTTAAGGCATTAGTCATGCGGCAAACTCCTCAAAACCTGAAGGGTAAAGATTTACGACGTCCGTGACGGCGACGTCCTGGGGTTGAAGTCTTTGTTGCGATTGTAGCAGGGTTACCCGGGGGAGCGGGGGACTCTAGTCCCATCTCTCGCAGAGTGAATGTTGTGGGAGGTTGGGGTGCGCGTTTCAGAGCATTCCCACATTCATTTATATGGGGAATTGTTGAGTGATTGAGATGATATATGTTGACACTTATAAAAATATTATATTCTTATAGTTTAATTTTCTCTTTAAGACACAAGGCAGTTATTAAAACAAGTTGTCAACTACATTCCTATGCCTATCTCTCCATAATTTTTTTTAATAAAAATATCTCTCTGAATTATTTAAATAAACATGTAACTATAACTTTAATGACAATCAATAAATACAATTGGTTTTATTTTTAAATATTTACAAGGCTAGTAGACGGTTTGGAGGCCCTCTTCCCAAATGTATATCAATATCTCAAACTGTCAGGTAAAAATAAAATATGATATTTACGAAAATAAAATGTTTATTACGTAGACCTTCGGGGCTCTTTCGAAACTTTCAGGCCACCACGGCCCCCTGTCCACCCACTCCTGTGCACACGCCCTTTATTTCTCTTTAGTCATCGCACTGTTCAAGGTTCTATTAAGAAAACATTAGTTTAAACAACCCATAGACCCTCTACCAGAATAAAATATAATGTTTCTACAATGTACATATGATGAATTTGTTGTTTTAAAGTATATACGTTTGCATTAAATTAATTAGGTATTCTATTTTTTTTATTAAAATTAAACGGCAACAAGTGGTTTTAACAATGAAACGGCGTTTTGATTTCAGTTTTGTATTCTTCTTCTTGGATATCAGTTTTTGGTAATTATGGATGGAAATATTTGGTTACTTGAATGGGTTTGCCTTCGAAACTTATCATTGAGGTTCCCCAGTATACGTTTTGTGTCATCAAATATAATTATATTCATCTGAGATTTTCATGTTTTTTCTACATCTCTCTACAAAAATTAAGATTTTTTCTACATCACCTAGTACCTTAAAGAAGTGTTGCAGTACCCCCATGATACGGCAAAATTTGGGTTAAAAATATGTGCATTGAGGAGTGTTTCTAAAACTTGACACTAACGTCCCTAAGGTTTCTTCAACAATGTGGTAACATATAACATGGTATTCCAAGATATAATGCACACGAGCGACAGGAGACTGTTATTCACATGGACGTTGCTGTGTGCAAGTGAGCATCAGCTTGATTCGAATGCGCCGCTCCTGGAGTCGATGTGTCGATATGTGTGACCGTGGACGAAATTCTTTCCTCACATATTGTTAAAAGACAAATGAGAAGAGTTTACCTTAAGACATGTATGTACACTAGACTAATTTATTGATCATCTTTACTTAGAAGCGAATATTACGTGGTGCAATATACCGCGTACATTGAGTTTGCGTATTTTTCATTTGGCGTTAACCATTTAATGTCAGTGAAAATAAGATAATATAATAATTATTGTAGTATAAATATCCTACCCGTTGCACAAAGCAATGCAGTTTGCCCCTCGGCCCTGCTTCGTATTTTACGATTATTCGAGTGGCTGATTTATTGCAATCCTCACAATATACTCCGTCCAATTACGGTATGAATGATATCATTTATATAACATTTCAATTTCTTCAATGGAATTATCTAGTTTTTCTAAAGCCGAACTATAATGAATTTAAATAAATTTTGCTTGTATATTAAAAATAATGATTTGAATGTGGAAGAGATATGGCATCTGAACAATGAGTTGAATACGAGTCGTTCGTGAAACTATTGATATGAGCGGTGTACCAGAAGAAGTGGGCAACGTGTGCCAAAGAATCTTTTGATTGGCAAACAAACAGTTTACACGTATCTCTAAAAGGACTAAGGAGGTAAGAATCTTACGGGATGATACAACTGCATGGGCTATAGAAATGTATTCATATCAAACTTATTTGTTATCGTTAGGTCAAGTATACATCGTTTCTTCATTTTGTTTAAAGTGTTAAATTGCGTATAAATGGGGGTGTCCCTTTTTGAAAAACGGTTTAAATAGTAGGTTGATTATGGCATTCCGTTCAGGGCCTAATGAAGAAGATGGAATGTGCGCAGAACAGAAAAATATTGTTATTGTCACGAAAAATCCTACTATCTAGTATCTTCCCCTACTTCTCTCAACGTCATTGTAACACCGTTGTGTCTCTCTGAAGAGTGCCATGTACTGCCAAAAAAAGTATTGGTTCTCGGATTTTAGGACAAATCGTTTGTTTAGTCTAATGTATTGTCTATTGTACGCCTAGAATTCTGGTTTCGAGAAAACCAAGCTTGAAAATTTGTAGAGCTGCAGTTACTCTGCTACTGAGAGACATTGGTTGCTTTCTGGAAAAAGGAATCATGCCTCTTATGTAGTCATGCAACCGTTGTACATTAGGTAGATCTGAGATGTCTCCAAAAATTATGTTAACTCAAAAATGACCATGAGCTAACATTCAATGTTTGTTCACTAAGCCAACGTTTCGTTGCATTTCTCTTTCACACTCTCCCCAAATCCAAACGGAGGGTCCAAACGGTGAATCCAAACGGAGGGTCACAATCAAACTACAGATTAGACAAACAATGAATTGAAGCATGATGCAACGTCATTGCGCGAATAGCGCTAGTTGACTGCGCAGCGAGCCGTCACTCACCGTTGGCGTACAGCAGCTGCAGGCGGTACTGGATGCCGTTGTTGGTCTTCTGGCCCTCCGTCTCCTGCAACAACATGAGCGGAGCGGGTGAGCCGCGGAGCCAGGATGCCTGGAAGCCGGGAAGGTAGCCGGAGAGCCGGATCGGGAACTGGAGAACCGTGGAGAACCGGGAAGGGAGCTGGGAAACCGAGAAGGTAGCCAGGGAACCGGGAAGGTAGCCGGTGAGCCAGGAAGGGAATCGAAGAACCGGGAAGGGAGCCGGGGAACGGGGAAATGAGGAGCCGGGGAGCAGGAAAGCGGGTGAACGCGCGCGGGAGGTCGAACGCGCGCTAGGCGGGGCGGGCCGCGCGGGCGGCGCCGGAGCGCGGGTGATGTATGCGTGATAATGACGTGGTGACGCGGCGCGCGCGCGTCGGGCTCCGGCCGAGCCTCGAACTGTGACCCCGCGCGCATCACGCACTGGCGCGCCAGAGCCCACCGGGGTTAGGACGTAAGCCGCAGGGCTAGCCGGCCGCCCCCACCGGCCACCCGTCGCCCCTTCGCCACGCCCCGCCGCGCGCCGCCCCGTCAACACTGCATCAGCGCGTCACCCAACGGCGGGCGCCGGCCAGAGGAGGGCGCCGCTCCCGGGCCAGAGGCCGCTCGCGCCCATGCGCCGACCTGCGTCGCTTCTGGCTAGCAGCCGCCAAAGATCCCATAGTTCCCATTTCCCTAAGGGGTCTAACATATAGGGATTTTTTAAATATTTTCTTAGTTCATTTTTACATGTGGTGGACAATTTACGAATTGATTAGTTGCACTTTTATGAGAATAAAAAGTTGGCATTTTTTTATGATCCATTATCAAATACATTTTTCATTCTGTCTCGTAAACTTGGATAAGAACTCTTTTTTATCCTTGAATTGTACTGTTTAAATGACGAAAAAAATGACAATTAGATTTTTTAAAATGTTTTTATTTTAATTATTTAAGTTACTTGTTTGGACTAGTTTTGAGTTATAATGATAGTGATATACTTTTTCAAATGTTCAATTCGTGCTATAAATAGGTCCTGCACAGTGTGATTGGTTAATTAATTTGGCGTTCTGAGAATAAAAACGAAGCCAGGCCATCAAAACTCTCAAATTGAATAAGTATTGATGAAAAGAAGGAAAAATTTTAGCTGATTTATTAAATCTGTTATTTACAAAATGCCTTAAACCATAATTATAGTAAATTACATAAATTAAATGTTTTATATAATTGCCACTGTCAGTTCTCCAATTGACTAAGTAGAGAATTGACAAATCGTGGCAATACTGCTGTAAAATAATTATAGATTGCAGGTAGTCGTATATTTATTTTTCTTCTCACCGCGAGCAAATGGTCCTCGTGAAAACCTGAATTACTCCCATCTTTAACAATATTTTAACTTGCACTAAATTCTCCTTTTTCGTCGATGCATAGTACAGCTTCCCATAAATTGAGAGGGCAGGCTTCCGCGTCGCAACGTCAGAGGGGGGCAGGGGGCAGTGGAGGAGGAACATGTGGCTCCTGCGCAATGTTCGCGAGGCGCTGGTCATCCTCCAACGCCTTCGCGCGGGTAGCTGCCACCACAACCGCTACCGCTACCACCACCGCCACCAACGCCCCCGTCGCCACCCCCGCTATTGCCGCCTACAATCCTGGAGTCACCACCGCTATTTCCACCTCTTGTAAAGATGCCAACGTCAGTATCGCTTAGTCCACAAACGCCACTATCGCTACGGAAAACTCCACCGCCACTGTTGCAGCAATCGCCTATAACGCCCTTGTCATCACCGCTACCCCTCCCCCACCAATGTTGCAACCTTTCCTCTGCCGCTGAAGCTACTGATATAGCCATGAATGTCGGTGTTGTCATCTCGAATTGCTCAGGCCATTCACCCTGACACCCTCCCACCCAGGAGCAGGCGCAATTATTACCCCGCTACCGGCGCTGTTTCCTTGTTCCTACCTGCCACCGGCCTCTTCGACCTCCCCTTGGCCGCTGGCATTGTCCGCCTTCCGTTACCGCTACCTCTACCACTACTGCAAGAACCAGCACTACCGTTTCTTCATAGAGAATTGATTTATTCTGTCTCGGATCTCAGTGCGATTGTCTGCAGAAGGATAGTACGATCGTATGTGAGGTGCTTGTGGGGAGGATTTTACGTTGAATGAATCTCTTTCTCTCGTCATGAATTTTCTTTCCTTTGTCTATCCTTGTTTACTCGATCAAATGTGACTTTCTTTTCCGCTTCGTCATTAAGCGAACTGCATAATAATAGAACAGATTACAGTATTCTATTTACCCTCGGTTTTTCTTTGCATCTGTGTAAGAGTCCAAACCATTCCTTGGTCATTCTCACACCAACCTCTCGTCTGCATTCATTGCAGACTGGAGCCACTCAGGCCATTCACCCTGACACCCTCCCACCCAGGAGCAAGCTTCGCAATTATTACCCGGCTACCGGCGCTGTTTCCTTGTTCCTACCTGCCACCGGCCTCTTCCAACGCCCCTGGCCGCTGGCATTGTCCGGCTCGCCACCCACAGTCTCCGGCCTCCCGAACCTTTCCTGCCGGGTGGGTTCTCTGCCCGGTCGCCCAGCGCTGCCCGCCCTTTCGCTTGCTGCAACCGCCTCCACTCTCTCGTCCGCGGTCTCCGCTACCCCGGAGCGTGTTTGCGTAGCGCGGCGATGTCGGGATGGCGGCGGCGGCGGCGGCGGCAGCGGCTGTGGCGGGCAAAACGGCGGCGGCGGCGGAGCGGCGGAGGCAGGAGCCGCAGTGGCTGCACGGAACGCCTGCATGATAAATGTTCTTCCCGACTCGCGCCCTAATCTTGTGCATCGGCACCAACACAATTACCGCCGCCGCTCCGGACCCGGCGCCGCCACCCCGCGCGAAAACGCTCTTTATGCAAACCAGCCCTGTCCGAGAACGGCGGCGACGGTGGCAGTGGCAGTGGCGATGGCAACGGCAACGACGGATGAGAAAGGGCGGAGGCCGCTGGGCGGCTGTCACATGGAAGTAGCATAGATGGTAAGGGTGTGAGTGGGAATTATCAGATGCAGTCTTCAACTGATTCTGAAGGAAAGGGGCGGGTTAATAAATGTAGTGGCAGCATAGGTGTTGGCGATATCGGTCTTGATGATATTGCTGACGCAGAAGGAATACAGTGGTTTTCTAAAGCCTTTTCGTGCCATGCGGAGTGGTAGTGAAGATTATTTACAACAACAATGGTGGATACGAAATAAATTGTTTCAGAGATAATAGAATCGGAGGGGATATCGGAGTAGTATATTTGAGAATTAACGATGACTGAGATGAAATATACGGGAATCATAGGGTATGTGAGGCGACAACTGGAACGGACAAAAAGGACAATACAACTCAAGAGACCGGTTCAATAAATAATGCGAGAGTTCCAAGACAATGGTTGAAAAGGCGTTCGTTGCACACCAAGAAAAACAAAAAGTGTTTCAACAGGGAACAAATTCGGATGCCACGGTCTGTGAACCTGTCACGAACTGAAGTGCCACTAGCATCCAGTGGCCGCCGGCGGAGCAGGGAGTAGTGAACCCGTGGGAGCAGCAACTGCGGCAAGGGGTGAATCGTTGGCGTAGTAACGGCAGACACGTCGGGAGTAGTGGCAGGCGTGTCGGAGGCAGCGGGTAGTTGGAGCGGCCAAGCGCGCCGGCTCGGCAGCCATGCTGGCAGCGGGGGCCGCGGTTGCGCGGGCGGCAGCGGGACACGGCCAAGCGTGCGGGTGGTCAACGACGCGGTCTCCTAGCCCGCGGCGACGCTGGCGTCGCGAACTGCGACTGTGGCGGCGGCGGCGGCGGCGGCAGAGGGCTAAGGGGCCCTAAATGTTTACATGTTGACGGCGGCGGCTGGCGGTCGGGGCGACGGCAGCGGCGGCGTGCGTTCACGCGTGCTACGCTCTGCGCTCTGCCGCCCGCTACCTGGCGCGGGGACGCCAGCCGTGACGCGGCCCGACAGCGCGGCACATAGCGGGACGCCGCTCAGCGCCCGTGGACGGCAAGCGCTTGGGACGGCCGCCGTGGGCCTCGCGGAGGGCCAGGGGAGGGGACGCACGCCACTGCTCGGCATAGCGAGGTGGGTGGCGCAGCGTGGGGACAGTAGCGGGGCTCTGCGCAGCGCTGCGCGGCGGGACAGGACGGCGCAGGACAGGACGGCGACGGGGCGACGCGACGCGACGCGGCGGGGCGTGCACGGGCCTGGGACGGGAGGGGAGACGTGCGGCGGGCGCGTCTGATTGCGCTGCCATTGATTGTGTATTAGCGTGCGGTAATCGCAGCGGGCGCCATTGACGGAGGCGGTCGCCAATCAGGTTAAATACTAATAACTGCCCCGCTGTGACGCGCCGCATAGCCCCGCGCCGCTGGCACTGCCGCCGCCGCCGCCGCCACTTCGGCCGCTGGAACCCCGTTCCGCCCTCGCCCTTCCCCTCCCCGCCACATCCCGCCCCGCCACGCCACGCCACGCTCCGACACGCCACACCACGCCACGCCACGCCACGCCACGCCACGCCACGCCACGCCACGCCACGCCACGCCACGCCACGCCACGCCTGACCCCATCCACGCTCCCACCTACCATTTTTATTGTTGACCGCTTGTTGCTGGCGCTCGCCGGTTATCTGTCGAGTGTTGCGCGCGTAGTGGACAGAAGTGGGCCGTGTTTTAACCCGAAATGAAAATATATGCGATCAGGATTAATACACATATTGGCGACTCGCGGTTTGAAATACGTATTAAAAAACAAAACAAGTATCTTTCGATTAGCAGCGGTTGTACTCTAGTTGAGTTGTAAATGTATGCAGGGTCATTACCTATTTTAAATACATTGTTTTTTTTAAATTGCTTCTCGTGCATTGACCGTTGCATGAACCGGTGAAAGATAGCAATATTAGGATTATAAAGTAAATTTCGTGGTTGATTCTTTCGTACACGTGTTCAATTCGTACAACTGAGAGGGTGCCATTATAATACTAACTTGCATCCCAACAAATATTACTGTCTCGTGTTGAGGTATATACGGAGAATAGACAAAGTAATGCTGTAATAAAATAATGTAATACTGCGAGAGTTTAATTTAGTTTTTCAGAATATGAATAGTTTTCGTGTAATTTTCAAATAAATCACGGCAGTTCATCATAAACCTCGGAACAGGATTTTCTTAAACACTGATACTTTTTCTTTGAACTTAATGAAAGGATAGAGCGTGGTGTACTAAATTATTTGACACAAGTACCACTTCGACTTTAATATTAAAAACTTTGAATTTTCAATAATTAAACATTTGTATCTTTTAATATTGCGCATGATTTACGTCATGCACTTGTAAAGAGAAGGTTCGATTACCAGGATAGTCATTTTTTTGGTCGAATAGAAAATGTGCGAAAATAAATGTGGTATAAGAGTGCGAAAATAAAATAAAAGAATTAGAATGATAATAATTGCAAATTTTATAATAATGCGTCACCTATGCGAATACGAGAAAGTATATGCTGCTTTAGCTATACTATTTTTTAAAAGTAAATCTATATTGCTTTCATAGTCTTTAACAGTCTATTCCTGCGAGCTGAATGTACAGGCTCTGAGTGGCAACAGCTGAACGGAGTTGTGGAGTCGCTTCATAAAATGTTAATCTGCGAAGAATGTATGCACGAGTTAGCAGTAACGAGTGATGGGAACATGATGGGTGGCCTTGATGTCGTTTACGTGCTATTTGTTTATTTGTGTGTTGTACCTGCGGACCTCCGCATCAAAATGCAGTGTGATCGCAACGCGACATTCAGTGAATTTGCAAATCACTTCTAAATTGACATGCATTGCAGATGAGCTGTGTGGACAAATTTTATTTGTACATTTCAGTGCCAATGATTGGATCTAGTTGAAACACGACCCTACATGACAGCCTTTCAGAAAACGGTACAAAGAGAAAGAAAAATAATAAAAGAAAATTCAAGAAGTGTACAATAAAAATAATAGAATATATATGATCCGATGATATATTTGCATGGTACCAATGGCAACAATGTTATGTACGAGTAATGTAGCTTTTTAGCCGTTGATAAAAATACATGATAATAAATTGATAATCAGAAAAATCAATATTTGTGAATATAAAAAAATTTAATTTTTTCAGACATACGTGAGAAATTCATGCATTTTTTCCTTAGTTGAACGGCAGTTTCAAAGACAATTACGGAAAATTAACGCCGTGAGACGTATTGATTTTCTAGACATGTGAGACATAAGGTACAATGACATGCGATGCACATTGGAGAAGTAAAGGTTGGAATTAAAGTCGGCTCAAAATGGATAGGAAGCAATTGGAAAGAAATAAAAGTAAAATTGAAAATAATGTCCGAAACAATGCAACCATGATAAAAATAAACTGAACATATTCCCAGAACGAAAACGAAGTGAAAGAAATAACGTAAATATACATCAGACCTGCAAGGAAAATATAAAGAAAGATAAAGGAAACTGCAGTGAAAAAATGACAAAAAATACGCATAAAAAGGATAAAGGCACTATTGTAATGAGAATAAATAAAAGGGATGGAGGCTGATAAAACATGAAGAATAATACTGAGAGTAGGGAAAATGGCTGAAGAGAAAGGAGGAAAAGTTACTAAAGAAAGTTGTGGGGAAAATATGAAAGATGGAGAAGAGGGAAAAACTAAAGATACGAAAGAAGGAGGAGGGCAAGACGAAAAGGAGGAGAAAAAGGAGGAGAAGAAGAAGTGAGGAGGAGGAGAAGAAGAAGTGAGGAGGAGAAGAAGAAGTGAGGAGGAGAAGAAGAAGTGAGGAGGAGGAGGAGAAGAAGAAGAAGTGAGGAGGAGGAGAAGAAAAAGAAGAAGTGAGGAGGAGGAGGAGAAGAAGAAGTAAGGAGGAGAAGAAGAAGTGAGGAGGAGGAGAAGAAGAAGAAGTGAGGAGGAGGAGGAGAAGAAGAAGTGAGGAGGAGGAGGAGGAGGAGAAGAAGAAGTGAGGAGAAGAAGAAGAAGAAGAAGAAGAAGTGAGGAGGAGGAGAAGAAGAAGAAGTGAGGAGGAGGAGAAGAAGAAGTGAGGAGGAGGAGAAGAAGAAGTGAGGAGGAGGAGAAGAAGAAGTGAGGAGGAGGAGGAGAAGAAGAAGAAGTGAGGAGGAGGAGGAGAAGAAGAAGAAGTGAGGAGGAGGAGGAGAAGAAGAAGAAGTGAGGAGGAGGAGAAGAAGAAGTGAGGAGGAGGAGGAGAAGAAGAAGAAGTGAGGAGGAGAAGAAGAAGTAAGGAGGAGAAGAAGAAGTGAGGAGGAGGAGGAGAAGAAGAAGAAGTGAGGAGGAGAAGAAGAAGTAAGGAGGAGAAGAAGAAGTGAGGAGGAGGAGGAGAAGAAGAAGTGAGGAGGAGGAGAAGAAGAAGAAGTGAGGAGGAGGAGAAGAAGAAGTAAGGAGGAGAAGAAGAAGTGAGGAGGAGGAGGAGAAGAAGAAGTGAGGAGGAGGAGGAGAAGAAGAAGAAGTGAGGAGGAGGAGAAGAAGAAGAAGAAGTGAGGAGGAGGAGAAGAAGAAGAAGAAGTGAGGAGGAGGAGGAGAAGAAGAAGTGAGGAGGAGGAGAAGAAGAAGAAGAAGTGAGGAGGAGAAGAAGAAGAAGAAGTGAGGAGGAGGAGAAGAAGAAGAAGAAGTGAGGAGGAGAAGAAGAAGAAGAAGTGAGGAGGAGAAGAAGAAGAAGAAGTGAGGAGGAGGAGAAGAAGAAGAAGTGAGGAGGAGGAGAAGAAGAAGAAGAAAAGAAGTAAGGAGCAGAAAGAGGAACAACAATGCGGCGATATCGGAGAGTGCATTGGAGCGCGTAAGCGGCGGCAGTGCGCCTCCTTACCTGGTCCTTCTCGATGAAGCCGATGAAGGCGGTGCGCTCGATCTCGATGGGCTGGCCTGCGCGGTCGTACAGCGCGATCACGAAGTGGAAGAAGTTGCTTTTGCGCAGGTTACTAGGGGGCTGCTTTTCGAAGTGGGCCCTCCCGATGCCCACGCTGCAACACAAGCACAAGCACAAGCACGTTTACTTCAGGTTCACGTTAGGTTTTTAACCAAGATTTATTATAATACTCGTATACAATACTTCCCGATATGCCTACAATGGGATACAATATTCGTTTCATACCGACCCTCAGATGACAAGGTTCCTTCTAACATTTCAGTCGTTTCAAGTAAAACGATGTTATAGGTACATCTCGCCACATAAAGTAGTGATTTTTACAAGTAGTTATTTACTCAAAGATTGCAGCAGGAGTATTTTGTACTTATAGCAGAAGTCAGATAAAACCTTATCACATTAACTCATACAATATTGAAACATTTACAACATCTACAATATTGAACAGGGGTACATCCAGACTTTTTTGCGGAAGGCGGGAGAGTGAAGGTAAATATTGCACAGGCGATTTAATTTCTTTCTTATATTGAATTTTTCGTAATCCTAAATATAAATGTTTTTCATTTGTTGAATTATAGTTAATATTCGGAAGACAACAATTGATATTAAATGACATTCGTTAGCATATAAATTTAGTAAAAGCTGTATTTTTAATACGCAATCATAGGCTTGTAGGGCGTATGCCCGGGCAATCGCACACCTTGAAACGTACGCATGTGGAGGCTATAACTCGATGATTAGAGGCAAGCTACCGGAGCAAAAATGTAAAGGTACTGTCAGGTTCACCTAAATCCACTGTCAATTAGTAAAAACAACCTAAAGTATCTATAGATTTATTACGAGGGGCGTTGTCAAAGAACAAAATTATTTCGTGGAAACAAATAAATGAGTAAAGGATGTAATACAAATACGTCCGACAAGGGAGGACAACCCTGAAGTGATAAGACCGAGCTCCTTGCTCCCATGGCAGAGTATTGGAAATTGGGCAGCGCGCATGTTCGTGTGATTTTTGGGATCACAGTGGGCCTAATCATCGATATGGTCCATGATGCTGTTGGATCCTGTGAACGCAGTGTGTCAAAACAACTTTAAAAATGTCAGAGAAAGTAAATTTGATTCCTTCATTGGACAAACCTGTGGCAATAATCGCAGAAAAACCCAAACTTGCATTCGGTATCGCTTTCAGTGTTTCTCTAAAATCGGTTTGCAGTTCCTCAGAGGGCAGCGGTTTGAGTATCTATTACGAATAATAAAGGAAATGTTCAAATGAAAAAAAGAATTAGTATTAATGAAATTAAAGCTTGTGTGAAATTAAAGCTCATTGCAATGAATTGGGAGTTTGAAATCTGGGGGTTTGATTTCGTTCCGTCATATTTGGGAAGCTTCCTCTAGTTACTTATAAAACTAGGAACTGCAGAGATAAGATTGACTTTTCACTCGGCGAATTAAAGATCTCCCTTACCAACCAATAATTTGTCTGGATCGTGAAATCCTAGATCATCTTGAAGTTTTTGACCACCTAGTCTGACGTGCGTTTCCAACATTGATCAACTACCTGCATACATTCAGTACAGATTCCAGTGTCATGATTTTCTAAAACTGATAAAAATGTCAGATAATCAAGAATTCTCCAGAAATCTCAAATTGAGTGCCAGCTACATGCCAGCTAAGCATGAATTATACTTCCAGATATTCATTATAATATGATGTAGACTATTATAGTATGAGTTTTATTATTATTATTATTATTATTATTATTATTATTATTATTATTATTATTATTATTATCAATATTATTATGCCAGCGACTGTCCTTAGGCATTGTGTGAGGCAGTGCCCGCCTTGAATGCACCGGTACGTGCAGGGAGCTCCTCGAGTGAGGAGCGTTGACGTGCAAACATTCCTGTGCAACGGCACTTACAATGTGGCTTCGTAGAAGCGCGAAGCCATGCGTTAGACGGGGCGTGCCCACCTTGTGTTTGCGACGTCCACTGTTCTACTCCCGGGTGTTTCGCCATTGTTCCTCCGGCCACTACCGGGCGAACGTGGGCTATCTCCCCACCTTCGTGTACTCTACACCCAGTGTACACTTGTGTTCTCCGTCCCACAAAGGAAGTAGAGACCCTCAATAGGTGTGTACCGAACTCAAACCCTGATTGAAAGGGTTAAAAAAGGCCAGTAGCTGACATAAAGTATCGTTTTTATGTTCTTCTGTATTTTTTTTTATCCCAGTGAAGACACTATTTGGCAAAAGGGTTTGGAAATAAATCTTTAAAGTATGAAAGAATACAAATTAATCGATTTTCGAAGAGGAAATTCTCGTAAATGGATTATTTCGTTCTCCTTGATCTTTTATTACACACGCAGAAAAGTCTTGAAGGGCAGTTGTAGTCTTTGAGAGCGCTGCAGTGTACTACGTCCAACGTTGATCGAATGAGTCCTAAAACTCCGCGATACGACGAAAACAAGTCGTCTTGAAGCTCACTTGTCATCCTGTTAAGTGCAAGCGCATCTTTTCTAGCACGAATAGGGCCGTAAAACACTCGTGGACGCTTAAACACCTCCCCGGCGACTAAAGTCGAGTGCCTAATCACTTCAGCAACCACTGCTCCGGCTTCCCTCTACTCTGCACATTCTGGCGCGCATTTGTCATTTCGGCAGTTCGACATTAACCGTTCGATGCGCTCTCCGGGTAACAAATCTGTACGCGGACATGCCAGTCTCCCCACTAATTCGGGGAAAAGCATTGGAGCCTCACGGGCCGGAGAGGGGAGGGGCAGCACAGGGGCGATGGCTACGAGGCGGCGGCGGCGGCGATTCGGCTAGCGCAGACATACGGGGTCAGAGTACGCAGGACTGCGAGGTAGATGGGAAAGGGGGCACGTTACAGCCCCGAAAGTGAACTTTTTCACACGGATCGGAGTCTGGGGTGAGAGACTGGTGGGATAGGAAGAGATAAGGGTCTAGACAGCAACTGGCAGAACTGTACAAGAAAAAGACACCGAATTCGAAGAGAAACGAAAAAGAACATATGAAATATAAATAGTGCCAATGAATATAATGTATCAATAAATGACGGAAGCGAAGGAAAGCGAAACGTAAAAACAGGAAAAAAATATGACTAGCACAAATACAAATTATACAGGCCTGGGAGCAGAGCAAAATGCTTAGATTTCTACAAAGTATGTTGTTTGATAAAAGTAAAAAATCTTGGAAAAAACAAGCGGTTCTGAAACAAGAAATAAAGCCTCAAGAGAGTGGATATCCGGGAATCAAAAAGTCTAGAAGGAAGTACGACATATGTACGACAAAGCTCGGGATATCGTAGGAAGAGACGAAGGTAACGCTACAACGAGAACGGAAATGAACACTTGAGTGAGAACTGGAATGGCGACGTGACCAGGAAAAAGAATGGAACGGAGAGAAGTCGAGACAGAAGGCTGAGAAGGGCGGCGGAAGCAGGACGGGAGGTTAGGGAGGAGGGTGGAACGGGTACAGGAGTGGAACGGGGACGAGGGCCGGGGTGAGATCGGGGAACGGGCCGGTGGGGGAGGGGGTGGCAAGAGGGGGCGGGGCGAGGAACCGCGAGGCGAGCTGCCGAAGGGGAAGACCGCGGCTCCACGTGACTCATTGGTAATGGAATTGCGCGGGCGCGGAGCGGCCGGCGTCGGCGGGCACGGAGGCGAGCGGGGCGGAGCGGGGCGCGGCGGTGGAGGGGGAGGGGAAGGCGCGCGGCGTCTATGCCGGTGCGGACACCTGGGCCTCCGCACGCGCTCCATCTTTCTCCGATAAATACGCCAACCGCGAACGCCGACCGCATCGCAAGCGCCGCGATGCGTCACCGTGACACTGTATCTGGCGCCATCAATTTTACAGCGGATATCCCGCGTCCCGCAGCCGCCCCGCCTGCCCCCACCCCGCCCCTTCACCTCTTCTTCCCCTCCCCCGCCCATCCCCTCCGGGCCCCTCGGGCCCTTTTCTTTTCTCTTTTCATTTTATTCCGAGGAGAAATGATCGATAAGACGACGCAGAGGCGGTGGCGGTGGTGGCCACCGGGCTGCCGCCATGAACTCCCCCGTAGACGAACCCGCGAGCGCGCCGCACACGGGTTTATCGCAGAATCAAATTTGCATGGAGGAAGCACGCCGCGCCCTAAGTAATTATGAGCTCCCCCCACCCCCGGCGCCGTCGTCGCAAGTGCTGCAACGCGGCCGGTCAACGCGGGCCTAACCGTCGAAACGACGCGGTGCGGTAGCCAATGCTCGCGTTGGTGCAGTTGCGGCACCATTCCCCGCCGGCGTCCTTCACTACTAACGGTGTGGCAGTGGTAATATTCTTAGCGACGGGAATAAATATTCCTGGTTTCCACAATACACCAAGTTCAAGTTTTAAAAAGTTCATTCGGCTCTATTACTATATTTTTTACCTTTCTTAGCGATATATTTTTATCTACTTATTTATTTAAAGTTTATAGCGGTATATTTTTTGAAACTTTAAAGATTTGAAGAACTGTCTCATATAAAACTATTTTATTGCAATTACGAAATAAAACAAAACCAATCGGACGAACATAATAAAATATTATCGACTCTTAAGACAGAAGTTTAAAGTCTATTTACAGATGTTTAGCATCTAATCGTGTTGGGCGAGATGCTTTTATGTCCTTGAATTTGTATTCGTGGAATTAGATGTAAATCTATAATCTTTGAAGTTTGAATAATATGACTTTTCAGTAATATAATTGTATTTCCTTATAGAGCTTCCTGCTCTCTCTGATTCTTAGATGTTAATGACATTTCTTAATATTGAAATATAAGGATATTAAAAATCAATAAATATTGTCACCCCACTACAAATATTTCCACAGGGAATTCATTTTCTTTTAGGGAGGAAAATTTTATGTCTACAGAGAATACAAATAGAGAAGTCAGTCGATACCCCGCAAATCTGACAGGGTATATTCCAATGTGTTCTGTTGTGTTTATTCCTGAAGATGAAATTTCAATAAAGTGTTTAAGTAAATGGAATGAATATGTATATTTTTGTCAGTTACATGAAATAATGTGAAAATGTCAAAATTTTTTTTTAATGTCACAACTTTGGGAAAAATGATAATTTTAATTATTGTTCATTTTTAATTATTTTAATTACACCAGAGAGACGGAAATGTGCGCGACTGAATACTGGAAGAGTGACTATACATTTCAGTTATGAAACTTTTCAGGTGTTCTCCTGCTCAGGTGATTCATTAAATATTATCTGTTGTCAGTTATATGTGACGTAAAAATAATATGATGTTAATGATTGAGAATATCGGAGATTTTTCGGAATGGAGTTCCAATTCTTGGGTTGGAAGTCCAATTAGTGTTGTATTTACTCGTACGTATATACACGAGTACCTGTCATATGTTATTGGAAAGAATGGCTAGGTCCTAGCTTTAAGATCATCATGTTTTGTGATTGACAGTTGGTAGAAGTCAAAAAAGAAAGTAATTTAAAATAGCAGATGTTATTTTTATGTCAAGATTTGCATTGGAATATTCTCGAGTTCCTGCGGATTGTTATTTGGAAGAATGCCGAGGTCTTAGCTTCAAGAAGGTGACCGTGTCACATGATCCACTGTTGGTCGAAATCGAAAAACAAATCAAGTAAAAAAAATCAAATGTCGCTTGTTCTACAGAGATTTGCCTACTATAATGACCATGATAAGGAAACACTTTCGTATTTTCTGCGCCAAAACGCGTTGCATGCAAATACACCGTCCAGTTGCAGAACGTGGGCGCGCGGAGAGTGCAGATTGGACGTTTCGCGCAGCGGCCGAAGAGGGTCCGGTGTCACTTTCGGAAGAGCATGCAAATGCCCGCGCGCTCGTATCGCGCGGCCAGGCAGGGAGTATTCCCCACGAGTGTGCGGGCGTGTCCGTAGGCGCGTCCGACGCGACGCGACGCGATGCGACGCGACCCGACCCGACGCGTTCGAGTTATCTACGCAGCCCAACGGCCAAGTATGACTAACGTGACAGCCCGTGGAAGTCCGCCGACATCGGCGACGGGGGTGGGACGTCTGGGACAAACGCTGCACTGCGCCTGAAATCTCCGGGTTCTGCCGAGCTCTTCCCGTCACCGGTGCTCACGACCAGCGTTGGTTGAACGTTCCCTCCTGACACTGTAACTCCCGTCACGTCGGGAACCTGATGGTTCGCGAGAGGTGCAACGTCCACATTCAATTCAGTTCAAATGGAAATGAAGTTCGTGTTTGCCGACTAAGTTTTGATAGTTATCAGAACATTTTTAAATAATGGATTAGGGTCAATCTAAAGATATTTTGCACTTCTTTATGAATATAAGAATCATAATAATCCATGATCTACAATGTACTATATGAAACGAAAAATACTTCGAAAACTTCTCATGTATTTTAGTTAAATAAACAAATTGCCGATTAAATGTGTAATTTCAATATGTGGAATGTGAAAGCTTAAAAAATAAATTTCTCGAAATTATGAAATCATTGAAGTATCAATTATTGTACACCGTGTGTTTATAGAAGTTTAAGGAGAATGAACTAAGTATTAAATATCAATAATTCACAAATATTAGTTTTGCCGTAGCAATTCATATTCTTAATGTTTACACGTGACCTGTGGTTCAAAGATCTACATATAATGCAAGATAAGCCCCTTGTTCCTGAACCATTCGGAACTTTTTTCGGAGAATTCGATCGCAAAACACGTCACTCGCACAAAAAACGGAGACGTTCCGATCTCCGTGACTCGGTAGGCGCGCGACGCACGACGCCAGATGCGTATCGCCCTTTGCGCGTCGCATGCGCGCGGGAGAGGGAGAGGGCGAGGGCGGCAAGGACGGCAAGGGCGACAGGGGTAACGGGCGTGGCGGAGGCGACGGCTTTGGCAGCGACAGAGGCGCGAGGGAGCAAATTACAATTAATACCCGGCGGCCGCGGACGTCACTTCCTGTTTGCGGTTCGATCGCGTCGACCCACTTGGCGGCGTACTGCTGTCGCGCCCCTCGCCCTCCCGCCCACGCCCCCCCACCTCCCCCGAACCGCACCTGATCGCGCACCCGCTCCTCCTATTGTGCATTCGCCACCCGACCGCATGGCGTAATAATGTGTCGTTGACCGGGAGGGTTCGAGTCATGACTGTGACGAATTTTGAACTCTGCCTTCAGAGTTGTGTCGGATTCAACTGCTATCCGGAGAAGAATTCTAGCGGTCGACTGCTCCGATTGGTAGTTTTCTGTCGTTTCTCCGATCAATACCATGCGAATGCTGGAGCAAACTCCTAACAAACGGACCACGGGCACAGCACGATTTTTGCTTTCTCATATATTTTCTCCTTACACACACCCATACACACATGATCATCTGTGCCACACATATCGGGAGCATATATCTTGACTCAGCTGGTGTAGTGTCCGGAGGAGGAGATCCTTAGAGAGAGAAAAACTTACAAATCGACGTAGAGGTCGGCACTGAATTTCACTTTCCAGTGGGGAACCGGCAGATTTAGCTTAAAAGTAGCATAATCTTTGTTTGCGCGACTCTAGTCGCAGTGTCCTTTTGAGGGATCCACCTGGGGAAGATCCGCGTATCGTCGTCTAGGTCGGCGCCAATTTTGCCCCCAGAATTAATTCTCACTCACTCACGCGACTCTGGCGTACGATGATATTGTTTTAAATTACGTATAGATGATATTGTTTTAAATTACAAATAACCTATTGTCATTTGACCTATTGTCACTTGAGATTGTCAAGGATATATTGCGTTTTTTTACATTGATATGTTGCATGATTATATCAAGTTACGCGGGCGATGTATTTAACATGATCATTACATTGTTAACATTTCTGTCTTTGTGACTCATGTTTCAAGACGACTCTCATGTTGTAAAATAATGGGAATTTTTTGAATGATAAATCGTAATACGAAGCTATTTTCTTTTCCAAACGTCTGTATGATACGTACGATCATTAAATAATCGAGAATAGGAATACGTATTCAAATTGAGTACAGAATAATATATTCATGGTCATTTACACTAAAATTACCCTTTCATAGTATATAAATACATTTTTCCTTATGCTCTTCAGCAACGCCGTCTTTGCCGTCCTAAACCATTACATTGCCCATTTCTCAGTGATTGTACGAATTTTTCTCTCCGCGAAGCCAAATGCATTATGCAAACTTAGCTCACAAAGGTCTCCCAGAAGCCGTCTCAGAAGGAATTGCGAAGTATCGACAACACGTATGCCGCATTACATTGCCAGCAAGAAATGATGTTAAAAAGACCTTGTTTCACCCAGCCTTCTTTCCGTAGTTGAATAACAAATAGAGCGAATCTGAGATGTTATTTGAGCATTTGTTTCCCTTTCTCGGTACTCTTTAAAAGAGAATCGGGCTGTGAAAGTAAATATTCAGAAGAGTACGCTCTGATGTGGTGGCAAAGCAGCCCGAAGTAGCGCGTAAATGTTAGAGGTCTTTCTTGCAGCAGGTATTGTTTAGGGGCGAGAGTTCCTGGCTTTCGCGAGCGGGTTTAGAGCGACACAAACGTTCCTGCGCGGCGGCGGCCGATTCCGAGGCGGCGGAGAAAGGCTGCGTAAAGCCGAGAGGGCGGCAAGGAGGGAGGCGAGGATGGCGGAGGCGGGACGGGCGGGGCGGAGCGGGGCGTAGCGGGGCAGCGGCAGCGGCAGCGGCGGCGGCGGCGGCGGCGGCGGCGGCGGCGGCGGGGAAGAGACGGGTGAAGGAACGCTACAACCGGGAGAGGGAGGTATTATACGAGCGTAAACAAGCGGTGCCGGAGACGACCTGAGCGATGGTCGCCAGCTGCCGCCGCAGCCTCAGTCTCAGCCCCCTCCTCCTCCTCCTCCTTTTCTTCCGCGTCCTCCACCTCCGCCGCCGCCGCTGTCGTCATCGTTGTCGCTGTCGTCGTGGTCGTGGAGTTTCCGCATCTCCGTCTTCCGCGATCTCCGCTTCCGCTCGCGTCCCTGCCCCCGCCCCTCTGACGCCTTTCCGAAGTGCGCGGGGGCGTGTCTCTTTTACGTCGCCGCCCTCGGAACGGATTTCAGCCACGTGAGAACCATTCTCTCTTTAGGTTCCTGCATACTGTTATGGAAACATCAATAAAGAGACGGAAGAAGTTTTACACAAGTGAGGAAGTCAACTGCTGCGTTCACGACGATAGCTATTAATACACGTTCCGCGTTTACAGTAAAATAAAAATAACTTTTATTTTGTATGTGGTGTTCTCTCTCCCACTGGTTTTAAAATTGAAAAGTGATGGGTGTAGTAAACGCATTTTCTTGATAACTGTAATATTTCAGAAATATTATTTACGAGACTTGCACGTGTACAGAAATGAGTGAACCTCTTGAAAAAGCCTTCATGAAATCTCACATCAGTACCATTATCTTTTACGTAGAATCGTTGTAGTATTAGCGTATTATGATTGTCTAAAGGACTACACAAAAAATCCAATTTAAAATGTAACCTGGAAATATTTATTTTTAAATTTAAGTTACTATATTTTACAAGAATATAATTCTTATTTCAGACAAATAAATCGACATTTCCTCTCAGTGATGCAAATTTGCTTTTTAAAATTCCACCAAAGAATTGAAGTATATAGGATAAGAGAAGGAAAATATGTTAGTGTTTGTGCAGAGAGTACACGTTGTTGTTGTTGTTGTTTGTGTTACAGCTTTGGATTTCAGCGTTATGTGCAAAAGTGATTTATGGTACTTGTGATGCATTACGACCAGGAGTAGCATCTCGCTAGATCTCTTGCGGGAAGGAAAAGAAGGTTGCAAATTCAAAATACTTTCCGCCAAAAATCTATGATGGACATTTTTGGTAGTTGAACTTCTGGAAACGTTTCTCAATTAATTTTTCAGTTATCGTTTTCACTCATCACTCATTCTTTTCATCAATATCTCTCAGCAATATCCAACGCTTTTGAGCGAAACAGAAAGTATGTTTATTTTATTGGTTATTCGTAGGTCATTACATATAAATGGAATATAAATCAAATTAAACTCGAATAAAATATTTATAGACAGTTTTCTATAGAGAGCAACAAAATTCAAAACATTATATACAACATAATATACTTGAATCTGCAGATGTGTGTTTTAATCCGGAACGCATATTTTGTTTTCTCTCGCTCTGAATTACTTCTACTTTGAAACGTGCTTTTACAAATTAGACAAAATAAAAACCAAACAGAAAGACCAAAAGAAGTACATTAGACATTATTAAGATTTCCCTGCATCGAGATTTGAAAATTGCTCTTGACATTGTTTCTTGTATATGAAATGCATAAATGTCATGTATGAATGATGTGTACAAAATGGTATTCAAAATGTAATTCATTTCATTAAGAAAAACGTTTGTTAAACTTTATTCATACACTCTGCGAATCCGTTATATCTTGATGGAAAAACGGTGCAGTAAGTGACCCGTGATTTTAAGTAAATCCCTTTGGTTCGCTGTTGTAAACTGGGTAGTGATTCTAATTACATTGATGGCGTTGAAAACACGAGAAATGAGAAATGCTTAAGAGCGAGATTTCCCCATTTATATAATTCATAGTTCCTTACAGTCCTTAAATCATCCATAAACGCACAGAATCGTAACAACATATGAAGGTTGAGCTCCGGACCCCAAGAGCCTACGTCCAAAGAAACTGCCCCTGCAGCTAGGCTAGCGGGAGGCGTCGTCGAAGGCGCCCTGAGCGCCGCGCCGCTGCAAACGCTGCTCGGGTAACAAATCTCGGCGGCCCGGGGGCGAGCCTCGGCGAGGGTGGGGGCGAGCGCGGGCCAGGCGGTGGGGTGGCGGGGAGGGCCACGGGGACGCGCAGGCCGCGGGGCTCGCGGCGCTCGCCGTGACGTGGGGACGGGGCGGGCCGCGCCGGCCGGAGGCGTTCGCGGGGGCGGGGCGGGGACGGCTCGCGTGGGCGGGAGGTGGCCGAGCCCCGCGGCGCTCCGAGCCGCACAGCGCCGCCACTTTACTCTTTCATGGCGCAATATATCGGAGGTCCATTGTACGCCAGTCCAATTACGCCATCTGAATTTCGGTCAACCCCCGTGAAAAAACAATAAACAAAAGTTTCGATCATTATTACATTGTAGACCGGAATGATTAAGTTGCGCGCTAATATACCCCGTTCGGGGCTCTCCCGCTTCAATTTTTTTCCGAGCCAATTTTCTGACCAATAAAATTCGTTAGCTTAAAAATTCCAATACCGAGTAAACAATCATATCTGTAAAAAAAATATCCACCGCAAATGAAAAATTCATCTTGACGTAGGATGCCAAAGTGCGCGGGGTACCTGGCTCCCTAGTGGATTTTTTAAAATGTATTTGATCGCTCGCGTGATGCAAAGGCTTCACAATTAAACAGCGCTTGGCTTCTAATTAATAACACTCGAGGATCGGGCTCCGTGGCGCTGCCTTGCGGCGGAACCAATAACCCTTTCGATAATGTATAGGCTATACCCTAGCAATCAGGCTTCTCATAATTGGTGTTATTGTGCGTGTGCACGATACACAGGGGCCAATGAAAAGCGCTCAGTGCCTCGGGAAACAAATTCATCGAGATAGCGTGGCGGAGGCAGTGGCGGAGGTGGAGGCGGCCCGCAGCGGCGAGGCTGGAGCGGAGCGGAATGGAGCGGGGCAGGCGCGACGGAGGCAGACGCAGCGGCAGCGGGGGCGAGGGCTTGGGCGAGGGCGAGGGCGGCCAGTGCGGCGAGCAGGGGGCGCGGGCGCGGGAAGGGCGGAGCGGGAAGGCGGCGCGGGGTGGAGAGGGCGAGACGTGGCGCATGCGCCCCGCTCACGCGCGCGCGCCCATTCTCGCACCGGCGCGGCAGCCACCGTCGCCGCCGCCGCTGCCGCCTCCGTGGCTGCCTCCGCCGCCAGCGCTTTCGCGGCCACCCCTCGGCGACGCCACCACTTTCGGCGCGGTGCCACCGCCGCGGCGTCGTCGCACGTGTGGAGGCTGGCCGCGCTCCGGTCGCGCTCTGGCCGCGCGCGCCGCCCGCCGGCCCCGCGCGCTCGCCCCTGCCCGGGAAGGAGACGGCCGTCTCGGCGAAGATAAAATGGTGGTGGGTCCATCGTGTCTTTAACATCGTGAAATGTAATCCCGCCCGTAATAGTTTCTATTCGATAATAATGACGGTAATTAAATTAATTAAACATTTAAAGGGTCAGTTAACTGTTACGACTAATGTGATTGTAAAAGTAATATAATATAATAATAAGTTGGAAAAGAGATCAGTAAGCAATAAGTAAGTTGTGAAGGAGATAACTAAAAGTATGTAAATCCATAAATCTACTATCTTCTGTAATTTTCGACTTTTTTTAGAATCAAATTAATACCTTAGACTGAATGTACGCTCTTGGTAAATTAATTACCAAGATTGTCCGTTTCCGTGGAAGGGATCTCTAATTAATGTGTATATCACTATTAACACATAATTCTTTTTTAATGACTATTTTATTCTCATTCTGCTGACTTAATAAATAGTTGATAAATTGATTTAAAATAAATCAGAATAAAAGTTGTAATATTCATTGTTTACAGTGATATATAATTTATTTGACTATCTTATTTCAGTATTTAACAAACGAATCTTGATAATATATTGGCTAAACGAAAAACTTGTACACTGGTCTGCCAGGTACGTGTAGAATTTTCCTTTATATGAAAAATTATATTCCAAATGAATATTATATTTAATTAATTTTCTCATTTACTCGTAAAAATTAATAATTGTCGCTCTAAAGATGTATCTGCAATCAATTGAAATATATGGTTCAATCATTTTATTTTTCCATTCAAACCGTTCAGACAAAATTCTTTCACCGCTAGCGGAGAATTTAGTAATTATCTAAGAAATTATATTTTAAAGTATTGTGACAAGAAAAAAAAAGGTTCCTCTTAGCCATGACTTGGGAAGTCAATGTCAATTTCATTTCCCGTTTGTAGCATCCCTCTATAACTCTCAACTTAGTCACCTCTTAAATGAGAACGGCCACTTCCGGCGTCGTGTTACACGACACAGAGTAAATATCGATTTTTTGAGTTTACATAAGCAAACTGTTTTCGGAAGCCTTGTTAACGAACAGATCCTGTAATTGCTTTTGTCTATAGTTCAGGAGAGATTTACACAAACGAATAAAGCTGCACATTGGTGTTTGAAATGCGGAAGATCAGTAACTAAATATAAGCGATTGCATTATTTCAGACATTGGAAGTACTTTAGTTTTAGAGCGCACGTAAAGTATGATAAATACCTAGTAATTAAATAAAACAGAGCGAAATTCGATAATATAAAACAGATGCAATTTACATTTATCCGTTAAATACTCTGTAAAGCGATTAAATACTCATAATAGTGAATACCAATTAGTTAATGAAATTGTTCGTTTGAAGTAACTGCTGAAATATACTAGGCCTTCTAATGCATGCATTAAGCAATAGAATTGCGCCGATAATATATTTGTTTGGCAGTTTCACAAAAACGAATTAATTAAATGCCGTTTGCCGCTTGAATAACGCTGTTTGCACGCTTTTATAATACATATTTGTCTAAATTATTCTACCAAAGGGTGGCAGTTGTATAAACAATACTCAAAAATTCATAGTGCAAAGAAGCATTTCAAAACGAAGTGATAATAAACTCCTTCAGGAAAAACATTGGAATTATAGTTTAATAAAATGTTTTGAAAGCGAATATTAAAATTCAATGAAAAAGCCAGTGCTTTATTGAAAATTGCTCTATTTATTATGAAAAATACGCAGTAGTTTATAACACAAAATGCGAATTTGACCATTTACTGAAAATATATTTGAATTCTAACAGACATCGGGTGACGATTATCAGAGATTATCATTAAGTACAATACGTTGGAAAGTAAAAGAATCGATTGTGGTAAGTCGAAAACATGTAATCAGTTCATTGTGCATATCCACTGAGAAACCTTGTTTGCAAACATGTAACTTCGAAATTTTCGAATGAGTATTTTAATGAGAATCGTGTAAATGGAGCACGTAACTTATTAACGCGGCAAAGAGAATTTCCGATATTTCTTCCGTAATACGTTAACAAATGAGAAATCATACGAAATGAATTATTTCAAAATGCTACTGATAATTTGTAATCTCATCGCGGGTATAATGTGTGCGTTATTGCGGCTCCTAATTATGATAGCAACCTGGCTGCGGCTCGGAAACTCTCTTTTTGATTGTGTGTAAATAAAGGGAATTCGGTTTCGCGCCGAATTTCGCTGTAACGAGCTAATTTCAGTCAACGTTTGCCCGGGACAATCGTTTGGGGGAAGAGTAAAAAAAAAAGTTGACGTGCGATCAACGTCAACGTTAACTACTTCTTTCTGCTTCCCAAAACCCTTTTCACCGAATGGAGGATTTTTATTTGCAATTATAATTGTGTCGTAATGGCCGGAAATTGTGGCGTTCAATTGGTGGGATGTCGGCGGTGGGTTGCGACCCGTGTGAAACGACACTCCGAGAGCGCCCGCCAAGTTCCTTGTGCGGTTTCTTGCGTACTCCGTGCGGCCTGCACGTTGAACAAACTTGAACCGCGTTCTGTTTGACTTCGGAGGATTGTTCTCGTAGAGTCGTGCAGGGCGTGTGTACATTCATAAACCCTCGACTCGCGACCCGGGAGACGGGGCTTCGCGATGCTATTCCACCCTCGATTACTTCGCGATGTTCCATGCGTTGGAGTCGAGAGAAATTCGGAGTGCAGGTCGACTTCTGTTCTGCTGAGCCTCTACTCGCTGCAGAAGGCAGGGACGTCTGATTTGCGAGGTGCGGCAAGAAGGTATCCTCCGTATCCCAATCATTCATATTTTAAAGACATTAACAAGACATCTCTTAAATAGTATTTAGCGTTTAAAAGCATGATGATGATAATGATAATAATATTATTATTAATACTACTACTACTAATAATATAATAATATGGTCATTGTTGCACCCACGGGGTGAGGGACCCATCTGGCTTTAACTTCCAGAAGTCACTGACATTATGATATAGGTTTCTCGCGGCCAGTCATGCAAATAATTGGCTTGAAGGGGACGCCCTGCCGAAGTTTATGACGGTAGAAACGTCGGTATCACAGCCTTCGATGCTGCGTCACCCGTACAGTCATTTGTATGTCAATGACATCTGACGTGATTACATTTTTTACTAAAACGGTATAATAAAATATTATGATTGGTGTAATTTCATTCGTCTTCGGTATTAATTGCTGTAGCTAATCTTGTTGTCGATGTCTGGTAAGATATAATTTAAATGGAAAAGATATTTTAATTATTTATATTCCTTTGCTGCGGCTATTTGAATTATGTGAACGTTTTTTTGGTGCATTTTAGTGCTAAAATTAAAATTAATTAAAGAAACTATCTAGTCGACTGGATACATCAATAGCTCTATAAAAAAAACGGGTTGCGTCACTATATTTATGATCTAAATTCTGAATATGTTCAACACTTAGTCCATTAGTTTCCACATGCCCTTAGTCCATTAGTTTTTATTTTAAAAATATATTTAATTTGAAATGGAGGTTTACAGGCCAAAATTATTTTAGAGTTATCTCCATTACTCCACGTTAATTCATTTCTTGTACATGCAACACAACGTTGCAATGTGTTGCATGCAACACATTGCACACAACGTTGCATGCAACACAACGTTGCAACGTTGCATGCAACACAATGTTGAATACATACAACGAACTATACGAATACCGACATTACACACATTATGAAATTCATTGATATTATTTATTATTTATTTTTATTATTATTATTATTATTATTATTATTATTATTATTATTATTATTATTATTATTATTATTATTATTATTATTATTATTATTATATAACTGCTTTTATTTTTTCTCAATAACTGTACATTTTCGATAACACTTCCTTTAATACAATTCCGTATTAACTGGTGCATTATTTACATTTACTACTAAATTTCCCGCGAGTTTATTAAAGTCCAATTAATAATAATTCAACGTTAATATTAAGAAACGTTCATGTCGGGGGGAATGCCTCTTCAGGTATCAGCTTCAATTCTGCAAAACCGCCTTTTGGCAAGAATTTCGCTTGCATGAATCATCAGACTTTCATCTGATAACGTGATATGATCGTGTTTAACAGTCCACAAAAATATATAGATAATGCTATAACACGCATCGAAGAGCATTCCATGCGGTGACGTATGCACCGCATTGTGTGACAGTTACTCACATCACATTTTCCCGTTAAACAAGAGTAAACGATCTACCTTTCCCGCATACCTTTTTATTCGCAATCAAAAACAGGGAGACGAGCAGTGAAATAAAATTTCCGCTCGGCACAGAATCGAGGTGCTTTGTTGTTATTGCGTTAACAAGGGGTATTGTACGAAATTACGTTTCTTTGATTTTTGCTGCCTTTATCGGATCTAAATTTCAGAAAGGATTTGAATGTATCAATAAATGACAATCGTTCAACCGCAGAGGTTAGGTACAAAAATTATGGTAAAAGAGAAAACATAAAAATTGATTTTCATGCCTGGATTACTCCACGCTTCATTCGCGATTTGCAGCAGAATTTGCAGCAAATAGCCCAATACTCTCCCAGAAAACATGGAAGAATTTTTACAACCTTTTTTTCAGAGAGAAATTCCATATTTAGTTTGTACTAGTAACATTAAGCATTAAAATTAACCGGCTAGTACATGTTTAATAACATAATCTCGATGACTATAAGCCGCAATGCTGAAACAATCGCGTGCTATACGCAATTGAATTTATAGATTTTTCGAACGTCAACGTAAATGCAATATAAACCCGTTTGCCCACCATTAACAGCCATTCACTGCGCAGCATTAGGCGTTTGAAATTATTCTTCTCGCGGGGCAACATTTCCGGGCGAAGTTACGAGCGTCGCTGTGTCGTTAAACATTTCGAAATTCGTTTCGCGGTCGCCGGCAAATGCTCGAAAAATGATGACGGAGGTAAAATATTCCCCGTGCGTCAATGAAACGCGCGAGCGAACGACGGCACGGCGCCAGTTGTGGTGGCGGAGGCGGCGGCGACAAAGGTGGCGGCAATGGCGTTGTAACGGGCGATAGTGGTAGCAATGTCTATGTGAGAGCAAGGAAGATGGTCATGGCATTTTGCGGCCATCATGGCGGATGTGACGATGTCATACTAGAGATTGTAAAGACACGGACAAAGACAGTGGTTGCGTTAGAGGAAATTGAGGGTTATGCCGAATACACCGGAGAAGGGTAGATTGTGAATAGTGTGATGAACGGAAGAGCATAGGTACTTCGGTTGGAGTAAGGGAATAGTTTTGACAGATAGCAACGATAACACATTCACACAAGAGATAATATTTATAGAAAATAGTGATTTTTGCCAATGGCTTTCGAAGCAAAGTTTCATCGAATGAAATTAAATATAATGAACTGAGTGTAATTTTTATTAGCTTTTAATTTCATAATGCAATATAACTGTTAATGGTGAGTTTAAATACTGTTTCTTATATTATCAGCCCTTGCTGGTAAAATATAGTTAATTATTCTACAAAATAAGCGAGAAATGTATATTTTGAAAAAATAAAATTGGCAATAAAACTACAACAGAAAAACGCCTGTAAGAAAAATGAATGCTTTTCTAATGTTGTTTAATTTCTTATATTCATTACGAAATTAAAGAATTCATTATATTCATTATACTACTTCTTATATTCATCTTCACCCAAAGCTCTATTTGGAGTTGGTGAAACCGTGGCATATCCCTTTGTAATTCAAGCAAACTCATTATTTTGTGTGCTCAATATATGAAGTGGTATATGATTTACGTTCTAGAATTATATTCTTTTTTAAATGTTCTTCACATATGTTCACATCCATGAAAAAAATATCTTGTGTGTTTCTGATGTAAGAATGATGAGTGAACTAATAAATGTTTTCGAAATAAGGTAGCCCAGGAGCAAAAGGTAAATTAAAAAATTAACCAAAATATGTCCTCAATTGGTAGTATAAATTAGCAGACAACGTGTTTGCGGCGAGTAAGCGTGCAAAAAACAAGACCTTTTTTTTCCGTAATTGAGTGTTAAATATGTTTCGATTTTGTCTTTCATTATACTGGGATAATTATTTTAAAAAATCTTACGTTGTTCTTCACCGCGATACAACACGTTATACAACGGATTTGATTGTCATATGTATCAATAAATTAATAAATAGACGACAGCAAATTTATTGGTGAAAATCATTTGTCTTTTGAAATTGAACACTCTCTTAATTATTTTTGTACACATAGCTAATTATTTTCCAAATAACATTATTTACTCTTGGGCACGTTACCACACGAAATTCATAACAAATAATGAACAAACGACAACTATCCGAAGGCATGAAATAAATATTTCCATTCCGATTCCTTTTTATAGTAGTTTTTAAATACAATAAATAACGTATATTGAGTACGTTCCTTAGGGAGAAATCATTGAAAGTGATGCACACACCCCGCCGTGCCACACACGCTGAACGGCGCGACATCCGCCTCACCACACAACACCGAGTCATGAGTCATTTCGAGTCATTCGAGTCATTTCGAATCATTTGGAGCCACTCCGAGTCATTTGGAGCCAGTCCCAACCACTCCGAGCCGCACATCGCGCTACACCTTGCAACACCGCGTTAAATCAGCGGTGTGCCGCTGGTGTAGCGCTACACCGTGGCACAGCGCGCTACACCAGCGGCACACCACCCTACTGCGAGCTACGCTGTTCTTCACCGCGCTACATCTACACCATGCTATACCTACACCTACACCTACACCTACAACGCGCTACACCGCGTTTCACCGCGTTTCACCGCGCTACACCGAACTTTATCGCTTTATACCGTTCTACACCGCGCTTTATCGCTCTATGCCTTTCTACACCGCGCTACGCCGCGCGTCACGTACACACGCCCGTCAAGTGGACCGCAGCGTTATAAAAATAATTATTTCCGTTTAATAGCAAATGATGCGGTCGCACTCGCCGTGCAAGCCCGCATACACGCGCTCTCCGTGGTCTGCGCGCGCCGGTCAACCAGCACGCGACGCACGCGTAACGCACGCGCACACGAACACACTGATACGCACGCACGTACGCTCGCACGCACACGTATGCGCCAGCAGCACCGCCTGCGCCGGCTCGCATCGTCCCGCCGCCACGCCCGCACTTTGTTCCGCGTTTTTATTTCCGCTCGCGAACATCTTTTTAAACATTGAGGCGAGCCCTAAATATTTTTCCGATAAATCGAGTGGTTACTGTTAAGATATGGAATTATGAAACACTATTCACAGATTTCTGTTTGACATGCGCTAAAGGCACTGACACTTCATGAATATACGATGATCAAACAACTTTTTTTTTCGCTGTTTCCGTCGCTTTCTCGCTCTTTCTCCCTCGTTCGCTTGCTCGTTCTCTCTCCCGACGAGCGTTCCTACATAATTTATACCGCGCACCAATCGTCCGTTCCTCGCCGTATCACACACATCAAAGGAAGGATTACCGCACACGATCATGACTTTCACACTGTCTCTTGGTTAGCCGGAATGGAATCTTGCCATTTTCACACGGAGGAGGAAGGGCTTAGAGCGACAACGCGCACGAAATTCACTGTGGTCGTTTACACTTCCACAAACGTTTACTCATTCGCCTCCCGTTCTATGTTCGCAACGCGGAACGCACCTTGTTCTCGCAACACAATACACCGTGGCGCAGGCTAAACCGATTAAGGTTTTGTGTTTCGGAAAAAATATCGTCTCTTCGCTGATAAATTGCATAAAAATAAACACATTTTTTACGGTTTGATGCCAATTGTATTAATTAAATAGAAATGCGCACAGGCCAGAGTTTTACGCTTCTCCAGTGACACACGTATATAGGTACAGTTTTTACAAATGTATTAGTATGAAGGAAATTCATTCAATGTCTCTCTTGGATGCGTTGTAAATGACTACTTATTTTAAAGTAAAATATATTTTCAAATTCAGTATAAATGCAAAATTATTTATTAAAAAAGATGTCATTTGCACACTACATCTATAGCCCTATAGAAACATCCTGATTGTGCCATTGAGTAAATTACCTTGTTGATTATTCGCAAGAAGTCAATTTTTTCATACATGTTTGCTGCGATTTAAAATTATGAATCACTGTGTACAGATAATTAAAATTATGCTAATAATATAATGCAATAATTTAAGTACAAAAATTAAAAAGGCGATATAAGATAGTAGAAACGACGTAAAAGAGACACCTGAATCTTGTTTAAATGCTCTAAGTTTTATATTAGTAAGGTTTGGAGAAGTAATATTCATAATTAATTTTATAATATTTATGATTCCTTGTTTCAACAAAATTTGGCTTTCAACGGTAATTCATAATTAATACATAACAAAACTTTGTTTCACATCTGCTAATTTATTTTTACACTGAGGAAAATTTAAATTATTTCCTCAAAGATAAAAATCATTAGTCCGTACGGACTCAAAATACATCACACAAGTTCTAAAAACAGTACGCATTGAACAAGCGACATCTACCAATAAGCCGTATTATAGGGCCTAATCATGAAGAGCGCAATCGAATGTCGGCGCCAGGAGCCCAATCGGCAGGCAAGCAGGCAGGCAGGCAGGCAGGCGGTCGCGCGCGCGGGACCTCAGTAGGCGAATAGCATGGGCGCGCGTCGAAACAGATAGGTAAACAGCGACGGCGCGAGGGCGAAAAAAAAAAGAACAAATATTACGGCCGCCAAATAGAATTAAAGAAGAGGTGGAGGCGACGCAAGCACCACCGGTAGTCGCGGCGGTGCCGACAACAGCGGCGGCAGTGGCAGTGGCAGTGACAGTGGCAGTGGCAGTGGGGGTGGCGCTCGGCATTGTTCCGGTAAACAAACCGAATAGGCTGCAGCGCGGCGCGTGTGTGGCGTGGGCGTGGCGGGGAGAACGAGCGACGCGTGTGCTAGGCGGCAGGCGACGGCCAGCGGGGGCGGCGGCGGCGGAAGCGTGCGACGACAGGCGCGTTTTATGCGAGGTCGCTAAATGGCCCGCGCGTAATTCGCGGGGTCACGCGCGAGCGGCGCCGGCGGTCACCGCTAGCCGCCGCCGCTGGCCGCGCCGCGCCCACCCACGCCGCCGCTGCGGTGACCGCGCTGTGCCGCGTCGCGTCGCGTGGCGTCGCCCGCGAGCCAGGCACACCCGCCCCACCGCCTCCGCCCGCCGGCTGCCGCGAGGCTCTTTGCTCGGATGTTGTCGCGTTTCAGATGAGTCGCCTGACACGCGTTTTGCACGCTCGTACATTATTGCGGTTATAATTGGTGTATTGATGCGCATAATCATCATTATTTTTTTCTTATTTTTCTTCTTTATAACCATCCAAAATGAAGACTGGATTTTGAAATCAATTTTAAAAGGAAATATTATTTGTTAAATAATGTTCATCTTTTTGAACAATATATTTTATTTGTCTAATGTGACGTACGTAAAGGAAAATTTTCACAGGTTCATTTTCTATTAACTAACAAATAACCCCGTTCAATATTTGTTTGAGAATACTTTTGTTGCCAACTATATATTACATTTGCTTAATGATATTTAATTTAAATATTATAATTGTTTCTTGAAAAGTCTGTGCAAATTCGTTCTTTAAATTTCAATTACTATATTACATTACTATAATACATGTACACATAACAGCATAAAATGTAATTATTAAAATGCGCAAACAAGTTGACTATGAGTGGAAGGCGATACAACGCGTTAGAAACCCAGGGTGAGTGTTATGAGTAATCATACCGTAATAAGTCGCTAATGACACCGTACATTGTGAAACACTATTTCTGGTGTTTATTGGACATATTATTTATATTTGGCAATCGTATATCATAATTTGGATATGGCAACATAATTTTCACATATTATGTTATGAAGTAAATCATTGCTTGGTCTTAATAATATATCGCAATTCTGAGAACGTATTTACCAAAGGCACAGTAACAAGCGACATTATTCCCTTGATGAACATTCTAGATTATATAAAAACGATGGAAGTGTGTCTGTGATGGTGTGAATAAGTACAGAATAATACATTTTTTGAAAATGTTTTCTTTTCTTCTTAATTTAATAAAAATCCAAAGTTCTATTATATTCATTGTCAAAACTACAGACGAGTTCGTGTAAAAACATTAAGATGTCAATGAGTGAAATGTTTACGTTCAGAAACTTGAAAGTTAACGGAATAGTTATCACATATTTTCTGCCCCTTCCTTTCAGCTTCATTTAATTTTGTCAGCATATTTTTATTCAGCGTTGCTCACTAATATTAGTTTTAAAGCTACAAAAAATATTGGATTGTTTTATTTCTATTATTGTCATTTTACGGAGAGAGCAAAGATAACAATAGCACATGCCTCAGAAACGATAAATTAAAAATCTAAAAGCTGATCATCGCAAAAGTAGGATGATTCATAACTATGCTATTATGAACATAAAATTACATTTATAATACATTTTATTTGATGTCAATGACATCATAATTACACAATGCTATTCACAGTAATCCACAATTTCGTAAATATATCAATAAGTCATTGGAGTAATGGTTTCGTCAAAGAAAGAGGTGGGAAATGTTAAGGGAAAAATGACAAACTGCCTTTCAATCAACGACTTGAAATACAAATTCATAATATGTATGTAAACCTTCCGTTCATCTCTTCAAACAATAAAGAGCACACACGACAAATTCTTCTGTAACTCCCTTTATCGTTTCAAAATTCCACACGCTCGACATTCTCTGACTGAATTTTCAGCGCCAATCAAACGTTCGCAGTCCACTCACACCAGCGCCGCGATTTATCAAAAAGAAATCTCGAAGATAAAACCATCATTTATGACTTGTCAACAAATCCGCGGATGATAACGCTTCATTTCCATTTCGATACGTTCCGAGTTTCGCAGAGCCTTTCTCGAAAGAGCCTTTCCAGGCGTACGTCTCTTCGCGACCTCCTCCCGCCTCCTCTTCCCTCGCCGGATCCAGCTTCGCCCCCCCCCCCATTCTCTTCCTCTTCCAACGAAACTACAAGGTTCTATCTTTCTCTGCATAATAAAAAGAAAGAAGCAGCCCGGTCACGTATTATGATAAGTTTATTTCGCCGCCGAGGTTAGTTCACCTTAAGAACTGGCGAAGGATTTGCCGAGATTCCGTGCAAATTTGATCTATAGTAATTAAAAGGAAAGTTGACGGTTTAAGCAGCGATTCTTTGGTACTTCTCGCGACACTCTCCCTGCATCGGGGAAAATTACTGCGGAGAGTTTAATGTTTCGAGAAACTCTGTTTGATGCTTGTGTAGTGTAGTAGAATTAATTATTCGTTTATCAAATTGACAATTCTTGAGAATACGCCACTACTGCATCAAACAAATGTACCAAACAAATTTATGTTAAAAAGAAATTGTTTGCCCAATATTGTTAGTGAATAACATTGATGTTAAGATATTACTACTTTGACACTGAAAAACATCTTTCTTAATTATAATAATAGCAATAATAATAATAATAATAATAATAATAATAATAATAAAATGAAATTTTGATCGAAAAAATTATTAAAATTAACTGAAGAAAAAAATTGTATCAATAAAAATATTTTATAGAGAATGAATTGATTCATAAACTACACCATTTGTAAGGAGTGGTTGCAGGATACATTAAGGTAAACAAGAGGTGGTTAAATGAATGGATATTGGTTTGTAAGGAACTTAAAGAGATCCCCAGCACAGTGTGGTTGACGGGAAGCTTTTGTCGCGTCGACATTAGGTAGCAACCGCCAACCCACACGCACTTTGTCACCGGTCCGACGTCAAAATCGTCGTAATTCCCACGTCACGACGCCCTTCGACATACTCCGCGCCCTGCCGTCTCCACCGACGCCCTTGCCGCAAGCACCAAAGGCACAGCCTTCGCCTCCGCATCCGCCTTCGCCTTCCCACGCTCCTGGTTATTTACGGTGCAATTTGATTTCGCCGGTTGTCTGTTATTACTTTCACTTCACCGCGCGATTCGCGGCATGCGCTGAACAGTGGAAAATTAGTCTAGTAAATGGAAATAAATGGCGCTTGATCTCAAGTTTGAAGAAGGGGAGGAGTAGGGAGACGGCGCGGAAAGGAAAAGGAGTAGAAAGTTGTGCTGTACAAGGGAAGCAAAACACGACACACTGTTTCCCGTGCACTTCGCGGCAAGTTGGAATCGATTGGGAGGAGGCCGAAATGCGGCGCGCCGGGAGCCGACGGCGCTTGCGGCCGGGAACGCGGCAGTGAACGCCGACGCGGAATGAAGAACTCGGCGTCCGCTCCGCGAGCGGGGCGGGTTTGACGCGGCAACGTGCGCGATGCGGGCACGGGCACGCTGGAACACTCTCCCCCTCGAACGCGTGCCAAACGCAAAAAAAAAAAAAACGCGATTCTCTTTTTGTTTTTAGAATCAATACAGCAAACCACAGGACACAAATGGATCGAGTTAGCATGCTCGTGTCCAATGAGCTAATTAGATTCCGCCCCCGCACCCCGCGCCGTCTCCACCCCCGCCCGCCCTTTGCCGTCGCCGCCGCAGCCACCGCCGCCGCATCATTATATTACACGAGCCCGGCGCAGCGGACGGTGAAAGAAAAGCGGGGGAGGGTGCAGCGGCGCGGGCGGAGCCGGGCGGGGGCGGAGGAAGAGCCGGGGCGTGCGGCGTACGCGGCTGCAGCGTCGCGTAGAAATAGAATCATATTTTTCACACTTTGCTGAGCTCAATCCTGTTAGCAACTCACTTCACTGATAATGCATTTAACCACTTAGAGACTTCGTGGAGAAGATCGCGCCCCCCGTAGCGGTGGCGGAGGCGGCGACGAGGGCGTCTGCGGCGGTGGTGGTAGTAGTTGCGGCGGCGGGCGAGTGCCGTTAGGCGGTCGGCGGTGGTGCGGCCGGTCGGTGGGTCCGGCGCGGCGGGGGCGGCGGGGCTGCGAGCACGCCCCCGGGCGCCGCCCCTCGTCCATCACCGCTGCAAGCAGCGCGCATTCTTTCTCACGCGCGTCGCGCAGTGCGGTCGCCGCCGCCCCCGCCGCCCGAGGACGCGCTCTTGGCGCCCGTCGTCTTCTGTCCGTCCGCTTGTCTACACGTGCCCGCCTTCAGCCTCCACGACCACCGCCTCCGTCGCCGCCGCCGCCGCCGCCGCTGCTGCCGCCGCCGCCGCCGCCGTCACAGCCGCAGCTACAACCAGCTCCGTCGCGCTCGCATACTACCCTCCGCCAGCGGCGCTACACACACGCCTGGCAGACAGCCCGTTGCCCGCTGCATTAATGCAAATACATATTAGATTAGGGTACGCGGACATACAAAGCATGATGTGCCTTCATTTACATGGGGTGTATTATTCCAGCACACAATTAGATGAAACGCAAGGGTGGGGTGCCTCTTTTTTCCTTGTTCCATTTACATAAACACCCACTCGCGCGGGCGCCTCGCGCGCGCGTAAAAATAGTTATCGCGCGGCTTCAAGTCGGTCGCGCGGCCGCCGCTGCGGTCCAGCGCCGGCGTCGGGCGTCCGCGTCGCGAGCGGGCGAGAGGCGGCCGCGTGGGGGCGGAGCGGTTGCGAACGCTCGCCTCCCCGCCGCCGGCGCCGCCGCCGGCGCTCTTCGCGTGCCGTCGGCCACCGCCTAATTGGTGATAAACTGGGGCGTCGGCGCCACGTCGCCCCATTAGACTGGCACCGATAACGTCGCCTGGAAACGTAACCGGGCTGGGCTAATTATTGGCGCGCGGAGGCATATTAATTGCTTCCGCCGGAGCGTCTCGTTGGCAATTGTGGCGGCCCCTGGCGTGACCGCTCGCGTCTCTGCCGCCGCCGCCGCCGCCCCTTGCCGCTCCTGCTGTCCCCTGCGCCACTGCCAAACGCAACTACGCCGCCGCCCGGCATGTCCCTTTGCCACGCGCCCCGACTCGCTGACCCGTGGAGTTGTGCAACGGTTTGCCGACAGCGACCGCCCCCGCGACCGCCGACGCCGTCCCCGATGTTATTGTCCGTTATCGGCGGCGTTGGCGCATTATGAAACGAACCTGAAGACGACGAGGTGGCCGCCGCGCCAGCAAACAGCGTGCCGACGCCCGGCGGACAGTGCACGGCGCCCGTGTATGTGTTCGGGACGCGTCGACACACACGGCGCACACGGGGAGGTGGGCGGCGGACGCGCTTTGTACGCACGTCACGTCGCCCGCCACCGATGCTGCCACAACTATCACCGCCGCCACCACCACCACCACCACACTCTTTGCTGCTGCCACAACCACCACCGCCGCCGCCCCCGGCGAATGCCACCAATTGGATAACGAACTCGCTAACTGTTCATCGCGTTGGAAATTCCAAACGCTGTAATAAAGGGATGCCGTTGAATCTCATGTATATTTTGACGCTGGTAAACAGGCAGAATCGCATTCGTACCGCTGAGGAAAATCATTGGAAGATTCTCTTTAGATGTGCATATTACTAAACGGTGTATCGGTTTCAGAACGCTACCATCGCCGATGTATTTTTTATGAATCACTTAACATCTAACTAAATGTTTAAAATATCAGTTTAGTTAATATATATAATTATAATTAAGAAGGAAAATTTAATATTTTGGAGAGAGCCGTCCAAGAACACTTTCAATGTAAATCATTCAAAAACGACATGGCGTGTTACAATGTCTCTTTGCCAAGATTTTAAGTCAGGACCGTGATTGTGAGACCGTAGACAACATTGGTAATCCATTGGTTCGAATATGTCACTACTTAATCTACTGGCGCGGTATACTTGGTTTTCACGAGAGTGATTGCTTGACGATGTGAATGTTCACCAATTTGGAAATTTGTAACACACTAACTTTCTAAAATTTGAGTAACGCGTAGAGAGGGTGCGCCCGCAACAAACGTCTCCGCACAAAGAAGTCGAATGTCGACGAATCCCCGCGCCCGAGGTTCAGATTGCATCTGATCATCGTCCGCCTCAGGCGTTCACCAATGAATTGCTGCCAGCCGGCATAAAAATATTTTGAACTACACATATTGCCATGGTATGATCCTGTAGCATATTTAATGATAAAATAAAAAATAAAGCATAAGAATACTGTGTAATGAAAAATTTGTAAAATGTGAAAACAATATTCTTAAGCATTTAATGTCGTTGCCTATGAGGTAAATTATATTAAATTAGAAGACATCATTGACCAGAAGCAACAAATAAGCACTTCATCTCTAAGATAAATAAATGTCGGAGAAGACTAAGGAAATATAGAGTGCAATGTGCACCTTCTCTACTGAGAAACAACTAGGAAGGAAATTGATTCTTTCAAACAAGCAAAATTTTCTGATACACATTAACTCCTATGTTTTTGTATCAAATTGTAAATAACAATTCATGAGCTAATAACGGGAAAAATCGGTATCTCATGTATTAATTAATATTGTAATTTAACTACTCTGCATTAAAAAAACATAGTTATCGTTAATTATCCTGTACACAACATTCTCTATTGCATCTGAGACTGACAAAGTTTCATTCAAAGTTATTTTACTTTAGTGGATATATTCTACGCATTCAGTTATGTTTCATTAAATACAATATTTTAACTGTTGTGTATTTGAAGGAATTTCAAATTTCGTAAACTGTTCCTGACTGTGTCAATTATCAATCTAAAACCGGGCCAAAAATAAAGAAAACTGAGGCATACACTCACAGCCCCAAGATAGCGCTTTAATTTTCAAACTTAAGAGCCTGTGTTTATCATGATTGTATTTACGTCACTACACATTTTCTCAACGAGTGAGTTGTAATCCCTTTTAACTGCGCGAATCTTACAAGGGGACGTAAACATTACATCTCAAGAGAACATCCATAAGACCGAAGGAACCATTTTAGCATCACAGTCTCTTTCACGTCATTCGGCTGCAATAACTTCGAAACGAAAATACAAATGCCGCAGATTCATTCATGAGACTCGGAGCGTCTCATTCAAATCGTTCGCGATCGAGATGTAGAGCATGAGATAGAAGAAAATAGACGAGGGATTTGTCTCTAGAAGTCGACGAACTCTCTTTGGAAATCCTGGAGTTTCGCCGGAAGCTGCTCTCTTTCGCGCGTCAGTGGCTCGAAGCGCGAGGTCCGAGAAGGACGGAAGGCCGGTGGTCGCGAGGCAACTTCGACTCATTGGTATGCGGCTGCGACGCGAATCAACGACGGCGGAGCGGAAACAAAAACTCGACGGGCGGGGCGGCCGGAGCGCAGTCAGTGCACTCGCCCGAGGGGAAGCCGTCGCCGTCGCCGCCACCGACACCACCCCGCCCTGTCGCCATCACCGACGCTTCTCCCTGGAAATCCCTTCGTTCGTGCTTCGTCGTCTCAGAGGCCTCCCGAACGCGGTCGCCGCGTGGTCCATCCGGCGTGCAGTGGAGGCAAAACAGATGAGGATTGGGAAAGCGTGTCATGACGTTTGTCACCACGTGTAGCGCTCGGAAAGCTCTTATCGGTTACGGAAGACTTTCTAAGGTCCAAACAGGTGTTTGATTTATCTCTGAAACACGTTGTTTTCAAGCGACGTTTCGACGGAGGATTGACGTAGAGGGGTCATTGGTAGATGGTGCACTGACAATAAAGTCGCGAGATCGCTCGTTGTTACTTAAAAAAATGCATTGGCATTCCTACTATTGGTGTTTACATTCAACATTAAACACACAGTACGGTAAAATATAAGAAACACAATTCAAGGTATAATTATAGTTTGATTTAAATTGTAGAACAATAGCACACGATTAATTTTTAACTCGGCTCTTTAAAATTCTGAGCTGATGCAAGGCACTTTAAGACCCAGCCTAAAGATGTGAATCGCGCGAGGAGACAACGCTTGGCGCGGCGGCGGAGAGCGAGGCGAGGCGAGGCGCGGCGGAGTGGGGCGGGGCTGGGCGTGGGGTTGAGAGTCACGGCCGGGGCCCCAGGTGCGCGGGTCGGCGGCGGGAGCGGGGCCCGAGGCGGCGGCGTCGCGGCGGCCGGCGCCTCCGCATTGCAGCGGCGGCAGGCCCGCGCTCGGGCGCCGCCGATCGAAGGGGCGCCGCGGGCCGGGCCTTGCGGCGTCGCGGCGCCGCCGCCTGGGCCGACGCTCGCCCGCGCCGCGGCGCCGCAGCCCGCGCCAAGCCCGCCGTTCTCGCACCCTGACGCCGCCCGCCGGCGCGCGTCTTAGAGTGACACCCCCGTACCCTCCTCGTGTCCGTGTTCGCGGGACTGGCCGTCGGCTTGTGTGATATTTTCGAGCGGCCAGTGGTGCCCCGGGCGGGTGCGTACGCGACAACGCCAGCGGCGGTGGCGGCTGTGGCTCGGCGCGCGGGGCCCGGCCTCGGCCCCGCCGGAGCGCGCGCCTCCACCCCCGCGCGCCAAGCGGCCGCTGCTACTATACCGCCGCCGCCCCGGCACCGCCGCCGGCGCGGATTTGCGTGAAATATGAACGCGCTCGCAGGGCTTAGGGCATCGATCGCCTTAAACCGTAGCGAGCCGCTCGGAGGGTAAGAGAGCGTAGAGGGGGAGGGGCGGGGACGCCGAGAGGCCCCCGTAGAATCCCAAAGCCCCCCGACGGCTGGTCGCGGAGAGGGCGCCGGTGTCCCGGTGGTATCGCGAAGGCATCGACGTCAACATCAACACACTGTCGGCCGGGAGCACAGCGTGGCACGCTCCGACGAGCGAGAAACGCGGGATGTCAGGTGCCGGGAGAGTTTTGTTGACGCCAAGGAGAGGAGGAGGAGGCCGTTGTGGCGCCTGCGACGCAGCCCGCGCAGCGCCCAAGGCTCCAAGCCCCTGCCGGCCCGCGGTGCGCGCCGCCGTGTCTCAGAGTGCGTATCACGGGCGGGCGTCGCGTCGGGCCGCGGGCGGCGCGGAGCGGAGCGGAGCTGCGCGGGCGGCGGTTGCGCGGGCGGGGTTGTGCGGCGCGGCGCGGCGCGGCGCGACGCGCGGGGGGGCCGCCACGTGGCCGAGGCAGGCCCGCGTGGCGCGGCGCGCGGGGGCGGGGGCGTGGCGGGGGGAAGCCGGAGGCGCCGCGCGGCGCGGCGCGCACGCACCTGCTCTGGTCCACGACGGCCGGCTGCATCCAGGAGCGCGCCGCCGCCAGCTGCGTGGACGCCAGCGGCTCCTCCTTGAGGCTGGTGACGGGTCCTCGCGGTTGGTGGTGGTGATGGTGGTGGTGGTGCAGGCCCGCGGCCGCCGCCGCCGACATGGTGGCGGCGTCGTGGTGGTGTTGGTGGAGGCCGAACATGAGGGAGGGCGCGGCGCCGGGGCCGGGCACCCGCGCGGGGCCCGCGCCCACCGCCGGCGGCGGGTACAGCTTGCGGCCCCACGCCACCGGGTCCAGATCCACGGGTCCCGTGGGCAGGGACAGCGCGGGCCACGGGGAAGCCGTCGTACGGGGGTAGTGCCTCCTGCCGCCGCCTGGCGCCGCCCGTCGCCGCCTCCTCCTCTTCCGCTGTCGACGCCGACGCTGGCGCCGCTAGCGCGATCTCCGGGGCCGGGGCCCGAACCGCGGGCTCGACCGGGCCGGAGCAGGTGGCGCCGCGTCGCTCACGCCGCGTGTCGCGCCATCGCGCGCCACTCACTTCTCTGCTGTCGCCGCTGCTGACGCTGGTTGTCTTCGGCGTGCGACGCCGCTCGCTGCACTGACGTCGTCGCGCTCGCCCCGCGCAACGTTCACGATAACACACGCGTGTTGGGGCCAAAGTCCCAGCAGCACCCGGCGAGCTGCGTCCACTCCCCTGCGCGATCGCTGTCTGCGGCGGCCTGCGCTGCGGCGCTGGCGGCGTGTCGGTAAAGGCGCTCACGTGGCTGGCTGCGCGTGGCGCGTGGCGGCGTGTGGCGTTGGGGTGGGCTGCGTGGTGCGTCGCTGCGTCCGCTCGCGCTGGGGCCGGGCCACGCACTGACGGGCGGCGAGCGCGTGGTGGGCGCGCGCGCGGGCGATCGCAGCAAGTGCCGCCAACGAGCAGCAGACAATTTGATGGTTTGCGCGCCTCACGAGGGAGGCTCCGCGAGGCGGCGCTCGGCGCGGAGGGGGGTGCGCTGGGGAGGGGCAGCGCGGCGGAGGCGGCGGCAGTGGTGGTGGTGGTGGAGGAGTTGGTGGTGGTGGATTTGTTGCTCACAAATATTGTTCGTATTCAGGCGCGAGGTCCTCTCCCCGAAGGCGACCCCCACCCCTCGCCAGCCCCCGGAGACGCGCAGCCAAGCTACGCGCGCGGGGCGGCGCGGCCGGCGGCACACTAGCGCCGCGTAGCGCCGCGCTGCGCGACGCCGCTGCCGGAGGTTGGCCGACCCGAGCGGCCCCGCCCCCCGGCGCGCGCCCGCCAATGGGACGGTGCGAAGCCGCGCGCGCCGGCCAATGACGCGCGCCTGACGTCACGCGCTGCCCTGCCCCGCGGTGTCATAGCATTATCATCTGTTTTCTCGGCGGGGCGCGGCGGGGGCGGTGGCGGCGGAGGCGGCGGACCGGGTGGGGGCGGCACCGCGACGCCCCGCGTCGCTCGCGGTCTCTGGTGGCGCGCCGGGGCAAGTGGCGCGCCGCGGCTCGGCGCTGGCGGAAGGCTGCTGCGGGGCCTCCGTACGCCGCCGCCGCCGCTGCTGCCGCGCCACGCTGCCGCCGCAGCCGCCGCCGTTGCCACCGCCGCCACCGTCGCCGCCGCCGACCCCGTTCCCTACTTCGGTCCCGCGCGCGGCGGCGTGGCGCGGCCGGGCCCCCGGGGCGCCTGCCGCGGGCCCGCGGGGCACCGACGCCGGCGGCGCCGCCGACGCCCGCAAGGTCGACGCCGCCCGCGGGGCCCGGCTTCGCTCCCCGCGGGCCATTCGCGCAGCCCTTCCGCACGCCTCCTGCCCCTTTTTTCCCCTGCGATCGTGTTTATTTCCGGGTGTTGCTGTTCCTTTCCGTTCCTTGGAGGCTGTCCCTTAGAAGCTGCTATGAGCTGTCAACTGAAATATTGCTATCGTTTATTCTTCATGAGTGTGAATGTGACCGTTTGAGATTGTTTAGTGACCTGCCACATGGTAATTAACAGGGTGATAATTGTAATCAAAAGGCTGCAATATTAACAAACGAAATATTGATAATATTTTATTTTGGGTATAATTTTTGTCGAAACGTCATCAATTTATTAATATAATATGGAAATTTAATTGATGAGTTGCGATTTTTCAATCGTGGATATTTTGGAATTCGCCCGAAGGTATAGCAAGCAATGTGTTCTGCTTTGCGTATTGTTGATTTAGGTATAAAGATAAACATTGCTGTTAAGAGAATAGTTTGACAAACATGAGCTTCAGCCTTGTATTTTTATTCATTAACTTATTGTACAATATTTCGCTTAAAATATACCCGATTATCTTTTTGATTATCATTTGTAAAATGTGTAGAATCAAAGATCGTGCAAAACTCGTTTCATATTTCTCTCAAAATATTTCTCAGAATTGTTTCTCCATAAAACTTATCTTTAGAAAAATTTATTTTCATGATTCACTTCAACGTGCCTCAGAGTGTCCTTCAACATTTTGCTCTGGGCTTCCTTAGTTTGGATTTTGATAATATCTCTGTTTTGCTCGATATTTAGATTCTTATCCTATAAAATCATATTGTCATATTGGCAATAAATATTTTCATTAAACTTTTGGCAAATTATGTAACCTTTATCCACTTTCATGTGGATCTATGTCGCAGTCAGACTGTTAAGAAATATTTATGTTTAGGTCTTATCTTTCTATTGTCATCAATATGTTAGTCTAGATCTACTTACAGAACTGTTGTAATTTTAATATTATTAGCTACGCTTCTACGTAAATCGTTTCATAAGATATTACTGGCCTATTGGCAGTATTATTGGAGGCGAAAAACTGAATTGAATTTGCCTCATAGTACTAATTATTAATTTTCATTCATTTAATTATAATGTGTTCTTTAAAAAATAGATCTGCAGGATTTATACTCGATAGAGACGATATTGGATCCTTTTAATTTGTTAGGGCGAAGTATTATTTTTTCTCAATAGAGCTGAGACAGGTACCTCTGTATTTCCTTAGGCCTTTAATTTAATTGAATTTAAATGAAATTGCAGACGGTACACTTGACGTAAATAAATCCTGCACGTGCGTTGTATGCCCAGTCTGAGATTGAAATACACATGTCCGGAGATACCCTCATGAAACATGTTACAAGAATATTAACAATGCACTTTATAAATAACAAAATTGTTGATGTTTTATGAATTAAGAATTTTTAAAATTTCACTGCCAACGTTGAAGGTGGGCAACACAATCTAAAAGCTAGGTATGAGAACTTCCATACTGAATACACTTTGATTTTTTAACGTAATAACAAAACATATGCAAATTTAATTTAATATATATTTCAATATATTTTATTTAAAAACGTTTATGTGTGAGGAATATGCGAGTTGGTCACAGTTTCATTCCCAGTGACTGCCTTTAGAGAACCGGGCAATCTGCGATGAAATGCTTGACGTAAATAAATCCAGGCCGCGCAATGCGCCCGGTGTAAGACCTGCTCTGTCGGAGGCTCAGCACGCTGACGCTTCGAGCCATGCCGTGCCGTGACGTGCCGTGCCGGGTCGGGACGGGTCGAGTCGGGCACGGGCTGTCGGGCGCGGGCGCCTGAGGCGCAGCACAGGCCGGCCATATGCGGGGCTTCTTTATGTGCGCAGTGCGCTCGCGGCAGGCGGCGGGGGGCAGGGGGCGGGGGAGGGGCGGGGGGCGCGGGTAAGCGATCGCGCCCGCGGCGCAGCTGGAGCCCGCCACCCGCCCCTGCCTCCCCAAAGGTCGAACCGGGGCACGCGCCGCCCGCCCTCCTCGGCCGCGGGGCAGCCAGCGGCGCAAACTGTTGCGCAGGGGGGCTTGCCTGCCGAAGGGAGGTGTGGTGTGCTTAGAAGAAAGATTTAGCAAATATTTTTTGCGGAGTCGGGATTGCAATTACGATTTTTCTGTAAGGAAAGAGGATTCTTTAAAAGGGACTGATGGTTAATTGAGGGAGATTATGAAACAAGTCAAGGCACGTACTCAAATATATAAAATTATCTAAAATTCTAAATTTAATGAAGTGTTGTTAAAAACATGCTTGTGAAAATTGTGCTGCATAGAAACTTAAGCGTGATGTTTTTGTACGTCATTTACTATGTATGTTGTAGTATATTTTAATACGATCACATCTAAATATATTAAAAAACCATTCTTTTGATATTTTTTTCATAATATTTTGAGTTGAAGTTCTGAATTAACTGATTATATTCAAGCTTTAAAAAATTAATTTATCTATAAAACAGTGTCTCTCACAATTAGAAATGATAAAACATTTTGAAACTACTGGACATCAAACGCGGATTCATTATTATAAAACAATGAAAAGTGACAATAATATAAGACATACATATTTACTTAATAAAACGTTTTGCAAACATCTCAGATTTTCAAGTCTTCTTCATTTAATTGAATTCGGTTTCTTTAATAAGATCTCCAGATACATTACCGAATATAACAAAATTACATAACCATTTTTTCATAAGTAATTTGAAGTTAAAATTAGCTTAGTATTTCACTTACTTAATCCATTTTCAATCCCATGTTTTTCATTATTTTTCTTCCTACTTACTATGCGTGTCATTAACTGTCCGTTTCATTTAAGTATTCAGAATGATTAACTAATTACATACAATTCTTAAAAGCAATATACTGCATATTTCAAATTTGCTTTAAGGAACTTCAAAAATGATATCAAAATCCCGACCTTTCAAGTTATCCTCTTCAAAAATCCTTCGTACTAAACATTTAGGGATTTGCAGGTCTGCTCTCCCAATTAAGTCGTTTTGTTCAGTCGATCACAATTTCTACATTGAACTTAATTTGCATGTATAAAAGATGTGTTACACTAAACTAATGAACAAAGTAAAATCACTATAGTAAAATAATCTTTCAGAAACGCCTGTGAACGTAACTGCATTACTTCCTTATTCTGTCTCCGACTATTAAAAGTGTAAAGAATATTCAAAATTAAATTCCACAAAATTGTCGAACTGTCGGTTTAAAAAGTCCTAGACACATCACATTACTGCACCACAATTAACTCCTTAGCAAGATCCTTTATTCAGAAATTTAATTGTTCTTCGTACGTCTTAATGCACTTTTCTGTGTCGATGCCATATAACACGTTTTCTTATAACATTTGCTATTTTGCAGTGACATAATATGTTCTAAAGAGACATTTTAATAAAAAATGTAAATATAAACATAACTACTTTTAAATATTTCTTATTTCAAACCGATAGATTTCATTGACGTAAACATATGTTAAAGATGGACTTGTGAATATCATTGAAAGACTTTTCGATCATCAACCACAAATTATGAAAGAATCATCCCCGCTTAAGCAAGAGTTCGTACTCGGTATTCATGACCGTATCGAATACATTCGAGTCTTAGTTTTTCATTGTTAACTTATTCAGTGAAACCTCATAATGTATCATTTCGACCTAAGACTAGTGTGAGAGGTGGAATATCCACTAGCATTGAAAAGAGAATCCGTAGAGGAAAGAAAACAGCGATGCAATTATAAAGAAATTAGCATATTTGTTAAAATCTACACAAACGTTTAATTTAAAATCAGTTTTTTTAATCAGTGCGATACATGTTACTTATGTATTAAATTGAATATGTTAGTTGAAATTATAGTTGGTTTTACCATTTTATTCTTTGAATGTATGTTTTTCAAAATAATCGTCTCAGTTCACGAAAGATAACCCTTTAATTCCGCCTCTGTACAATACCAACGCTTGTTATAACAGTTGAAATGCATTGGCATCTTCCGGTCATTCAATTATTGTTAGCTTTCTTTATTTTTCACAAAATAAAACTGCAGAAAATGCTACCAGAGCTCACTGCAACGGGATGGAGACTTAGTGTTCGTTGTCGCCAGCGTATTGACATTTGCTAATTCCCTTATTTACATTTCTTCATTATTGTTTAATAAAATACCATAGAAATGTGTCCGGTGATTATATCACTGGTATACGGCCGAGAAACTTAATCCACCTTCCTACACAAAAGATACATGATTGTTACGTCTTATAGACATGTGTAGCAAAACTCCAAAATCACTTAAATGGAGTAGTTACATAGCGAGAAATACTGCTGCGGTGCAATTGTGCGATCAAGACCTCGTGCTATAGGCACTTTAACATGTGCATCCGGTCATAATGTCACCAGCCCTGATAAAAGCATAAAAATATTTCGTAAAGTTGGCTAAGTCAGTGTTTTAATACTTAATTTAGTCCGACCATGATCTCCCGTGATCTCAATTTTCAAAAATATTTTTATTATTTTTAGTTTATTTTTAATCCAAGAGTTACGAATGCGAGATGCAGGGACTGTCGCCCTCCTCGGGAACCTACTCGGCCATACGGGAGCTGTCTGCTCCCGCATCTTGTGATGTTTCCACGCGGCGACGTCGACAGCACGGCGTCGCGACGCGGACGCGGCAGACGATAGAAGTAATACCATAGAAACGTGCCCTGTAGTTATATCACTTGCATGCGCATTAGTGTTCAGTAACGTATCCAGCACATAATCGTGACCATTCCATTCGTGAAATTAAAACCAACAGTGTTTAACTACGCATACAAAATGCCCCAAGCAGCACGGTGTATCTCAAAAAGTTTATCACCTTTTCTATCTGATTTTTCATATCGCTTCTTCCTACTAGCCAATCGTAAACTGTGACTGATGTATCTTAGGAGGCGGTATATATAGATCGCTATATCAACGTCCAATATACAGCGTATGTACTATAACATAACCTCTTTAATTTAAGCATAGCTTTAAGTTATTTTCAATATTTGGCTCATTTTTGAACTCTGCTTGACATACTTTATAGTCATATTAAATACCACTCGTACATCGGAAATTCTCAGACAAATCTCCTCCTCGCTTCGCGAGTCTGAAATTTATCGACAATTTCGAAAGCATTCGTGGTATCGATGATAATTTTTTAATATTATAATATTTTTAGAATTTTTATTGTGTGTGTGACGAATGAAAACGCGAGATTCTGCTCTCCCCCGGTGTCCTAGGCGGCCGCACAGCAGCTGTCTGCTCCCGCACCGCGTGCTGTCTTCGCGACGCTGTCGTGGACGCGGGCGCGGGCGCGGGCGCGGCAGACGCGGCGAGTCGAATGCGCGCCAAGCGCTTCGCGACGCTCCGTTGCCGGCGCCCGGCGTCTCCCTTTGGCGGCGTTTCCTCAATAGCGTTCCCCTTTATTGCCCTACTTCTCCTGTCGAACACGAAGGGGTTCACTCAATGAAGCGAGCCAGCTGCCCGTGTGTGGGTTTACAGGAAGTGTGTGAAATCGCTGAAAAGAAACACGAGCGGTGTAACAATGCAGTTTTTTGCGGGGTTGGGTCGGATGATGAAAGACGGTTAACACGGTCTTATTTATTGCCGTGTTTGGATTCGATGTATTGTTCAATTCGTCAGTGTTAAAAATGTAGAAGTATTTTTCAGTTTTTATGACAGATATTGACACAACGAAAATGTAACTGCTTGCCATTTTTGCCGTAAAATGACCAGTATAGTTAGAAATTCAAACTAAACAAGAGCAATATCACATTAAGGCTCGGACATTTGTAATTTTTTTGTTTATACATTCGAGATTAATCTACTTTACAACTTTCACACAATGGAGTGTTTGGAAGTAATCTGTGTTACCATTATCCATTATTTTAAACAATATACTTCATAAATATATTAACTGCTTTAAGTATAATTCAACAAGCCTTAAATTTTTTTGCAATAATGGAAAACACCACTTCCAAGTCTTAACTTCGAAATACTGATTCGAAAAATCGTCTAAAATCATTTCATTAAATTAATGCTGTTAAAATTCAATGATGTTGTTTGCTGGAATAAATGCTTAGGTTTTCGGGAACCGGGCAATTGCGCATTAATTCATAGCAAAATTATTTCGTTTAAAAAGTCGAATATCAAAAGATACGCTTCTTTTGAACACACTACGTATAATTTCTGATTGAACGTCTAAATATAATTTACTGAACCTCGTAAAATGCCGTCAAATATGTTTCATATCTTCTTTAAATAGTCTTCAAGTTTTTATGATTGTTTGCTGTTTTGGTTTAAAATAATTTGGATATCGTCGCCTTGAGATTAATACTTCTGTGGTCTTTTAAGCTTAATAATTAATTGGGTAATTCAAATTAAATTATATAAGTGTTACTACAGTTTTATATTAATGTATATGATTTCCTATTATATTGACTATTTGAGAAAATATTTTGTCATTTGTAATGTTGTTGCTTCTTTTCATTAGGAAAGACTTGTCTATTTTGGGCTATTTTAACATATGTGTTTGACTCGCAGGAAAAATAACGGGAAATGTTTCCTGAAAGAAGAAAGGAAGTGGATATGCCTGTGAATATCAAGGTCAGCAATTGAACTTATATTTATTGTGTAAGTTATATTTCATTGATTCATTACTTTTGAGAACAAGGATCTTTTACAAGAAAAATAAAAAATCATGTTCTCTATTTTAGATCGTAAAATTGTATATATTAATTTTATTTGTGAATTCATTGGTCTATTTAAATTTTATTTAGTACTTTTGAACTTTTCTGGAAATCTCAATCCTTTGAAATAATCCAATTGTCACCGGATCGTAGTAAATTTTATTGCGCAGCCATAATATAGTTGATTATTACTTCTTCTCTAGGTGCATGTGTAATAAATTGCTCGTTCCACATCAGAATTCAATTTGCTACCTTTTCAAAACGAACACGCTTCTCAAAATCTTGAGATCTGAGAACATAAGAAAAAGTTTTAAAAAACTTTTATATCAAACCACCACGAATCATGTATTCAACGGAAGTGGTGACGTAGTATACGAAACAATTTCACTATAAAGAGAATTTCATGAGCGTTCACAAATGCAATTTCTCGCCTCTCAGACAACTTTTGACGGAACTTCGACGAATTTTCTGAACATATTGAGGAGCTGTCCCTCCCACCCAGCCGTTCGCCTCCCGCATTGCCTATTCTCCTTCCCCTCCGCGGGCCTTCCCTCATTCCCTCCCTTCAGAGGCACTTTCGCGAACATGGAAACAGACGAGGGGGCGGAACTGGTAGTAGGACGAGGCTGACGGAGCGGCATGTCACCGTTTCCATACTCGGCACCCCACGCCCCGAGCTGTGCTAATTTCCCATTTCCATGAGGGTCTAAGTGCCATGATCGTCACTAATATGTGGTTTATGTCAATGATAAATGCAAGGAATACATTAGAATATCCCTGACAGATGCAAGTACATCTTCGTGTTGAATAAGCGCAGACATATATTCACTATTGTGACATTTATGTTCACATATCTATCACGTTTCCAAAAATTAACTGAATTCAATGTATTTTGGAATACAGGCACTTTTTTAATTTGTAATCTGGTTGCGCTCGAAACTTGTTATTTAGGTCGCAGTGATTCAGTAAATAATGTTTCGAATGTTTCAGTGATTATATTCTTTTGTTTTAAAACACATTGAAAAATCATGTTTGAATTTCAACTATAATCCTGCCCTGGAGAAGTAGTACAGACAAATAAAGATTTGTGGTAAAATTTCAACGTTGATTCTATTAATTTCGAGAGCTCAGACTACTAATACATTTGTAATTACTATTACTTTAGGTGCATTATGAAATAAACCGTGAAATATAAGTAGGGATATTAGATAATTTATCCGTTTCATTCTAACACAATGATGCTTAACTCAATCCTACTCTTAACGTAATGAAAATTCATTACCAGAACTTTATAAATACAGAAATCAAAAAATTGAGTGTATTGTTAATTATTTAATATTGTTGCATATTTTATTATTGTAATATTTTTGGAAATCATTTTATAAATGAGCATCAACACATGTAGTTTGAAAGTTGTTCATTTTTATATATTGTGAAATGTAAAACTAAATTTTAAATGTGTTTTAAATATGTATCAGTATATATATATATATATATATATATATATATATATATATATATATACACATATATACACTTTCACTATGAGGGATATCGTGCATAAGGTCAGGTAACGAGAGCATATGTGTTATTTATTAATTCTAAATTTTAATTGTACTATTGCATCCAAAGATCATTTGAAAAATTTCTTTATCAGGTATAATTTGTTATAAATTCCAAATATACAATGATGTTCAATCGCTAAGAGAACGTTTAATTGAACATCTTTTTCCGTCACGTACAATAACTTCTTCCTTAGTACTTCTTACCAAGTTTCTTCAAAATTTTGTCAAAGGAAAAATTATTCTCTTATTTTCTTAGGCGCAATGCAGACGTTGCTCTTCAATAATACTTACAATTTCAAATCCAAGCCTTTTAAGATGAAAAATGTAATTGGCATGTGATACTATTTTATTACAAAGTAATATCAGCATACTAATACTAAACGGCCGGCAAAAATTACAAGATATGTTTAAAAATTGGAAAACGCAACGACTGTATTCAAAAGGTATTTTTGATATGTTTCTTGAATTTTTGTGCAACTGTTTTGAAACAGAATAGTTAGTTGTGTATTGTTTTTTCTGGTAACACAAGAATTAGGGTAAGAATTAAACAACAATGTCAAAAATCATAGTCTTGTCTTCATTATCTTGAATTTACCAACTTAATTTCGCACTTTTTATTATTTAGTTGTGCAATGTATATTTAAAGTTACTATTATAAACTATTGTGAGTTTTAAACACATTCAGTATCCAACACAAATGTTTATCTTCAATATATTGTAGATTTTAAAATTATTCCTTAACCTTGCCAGAGTACAATTATTGTATCCTTGACTAATATGTTGCCTTGATATCTCGAGTCATGATTTACTGCGATTTAATTAAAATTCAGTGATTCAGTTCAAATGATTCAACGCTGTCTCCTCGTTTTGTAATCACTCTTAGTTTCTTGAAGTCGAAAATCTCATTTTGACTTCAACTTTTTAAGTTGTGGATTTCGGGAATAAGAAAAGATCTCAGCTTGGCCTGAATTATCAGCACTTTTGGGTGAATTGGGACTATTACTTACTTATGCAAATACTTTTGTTAGAATAAATTGCTTCCTTATTTATTAGACCTTCGATGCTAATGAATTTCATCTTGGTACTAGTAAAGTGTTTAAATCACAGGATCCGTTTTTATCCCCTACTACACAAAAATCCATTAGTAATCTATAGGAATTATGTGTGTTTTATAATTAACTTTTTAATGGTAATTATGAAATTTGCCGAACCATTGCTGAAATATATCAGAATTACAAACATGTATACGCCTCGCTTACGAATCCCATTCGATAAGTCGGCTGATCATTAGAAATAAATGTATATGTATTTGAATTCCCATCGCACCACTTACATTACATTTAATATTTTTTCATTCACTATTATTTACAGTAATATTTATTTTATGTTCTTTTGTTTGCGTGTCATTATTATATTTGATTTATTACATAACGCCATTATTATATTACATAATTATATTACTTGTGTCATTGCGATTAATAAATCATCTTATTGTAATGGTGATATCAGCCTTTTTCTTCTTATATAAATATTTTGAATTAATCCATGTATTGTAACTTATATTACGCAAGCGAGCAAATTTATTTAACTAATAAATAGTCAGACTTTCTCCAGAAGCATCTGCCATTGGGAGTCCCATGGCAATAGACAACACGCAATAGACAACAATGAACTCAAGAAGCAGCCGGTATGTGCGCCCTTTGGACAGATTTTGTTTTAAATAAAACCCGGAAGCCCTTAAAATCGAGCGGGCGGTTTGAGCAGCACAGAGCCGCGGCGGGGGCCGTCCCCCAGCGCCCCGCAATGGCCCCTGCGCGTTTGGGGCCCACGCGCGCCGCGGAGCTCTGCGCTCCGTCTTTCCCCCTTTTCCCGCCGCGGCGCCTCCTTCGCCAGCGGCGGCGCGGAGCGGGGTGGCGCGGGGCGGCGCGGGACGGCGCGGGACGGCGCGGGGCGCGGCGGGGCGTCGCCGAGAGACCGCGAGCTCCCGCGGCGCGGCGCGCGACGCTCCCGACGCGGCGGCGGCGCCGTGCCGGTGCTGCGCCCAGCGGCGGCGCCCGGCACGAGGTGGGCGCCGCGGTGCAGCCGCCGCCGACCCCGACGGCGCCGACGCGCGTCGTGGCGCCGCCCTGCCGCGCTGCGCCCCGTGGCGCGCCGCGTTCGCGCGGCCGACGCGCCTGTCGCCTTTCTCCCGCGCCGCTTGGGTTGCTTTTCGGTTGGTTGATTCGTGATTCCGGACGCGTTTACTGCTAAAGCTGTTAGTCCCGTAAGTGTAGTCCATGTTTTATCGCGCGAGGTGGCGGTAATCATTCCCCATCTGCGCCGCTTGGGCTGCCAGGTATCTGCGCCACTGCGGACGACCCACCGGTCATTTAGAACACAAAACTACGCAACTATTGCGTATTGCTGCTTTGCTGCTTTCAGGAGATGGGTTCATAATGCTCTCAGGGCAGTTCAATAAGGACAACATTTTTGTTGGAGGTGTTTCATATGTAGCTTTCTGCTACTAAATTCTCAAAATAAAACTCATATTGTTTTGTCATTTGGTTTACAAAACCTGAAAATATTGTTTTATTGATTATAGTATTACTGTTTTATTGTGATGGATTTAATATATTTACATACAATAGGTGTCTCCACGAGGAACAAAATATGAAATTAAAATATAATAAATTTAATATTTTAAATTATTATACACTGATATCAATTGCCTAGAGACTCTGTTTGTAATGCGTGGGAGTGTGAATGAGTTTTTCAGTTCTTAGAAGCCAAGTTATCACACCTACATTTATGTCATTCTTAATTTTAGGGGATGAGAAATACCTGAAGATAATTACGCATTTGTTTTCTGTTCAATGTAATGTCTAAGCTTTTTTTTAAAGTTTTATAATAAATAGATGGTATTCGCAACTACATTTTTCTAGTTAATAGAGTCTCCTTTTTTTCTGATTTATGTAATACGAACTGCGGAGAGTATTCTTCAACTGTTCCCTGTATATTAAGTGAAGGTGCTTGAGCTAAAGTTTAAAGTGAACGTTCAGTTCTAAATGGTTTTTTATGTTATTGTAAGAAGCTTTAAAGATACTTCGCTATATATTCTGCTTAAAGAGAATATGGCCGATTTTAAAGAGAATTATGTTTTCACAGAAGTGAAAATATTTGCGATATAATCGGTTGTAAAATACCTTAACTTTGTCAGTGATATTTCTTTGATTTTTGAAGTCTCAAAGAATAATAATGTGTCAAAACATCTGACGTCTGTTCATTTAATTTTTAAAAGTTCGTTTCACTAGTTTTGTTTAAAGATGGAAATGTATAAATAATTGTATGCGATAGGTGTCATTAAAATAAAGAAGGTATACGTATTCTAGTTTGTGGTTCGAAACTCACCTATTTATATACACGGATTTATAAATCATTAAAAACTGTTATTTCTCGTTTCAGATTTTCCGTGATTAGTTAAATAACATAGAAGATACATATCTCGTGACGCAGTGTGCAAGCTTGAACGCTTACTAACTCAAACGTTGCGCACTATCCCCTAGACACCAGGGTAGTGTCACACGTTGTGTGCGCTCCCCCTGCGCGCCACACCACCTTTCCATTTCTGTGTTTTTTATACATCCGCCTCTGGCGAGAGACTATTTACGTTGAAAATATTTTTGATAATTCCATGAATTTTATATTTGCGATATATAAATGAATACAAAAATATTTAATTGATCCTGGCGGTTGGATTAGCTGCCCGTCCCCGGAGACGCGGGTGTTTTTCACACTCAGCATCCGTGGTAATTTCGTATCTGATACATTCACAACCGCCAGGAATATGCAATCGCTCACTCGCGCTTCACGCGAGCACTAGAGGAAAATCGAGGGGAGGGAAGAGAGCGGCGGTGGAGATGCGAGCGCGGTGGTGTGAGAAAAGGGAGTGGCTACGGCAGGAGCTGGAACGGAAGCAGTTGCGGGAGCGAACAATAGCGACAGTGAAGGTAGTTGATAACGGAGACAGGTGCGTTGAGAGAATTAGAGTTTTAGAAAGGACAGCGGGAAAGTGAAGGGAATTGAAAGGGGGCGGGAATGGAAAAAGAACGAGAAGGGGATTGGGAGATGGGATCGGGTGAGGGAGACGGGGGAGGGTGGTGTGAGAAGGGAACGGGAGACGGAAGCGTGTCAGAAAAGGAGGCACTTGTGGGGGTGGGAGCAGGGGCGAAAATGTGGGTGATGGTATGGGGGAGATCAGAAGCGGGAGCAGAACCGGGCGTGGAGGAAACGGGTTCGGAGACTGAGGCGGAGGCTGAGGCATGGGCGGGAGCGTGGCGGGCGCGGGACGGCGCTGGGCGGCGCGAATGTCTGCGTCGTGGAGCTGGGAGCTCTAGGCGTGGCCCAGCGGTGTCGTTGCGCCGCTTCCGCTGTGGCACCGCCTTTCTAATGCCAAGGAGGACTCCGGGAGAACACACACCATCCTACTCTTTTCTTCTCGGGGAGCGAGGTAGAATAGAGTGTTTAATGTTTCAAGTCATGTCCATCAACATGTAACGAAAGTCTTGAATTCTAAAATTCCTTGTAGGATGTACTGATTTATATTATGTGTACATAATGTTCCCATTTGTGTTGTACTAGTAGTGACCGAGATATCAGGAATAATAATCTATTATTTGTTTAAATCTGATGAATAACTGTGAAAGAAATAAACTCGTAAATAATATATTTAAACTGCTATATTGCTCTATAAAATACGCATATAATTCCGAAAGTTATTAAATATTCAAACATTCTACTTCTTTAGAATCCTGAAAGTCTGCAATGTCTCCAAATACTGGGATATTTTACAAATCTAATATATGATTGCAACAGAATAAAGCGGTGTTAGTATTTTCAATTTTATCAAAATTCGTACATATTACTTGTATTTCCTAATCTGCTGTTATTTTGTGAGTATTGATTTTGTAATAGATGAGAGAAGATTTTTGACACATGTTAGCTACTATGCTGATTAATCTCACATTTCAAGTATCGTAGTTCGTTACATCAGGTTAATTCCTTGGTGTGGAAATAAAATGCACTTTCCATTCTCATTTAACTACATTTTTCTAGCCCATCAAATTTATCATCTTTCGAGATTGGACTTTTCAGTCTGATCTGGCTCCTATAATGGCTCACCCTAATTGGAGGTCTTCCCACATTTTGTCTTTCCGTTGGATTCCAATCAGAGAGTTATTTTTTTTCAAACATTCTTAGTATATGGTTGTTTTTTTTTCATTTTACTGTACACTGTTCTATAATTTTATTACACTTAGAATGTTTCATTCTTTTCGAATTTATTCAGTTTTAATATGGCCAAGCAAGTATAGCAAGATGGGTAAGACTATTGTGTATAAAATTTAATTATTTTGCCTTTTCTAACTTAATTTTTCTGTTTACTTGCTGTTGTACCAAAAAATATCCATTTAATATTACAAACTGGTGAATATTTTATGTATATTTTTTTATACTCTAGATGCGTTAACCTGTTCGATTACATTATTGCCAAAGACTATTTTTGTTCTTAGAAGTTCATAACCTTTGAATGCCATGTCCAAGTTTTCTCTATAGATATTGTCATAATATTTTGTTTACCTATAACATTCTGCTTTATATATATATATATATATATATATATATATATATATATATATATATATATTGTGACGTACCTGGTGATGCCGGGTATTCCACTGCAATATAACACTAAAGGAGGGTATCTTTTCCGTGAATGGGTCCCTGGATAAGTTGGTATAACATTGGGAAAGTTAATTAGAAATGGAGATACAATCATGAATAAGATTTATTTGCAAATCAAATTGGTTAATTACATGATCTGACAACATTTATACACTCTGCCTTGGTACCAAGATTAGGTGTAATATGCATTTATCATACCTTCGGGGCCCCGACCAAATACCTTCGATGATCGTAGAACAGCTTGTATCGACAGGGTTGCCGACCTCTACAGCAGCTGTGGGCTGTCGGCGGCTGATGGCATGGCGGTCGTCCTGGACTGGTGACCTTGTGACTCCTCCCCGACTCGGATCTTGATACCACGGCGTTGCACCTCTCTCGAATCACATTCCGTCGATGGATTCAATTACTCAACCCGCGCCTATCACGCGTGCTGGTCCCAGTTCCGTACCACACAGTTTCGGTAAAGTTTCCACTACACTAATTACTACAAGCGCGATCGATTGTTCTATCAACACGAATCTTTTATTCTAATGATAATCTCATTGTCTACTTCACTTATTCACTGCTTCACAATTACTATTGCTTTACGAACACATCGCATGTTCCCTTTTGTCCATGCGCTGACGGCGAGCTTTTCGCCACACGTCCGATCTCTTCGCCGCTCCGCTAACGTCTGTCCTCTTCGCAATTCTCCTAACGACTGCCTGCACGTGCTCGCTGCCCAGTTTGTAACCGACATTCTCACGCTGGCCTCCCGGCGGTGGCACCGGTGGCGGTAGCGACCGTTGCTAGCTCCCGTCGTTGTTCGCAGCGCTTGGCGTACGTACCGCGCAGTCCAAAATATATATTGATTACTTACACTAATGTTTTAATTAGTGTAAAGAAACACATTATGTGTTTCAATATATAATATATATATATATATATATATATATATATATATATATATATATATATCGCTTCTTAGATACACCATCTTCCATAGAGCCTATTATTTTCTGGTCATCTGTAAACAGTAGGGTTGTAACATTTGTTTTGTTTACACGAAATATATAACAATGGACATCCTTGTCTAAGACTTTGATTTATACGTGCAGATTATTTTCATTTTATTATAGTTTTTATTTTTAATATGTTTTTTTTCTATAGTGGCTCTGAATAGCTCCTATGCCTTGGTATTCCTTTTTTTATTTAATGTTTGCTATAGAAGTGTCCTTTTAAGTTTATCAAATAATTTCTGATAGTCAACAAACAAATTATACGTTAGTATATTTTGGTCTCTTCGCTTCTCTGTTAATTGGGTAATTTTAAGTAAACAAGAACTATAGCATATTTCTTTCCTAAATCCATGAAGCGCTCCCATAATTGACGTTAACTTTCTTCCTATTATTTTTGCATACATGAGTTTAACAAGATATAGTGAACTTATTTCTTTGTAGTTGCCACACGTTCTAACTCCTTTTTCTATATTTGTCAGATGTATGCTTCATTCGATTCATCAAGTACTTATCCTTCATGCCAATACGTTTTTATGAAATTTAATAAACTTGTTTTGAACTCTGTAGATGTACATTTTATGAATCCCATATTCAGGCCATCCGTGCCTGCAGATTTATTATTTTACTGCCCTTCATTAGTTCAAGTTCTTTCACGTCGATGTGGTGTACATTACCGACTGGTTCCATTTGTACTGTATCAGTTTCATCACATGTCTATACATTTTATAAATAATATAACCATTCCTTATCTGGTGTGGAGTTTATTCTCAAAGTATCCTTCTCTTCTATATTTAATTCCTATATAATCTTAAGAGCTTTGTCTTATCTGCCATGTAAATCATATTTTAAATCTGATATAAATCTTCTATCTTTGACGTTTGATTTCACAGACTTTGGTTCACTCTAAAGCTAACATCTTTGTATATTCAGTTTTCAGAACTATATTATTTGGTGTTTTTAGGATTTTTAAGAATGCTTCTTTTCTTTTCTTTCTCTTCTTTCTTTTCTTTCTCTTCTTTCTCTTCTTTTCTTTCTTTTCTTTTCTTTCTTTTCTTTCTTTTCTTTCCTTTCTTTTCTTTTTTTTTGTTTCTTTTCTTTCTTTTCTTCTTTCTTTTCTTTTCTTTCTTTTCTTTCTTTTCTTTCTTTTCGACGAGTATTTTATTTTTTCATTCCAAACTCTGAAGTCCCCTACTTCATATTCCTTTTTCCTTTTGCCTAGTGACTCATATGTCGTCATATGTCAATTACTCATGTGTTTTTAATATTTGTTTGATGTTTCTTCATCATTCATTTATATTATTAATAGTTGGCATGTATTGTAGATATGTACTTATTCTTTTTTACAAAGAATTCTAATGTTCTGATCCTGAAGAAAGTGTATTTTGAATGTTTCATTTACGTTATTTAGTTTTTTGTTTCCTTCGTTTGGGGGAGTTTTATTATTCAGTTGGTTAAAGAATGATCGGTTTATATGTCTTGGCTTCTGTATGCTCTTGTATCATTTATTAACATCAATATATTTTTATATGTCAATACTTAGTACAAATATAATAATGGAAATCTTTTCGTCTAGCAGTCAATGTATCTATGTATCCATGTATCTCGTTGAATACTGCAAATTGCCTTCTGATTTAAAGTATGAACGAATAAAAATGATTTTTGGTGGTAATAGGAGACTATAATGCAAGAATCGGCAAAAATCCTATCTCTAACATTATTGGGACAAAGGGGTGCAATGAATTCAAATCAGTTGGCCGTGATTTAACAACAACAGAGTATATTTGAACCTTCTTTACAAATTTCCATTATCCATCTAGTACTAGGCTACAACGTACGCTAACAGATTTTGCCAAGGAATCATAATTATGCTAAAAAAGAATGAACCGTCCAACAGAAGAATACATTTACGTAGCTCGGTCATCCAAACAACAAATAGGGCACAATTCTGTCATATCATCTACCGACGTGCTACACGTTACATTGTGCACACAATCGGACCGTTCACAACTCAGCTCTGTTCACTCTCTCCCAGAAGTGCCAGCTAGCCCCTCTTACAGCCTAATGCCACCCACAGAGGAGATTCGCTTCTCAGGCTCGGCTCCGATAGCACGTGGCGCGGGCCCACTGCTGTTGCCAGCGGTCCTCTGAAAGCGCGCTGAATTTAAATTTTGCCTTACATAGCAAGGGGGAAAGTACTTTAAATAGATAATTTTGATTATTTATTGAGTTAAATTCGAATATGAAGGGTATGAACAATTGTCCTAGTAGAATAACAAATTTCTATCGTTTCGGTCAAGTTATGCAATAAAACCAGTAAATTTGGATATCGCCTTATACTTAATAGGTTTCGGTAGAAAGAAAAACTAATTACATTTCATCAAGTCGAAATTATGTGTGTACTAAACATTTCTTTATCTTTCATGTTAGGTACACCCCTTATTAAACGTTTTAACAATGTGTTGGACCTGGCGACTACTTAAAATTTGGCTACCTGCTAATAGAATAAATTTTGTTAGTTTGTGGGATACATAGAAATCACAGAGGCCATTCATGAGCCAAAAAATTTGAATGTATTTATTTGGCTGACCGGGTGACGCCGCGTCCATGGCGAAGGTGCCGACGTTTCGGTCGCTATTCTGCGACCTCCCTCAGGGTAATGCCGGGCATTACGAAACGTCGGCACCTTCGCCATGGACGCGGCGTCACCAGGGCAGCCAAGTGAATACTGACTCCGGCCTCGGAAGCCTACGCTCTCAAAAATTTGAATGTTTATATATCACATTGCTATAGGACGACTTATGAAAAGAGCAAAACACTACAGTATATCAGAAGTTTCGAAGGTAATCATTTTTTAATTTCGAGCTCTTCAATTATCTTCCTATCTATAGTTTAAACATTCTAGATTACGAAAACTCCACTGAATGTTTAGAAAAGTAAAATATAGCAAGCTTCTTTTCTAGTAAATGTTTCGACCAAAGCATTAAACCACAGAAAACACACACACAAACACACACACTTTACATATATATATATATATATATATATATATATATACATATACATATACATATATATTAGCCGCCAGCGCCCCTTTGAAAGAACAGGCACCGGTGCGCGGCGACTTCCCACGAAAATACTGGCACGGGAGAGCGCTGAGATCGGACTCAGCGGAACTGTCACGCTTCGGTCGGCGCGGCCGAGCGCGCCATCGGCCGTACGGCCGGGCTAGTCGGCAAGCCTTCAGCCCTGACCGGGTATGAAACGGCGCCCAACGAGCCGTAAAGCCAGTTCCATTCTTTCCATCATAGTGCGAGGTACCAGAGTGCAAGTGATTAAGTGACTACCGGCCAGTATTATGGAATTCTCTTCGGGTATTTGGATTGTGATCATGGCATCGTGTTTCGACATCTTTTCGGCTTTTGGTAAATTTGGCAAGTCCCCGATAAATCTCCTGGTTATTTTGTGACTACGCATGTTAACGGCTTTCCCTGTATTCTTGGCTATTGGTATAAAATTAGCTTGTTTTGGTCATAACATATATAATCATTTATATGGAATATGCTCAAGCACTTGACAGAGTATCTCATGGATGGCAACTGTACAACTTGAAAAATGAGAATTAGAAATAAATATCTGGATTTGGTGCTAAAATACCTGGGAATAATTGGATAAATTATTTTATCCTGGAGATTGATAATAAGTGGAGTACCCCTACTATCCTTGCTACGTTCACTTCCCTTTACCTACCAGAGATCTGGGTAAGAATGTATATACTGACGACACAAAAATATTTGTAAACCCCTTGGCAATTCATCTTGAAATTCAGGATGATTTACGTAGCAAATTGCAAGGGGTTTGTCATTAAATCCAAATAAGTGTAGAGTTCTAAACTTTTGTAAGAATTATTGTAAAGAAATTTTAATTGAGAAACATATGCTGCAACAAACGGAATCAAATTTGATATGAGAGCAGTTATTTCCTTTGATGGAAAAGCTAACTGCTACAACTATCACGAAAGGGAATATCTCAATTTATTTCACTCTGAAGGTTTTTTATTTTTAAATTTTCAAAATCTTAATGTTTTTAATGAAAATAGGACTTGCGTCATATTTATAGGTTCATTTTATCGCATTGAGAAAAAATGAAAGAAAAAAACATTGCCCTATTTGGAACTCAAACTTCCGCTTCCACATTAACAGGACACGACATAAAATACTCGCCTATCAGAAAGCCGATGACTGTTTTATCACCTAAAAAGAAAAAATAAATATTTAACATTTTAAACATATTAGTATGTGTCACATTTTTCATTACGTAGAAAGATACTTTGGCTACTGGGGTTTTCTTGACGGAGAAATTCATGAAATTATGTGGAGATAAACATTGCTCCAGAAAACAACATGAAGGTTTTTATTATTCTTCACCCAGTACTTTGCAACGTTTCGAGGAACAATTTTTTCGTCTTCAGATTACGTCCTTGGCGGCAAAATTTTGCGAACTGAAATTTAGGGAAATTTAAGAAAACATTTGAACAATTTATGCCCATAAATTCAAATAAAAAATTAACATATGATGTTAATATTGCCAAACCCTCAATCCTGAGTACTTCCCGTTGCATGGCTTTTTTCTAGCGATGGTTCCTGACGTATACGAATGAATCTTTCTCTTACGATTACCTAATACGCTACCATTATCTGTCCCTCTTCGCGTCATTTTTGCGTTTATTCCTGCACCAACTACACCAAGGTTTGAACCTTGTCCCCTCGTTGACATTCGCACAGGGAATTTGATTTCGTTTGTAGAATCACAGTTGGAAAAACAAGTTCTACTAAAGAACGGGCGTTCACAACACAACTTACTCTTGTGGCATTGGGTGCGCTCTAATCTAGTGACATATAATATTACGTATAAGAAGAACGCTGTGTTACGAACTGAAATGATTAGCCCATTTCTTACCAATTTAACACAGTCGTTCGGCCTTCGTTTTTGCACTGTAAATGAACTTGCACTAGTCAATGAATATCAAGATTTAACACTTGTTTCATGCATTATAGAAAAAAATATTAGTCTTCTTAACTTTCTAATATCTAGTTATCCTTAATCTAAATTTCTCAATAATCGATGGCACTTCGCTCGTTTGTTTAACACTGAAAATTTCAGGTATGAATTGCGTAACACAATAACTACATACATAAAATTGTATTCTGACTATTTTCTCTTGATATATTCTTAGGGTTATCCTGTTCTTTAGGCTTATTTTAAACTTTCTAATTTCCATTCGAGTATCTTTATTTTGACTACGGGTCTGCTCTAGTTATTCATTTAAACCCAAAGACCATTAATACCAGATAATTTAAATGCTTCCTTTCACGAAGCAAACTTTGTCTGGGACGTATTTATTTATAGTTATATTGTTTATGTAAGTGGCACGTCTCGTTTCAAAACTCTGCCCCACATTGTTCACGTTTTCATATGGGAAATTGTAATCCACGTTTTCGATATAAAGCTCACATTTGCAAACCAAATACAAGTCAATTCAACCACTGAGGCAATACGCGTGAAAAGTTTAACAGGAACAATTTTAGTCATAAAAGTCGTCGCTTCCTCGCTTTAGCGTTGGCATCATTGTCTCATTCGTGACTGTGTTAAATTCTCGAGCCAATAAAACTCCTTCACAAGTCTTTATTCTTTCATATATACGAGTATAGTATCTATAGAATTTGTGATGGAAAATAGTCGAATATCACATTTTCTATTAAAGTTTTGCTGTGTGTAACTAAATAAATAAGCCGACGAGAAGGAAATATTCACGACAAAGTCAATGTTTTTTCATTTTAAAGCACATTTAGAAGGAATTAAAAATCATAAGGCCATGCTCTGAATGGGAGTTCTTAGTTGGCGAATAGTAATAATAATAATAATAATAATAATAGTAATAATAATAATAATAATAGTAATAATAATAATAATAATAATAATATAGTAATAATAATAATAATACATAATAAAAAGCATAATATTGCGTATTAAAACGTACCTGAAAATAGAAAACTTACATTACATCATTAAAATACTATCAGTAAATTTTTTTGAGAACTGACCAAAGGCTGATTGTGTTAAAAATTTTTGACTAAGACGTTAAAGAAGATGACATTAAAATTATTTCAAGATATCCCAAGGATAAACTACGCTTATCATGGATAAACGCTTCAATAAGAATACAAATTGAAAGTTAAGGACTATTATAACTATTATAAGGACTATATTAACATACAATTATAACATTAAACAAGAAAATGTTACAAATTCAAAATAAAAAAATTCAAACATCAAATTAAGACACACGTAACAATGTAAGGAGGAGCTTCGAATAAATGAACTACCACCTGCCTATGCCCTAACCCAGTTCTGGCATCATGACTTGCAGATATTTGTAAAATCAGTGGATTGAACATGTAGAATATAAAGATGTTAAAAAAGAAAAACTTTATATTGTCGGCAGATAGACTAATCCAATTTCTTTCTTCTTTGAATTCAACAACAATAGAATCCGGTATATTACACAACAAACACGTACAATTACCTTCGAAAACTTTTTATACGCGTAAAATTCTCTTTGGTAAATCTGGGACGAAGAATGATACTGGAGAACTTCTTATAATTTTTAACTTGTCGAATCTAGACCTATAACTGAATTTGGAAATACTGGGTACTCAGTATACAATACTATACGTCTCTACATACGTAATCCCTCATATTCTGCTTTCTGCCGAAATGTTTATTGTCTTGTATATCTCAGTAATATTACATTTCACTAACTACTTACTCGAATGAAATATGTTCACTGAGTGTAAAAAGTATTCGAACACCAGTGCATTTTAACAATTATTGTAAGTATTATGCAATGATAATTTACAGTAAATATTTACTATGTTCATCATAGTATTAACCTGTGTATGGAAAAGTTAATACCAAAAATAGCAGAGAAACACATGTACAAAGCAGATAGAACCGTTGAAACTTCCTGAAATGGGAAAAATAGGGACGCAAAAAGTATTCGAATAGCAAGAACAACTGTAACGGGTTTAGCTCCCCTACGCATGACCCATGGGACATTTGTGACAATACGAAGGATAGACTGCAGTAGCGTTGCATATTGTTTGATAGGTAGTCGACAGGCGTCTGTGTGTTTTATGAAAAGAAGAAATGGGTTGGAATGGGAATGAAATGTCTTTGAGAGAGAAAAAATATAACCAGGTTTAATTATCACCAGGCATAATCAATACAAATCGTTGCGAGAAATTTCTCAGATTTTAAACAGACCAAGAAATACTGTTCTGGGAGTCATTGATAGGTTTAGTGTAAGGAAAACAATGGAAAACATGAGAAGACTTGGACGTTCAAAGAAACGTAGTGAAACAGATGATCGTGCAATTCTACAGAAAGTGAAGAAGTGATTAATTGCATCAAAAAAGCGAGTGAGTTATTTTGACATGAATGGCAGATAAATGTATCTGACACTACTGTTCAAATTTTTTGACGGAACGTGAATATCATGGAAGAGTAGCTAGAAGAAAATCTTATGTGAGAAAAGTCAACAGAAGGAAAAGGTTAGAGTGCGCAAAAACATGTAAATAAAACGAGTAAGTTTTGGAAAATATGTTATTATTACCGAAGAAAGCAAATAAAAACATTTTTTTGGATGGAAGACGGGTGATTTTTTTACTTTTTGTTGTAGGTACTCCAATTAAAACTTTTTTGTAGAATTCTTTAGGAGTTCGAATACTTTTTACACTTATGTATAGGCCTATACTCCATTGTTCGAAATCATTATGGCGTACATAATAAGGTTGAACGAGAGCTGCTAGCATTTGGGCACACCGTTCTAGAGAAGCACTGTAACCTTTACCGTCGATAATAATTCCGTAGACTTTACCCTGATTTAACCCTAGCTTTGTTGTAACTCGGGCAATCTTGCACGGGGTGGCTCCTGTAGTAAGAGGTCATATCGAAAGTTGATGCTTCATTGGATTCCATTGTTACACTTCTTATTCCCTAATTTGAAGAAGCATAATTATTAATTGAAGCAATTATTAATTGAAGCATAATTACTAATTGTTGCACTTGTTAACTTACCGCAAATAAAAATATTCACCAGAATATACGTTCACTTCGAACACGCTTTCCAAATAGCACTGCCACTCAGACGAAGTGCTCGATACGTACGATGTTGCCTCCATCGCAGCCGAGGCAAGACTCAATGGTCGAAACTATCACCAAGTTTTCAGAAAGGTTCTAACCGTAAAATTCCTAAAGGGTGAAACAATAACCCATTACCTAAACAAATATACAGAAGAACAACGTTGGGGTACGTCGTTAATCCTGCATTCCATATGCGAGAGTTTCGAAGATACGCGAATCTGATAATACGATTACTCGTACCACAGGATGAATTCGTTTTCAACTGATAATGATTCAATTGATGAAATAGGCAACTTTTGTTATGATATAGAGGAAGTTGGAACTAAGTGGTTTCTTAAGTGGTCAATATGTTGTTTCCAGGACTGTACTCCGTAAACTTGCTGATAGTGTGTGTTTCGTTAGATACATCATCGAAGAAGTTTGATTCTCTTATGTCATTACTTACATGGTAAACTCTCGTTAACACGAATTCAAAGGATTTGATATAATCGACGAACGACGAATTTCGTGCTAAGCGAGTTACAGGTAACGAGGGTTTACTGCAATTTACACTGGTGTTTTTGAAAATTGCAACGCCAAGGAGGAGGCATACTATAACAACGAAATTTATTTCACAGATTAGGAATACCACAATATACAAATGATTAGGATTACAAATCTGTATCTGCGTTTTGATCTTGAGTATTTAGTTCGGTCTGAAGCCACCACGCACTGCCATCAAAGCCCTCTAGACGTGGCATGGGTTCAAAGACGACCTGGATATGCTACTGGGAAACACACTGTCATGCGGTTTCTACCCGTGCCTACAAAGTATCGACAGTAGCTGTAGGAGGACCAGAACGAACAGATTGCCGACCGATCGTATCCCAGACATGTTCAATGGACGACCGGTCAGGCGAACGCAGGCCAGGGAAACAATGGTAATTGCTCTTCGAAGGAAGCTTGCACATTCCTCGTCACATGCGTTCCGGAATTGTAATTCTGAAATATAGTATGTGGTGCTGTTTGCAGGAGGGGCAGTAACTCGGACACTAAAACCTCTCAGATGTAGTAAATTGATGCCTTATTTTACGTGGTCATGAGACCTGTTCTTTCGTCTCACCACTCAAATTTCGCTACGCTCCTTTCACCAACTAGCGGAAAAATGTGGTATTTCTTGGGTGACGAAACAGGAGATTTGAATTTAGCTCAGATATTTCATTTAGACTTTAGATCTTTTCGTCCTTAAAAATTCGTGGTTTCAATCGGGTTAAAATCCGCGAACTTGGGTATAACAGTCCGATACGCTTACCTTTACATCATCGCTGCCGCTGTAAGTGTTGCTGTTCAGATTCCCCCAATGCTTATAAGGTGAAATCGCACATTGTAGCCAACGGCGCCCCAAACTTGGCATTTGTGCGCTATGACGCGAAAGAATGATGGCTGGCAGATTGCGATCATCACGGTAGAGTCAAACACTAACGCGGCCATTACTGTAGCACAAGTTGACGCGGGAATCGTCCGAAAATATTATATTTTGCCTCTCGGCATACCAGAGAACATGTTCTCGTGCCCATTGCTGTCTGAGGCGTTAGTGGTTTCTGGTCAACGGAATCCCGTCAGCAGACGGCGTCGAGCTGGCGACGTAGACATGACCACAATCGAGAAAACATTGTGGACGATGCCGTTCTGTCGGTTACGGCCATGCGGACACGATGGTGGTCATATCGTGCTGTGGCCACATTGTGTGGTCCAGTATCCGTTCGTCACTGTGTACGACCATCCTCTATCCACTGGTTCCACTTAAGCATTACTATCGTAGCAGCGCGCCCTGTTCGAGCCACAATGTCACGGTACGACAAAGCATCTTCCCGGAGACCGATCATTCTGCCCCGTTCGAACATATTCAGAAGCTGATGTAGCGCCTTTTGGCGTCGACGAGGCATGCCGGCACTTGTTTTCACGTTTACACGTTGTTTGACTACTCTACACCGACTGACCTGATCTGTCACAGTGTGTGCCAACGTGAGCGCCAACTCTATACAAATTTAATTATATCGTATGGATACACTGTTCTACACATCCGCAGATTTTAAAGTGATTCCGGCCATTCCTTCTACGAGTTCCAATTTTCACAAACACTCCGGTGTATAAAGAAATAGTGATAAATTTGAGACACTCTTGACAGTTATCATTAATAATAATCTAAAATGTCATTTCATTATTCTTGTTAATGTAATGACGAACAAGATGTATTCACTAATTAATACCTTGAAGTTTGTTGGAAACTTAATGTCAGTAATTTTTTTTAAAAATACCAGTAGAATCCCTCTTTATTCCGAATTTTGATTACCGTGATATTGTGGTTAATGATTTACGCATTACTCTCTTCAATATTACAAAAGGCGCAATAAAAATGCATTCATTTTATATATTATTTAAGGAAGTACGCCTTGTGAAAAATTATTTTAAAAATAATCATATCATGAAGTAACAGCGAAAACATTGCCTGTACTTCAAACTGCTGGAGTCAAGACAGCCTACCCACATTGCTGGCCGTTTCAAAGCCTTAAAAACAATCAGTGTATCTCAATATTTATTATTGCAAGTACCAAAGCATCAATCACATTTCTTTAACAACTCATTCCAATCTACTCAAAACTTTTTTTCTGGCATTTTTAGATATAATATTTCTCCTTTAATAGTATTCTCTGTGTCATTAATAATTTAAAAATATTACTTAGAACTGTTTATTTCTTCAGTAAAAATTGTACTGCGAGACTTGGCTCAGGGCATCAACTGATGTTACTGCAGGGCGTCTGACCGGGAGGTCCTGGGTTCGAGTTCCGACGGTGGCAGGATTTTCGACAGTATTTAGATAGCTAGGTGATTTCAGCTGCTGGCTGGAAGAGAATTCAAGCAGCCGGCTGCTCTGATCGGTAGTTTTCCGTGATTTTTCCTATTATTGCCAGGCAAATGTCGGAACAGTACCCTAACAAACGGGCTACAGACACGCACAATCATTCCTTCCTTTTCCTATCCTCACCCTCTTACTTACACACCGTTACACCTGTATGCACTACATTACTATACATGCCGGAATACCGGGGAGCTTCGAGCTTAGCCTGGCTGGGACGGTGCGCCGCTGGTGAGACTTACCCGATTGTGGGAAACACTGATAGCCGACGCTAGGTCGGCACCGAATCTCACCATCCAGCAGGGGAAGATCACAGCCACATTTCGAGGAAAATACATGCACTTCACTTACAGGACCAATGACCTTACCAGTTTACATGCCCGGAATCACTAATCAATCAGTCAAGTGACTTTCCGTACTTTTCTGTACGACTCAAACTTGCATTTTTCTTTATTTGTTCTTTTTATTGATAACTGTTTTCTCTTTGTTTTTACAATTTACATCGGTTTCATGATTTGTGCTTGGCGGTAAGCCGCTATCCTAATTGGTATTTCGTCTTGGTTTCCCTTAGTCTTCAAGGCGTATGCAGTAATGGTCCCTGAAGTTTGCATTCCTAGCAGTATGTATGTAAATGTCTGGTCCTCTCCCATTTAGTGTTAGTATACCATTAATGTAAGTATGATAATGCTAGTACGTTGGTTATAGTGTAAGGTTAGTGCGCTAATGTCATTAGATTAATGATAATATATGAATGTTAGTACCGCAAAGTTAAAATTACAATATTAGTATGACTATGTTTCTGTGTAATTGTTTTGTTTTTAATTTGTTCCGTCTATATAGGAGCAACGCGTCTCCTAGCTCCTGAAGGAACGTTGAGCGCTAAGCGTTGAGCGTTGTTATTATGTCTATGTTATTACACTAATATTCAATGGCAGTATGCCCACGTTCAGCTTATTAATGTCAGTATGTTAATGTTAGTTTATCAATGTTATTACATTGTATACGATAACGTTAGTTAATGTTCTTATTCAGGATATGTTTAGTATTGAAGTGAAAAATTATGTGGTCAGACGGAAGAGCAGGTCTTATGGTCCGGGTTTCGTCCCTCAGTAAAGACATTTTAAAATTTTTATTGTTATTGTTATTATTTCTCTCAAAGAAATCGACTTTCCAGTAAAATTTTCTCCGCCGTTCTCCACTGGAACTCGGCCGGAGAAGTTTTATCTTTTACGTGACATTTAGATTCCATGCGGTGAAGTCGAGGGGCTGTCTGCAGGCGAAACTCCCTAACGGAAACGAACACCAGATCAAAATAACAAGTTCCGCAAAGGGATCCTAATTGCTACATGTCCTCCACGTACGCTTGTATGAACCAACGCCAACGCCGATTCCCTTGGGCGCGCAGCAATCCCTGGGCTCCCGGCAGGCAGGAGAACAGCGCAGCGCAGCGCCAGCACGGAGCACCGCGGGGCGGCGGGGGACGGGGAAGAACGGAGGGGGGAGGAGAGGAGCGGGGAGGAGCGCGCTGAGAACGGAGCGGAACGGAAGCGGCGGTGCCCTCCCTGAGTCTCCGGGCTCCCTCGGTAAGGGCGGCCGCTGCCAAGGAGCATCCAAGGCGAATTCGCTCAGGCGCTGACTTCCGGCCTCGCCCATGCCGCGCGCGTTCCTAGCTCTTTTCCGTTCGAGCGGCCGTCGTTTCCGCTTCCGTTGCCACTGCCACTGCCACGCACCTCGCTTCCTCCATTGCCATTCCGCACGCCCGCTCCTCACGTTGCTAACCGCTGGCCTTTACTTCCGTTAGCTGTCACATTACAGAGTTTTCAAGCAGATCGTCAGCTATCGCAGCGATCAGTAGCAAGACTCTGCGCTTTGTATAAAGCTTATAGCGGTCATCTAGCTCAGAGAGAAATTAATCGGCGGTTAAGTATTCCTACATACATCAGTAGGGGGGATCACAGGCACAAAATAAATTTAAGACCGCAGAGAACAGATGTCACGAAATTTTCTTTCACAAATCAAACGATAAAAGAATGGAATAGATTGCCTGCAAAGACCTCTGAACCCTTTCATCGAAGCATTCAACGGTTTAGGAAATTAATTTAGGGTATTACTAAGTAAATGAGGGACATCATTAAGAACAGTAGTTTATAAAGCGAAACATAAGTGCTCTAATGTGAAGTGAGGTTTCGTGAAGTGTAGAGCAGAGAAATAATGAAGGAAGTTATTTAAGGGTCATAGTGAAGTGAAGTGAAGTGAAGTGAAGTGTAGTGCAGTGCCAGTGCAGTGTCTTAATTGAACATTCAGTGCGGAGTTAGATTATAGAAGTTTATTTTTCTTAAGGTAATTTAATGTTATATGAATCAGTCAGTTTTCATATTATTATTATTATTATTATTATTATTATTATTATTATTATTATTATTATTTTATCGTGGGATATATTCTTTGCCCTTTATTATTCTCCTATCATTAACATCTAGCGCCCTCCAATCTTTCGTTAATTTAACGCTTATCATCAGCAATGAACTTCCTCGTGTTTCATCCTTGCTCTCATTGCGCTCCAACAACTTGCGTCGCATTGCATCGACAGTTTCCTCTCATTCGGAGATTGGATGCCTGCGATTGTCTGATGTTTCCCCTCTCCAGGCGTATTTAGCGTCTTCCTCCAGCGGCGCAATCATGCCAGTTCTTCACGGCCGCGCTGTTGTTTCCCCCGCCGCCGCGACTGGGGCAGCTCTTGCCGCCGCCACCGCCCCCGCTGCCCCCGGCGCCGCGGACTCGGTTCGCCGCCGCCGCGGCCGCCCGCCCGCCCGCTCGGCCGCCCGGCCGCGGGGCCGCCCATTAATCTCTCTCCAGGGCGGCAGCAGCAGGGCGGGGGCGGCGGCGGGGGCGGGGCTCCTTGACCCGTGCCGTAATTAGCGAGCTGCTACCGGCGGCGGCGGCGGTGCCGGCAGCGACGGCGGTGGTGGCGGCGGCGGCGGCAGCGGTCGAGGGTGGCCGGCGCCCCGGTCAGCGCTCTCCAGTTGGCGCAGAGGCGCCGGAAGTAGCGTCCTGCGCCTCGCGGCCCCGTGTTCGAACTCCCTTCGGGGTTGCTCGTTTGGCTCCGCTCGAGTCTCCGCCTGGGCCTTTGCCGCCGCCGCCGCCGCCACCGCCACTGCCGCTGCAGCTACTCCTGCCGTGCCGCTCCGGAACCTCAAAGTTCATTTCAAAGGGGAGATGTGCATCGTTGGGCTCCGTCAAACACTTACGTCACTTTCGATTGAGGTTTTTGGAGAGCAAAAGATATTCCCTATACAATTAATTAAATTCAAAAATGTGTTAAAGATTGTTGAGCAATAAAAAATATAGGCATCTTTAAAATCATCATTCACAAGGCGGTTTATATAATTAGAGCTTTTATGAGTCGTACTAAAGACAAACAAATTAGTTCTTTAGCGGGTTGTCTTGATTGTTTTGATATCACGATTTCGATGCAGAGTTTTCCTTCTTTTCAAATAATAATCTTCAAAGAAGTTATTAAAATCACAAAATGTATTTATTTCTTTATAGTCAAAACATTTCAAAACCGTATGTGACATTTTGAGGAAAAACAATCTGCGCATGTGTATTTTTGAACTCCAGAATTTCTTCCCTCTCTTTTACTCTACTCGTTGAATTGTATATGAATGTAGCGAAGAGGATTGTTGGCAAAAAACGAAAAAATGCTCCCGTGTAAACCAAAACCATTTTAACCGACAAACGAGCTACAGACTTGATTCTATACTATAGGTGACGGAATAACTAGCTCCTCTCTCGCTCTCCCATCTAGCGTACCGAGAGCCGAAGAAAATGTGCGCACGTTGTATAGATTCATTTACAGTCCAGACGCCAAGCAAGGGAACATATCAGCTTTATCTCAATGAACCGTCGAAAATTGGATGAACATCCTCATTAAAATGGGGATTATTGACCAGAAGCTGAAGTACAATATATTCGTATAGGTATTATTGAACTACAAGGATAAGGATCCACTTGGTTGCGCTGTCTGCAGTTGCAGAGTGGCCTGCTTTCTGTTTACGTAGCTGTTGATCGTTCACTGTTGTGTAACAACGTGCGCTTCGTTGTTGAGAGTGTTGAGTTAATGGTGTCAAACCTTGTTTGTTTTATGACGTTTTACAGTAATTCAACATTGACAAAGGTTAGGTTCACAATAAACATCTCGAATATTAAATTCGTGACTGATCAGTATCTTCTAATGGGGAGAGGTGGGTTAAGTTCTTGGAAATCAGAAAAGGTTTTAAAACAAAAAGAAAATGATCTGAAAATTTCAGTAGTATGCAGTAAGTAAACACTACAGCAAACACAATTCTCAATTAACATTCGAAAAATAAGAAATAATACATAATATTCGAAAATTATTTCAAAGTTGAATGTGATTAGATTGGTGATTTGTTTATTTTTGTTTATATCACACATGTCCTCGTCTTAAAATCTCCAAATATGGAATAGTTTCTGTTTCTATTTCTGTCTCAAATTTCAAAGTTCTTTCCAAGTTCGGATAGCATACGAGTACTCGTTCAACTGCAACCCATCGGCTTGTGTAATAATCATGCGGTGAAACAACACACAAGGGTGACGTAGAAAATTCCATGCTGACGGCATGTTTCCAAATCTTAGCGTTTCGGCCCTATATAAACACTATGTCACTCGAGACAGTTGATTTTTGCTGCCAGTACACATCTAGTCTGTGACAGTATATAGATTTCACTGAGCAATTGGGAGTAGGCAAATGGTAGTTTGGATACTGCACCACAATCCATACTGAAGCATGTGCATGAAGCGTAAATATACTGTGAACTATGTACCCTATACTACATTTTGTACATTGATGCATGCAGCATCATGAACAATTTAAGGTATTCCATTCCCCTTAACCATATCCGAATTTTGAGTATCCAATAATTGCAATCGTTGTTTTGGACACTGGTGCTAAAATGGTGCTTTGTGCTAGCGATTTGTCTGTCGTGATGTCTGCCGCTCGTTTCGACCTGTTCTCGATCAGCATGTGATTGCGAGCGTGCCATCCCCGAAACATCGACGAGAGTTCATTGTGCAATCTGAATTTGTTGGAACATCATTTATAATTTACGAGGATCGTTCGAAAACCGGGAACTGTATTAACAATGAAGTATAGTATGAATTGGATAACGGATTTAGGTTTTATTGCGCGCTGAGTTCATTCGTTTGTGTATTTTGATTCGTATTAAATGCTGCCAGTGACTAATTACTCGAATAAAGGGTAACAACCACCATTTTCCGCATAACATTGTTGAAGATAAAGCCTTATGGTGTCATATTTTTACCACATGATAGGTGTTAAAAACAATACTGAGTATACAATTTTTTTAGTAGAATAATGGTGTGGATTATCTGAATGTTTCTTGACTGCTTGATGACTCGTATGCTTTGTTAACCGTTCTAGTTACGTGAAAATACGTTCAACCTTTGTTTCATAATTTCGAAAACAATTTGGAGTATTAACTTTCGAAAGTATAAAAACATATTTTTTAACTTTATTAACAAATACTTGAGACATTTGCAATAGACAGATCTGTGCTTATTCCAAAAATGTTTCTTTTCAATTCTCACTTATAGAAATGGAAAATTTGAAAAAATAACAGATGGTAAGTTTTATGTTAATGTTGTGATTTCTATTTAAATCTCTAACGTTCAATAGTATTTTTTGATTTCAAAATTAATCGCAACCAAATGTAGACTTAAAGATTTGCTACAAAGGAAAAAAGTCATCGAAATACTGTAGTAGAAAAGTTGTTTGGTATTTGACTTGTCGCCTCGCACAAGAGGCGAATGGTGCCGTTGAAGGCTGCTTGCGCTGTTGCTAGCGTCACTGCTCCCGGCGCCAGCCCTCTCTGCCAGGGTCATTATCAGTTCTCCTTTCCCTCGGGAAAGCACATTAATTCTTCGCTGCGGGGCGTGTACGCTAACAGTCCCATCGATTACTCGCAGGCAGCCCGTAGGGGCTTCTCTTTGAAACAACTACTGGACTCCACGTTATTTTCTTAGCAGCATTTTTCGTCGCTTCTAAAAGAAGAGGTTGACGTAAACACTTCTGCGATAGACATTGTACACGCTCACTCTTTTTAATATATGTGGAAATTATTATAATTTAAATGAGCATGTTCTTTCAAGCAGTTCATATAATGGGCAATATGAATTTCGAGCAGCAGAATGCTGACATTTACATGCATTAGACAATTTTACGGTGATCTTCCGTTTCGTATTTAAAACACGAGAGTACGGATATGCAGTTTAAAAATGCTTCGTTTTTCCTTGGTTATCCTTTCGTGAAAGTGATTGAAGTATGCCTAAATTGTATTAAATTGTAACTCCTCATGGGTATAAAATGTTTGAACATGTTAATAAAGAGCTTAATATAATTTCATTTTGCCTTGTCATTTATTACATGACTAGATGAAATACACAGCATTGGTGATTTTATTTATCATGATCATATATGAGACTGGAAAAGGAATGAATTGTAGAATAAAATGGAAGAAATGTTATTTACATTCTCGCTCCGCTTCTACCCCCTCTGTCCGCAATGCTCCACCCCGCTCGGTCTCTTTCAGCTTACAGATACCCCCGCCCACCCCTCTCCACCCCCTCCCAATCCCTCCCCGTCCCGCCTCGCTCCGTCCAGCCCCGATGCGTCTCGTCCCGCTCCTTCCCGCCTCGTTCCGCCCCACCACATCCTACGAGTACTTCTCAGCCTACCTGCTGTCCAGCGCTGTCACACCCCGCCCTTCTCCTCGCGGCCACACGCCCGCCCTGCCTTGCACAGTTCCACCCGCCTGCATTCTGACATGCAGTGCTTTGAGATGCAACCCTGTTTTGCAGGTTGCATATTTGTATTTTGCTATTTTGAAAGGAACCATTATAACTAATTTACCTAAGAATTGTATTAAATCTACGTGATTTAATATCTCATTAGCATTTTCGTGTTTTAGAAAACGAATATATATTTAAAATGTTATAATGATAAATAGCGAATAAAATATAAAAATGGGGGCGGCCATAAAAGAAGTGTGACCAATGCATACAGTCAAAGAAATCGTGCTTGTATTGTCTCATATTCTTCCAGCGTAGCACATTTTTAATACAAAATGTTTTGGTGCTTAATGAAAGAATTTTAAGCAAACCACATCAGTTCTAAGCAAATTTGTGCGCCACCACCCAACATTTCGAGGCATGAGGAGATCATTGCTTCTGCCCACAGTCGTCTGACTCTGAACTTAGGTACTCTTACAATGAAGTGCATGCATCGTCCTCTTCTCAGTAAAAGATCCGTTTTCATGACTTGCGTTGTGCGGCAGTGGAAGGCGCGGAATCATGTGGTCTGGGAAGGAATGGGAGAGAACGGAGAGAAGTAACCGGGTATAGGAGACATTCGGATTCATTTGTTTTATATACTTTGTCAGTAGGCGTTCTTTATTCGTCCTGATTGGTGATTGCGACTCTATGTGATTGACACCCCTCCACAACACGCGGGCGTAATTGTGACAAAACTACACGAACGCTGACAGAGAGTCCTCGTTAAAATATTTGCCTTTTTTTGTTAAGTATTATGTTATTCTTTTAATTTTTATTTTATATTTACTCATTCAATTCTTGATTATATGATGAACTTAACACTTACCTTTTACATAGCTTATATCAGAGAATCATATCTTCACTTAACAGGACGTGTATCCACTAATATTATCTCACGTTCAAGGAGGGTTACATGAATTATAATAAACAAATTATTTTTTGGAGAAATGTTCAAGGAATCAATAGTATAATGAATGAATTAAATAATATTTCATCAATGTACTAGATAACGATTCAGACTCTAACATTCAAAAGAGAATGCTTCAATTTACATTAAAAAAACTCGATTTCTTATTTGCTTATTGTTCGCTAAAACAGTAATAACTGTTTTCTGTTGATGAGATGCGAGAAATGGTATCTCATCATTCATTCCTAAGGAAAAGTGCAATAAAATGATTTAGAATTTGTGACAAGCATTCCCGAAGTTGGAATATTTAGCAAGAAGAGATTGCATGTTATCACTATTCAGCACACTATTGTTTCCAATATTTTGTTTAAAAAAAATTGAATTCTCTCAGGAATGAGATAATAATACTGTTAGTCAATACGTATAAACATATAGTTGTCTTGGAAGTTTGATTACCAATACAATTGAATACCTCTCAAAACATATTCTTTCTATGATATTATTAAAGAACGTCTGATTATTAAAACGGTTCCCATTGAAACATTTAAAATAAATAGGGAAAATATTCTATAGCATCAATTACAATTTATTTTACTTTAAATTCTTTTTTGACAAATAAAATACAATTATCGGGCTCTTATTCATCAGAAGAACATGTAGTATGGAATTGCTTACAACTTGGAAAATATCACATCAAACAAATGCATCAAAAGTAACAACTCTACTAAAATATGTCAAATAACCGGCAAACAAAAAAACTAAATGACCAACACCTTTTTGAGGATTCATTTACAAATTAGAGGAAGACCAAAAAATTGATCACGTGTTGTTTTCCACTTACGTCTTTAAGAGGCTTTATATTTGTCGGTTTTCGCCCAACATTCGACAAATTTTAGTGTTCCTATACTGTTGCACATTTATAATACCGTGTCAATTAATGTTGATTAATTTAATTGAAGCCATTGATAATATCTTAATTTTTCGCACTGTATTCCATTAACAATTAATTCCAATACTCTTGTAACTTTTTACCGTTCTCCGTAGCTAAATTGATCGTTACCATGCATGTCCCTTATTTTTTTACTTTCCTTGGTCAAAGTCTTGTATTTTCTCTTTACAGCATACATGAATAGAAATATTTTACCCTGTCATTTCACAGATTACGTTAAACATTAAACCCCTAATATAAACATATGTGAAAAGTCCATTGCAATTCACCTGGAAGTTTTCACGTTTCTAGAGTTGTGTAAAATACACTCCAAGGCAACAGTTATTTTATTAATGTAGATTACGGATCAATATTGGATTACTGACTTGGCGATTTACACCTTGCCTCTGGACTAAATGTTAAGAGATCTTTGTTTTATTTTCCTCTACTAAAAAAAGTTTTTACTGCTTTTCAGACACAAAAAGAAAAGTAAAATTAAAATAAATTTTGTGGGAAAAAATAACGTTCTACTCATTATGTTTGACTGTAAAACGTTACCTAGTAGCAAATAATGGAGGAGTGTTCAATCGCTATCATGAATGACTTAGACGAGTATTAACGGTGAAAACCGAGGAAATCGCGAAATATAATTTTAAAAGAACAAAAAGGCATTTTAAAAGTAATTAAGATTTCCTTTTTGCTAAAAAAAGTGCTTTCAGGAAAGTTTATAAAAATTATGATTAAATACGTATTCTACCACCCCATTCAAAATAAATCGTTGCATGTGTTATAATAACATTCGAAAAATATATAATATTTTTTTAACATTTTTATCCTTCCAAGAAAAGTCAAAGAACAATATAATTCTTCTATTATAAACAGACTCACATTGAGGATAATAGTGGAATTTAGTGACACCCATCGTTTAATATAAATGCTTACAACATAGGCAATAAAGTTTGGTATTGCAATGTAGCTATTATTATCAACCAATATTATGCTATGGAATTCAGAATACAATAACCGAATCAATCACTGAGGAAACTACGAATTTCTATTGAACGAGAAATAAACGAGGAATTTCTGATGTTCCTAGCCTTTAAACTATCTCGAAGGAAATTTACGACGTTCATCAAATGGCGTTTACGCTATCACTGATGATTTCTCAAATGGCCTCCCTCTTCAATAAGAGAAGTGATACACCACTCATTTCGCAAGGCCCTGATGTCAGAGAAGGTACTTTGAAATATATAGCACAATCGGCAAAAGGGTGGACGACTGGGGGGAGGGGGACAAAAGAAGGTGGAAGTGCGGAGTCTTGCGGTGGGGGTGGGGCAACGAGTGGCGGCGGTGGCAGCGGCGCCGTTGGCAGGCAGGCGAACGGGCTGGCAACCGATGCTATCTTCCCCGCCCGCCCTCCGCCCCGCCATTACTTTAATGAATAACGTTCACCAATTAATTAGGCGCGAAGGCGGCCGGAAAATACTGTGACAACAGCTGATAAATTCAGAAGCACGTAGCGGCGCAGGCGTTTGTTCGTATTATGAATGGAGCGGTGGCCCGCCACATACCCACCCGCTCGCCCTCCCGCCCCGTCCCATCTACTCATCTAGCCACCCACTCGCATGCGACCTCGTTATGCGCGATACCCACCCACGCGCTCTCCCCCTGCCCCGCTCCTCCCTTTCCCCAGTCCCTGTAGCCGCCGGCCACCCCTGTGTTATAAGAATTGCCACGGACATCTCCGACGAACACGGGAATGGCTTCAAATTAATGAAACGGCCTTCGTAGGCCTCTGGAGGCCCTATCTTGGGCAATCGCCTCCCCTCCCCCCAACGAGCACCGTGTTCTCCCCTTCCAGCTCTGCATATCCCCGACTTCGCTCGTCTCCCAACCCCCGCCCCCACCCCCTCGCCCTGGGCTCTCTCCACCGCCCTCCGCACGCCGCGCCGCCGCTATCGCGCCTAATTTAACTCGCGACTCTCAGATAGTGCCGCCTTTGTGCGGAAATACCGGAAAAACCACGTGAAGGGGCTTGCTCTTTTCTGGGGGGCGGGGAGGATCTTCTGTTCACCGACTTGCAGACTGTTTTCCGCTTTCTCACAGTTGGCTGTTATACTTCAATTTCCTTATATCCACAATGAATGTGAATTATGTTTTCAAAAGAGTTGGTGTGACTATTTGAAAATCAGATAAAATTATACAATTAAATAAATACGTTGATGTTATCAGTCCAGTTTTTATCGAAATTAAGATAACGATAGGATGCCTCCAAAATAAAATACATGATTTTATACAAAAACGAAACATGCCTAAATATTATTTTATAGCGAAAACATTGTGAGATTGGAGCAGGTTTTTGAAAACGTATATCATTCTTTCGTGATACACATGTCTATTACTGAAGCTAATACAACGATGGTGAAATCAAAAATGTACTAATGAAGTGTGCAATCTTTAAAGGGACTATTTTAATGAAATCCTACAAGAATAGCACGAATGTGGAATGCCATATTTGCCCAAATAATTGCTGGGGTCAAAATAAAAATCATCTCTTGTCGAGATTTATCTGTATTCTGACAGATATTGAGATATAGAACGATCGAACATTATTATCAAGTGAGGAGATAACTTGCTGTACTTAGTAATTGCTGTACAATCGAGATTTTAGACTGAGAAATAGGTCTCTCAATATATTAATATCGTTTTTATGTTTGAAGTAGACAACTAAAAGGATTTTGTATATCAAGGATCGTCTAGACAATTTTCTGTCAAGAAAATATATATATATATATATATATATATATATATATATATATATATATATATATATCAGACTATAAAAATAAAAATTGATGATGTTGGTTCTGCATGAAGTCTTCATTATCTGAGGAAATAAGGCAAGCAGTTGAAAGGCGGAGTAGTTGTGGCTCGGACTTTCATAAATGAACTAAATAGTAGCCCTTTCAAATTTGCATCAACTTCCATTTCAATGGTTCCAATTAGTTTGACATATCCAAACCTCATGATCCTAATCAAACAAAAGAAATGTGTATAATCTCGATGCTTGATTGATACTCGAGAAGTACACTAAAGTTTTGGAGGAACTTATTACCTTCTTCAATCTTAGCTCATCAAAGACAAGAATTAGCCAAGTTTAATGACAGTCACTACAATTCCCTAATGATCAAAACTACTTTCTTTCTAGTTCATTTTGTTTAAAAACTATTGTATTTTTATGTAGTTTAAATGTTTAAGCGAAGCATCATATGATTTTGAGTGTTAATACGAACAAAAAAGTCCCCAAATTTTTCATTTTTCAAAACTTTTTTGGAAATGAACTGATGCTCTTTTGCATTAATGCTCTCAGCCATGGAAATTAATCGATAGTGATGACATCAGTTTATAGAACACATATTACAAACATTATAAGATGGCACAGGATTTTTTGACGCGGATACTGTGGTTAAAATCAGTTCTTGACTTCATGTATTAATACTTGATGTTGTTGTATATTTAAGGTGTTGCAGTTCTTCTTGCCCTCATCATTGCACATCATGATGAGCATGCACATGCACTGCACCTGCATCTGTAACTAAGTTCAACATCGACTTATAACATCAAGTAGTGCTTTGAAAAATAAAAAAATATTAATATTGTTTATACTTTCACTTAAAATCTGCATAATTAACTCGGTTGAATTAAGCGTTAAAAAACAAGATTATTTAAGTATATTTGCTCTCTATTTAGTGGTTATATTTAGACTGTACAATTCTCAAATTAATAAATAAAAACGTGATATAAATAAAGTGTAATTATGTCAACATGACACTATTTGGTTAACAATGAGTATTCTAATGCAAGAGACATGATGATGATGATGATGTTGTTTGGATTTTGCTAACTTCATAGAAATATACATGAACGTCAAGAATGTTCGACAAAGAATAATAAGCACAAAATATATGAATGAATACCATGAATATATGAATAATCAAACAAACATTTTAATGAATAACATTTATAGGTTTGCTACTTAAAAATTACTTGAAACTGCACCAAAGACATTATCAGGTTGTAATAGTACTCTGGGTTTCTGATCTGCTGCTTATCTTTTTATCCAATTGTATATTACAATTTAGTTAAACACAAGTCTAATACGCATAAAAATAATTACTAGCTGATACAGCAATGCGTATCTGTCGATTAGAACGTGCATCTCCCCTAGCTCTCATTTATACCCTGATCTGCATCGCATTTACATATCACTTCATCGCCTACCCCCTACATCCCAAGTCCCTCGTACTCTTCTTAACTCATACATTGACGATCCCAGAAAATACTAGTCCAATCGCATGAGTAGTTCCTCTATCATTCTTCCTACTCACCTCACGTGTTCGTTGCGCAATTGCGATTACTTATCAGTTGTGCGCTGGACGATTCGAAAAGGGCTGAAAGTCGAACGAACTGAAAGTCGTGGTGTAGATTCGCGTTTGAACCCGCCGTCGTAGAGCTGCGATCTCTCGGGGTGGCGAAGGCGAGTGCGAGCGGGGGCGGGAGGGGGCAAGGGCGCTGCGAGAGCAGCGGCGGTGGAGGCGGAGGCGGAGGTGAAGGCGGGGCGGGCGCAGAGTGTAGCACAGGCGAACGACGCGCGTGGAGGCTCCACATCCGCCGCCCTCCCTGCCACCCCCGCCGCCTCCACCCCCACCGCCGCCACCACTGCTACCGTCCCCGGAGCCCGGCGCTCGCTCGCCCCCAAAAAGAGCACGAAAAAGTAAATTACTCGAGACAAAAACGAATTAGCAATCCTTGATAGAGCGCGCACAGCGCCGGCCGAGGCGGCGCCGCTCCTTGCTGCGGACGTAGGAGGGTGCAGGGGCGGGCGAGAGGGGCGGAGGCGGGACAGAAGTGGAGGTCGGCGGGCGAGAACGCCGCAGGGCGAGGAGGGCGAGCATAAATCGCACGTTGCGCCGGCCGCGACGTGAATTGCAGCGTGTAATTGTAATTAGCGTGGGAGTGGGGATGGGCGGGAAGGCGGGAGCGGGGGCCCAGGGCCGCCCCGTTCGGAGCGGGGCGGAGGAGGACCGCCCGGCCGGCCGGTCGCGCGGAAGATAAAAGCGGAGTAGAGGGCAGGAAGCCGTCGCTGCGCCGAACGGTCCGCCTGGGCGGCCCGCGATTGATAAGACCGCGAACCGAGCGGGGGCGCGGCGAGGGTGGCTGAGGGGCAACGGCGATGGAAGCGGTGGAGGCGACGGCCAGGGCGGCTGACTGCGTCGGCTCTGAAGAGCGCGGGGGGGTTAAAAGTGAGGGCGAGTGTGAAGGCAGGATCATATGCGATGAAAGTAACAGAGATGGCAGTGCGCGTGACGAAGCTGCTGCCTGTGAAGGAGAGAGACGGAGACGGAAGGGGCGCGGCGGGGGCGATGGAGGCCGGGTGGAAGCGTGGGCGCGTGTAGATTTGGCAGGGGAGAAGTGGGCAGCGCGCGTCGCGAGCGACGGCTCAAAACGGATGGCGTAGGACGCCTCGGCGATCGAGGAGGCGACAGAGGCGCGCGGCGCGGCCGCATCCGCGAGGGAACGACCGCCGCCCTCGCCCGGGGCGAGCGCCTCGCCCCCCTTCGCCCCCGCTCCCACCCTCTTTCCCCGCCGCTCGCCGCCGGAGAAAACCGCCGGCGAAATGAGCTCCCGCGCATCGACGGATGAAATTTTCAGCTCTCCGCCCCCGCCCCCGCCGCATCGTGCGCGCGGCCGCCGCCGCCTCCTCCGCCATCGCCGTGGGCGCGCAGGGAACGGCGGAGGGAGACAGGCCGCCGCCCTCGGCGCCACGCCCGCTGCGCCGTCCCTCAACCACAGTGGCGATTTTCGTTCGGAACACTGGCTCTGCTGCGTGTCTTCACCGTGATGCGGAATGTAGCATATGGTTAAGTTCACAAGATACCTAGAGCACGCTGGCGAGTGATTTTGAGATGTCCAGTGATGAGTAGTTTTGACATGAATTGCGAAGGGGCAAGAAAACATTCCAATGTTGATACACGGATATCTTAATAAACAATTTAGTATGTTAAGTAATATGCAATATCTCTATGATTAGCTTAAGGTTATTCTAAATACTAAAATAAATGTAACCATGTCATATATTTTAAGAAACAATTTTTTTTCAGGATATTGTGGTGAATTTAACATTTGGACAATGTTTGTCTTTAAATATAATACGTTTGTAAAAATAATATAATATATTTTATTTTTTCTATCAACTAATATACTTAATTTATTGTAAGTGAATGTTAGTCACGTCATGCTGTCTCTCGTGTCAAATAGTCTCGAAATCCGCAAGCGTTTGGTACTCAAACAAACACTGAGTGTGTGAAAAATTTCTTTGTAATGAAGGATGAAGATGTATATCTCGTCTTTTACTAGTATGAAAACCTCGCTCTGTAGCCGCTATAAACATTAGTTTTAATTTATTAAAAATTTGATCCGCAATATACAATGTCTTTGCATATAACCCGTAGAACTTAACACTGTAGTGCACAAAACTAACGATTAATATTTCAATACAATATGGTAGTGTCTCTATCATTGTGGGACATTATTTTGAATATAAGAATTTTGCAATTATCAGTAGTGTTCATATGGCCATGACATGCTCATACAACTATTAGTGGTATAAATACTTTATTGAAAGATGAATATGCCTGTCTGAACCGCAACAAATATATTTTGAATAGTTTTAACAAATTGTTTACTTTACAAACCTCTAGCTATAGGCATACATACTCCTGTGCAATTAGTCATAGTCATTTGCATACAAAAGATTTCGTGTACATTTGCAATTCCTTATTTAATTATAAATTTCATTGAAGTATTATTAAATGAGAGTTAGTTTTTAATTGTGAAATTATAGATTTAAAAACTTCTTTGAAAATTTGTAAAGTTCTTTAGAGAACTCCAGTTCAATTGCATTTATCCCACTTATTGAATGTGCGTGTAATACATTTCTTTTGAGTGTTTGACAATAGCAAACATGGAAAATATTTAAACACTTTATTTTTTGCGTTCCTTTCTAGTTATAGCATTCCAATTGCTGCTTAATTAATATCTAAATGACACTAGAGAGAACGAACTAATGATGCATTGTCTACTAATTATTCAGATTTTACATCACATCCAAACTATTGACTTTCAGAAAAAAAAAATTTTAAATTTCATATGGCGACAACTGTAATTCCTCATACATCACGTTATTCCATAAGGAATATGCGAGATTATAATTTACAATTTTAATATCATTCTACACTCATCTACTCAATAATGTTTAATAATATTTCATTTGTTGAAACATTCGTATTAGTTAAAGCAGATTCATTTAAGCAAAGCATTCAGATTAAGCATAGATGAATTGAAATAATGTATTTTTGGATGCGAATTCCGCAAAAAAAGATAATAATATGATATTATATATGGTAGGTTTTGTCGACTGCAGGCGTTTTATTACAAAACTTTGAATATTTTGCTTGTTCGTGAGCAACTCACATTAAGTCAAAGTTTGTCAAGTCTAATCGAAATACAACAAAATATTCATCCCATCTATATGATTAACATGACAAGGGCATATGATTATCATAACAAGTAAAGGGCATGCTTGAATTTCAAATTTAGAGTTTAATAATTATCTGCAAATAAATGACGAAAGCGACGATGAATTTACGTAGGCCACAAAGACGGAGGCCTTCTAGGCTAAGTGTGGTAATTCGCTGCAGATCGCATCCAGGAGCCGCGAGCGTCGTAAGTGCGACGGCGCTCGGGGAGGTCGTCAGCTCCGGGCCGCGCCCTGCTGAAGGCACGGGGGCGGCGACGGCGGCGGCGGCGGCGGCGGCTGCAGCATCAGCGCGTGACTTAAAAGCCATCGGGGAGAAGGGTGCGGCGAGGGACACCGCCCTGCGGGCCCGTGCATGCTACTATTGAGTGGTGTCATCTCGCGTGATACTCACCGCCGCCGCCGCCGCCGCCGCCGCCGCCAGCGCCACCGCCGCCATCGTCGCCACCGCCCGCGCGGCCTCTGCGCAGCTAACTTGGTATAAAACCCGCGGAGGCGGCGGCGGAGAGGGCGGCGGCGGCGGCGGCGGCGGCGGCGGCGGCAGCGGCGGCGGCGAGCAGCCGCGGGCTGCGGGCGGGCGGGCCGGCAGTCAGCCCGTATAGTGATGGATTGAGCAAGCAGGCAGGGGAGTTTGGAAAATCTCAACAGGGCCTCGCACTCCCGTCTACCGAACACTGATTATTCCACCTTACACACGTCGTCCCTTCCTTGTTGTCAGGCGGGCGGGCGGGACGCGGCGGTGGCGGCGGGGGAGGACGGAGACAAAAGAGCTGTGCCGAGGGAGATGCGCTCCGCCTGCCCCGCCCCCGCGCCGCCCCCACATCGTCCCCGCGTCGGCCCCGCGCCTCCTTCCCGCTGTCCCGCGTCGTCGCCGCGCAGAGTAGCGTATACCTTCTCCGCAGGGCGGCCACGCCCAGCAGCCGCGTTGGTTCCCGTGCCCGCCCCTGCCCCCGCCCTGCCCCGCCTACGCCTTTCCCTCGGCCGGCGTCGTGGCCAGCGCGCGTGGGGCTACCCGGAGGTCGACCCGGGACGACGCCTTTTCGCGACGTCGGAACGCGTTCTTTGTCATGCGCCGCGTCTTCCTCTCTCCCCTCCGCCGGACGCGCCCGCCTCGTCCCGCCCCGCTGCTCCCCGCTAGGCTCCGCCCTGCTCTGCTCCCGCCGTCGGCCTCCGCGGTGCGCTTTTTCAAAGGCAGCTGACGCTTCTCTCAAAATGGTTGAGGCGATGCGGCAATGGCACTGGCGCTGCGCTGCCTCATCCGGTGATCCAGGTATCAGTCGTTTTCTTTGGAAGATTGAGAAACCATCGTTGGTTGGCAATAACCTTTTGTTTGACTTTTTGTTTCATTCTAATGTGGTATTTTCAGGATTACTCGAGTTTCGTAAATAAGCCTTAGTTCTCATAGCATTTCTGTAAAGTAGATCTGAAATCAATAATAATTTTGAGGAAAATCCTCTGCTACATTGCAACTTCATTATGATCATTAAACATACAATTATGGATATAAAAAATAATTATGGATATTAATAAATACTGATTGCGTGCCCTGAAAAAACTGTAGAATTGTGTTAGAATTGACATTCAGAGTTACAATACATTTTAATACGTATTGTATCAAACTAGGAATTGAAGATTACGACGGTATCCTTTCCTGCAGCCATTTCGTCATGATGGTAGTTCATTGTTTCGCGAATTAAATATTTTATTTTCTTTAAAAAATTCCGATTTGTATTTTGTTTCTTATATTTTAGAAGCTTCCTTTGTTCAGTTGTTTCGCTAAGTTGTCAAGGAGAACATATTTGACTTCTAAACTCACACCATAAAATGCTTCAAAGGAGAGGGTTAGTTCCAAGCAGTTCGTTTTGGCATGTTCATTTTGTTCGAAAACAAGCCTTACTGGTAAAGGAAACGACATTCCACGTTTAACACTTCACAAGTAAACAGTATCATTTGTCATCCCCGGTCCGTGATGCTTCTTCCATGTTCTCTCACCTTCGTGGAAGTTCTCTGAAAACAGAAACTGATGCCGACTGGCTCTCACAGCCCTTCGTGTTACTCGACGGGGCAGACGGGGGCTGACCTAACGTCCCATGAGGCTCGGCTCCCGTGGGTGCAGCAAGGCTTTTGCGGAGGATGGGGCGTTGGTGGCGGTGGTATGACCCCTGCGGGTTGGCTGTAGGTGACAAACGTCACTCAGTCGTGACCTTGCCCCCGCTCGAAGTGGAATGTTAACTTCCCAACTGTTACTCATCATGAACTGAAGTCTATTCTTGGCCTTTGTATGGAGGTACTCACACATCGCTTTATTCCTACATATTCATTTTCAATAACTAAGTTTGCAATTGGAATGTGAAAAATGAAGTAATGTGTCAGAGTGGCCAAACGCAGATTGATACTGATGTGACAGAAAACTTTATCTCTCTTTTTATAGTGTTAAGAATCAAATTTTTAAAATCACTAAGAAGTTGTGACCATCTAATTCAGGTTAACCAACGGAAGGCGCCTGGATGCTGACTGGTGATGTGGGTGACTGCTTAAAAGAGTGAATATTTAAATGTGTCTTATTGAAAAATCAATCAACATAAAAAGTTGTTAGCGACGGTGATTTAGGTGAAGCTAATTTAGGTGGCCGTTTCATTGGTTTTTACTGTAACAGTTTCAAATGTAGGTTCCCAGACCAATGTTACACCTTGCCTTTAAATCTTGGTATTCTTTCTTCATGAATTTATTCATAATACGATAGTCTTAGTTCGAACATTCTAAGTTAAATACATTGCTTAATGCGGTATTGAAAGGTCAGAGAAATGACCAGATAATTCATCGGGTTGAATTTCCTATATCTGTACGTGTCATTGTGGCGTGGACTGTAACAGCAACTTTCGTGTTCCGACTTATTATCCACACAATATGCATCAGTACATGGATACATAAGGCGCATATGGATCATGCAATCGATCATAAATATCCTCTATCGTATGGCATTGTCAGATATGACTATCGCAGTTATTTTCATTAAAAATAAAATAGAAGAAAAAATCAGAGCATTAGGACGAAAACAAATCTCAGCCAGCGGGTCGAAATGAAGAAGCTTCGTTTCCGGGGCGCCTGCCAGCCAAAACGTTTCAAGAGTCGATTCCACGCCGCGCCCCGCCCGTCCCCACCCTTCCCCACCACGCGCCCCTCTCGCTGGCCCCTCGTAGGTCAGGCGCGGCGGGGTTAGTGGGAGCGGCGAAAAGGGCCCGCCGGGGCTCGGCGCCACCCGTCTAAGCCACTATCACTCTGATAAATGTCCCTATCCACTACCTTGCGTGCAAGGTAGGGGGGAAGGGTTCGCCTCGGATCGGCGCCGACCCCTTAGCTGCGCGGCCGGCTGACCGACGCACGGCGCGGGGGCGGGCGACTGCATACTGTGGTGGAACAGTCTGTTCGGCGGGCCTGCGCTCTAAATAGAAACTCTGGAAGCTATGAAATGTATTGTCTGGTTTCGGTATCTATTATTCAAGGCAATACCATTCACACCAAAATCTCTTAAATGGCTGTGATCTATAAAGTTTCCTTATTCCGTCTTTGGACTAATTTTACTTGACATATTTATACTTGTTACAACAGTGACATGTTAATATTGGTTAATATTACACAACGAACTACTTATTACTCATGACGAAATCTATGATATTAATGTACAGAAGTTTTGAGAACACATACATTATTATATTTGTGTCTCTCCCTTCTCTCTTCCCTTAAAAACATTTTGTAGCATTTATCATTCAACCATGTCCTGCGCCGTTGCGTGTCTTTTGGGCAACATTATTCTCGTTCCTTTCAACTCCTCACTCATATTTGGGAAATGTGTATACTCTATCAAATTCTGATAATACTCGAATTCTTAATAACTTCCTCTGTTATAATCTGTTCTTGTATTTTTCTTCTCTTAAACATTTAGCCAGTCTATCTCGAGTGAGGCAATACAAAATTCACGGAGCTAAAAATGATATTTTGTTCTTTAAAATGAGAAATTATGTGGTCATAGATTAGTTCTGTGACTCTTGAGTTTGGAGGCCTCTGCTCATGCTTTCAACTGACACACGGCGTTGTTTTTCATTGCTATCTAAATAAGCTCTTTCCCGATTTAGGAGTATTTTAATTAATTGTGATTAGGATTTAACAAGTATTCGCTGTCGTCAGGCATTAAAATAACCACGTCAGTAAAATGATATTTTGTCCTTGAAACATGGAAATTGTGTGCTTATGGATCTACATTCGTACCTAATAAATATCGGAACTTCTGCTAACGCTTTCAATATAAATATGCCAGAAATAATTCTAGTCTCTTCAAAGTTTTGCTCATTTATATCTATTTAATCGTTTACTTTCCTTTACGTGGGCAGTTCGAGCTTCACACAATATAAACTCGCTCTTTCGATGCTGAGGCTGTGTCCTTGCGGATGGTATTTTCGTCCACTGTGGTTCGCGGGGGCGGGGGCGGCCCGAGGCGAGGGTCGCGCGCTCGTCCGTCAGCCGGGCTCATTAGGCGGCCATCTGCAGGCGCTAATGCACGGGGTCTGTTCGGGCGTCCATCCGTCAGGGGCGTCACAGTCTTCATTGCCATAACGTGTGACGCGTCTTGCGGCCGGCCCCAACGCCGCCGCCCTGATCAGCGCCCTTCCCTGTCCTGCCAGCGACCGCGGCGCCGCGGCCGCCCCGGGCGGGTCGTTGCTCGTGCCCTAGCCGCCGCCGACTCCTGGATGTCGCCGGTGATTGAAGGATGAGGGGGTTGAGCCCGGTAGGTCCGTATCGGAGGGAGAGGACCTCACTAAATGGTTGACATTTCCTAGGAGGCGGTAAAACGCCCTTTTGCATAGTGTAATTCAACCAAAATACCAAAATTAAATTAACGTAATTCCGGTAATTAAGTAATATAGTGATAAATACTCTATTACCTACTCTCACAAACATTTGGATTATATCATTCAGAAGTTCGGATGCCAGAGCATATGTATATTGGAAAGATATTCGGCATAAATTGAAAACAAGAACTAAATTGCACAAGATATTCAAGTATTAAAACATTTACAATTTCTATTTTCAAAATCTCACATAACACGTGTAATACTAATTAGCTGAATGGAGTGCAGGATTCAATGTCTAAATAACTCTAAACATTATGTAACATTATGCGAATCTACATCTAAGAAGAATAATTAAATGTCCAGCATTCAATATTTTTTATCGATTGGGCAACACTTTGATTGTAGAACTCTTTCCTTGCGCCATGTGAAACAGAACGATGTTCCTATAATGTACGATGTTCTGTGGTCAGAAATGTGTGAACTTTGATACGATGCGAGAATTAAATAAAATATCCTTTGATATGAATTAATAAATTTTCTTCGTCATTCTTGAAACGTCGTTGGCATGTTTGTAAGCACATAACCCAAAAAGGTATGTAACGTTTGTAACAGGGAAGTAGAATATAAAGAAATTGTGTTTACGACCTAATAAAACTTCCCACAAATATCTCAGTATGATCTATGCAACGATGGTGTAACCGTGATCTCAAATGTGTTTTAGAGTTCGAAGAGTAAAATTGTTGATTACCTTCTGTAATATTGGAAAGGAAAGATATTGCTCTCTCTTCAGCGAAAACTTTAAAACAAGGTCTTAAATTTTATGTTTCAGTTTTTTAGTTGCGAATTTTCTTGTCAACTTTACGACAATCTTTAATCAAAAATTCAATTGAGGTGGTAGCTAGAAGTGAGGCCCATAGGACTATGGACTCTTCTTCCGGAGAATACAGAAATGAATTCTGCGTCCTTTAATCTATATCCAAACAAATTTGCATGATTTTATCTCCATTCGTTAGGTTGGTAGAACAATATTCCGTTACAAGAAGAGAGTTTCCCTGATAGTAGCACTACACCCTGTGTTGGTACATTGGCGGACAAATTATTTCAAATTTGGCGCCATACTGGGAATTCAATCATTTATAACAATTCTTTGACGCTAATTAACAACGAAGAACATACATTTCAGAGTAACAATTTTATCCAAATTCACCTGCTAACTTCCAGAGGAAATGTATGAAATTTCTTTCGAATGCAAATCTTTGAACAGCTTTCAAAGATGACCGGTAGATCGTAACACCTCGTGGCTCGGCGGAGAGGAAGCTTGCGCATTGTAATAACTACTCGGAATCCGATTTTTTTTCCACATAACACGCAATGAGATCGTATTGTTTGAGTATCTGGAGCCGAGCAATTTCGTGGCGACCCGCCTCGCTCATATGTAGAAGCTAAGCACATGAAGGATGCATTATTACGCATTACAGTTCCATAGCGAATCTACGCGCGAGCTGCGTGCGAAATACCTACTAAAATTATAAGCTGTAAGGGGAACGCTTTCCATTCGCCAGAACCATGTAATGTTAGCACTTCTCTTCATTCAACACTTAATGAATCTTACGCTGAGAATGCTAACGAAATATGTATTTTAACGTTTTCAGAGTAACAAATGCAAACAGGTGTGTTGGCAGATGCCAAGCAGAACTTCTTCAAAAAGCTCTTTCAATATTTTGCTGCTTCAACAACCTGTCATTCAAGTTCCACTTAATCCGGCAAAAGTTACCGATATGCGGAACTTATATTGGTAATTAAAGGAAGGGAGCTAAGAATTTTAGTAAAACATTTTTTCAATAAAGTCAACTGGAACTGTCTACTGGAAATGTCGGCAAAAGTGAGTTCGGATCTGATAGCTCACAAGGTGAACTGTGAGGTAAAAAATATTTTGATTTGTATTAGGAGTTTATAATAAAAGCAAATGAAAATGTAATGGTATTTATATTTTACACCTTTTCAATAATAAATTTAAAGTGTTCTCCAGAAGAAGTGCCTACAACGCATTCTTTTCTTAACGCCACATGTTTGCAAATAAAGAGAATTTAATTACGTTCTAAATGAAATTAAATTTAAAAATTATTGTAAAAATTAAAATATGTTATTTGCAATTAAACACACCAGTGTGTAGCATGAATTGTTTGAAAACGTGCTATGCGTTCTTCTCAAAACAGAGTTTTGGAGTACAGGCCATTCTTCTAGCTCCCGCCTCATTTAGAGTTCATTGGCACACCCAAGGCTACTGTCATCCTGTGTCTACCAATTATCTCCACAAAAAATTATTATCTGGATTTTTTTATTTACACTAGTGGCGTCATATCAGTCTCCTTGTACAAACGTGACTAAATATTAGCCACGTGCATTTCATGCTCATGGACTGGCGGCTGGCGGGAAGAGACGCCGGGCTGAACAATGGCAAACCTAGGGAGCGGAAGGGAAGGGGTGCCGTGTCGTGGGTGGCCACTTGTGAATCCCGTAGACCACTTGGGGCAAACTTGTGAACCCCGTAGACAGGGTAGCAGTGGAAACGCGTCTGCGGAAACAGCGAGATGACGCAGTTCCGTCAGCCGGCCCAGAAGGTAATATAAACGGACCCCGTACCTAAACTCCTGATTCTTGGACGCGTCGGTAGGAAGTCGTGTGGGTTGTGCGCGGCGCTGCATTTCAATGCATAGGCTACTGAGGCAGGGAACTGAAGCCGCCGTGCTATTCGAGACGGGAGGTGCGGCATACTCGCTTGTATGCTCACGTAGGCTACTGGTGCATCACACCGAATAAGATATCTAATTATCAGGCCAGCGGTGGTGGTGACCAGGAACATTCCTTCTAGTAACGGGTCAATATTGTTTATTGTAATTATTGTACATAGTATTCAAGTGTTGGAGCATATTTCATATAAATACTCAATAAATTACAAACCGTTCACGTCTGTGATTTATTGCTCCGGTAAAGACGCCACACACTTAGGGTAAAAGCACCAGTAGTGACCACAGTGGAAAAATTCGTACTTTTCTCACACTTCTTAGACTACAGTATTGAATTCGTTATGTGATACTCGCCGACAAATTAATATGACTCTTTTTAAACAGATCCTCGCCTAAAAATGGAGATTTTAAAAGGTTTATACTTTGTATTAATTTTTTCTAAAACCAACTTTGTTCTAATAGAGGCCACTAGAAATTGCAAACTTTTACTAGTGGCCAAAATACTCAACTCGGTAAAGGCTGAAGTATATTCTATCCCACGAACGTGTTTCAGGACTAAAATGTACCCTTCATATTACATTATTGCAATGCCGATATTAATTTTTTCGGCTCATTCTCTAAATATAAATTAAAAGAAATGGAATAAATTATTTTCGTTCTAATCCTTATCACTGGAAAATAAAAGCTGTATGTTCTGCGAGTTAGAAACCTGAGGGACGCTTCCAATTATTATTTTTCAGTTTTCTTGAAGTGACTACTATTGGTGTCGTTACTCTTTCAATTTGATTATATAAAATCTCGTGCATTTCTGACAATTTGAAAATAATAAACATGTATTTTCATCGAGAACCAACCATTTCATGATATTTCTAGTTAGTTAGGCGCTGACCTATAGGCCCGTGTTTTGGCCCATTGCTTTTCCAATACGTAACGTAGATTCAGAGCCTCCGCGCTTGCCGCCGAACTTAAGTGAAACAATTTTCCGCTCAACCTTCGATGCTTGAGACTTCATAGAAAAAGTGCAATTCAGAGCACCAGTAATTTGAAAACGTAAATTAACAATTTTCTTGAATCTTGTAGACCCCAGTTTGTCCATTTACTCAGAAAGCGAAAGTATCATCTCTGCATTCACATCTCACGGTCTTTTTGGTGTCACTTATATTCTCATTCACAGAAAATGGTTTGCATGTTGATTGGGGGAATCTTATAGAGAAATTCTATTTTGAACGTTGCGTGAAGCGCACTTCGTACAGGTAATGCGTTTGTCTCGGGAATAACTACGAGAAGACTGAGAACATAAATATTTTTATTGAAAAAACATTACTAAATTGTTTTTTCCAATGATGTCTAGTTACGATTAATTCTGGTTACATGTCAATATTGCTGCTTAAAAAGTAACGACACAGGGCTTCTATCCTTATGCAATGGAGTACAGTAATGCTGTCGGTAGCATTTGAAAGTTTGACAATAGTATCGAGAAATAAATCTTGCAAGAAAATTTTGCATCCTATGTGGAGTTAATGAGATTCTACTAAGTCAATTCACATAAAAATTGTTATATGTCAACCGTGTAAAAAAAACATTTAAGGTGAAAATAATGTTTATTGAAACGGGTTTTGAATTCTTTCGCAAAAAATAACATTTTATTGATGTGCACAATTTACTTGATTACTTGTAACTAGATGTTTCAAATTGCACAGTATATCAAGACTGTGGTACACGCGAGAAACGCACCAGAATCAATTGTGAAGACACCAATTAATATAGAACAATCACTGTAGGGCAACAATCAGAGCAGCAGCAGGTTTATTTCGGAATAATACCACACTTCCTCGCATTTATTTCTTCTGCGAACATTGTGATTGAAAATGAAATAACAGCCTTTATTGCGCTTTTTCGAGAAGTACTGTCGCAGAGCAAGGATTTTCATTTAAACAGGGATAACTGATGATTCTAAGCAGTGAAGTAGTGTATGATGCTTGAGAGAACACAAAAGCTAATGGTGTAACTACATTTTAAGTAATTTATTGACCACACATCCCTGTTTTATATGCATATTTTATGCAGATTTCACAGATTTTAAGGGCATAACTGCTTCCATATTTTGCTGATTTGAAGTGCATCTAGTCATGATACACACTTCATTCAATAGCATCAGAACTAAAGCTGATAGTGAATTTTTGTCCACTTTTTCTCTCTAAATTCTGGAGTTTATTACAACCATAATACCTGTTACCTTTTAGGATCACCATGTCAAATTATTATTACTGTTAGTAAAATTAAAATTACAATAGTAAAATTACTATTAATAGGTATGCAAATGCATTTATGAAATGCATTAAGGTTTTGGATTAGGAAACTAGGATTATTTTGGCATTGTCTAATGTTTTCCATTTCCCTTCCATTATTTTTTAAATATAAAAGTTTTAACCGCATTTTTAAAACAAATATATAAACTCATACCACCAATCTCTTGAAGTATTTTTCTGTGGATGTTATCCTTTCAATAAAATAGGGTTTCGTTTTTAACAAGAACAAATATATGAAACCATCGATTTATAAAGGTGTAATTAATTATTAAGATTTTTATTAAACCGAGAGCTGTGCATTCATTTCATTCTACACACACATATGATCTACTTAAATTACATTGCAATGCAATTTCTGCTTACAAGAAAAATACATAATACACGCACTACGGCGCACGGACCTGATGGTAGGCTCAGGAGCTGGCTGAAACCTGTGCGTCGACGACGGTCTGCTCCTCTCGGCGCTCGCCATCCGCGGAGACATTTTGGGGTTGATCCATCGGATCGCACGGGGGTGGCTGCGGGCGCGGGCCGGCGGGTCGCGGGGGTGGGTGTAAGGGCGGAGCCGGGAGTGGGGTGGGGCGGGACGGCGGCAAGGCGGAGGCACCGGCGCCGCGCATATCGACTCCAGCTAATGGGGAAATATCACCACAGCGTCAATCCTCGTTTATCCGGTATTTTTTCCGCGCTGCGGTCCGTGGGGAGGGCCTTTAACGATCCGGCGCCTTCTCCGTCATAAAGGTGGCGAGCCAGCGGCGGCGGCGGCGGCGGCGGCGGCATCGGCAGCGAAGCGTCGGAGCCTGCGTGCGACGAAGGCAGCCCCGCAAAATAACTTCTCATTCCGGCCCGCATAAACCGTTATGGAGCTGTTCTGTATGACACGCGTGCCGCCGGAGGGTGGCGGAGAAGCGGCAGGGGCGGGGCGGGGAGGCTGCGAGAGCGCCTCTCCCAGTCCACTCCCCCATAACTTTGATTTCCATGAACTCTGTTTCTTCCCGCACGCACGCAATAAGATGCGTATTTGTGTAATGCGTTGACGACCCGCCAGGGGGTTGTATCGCACTTGCTGACGGCTGCTGCATTTGTTTAGATTCCGCTGCCGTTGGGGCTTCCCACGTGCTTGCGTCGGCCCTGTGGCCCCCGGGGCGCGACTTCGCGCTCTTCCCCTTCGTACCCCTCCCTTTCACACCCCCTTCCCTTCACACCCCCTCCCCTTCACACCCTCGCCGCCGATTCTTTATTCCTGCAGAACTATGCTGGTGTGACAGGATCCAGTTACTTGTTATTTTACGAGAGTATTCGAAAACCGTGCAGTGACTAACATGGGTGATTATGACAAGAACAAATACCATGTCTTGTGATATCGACATACTTCTTAGCTTCGTAACTACTGGAATTCCAAGTGCTTTAAATGCACTAGGCGCATCTGCAAAGATGATGAAACATGGGATTATTTTCACTGTCGCAGAAAATAAATTGTGATATTACCTTTTCTCTTGGCCATTCTTGAGTCATTAAACTGGCTCGAATATAATTAATTACGATGTCTTCGGAAGATAAGAACAGTTTCCAATATCCAGTATCCAATATCGAAGAAATCAAAAGAATTTTTGCAACCAAATTTCCATGATAACGGGTGTTGCATTTACAGTAGAAGATGGCATGTCATTTTCTTAAAGGAAGTAAAGGACAGGCTCCCAAATCTAACACTGGGAGACTCCATACTCAGTTTGAAATGTATTGCTACACTGAATACTGATATACACATGTGTAGAAGGCATGGAAATCAATGAAGCGAATAGTGAAGCGAAAAGTGAAGTATATTTGGCTGAGAATTCAGTTAAATAGTAAGCTAAGATTGAATAATGAAATGAAGCAAGTAAGAAAATGCAGTCTTTGCATTTTGTGATGAAAACATTAAAGAAAGGTACTCCAGTTTCTGGGTCAATGGCCTCCATTTCTGTAGTCGTTTTCGTTCAGGTTCCCTCATCCGTTGAGTAAATGCTTAGATGGCTTTTTGTTTTTCTTTTAGACATAATGTAGCTTTACTATGCGTACGTTTTAGTTTTAATTTTTGCTAATTGTAGTAGATGTAGAGGGGAGTGTGGGTTGTTATTTTGTTTGAATTCTAAACTTCGGCTACCGAAGAAAATAAGTTTTATGTAACTCAGAAGCGAACGTTTCTAGTTTTTCAAATGTCGCTAACCCCGCTTTATTGATACTTTTATTCATAATTTAACAATATTTAGTAAAAGGTGGGGAAGAGATTCTGGAGCTGAAGAAAATGTGCGCGTATTTATACTTCTGCCTCAAACGCCATATTTTTAGTATTTTTTTTCACGAAAATAAATAAATAGGACAAGGAGAAGGAAAGATCGCGCGATCCGTTACGGTAATGCTCTGACATTCGCCCGGTATTGATGGGAGAAACAGTGGAAAACCATCGGTATATCAGGGCAGCCGGCCGCTATAATTCTCTTTCAGACAGCGATAGAACTCGATCTAGCTATCTAGCTAGTCTCAATAATTCTGCCACTGCCGGGACTCGAAACTAGAACGTCCTGGTCAGAGGCATTACGGTGACATTAGTTGATGCACTGAGACCCTTCTCCCTCAATCGCTCTATTTGCCCCACAAGTTTGTAACATGTGTTCTGAGACCTGTATATCCTTTGTCCGTTCTATTATGGAGAAAGGAGTAACTTGCTCAAATTCGCATAGATTTACTCACACAGCAAATAAAGAATTAGTTCATATGAAAACTTTCAGACAGTAACAAAACCCGTTCTAAAAGAGAAGACTGAAAGCGAGGCTGTTCGCGTCGTATAAATAGTATCGGATCTCATCAAAACGTGAATAGTGAAGCTACATGTATGTACATTATCAGGAGCCAAATCACCATTGCTCAACAAATCTAGGGAAACTTGACAAAAAACTGATCGAGAAGCTGAAGTACAATACTTGTTACAGGTATATTTGATCTTTAGGAGTTGTACAGTACAAATTTAAAACAACGCATTGAAATCATCATTAAAATCAATATCTTGTTGGTTTTTGATAATAAAATTTTGAAAACATCGGTACGTCTCGATATATTGTAAAGCTAAACGTAAGGAGATATATTTGTGCTTTATAATTAAGAGAAACTAACAAGAATATTTACTTTTAGACAGGTGATTTTACATTTTTAATAATTTCTACTGCAGCCATCTGCCAAATAAGCAAATTCAACTACGCATAGAGCACTACTGACAACTGTGTGAACTGTATACAGTAGTATTCATATATTTCGCTAGGCAGAGCTAGAATTAGCCTACATCCAAGATACAACACCATCTCCAACAGCCAAATTTTAATAACAACTCAATATTAGCCCTTTTTTGTGTTTCTTTATTCATTATAAAAAATGTTTCTTTGCTTCTAAATCACAAAGTTATTCAAACGGCAATCGGGAATTCAACAAAATTGTAACTTACTTTGTAAGTTTAACTTAACTTTACTTAAGTTACTTTGTAAACGTAACTCAATAGTTGTAAGATTGCATCTTATTCCTATAAAAGCATTTTTAAATTAGTATCCGTCGTACCAGATGCATTTGTAAGTCTTGTCCCGTTTCACAAAGAAATGGCTCCAGCGAACAGTTCGCAGGGTATAAATTTGACGCTCAGTTTGTTCATCTGGCATTAGCCTACAACACATAAAAGTTGAGTCCTTCAAACATTACCATATGTGTTGTATCGTTTAGTGATCATGTCGACGTTTGTGCCTGAAAAAGGACATTTGCGGCATGCATTGCTTCTCTTATTTAATCAAAAGAAAAAGCCTGTGGCAAGTCATCGTTTGCTGGTAGAGACAGATGGAGAACACGTTCAAGCGATTAGAACATGTGAGACATGGTTTCGATACTGTAAACGTGACAATGCGCGCTCTGGTAGACCCCAAAGTGCAATCGGGAATCGGACAACTTTTCAGAAAATGATTAAAATTATTCATAATAGATATATTTGACTGTAAAAAATATTATTTTTGTCAATAAAGCTGTATTTGTACCCAAAACTATCTAAAATGTATTTGTTTAAAAATGTCACCTAAACGGTTCATCATGTCTCCTCAGAACGTTCAATGTAGAAATACTTCTATATCAACCCAAAATAAATTATTTATTGATGTGCCAAGCCGACGCGCGAAAAAAATTGTTTTAAACTCTGGCAAAGGTAACTTCAGGGAACCACCAAGAATGCGTTATTGGACTTCTCCTGTTTCTGAATGACCAGCCAAACAATTTATTTTCAGAGGTAAGACTATTTGCAGATGCCTGTATAATATATCGAGTTATTTAATCAAACGTAAATGAGGACATATTGCAGGGTGATCTAGATAGACTACTTTTTTGTGCAGAAATAAATAGCAAAACTAGCACGTTTGGTACGGGCCGCATATATAGTGAAACTTAATACCGTTTAGGCAACGAAAATACGAGTCTTGTCTTGTACGTGCCTGGGAATAATTTTTGATAGCAAATTGAGTTGGGAAAATCAGGTAAACTTTGTCGTAGGAAAAGCCTTGATGTCTTTGCATTTTACGAAGCGAATACTAAAAATGAGTACCTACTGCGAAAGCGAGAGAATATTAGCTTACTTATCTAGTCCGTCCATTAATGGAATACGGAGCGATTTGTCGGTACCTTACCGAAATTCAAAAAAGGAATATTTGAATAGAATACAGCGAAGAGCGTGTAAACTTACTTTCCGAAGCAATAGGAAGAAAGTAGAATGGGAGTCTCTAGAAATCAGGAAGGTTAAGGCAGGGCTCTGTGCCCTGTACAAAGCGTATGCCGGTTATCCAGCTTGATAGATATTGTAACGTTTCTTGTGGTGAATTAAAACACAGGTAATATTTTAACAAACACGTTTACTTTGTGTCCTAATGATACCCTAAAAATACATTATGAAAAATAGGTTTCACAGTCATTGTGTTAGTCACTTGGTTATTTATTTAAACACGACTCACTTCCCTTGAATATTTATTTTCACTGTTCGCTTCTTCTGCACTATCGCACAGTCCGATGCACCTACCACTGTCCGATGCACTGCCTACAGTCCACTGCGCTGGCCACAGTTCACTGTGCTAACAATTCACGGCGCTGATCACGGTCCTCTGCACTGCTGTTCACCGACTGCACCGGTGTCCACCGCAATGCACATTTCACAGCTCAGCTTCCACTTCAGACTGCTAGCTGCCGCCGGCAGCGGCGAATTTATACCTGGCTGAAGCCCGCCTGGACCTTTTCAGAACTTGCGTCACACTTCTACTCGACTCGCGAGTATCACGGAATCGTCCAGTTCGGGGGCGCCGGCAGATGAGAAATCCGCGCAGCGGATTCCGGCAGATGATGCAATATTCGTTATAACATCTAAACCCGACTCGATAGACTCACTTACTTTAGTAGAGGGGATCACAAGCTCCAAAATTCAGTTCATGCTACAGAGAACAGATGTTTCCTTCACACATAGAACAATAACGAAACAATACTGGAATAAGTTGCCTGCGACAGCCATGGAACCCTTTCCTCTACGTGTACAAAGATTTAAAAGTATAACAACTAATAATATTTGTAAACTCTATTAATTAGTAAATTAGACTTATATTAATATTTTATTATTGTTGTTATTGTTACTATTAAATGTACTGCTTTTTTAAATATAGAATTATATTTGAAGTAGTAGTAGAATTGGAGTGTCGTGACGTGTTGTGGGGAGTAATGTGTGACGTCATACGGGTGTAATCAAAACATAGACGAGAGTGGTTTGTAAAAACAGTAGATTTATTCACAAACTAGACCGAGATCGTAGTCACTATTAAACAATTACACTGCTTACAAGTAACTAAATAAATAGAACCCACTGCTAGGAGAGATAATTTACGGAACGGCTACCACACCGCAACATACGATCAATGTTCCGTGTACGGAGCACCGCTCTACCCTGAGACCATCTACATGTCTCGCTAGTCACGACAATGAATTGCCAGCCCCTTGCCCTCGTGCACCTACTCGCACAAACTCATGCACCACCTGCCGACGGCGCTGCTGGGAAACAAGAAGATTGGGGCATTGTTCTCGTGGCCTTATATAGGCCCGTCGGTGCTACCTGCCACCCCTATTGCCTCCACCCTACCGCCGCCTTACCACGCCACGTCCACGGAAAATCCCAGTGCGTCATCACTCCGCCCTTTGTTAAACATCCGGCGATGCCCGACGCTACAAATGCAATAGAGTAGTAGAAAGTGAAGTGAAGTGGATAGTGAAGTGGAATACATTTAAAATATGTATTTATTAGTTAAAATATCTGTGCAGGACAGCCATAAATTGTAGAGTTAATGCTATTTTTGTTGTTTTTTCCTTTATATAATAATAATAATGATTATAACAATAATGATGATAATAATGATAATAATAATGATAATGATAATGATAATAATGATAATAATAATGATAATGATAATGATAATAATGATAATAATGATAATAATGATAATAATGATAATAATGATAATAATGATAATAATGATAATGATAATAATAATAATAATAATAATAATAATAATAATAATGATAATTATTAAAATTGTCTTAATATTCCTAATTGTAATATGTAAATTGTAGTGTTCTGCCACCAGGTTGTATGCCTACCTACCTGCCTGCACCCTACCACCCTGCCTGTAGAAATAATAAATCTAACTACACGAAAAAGCGACGGAATGTCTATAATACCGCCTAATTATTTTTGCAAGGATCACTTCGACATAAGTACATAATAAGTAGTACAAATAGACAGAAGCTGTGTGTAAATAATTTGTATATTGTTATAGTGTGCGAATGTGTATTATTTAAGCGACGAGTGCGAATATATAGTGTACGAGTGCGAATTATTTAAATTTTGTTTTTGCTGGGGAATCACATGGAAAATTACATGCGGTATCATGAAATGGGTTCCGTGAAAAAACCTGGATGCCTTCCTTCCGAATTTCAGTGTCAAACTGTTAGAAATAGAAGTTTGCCATCAACCAATTCACCCTTGTGCGCTCAGAAGACAAGGATTGACTTTAATACAATTATCCCTAGAAGCGAGTGAATTGGAAAAAGAAAATACAACATTGCCTCTTTAAAAATGTACAAGGCTCTATATAAAATTAATACTTCAGAAAGAAGAATACCCAAACATACAAAATACATCACAGAATATCGCAACATCACCATGTAAAACATGAACTACAACTGTTTCAACATCTCGTTTCAAAGTAGAACATATAAAGCTATCAACCAAGTGCTTCTAGCAAACACAGAAACTTAATGATCAGATCTGACAGTGACATCAGTGTACAACTTGTCAACATCATCCTTTCAACCATCATTATCTTCAGTTCGATCAGAAGAGTTCGAAGCAGTTTCTGAAACGAAGATTAAGTTGAAATAGAAAAAAGTGAACCAAAACAAGACCTGAATATCATGTTAAAAAAATTGGAGCCAAACCATGCATATATTTTAGCGTATTTAATACTGTTACGTTTCGGTTGATTTGATGCATACCAACAGCAACATACCTACTGAGCATATTTTATTATGCTTAAAAAAATTAGGTTGAAAACAACAATCTCAGAACTTAGAGATCAATTTGGAATATCTATATTTTATGCTGGCAAAATATTATTAAAAATATTTCAGTAATTTCTAGTGTTTTTAAATCATTTACTGTCCAAGTGGTTAAAAATAATATTAAAAGATCTCTTCCAATAGCATTCAGGCATCTCTATAATAAAGTTAGCTCTATTATAGTTCGTTTCGAAAATGATATAGAGAAACCCTAAAAATAGCTTATTCAAGTTTTAACGTGGTCTGAATACAAGAAAGGGAGTACAGTTAAGTACTTAATTTCGGGTAAATGTAATGGTTGAGTCACTTACATATCACCAGGCTACGTAGGACGGATTACTTGTGGGTTTCGAGAACAAAAAGCATGGATGTTGCATCTTAGACGGCCGCGGTTTCAAGAATATTGAGCAGCTATTACTCCAAAAGAACTGTTATCTAATAAGACCACGAAGTGATGTTCCAGGTAGCGATCCTTAAAACTGAACATTGCTTCTTTAAGGATCCACATTGAAAGGGTCATTCGAAGAATCAGTGAGTTTTCTATGTTGAAGCCATTTTCTGTTTAAATTCAAATTATATTTGTGTGCTAGTAGATTGCGTGATAATAGCATGTTGTCTTATTTATTTACAGGATAGCATCATCAAAAAGTGTTTTTCTTGGCAATTAATTACTTTATTATATTTTATCTTGCTCAGAATCATGCTGTTATAACTCAATTTTTGTAAATTTTTCAGCAGAGTGCTTTGAAGTTTTAGTACTAAACAAATCTTAGTATATGCCATTGCTGTTAAGATAATGGTTTTCGATGAAAGAGAACGGCTTTGAAAATGCTTATTTTATGAAACAACAACATTATTTCTTTCAGAGTTTGATAAAATTAAAGAAAAGTGCTTGGAGAAAAATGATATTTATAGAGTTTAACTATAGAATGTTATAACACCCTGCAAGATCACATTTGTAAAGAATTAGTGCACAGTAACCTAATATTTGAAGATATTTCTGAAGATGAAGATATTTGAAGATATTTTGTTTACACTTGAAAAATATTTATATGGGAACTAAATCTTGAGATTTAGGTACATCTGAAACTGATTTGACAGTGATTTGCTTCTGTTTGGGCAACAGACCAACATACCAACAGAACATATTTTGAACATTTTGTTTGGATTTCATGAAATTGAATATGTGTCACCGGAGAAAGAAATTCTGTAATTAGCTTCTTCAGAGCCTCTTGTGTATACAATATGTTACACCTTATTGTAAAATTTTATAGTATTGTAGGGTATTCTAATCAAAGTTATTTAATTTGATGTAACTTAAATAACTTGCTTAATCGACATCTCATACGGGCTCTTATTATATTCTAAAGGAGAGTGAAGCTCAAGGCATTGCAGATGGCACTATGCTTTGTATATACATCCTGCACTGCACTGTTGCTCTGGTTCTTGGTACATCCTATGATTTGTATTTCATGGTCATGGTTTGTTCTATGTCCTTGTTTGGACATAGTTGTCAAGTATCCTGTTGTTAAAACGTTCTCTCTCAAGTTTGGGCATGAATTTGCTCTGATACTGTTTTGGAGAAATTTGATTTAGTTGCCTAAGATAACGTTCAAGTAATAATTTCGGCGAATATTTAGCAGAATATGCAGCAAAGATGCACGTAATAATTAGGTGCGGTGAGTAGCTTAGAACTGTTGACATGCACTTGAGTCACCATAAACACATAAAATCATCACCAACGCACGTCTATGTGCGACAGTCATACGAACATTCCCATTGTACTATGCCTTATTCATCACTTAAGTGCAACCAAAGTTTGACAAAGTTTTATCGCAATCGGATGAACGGTAAGGCAGCACACAAAATACGAAAAAAACGTTGATTTTTATATATTAGATGGAACTGCGTCATCATATAAAATTGGTGGCTGAACGTGTTTGAACGTACGGATTATTTTATAAAATTAACGTACCAACCAGTTTCTTCTTAAGGTGAATTATGTATAACGCCTTGGTCAGTACAAATCGAAGCCCTGAAAGATCATTACTATTAGCGACAAAGCTCAATTCTGAAGTAATAATATGCTCATTTTGGCTTACTCCCTGTTTTTTCACTTCTCGAATGCAAAAAAAAAAAAAAACACGAAGAATGCACTTATTGCCTTGTTGGATATGTTTTAATAGTTGCTTGTGAAATATGCAAAGAAACGTATGGAAAATGTGAAGCACTCGATGAACTAGTCGGGTATAGGGTTCTAATTTTTCCACGTCATGATATTCTTGTCGTTCCCTTTTCACAATTTACACCCAAAAATCTAAGTGTGTGTGTGTGTGTTTATGGCTCGGTGGATGTTCCAGCATAATTCTGTATCACCTGGAGCTGGTTTAACCAAAGGTAGTACATAATTTATTTACAATGAGGAAAATAATCCTGGGAGAAATACACCCTTAACATCCCCGTAGGTGGGAGACGGAATAGGTGACATTTGCGGGCAAAGGTTGTGCAATCAACAATGCAGCAGGCGGAAATGTAATATAGGTTGGCGAGAGCTTTTAAGTCATCATACGAAGGAATATATATATATATATATATATATATATATATATTATATATTATATATTATATATTATATATTATATATTATATATTACATATTATATATTGTATATTATATATTGTATATTATATATTATATATTGTATATTATATATTGTATATTATATATTATATATTATATAATATATATATATATATATATATATATATATAATTTTGAGCGGTAAAAAGTACCTTTCTTTATGCAAAAGTTGTTAAAAGACAATATGCGTTTTCACATTTCCTTTTTTACTCTCATTTTTTTTTCAAAACAAATATATTGTCGGCATCTTGGCAACATAAATGCTTATTATCTGATACAAGCTCTGTAGTCACGAAAAGAGAATGTGATAAAATGACACATTTTCCTATAAATGGCCATTGATTTAAATAAGTAAATATTTGAACGATTATTCAATAAACAACCTGTAAGCTTGTTGTATAATTCATATTTCCATCACTTGAAATGTGAAAGTAATTCTAAATTAATTTTCTTTCGAGGTGACTGTGGCATTCATGTGCTTGCGGATGACAATACTGGTGAATAAAGCGAAAAGGTCACTTAGAAAAAACGAAATTTTCGTAAATCGGAAGAGAACTGAAATAAAAACGAAAAATATGATGGTAAAAGGCGAAAGAAAGAGACGATGATGAAAAGAGAAATGAAAAGGCCCATTATTGGAGCAACTATGGTGTTGGCAAAGACAAAGGGGAGGATGAGACGCGAGAGTCCACAAGGTCTCAATGGATGACAACTGATGACGGCCAACGTCTGTCAGTAATGACGGTTACGTGGACGGAATTATTGATAAGAGTGACATGGTTGTAGGCGCAGAGAACAGTGAATACTTCTTGTAGTCAAAGAGAACAAAATACGGACGAATATGGTAACATAAAGTAAAGCAAAAGAGACGAAGTTTACGAAAAAAAAAACAAAAAACGATGGACCATGATAAAAGGACAGAATCAGAGACATGCGAGGAGGACAATGATAAAAGAAATGCGAGTTCTCAAAGGTGATGACAAATATGACAAAACGACGCCGGTGGTAATGGACGATGGAGCCTCTAGTGGTTCCGGCTACATGCGAGTATTACGCGTCGGATTTGCACGTCTCGGTTTATCGCCGAGTTCCGTCGGCGTCCACCAATTCTCAGTTTAACTCGTCCGGATTATACGTGACTCATGGATAACAGAAAACTTCTCCGCATATTTCACAAACTGTATTCGGTACAGATTTACGTATACATTTAGGAAGAGGTCCAGTTGCATAAGGAAATCAGAATTCGGGCGGATATATTTCCTGACAATTTGACTCGCAGATTTACCGCTACGCCAGGATAAGTTTACTCGGACAGAAAACTATCAAAATTAAAGAGGCGCACACAGGATTTTTCTCGAAAGGAGGGGGGCTAACAGGCAGGGGGTCTAGCCGACTTGATGTTTTCTTATAAAGAATTTCTCATTTATGCTGTTAGTAAAATGTACTTTAATTAGTTGACTTGTAGTTTATATTTATAACATTAACATTTCATATATTGAATAATTTGCGTTAGTACACAAAATTTGTAAAAGCTTTATTTTTGAATTCGTGATGTTGGCGTCTGAAAGAGGGAAGCTAAAAACCCCATGAAAACCCCCTTGGGTACGCCACTGGACTAAAACGATCACGACTTCCGAACGTGAACGGTACCCCAGGCAACAGATTCGGCTTAAATGATGCCGAGAACGACAGCTGCGCTGATGGTTGCAACGGCGGCTGCGGGGGCGGCGGCGTTGGCGGTCGTCGCTCCCGCGGCAGTGTGTCGGCTCGTGCGCTTAATTGAGGCGATGCTCGCCCCTCGCGTGTGCGGGTCGCGTGCGGCACGGCGCGGGGCGTGCGCGCGGCGCCGAAGGGGCGGGCAGGGCGGGGCGCCGTGACGGTCCCCGCGTGCCCGTCCCTGCCCCCGCCCCCGGCCCCGCCCCGCACCGGCCACTCCACGCTCGTGCGCGACGGACGGGTACGCCTCTCGTGCTCGTCGCGCCGCACGCACTTCGCTTGAATTCCTCCCCAGGCCCCCCTCACACACCGGAAATGTAGGTCGTGCACGAGGGAGAAGGGAATTGGCAAATGGGAGGGAGTTCTTTGTTGCCGCGAAGGGGTTGACGGAAAGGCTTACCTTTAGCGAGGTCAGCGCAGTCAATGGATTTGAGAGCGCGTTAAACGATGTACGGAACAAGTCACGTGGTATCTAGTACAAAAGCGCTCTTTATCAGATTTTAAGATTATTTTATTTCATTTCGGTTGAGACAAAGCTAAATTGTTTTAATTTCATGTAGATGCTTCTCTGTAAAATATTGTGGTCAGGATTGAAAATTATTAATTACATATTAAAACCTGTTAGTAATAGTTTAGATGTGAAACATGAAACTTAGTAAATTTAATGAGGAACATATGTTATATATAAGTTGACTAAAATCGCATATTTTCTGGATTTTACGATCATAAAAGTACTTGAGAAATAACAAGAAAATCCGTCGCTTCTTTATCTTACTAGTTTCAGAAATCACAATACCTATCAATTTCCAGAACTTAAAAACACGCAGTCGTAACTGCGCAAAAATTCGCGCATGAAAGCTTTTGTAACGAATCCTCGAAGGAGTAGCCCAGAATCGCGCCGGCGACTGCGACGGCAGCGGTGAGAGTGGAAGCCATCGTTCCAGCAGCCGCAAGAGCATCGCGCGGCGGCGCGGCCGGGGGGAAGCGGAGCGGGCGGCGGGGAGGCGCGGCTTCACGCCGGTAGCTCGGGGGCGCTCTCACGGCCGGGTGCTGGCCGTTCGCGGGCGAGCCGCGGCTAAACACGCGTTTTGTCCCGGTTCTGTGCGCGCACGCTCCCGGGGGAGGGACGCCTGTGGGCGCTCCCGGGACGTCCTTTCAGCGCGGGCGGCGGCGGCGGCGGCGACGGCGGCGACTGCGGTCTACCCGCCCTCTCCCGCTCGCCCCCGCCTCTCCCCCGCAGAAAGCGCCCGCCGCCGCCGTTGTCCCACCGATTCTCCGATAGCGCCCGGCTCCACGGGCCTCCGTAGGCTCCCGGCCCCGTTGCACTGCGGCCTCTCCAGCGGCGAAGGTGACCGCCTGCAGTGCGTTGATGGCATTGTTTGTCCCGATTCCCAGTGGGCCTAGCGAGCAGGGAAGTGACTCCCTGGCGGGTGACTGAAGGGCTCTGTGACACGAAAGTATTTGCGGCTAATGTGCTTTCGCCCGGAAGTCATTGTCATTCTTGCTGCGGCTGTGGCGACTTCTAGAGGTTGGCGTTCGCTCCGTGCGGTACGTTAGACAAATGAGATCAACGTGCTCAGATATATGCAACAGAATGCATGTCAAGGGCTTGTCGCCGCAGCATTGTTTTTTTCAAGGAAAGCTGTGGGAAAAAAGTGCATTTTATTTGCCTTTTGTGGAATGAAGCTATTTTGCAGAAGTAAAAATAGCGATTGTTCCAGTATCTATTGTAGACATTAATTTACACTCTAATTTGTACATTAAAATAGCACTATATTTATAGAAAAAAATTATCTCATTTCCGGCTTCATGATATGAAATCGTTTCTCGGCAGGATTGAAATAAAGAGAATTGTTTCTTCAATTTTTTATTGAAAGCGTATAAACTATTGTAAATGCGGGGAATTTTTATATTCTTGTCCACAGTGAATGAAATACGTTTGGTTCCTTTAATTCTATTCCACTCTCAGGACATCCAGAGACTCAGCAGTTTATGTTGCGATGCATATATTCCTCAAGATTTTTGTTCGTTTTGGAACTTATTGTGTACACTTGAAACGTTTGAATGGATATGCGGTACAGAAACAAAAATTATTCGACAATGGCAAAAACACTCAAAAATGAAATTATTTTGTTCTTGGCGCCCTACTGTTTGCAGGAAAATACAATTGAAATTAATGCGGAAGTGGAGAATAATATTAAAAGGGTAAAATTGCTTCTTTTCTTGAATTAACCTACAGTTTTTTCAGATTATTTTTTAAACCTACAGTTTTCAAGATAATCACATTCAGAAAAAGGAATTCAGTAAACATTATTTAAACCGGATTCTTTAATATAACTCACTAAGTACGTAATGTAAATTTTTTGTAATTCATAAATCATTTTAGACATTACATTCATGACATAATATTGCTAAATTGCTAATGAACATAATCATATTTTGAATGAACATAATGGACAGGAAACGATCTATACAAAATGTGTTACCTGAGGAGAGACCTATCATATAATAAAGATTCATGATTAAATATGTATTTAACTTCTAATTGTTCCATTTAGTTAAAATCTACACAATCTTTTAACTAATGTTGACATGTATTCAATTCTTATTGCTCGTCCCCAAGTGTTCATTTTCTACAGATTCGACACAATGCCCCTCGCAAGCACCAATAAGACCACGCCACCCTGTTAGGCAGTAGAGCGCAGACAGCAAGCGTCACACGAGGCCACGGCCTGGGGCTTTGGGACGGGGGACGGGCAGAAGACGGCGGGGGTTGGGCTGGGCGGGGCGGGGAGAGGGCGCGGCAGAGGTGCGAGCGGCGTCTGGGCGCAGCTTGTTTACCGCGGAACGGCAGCGGCAGCGGCGACGGCGTCGGCGTCTAAGCGCGCGGGGGGCGGGGCGGCGGCGTCCCACGGGCGCGGCTGCGGCGTCGGCGACGACGACACGGCCGGGCGCCGATCGGCCCCGTGGGGCGCGGGCAATGACCGGAGGCCGTAATCGGCCCCCGCGGGCACGCCCCGCCCCTCCTCCTCTCCGCCCCCGATCCTCCTCGCCTCACACCGCTTCCTGGCCGCTCCGCCACCCACGCCGCCTCACCAAGGAACGGACATGCTTGCGCCGCCGCCGCCGCCGCCCCGATGTGACGCCCGCGCCGCGATGCGCGTCGCTCCGCAACGCCGCGCTCCTTCGCCGCGACGCCGCCGTCCGATAAATACCCGGATTCCGGCGCCCGACGCGCCGCCTCAGTAGGGCTGGGCGCCGCGGAGACGCCGTGGCCGGGCCGGACGCCTCGGCTCGGCCTAAGGCGGCGCTCACAGTGGATGCGATTTTGGCCGAAATTTCGGACAAAACCAAACAGATCTTGGTCCATCAGCCGATGTTTTCGGACGCCGTCGGAAAACGTTCGTGTGCACCGTTTCCTGTTACTATCGTGTGCTTGAACGAATGCGGCGTATCGGACAAGAGCGTCCCACGCTGGACGACCGAAATTCCGGGTAAAATCGGCTTTACTTTGGACGCTTCCTAGGAGGTCCTGCTGGCCGCTGGATTAGGCCGGGTTGGCGGCGGATCCTTTCTACTCTACTTGTGCATCTTGTTACGACACATGCTTGCGGCTTTTTGAACGACTGATTATACTGTGTTTCCTGTAAAAAATATATAGTATATCACCGATGAATGATACAATCCCAGGACAGTGTGGTGAACGGGATGTAAAATCATTAGGTACTCATTGTCAGCTAATGGGAGAATATATCAATCGTAAATAATTCACTTTTCTCAGGCAATTTCAGTCTGTCAATCTCCTAAGTAAGAATTTCAAAACCATGTTCCCAACCCATAAAATGTGTGTATCCGAATGGCTGATATTTTTGTATACAAAGGAGGAGTCATATGTGCCGTTTGAGGTGTATTAATTTTTGGAGATTCCTTTATATTACCAATCGTAAGGAGGAGTCAGACCATCCCGATTGGATACCTTCTTATAAGCGCGAACGTATCATACGCTACCTAATGAAAATCCATTGTCATTTATATCGTGTTTTCTAGCTACGACTTTTTTCTTTTGGTTCCTTCGTCTGTGTTATTCTGGAAGTATGACCTTTTTCATTTCTTTGACATTACAGGGAATCTCACCTCCTGGTATTTCTCTGCAAGATGATGTATTCATTGATTCCAAAATACGAGAAATTGAAAACAGCTTAAATTAGAGCAACAGATCGATAAGTTTTAACTGCATAAAAGCCAAGTGCAAAAACGACGTTAATTTAAAATGTTGTTTCGTTACTTCACTAGAGGACATTCACGAACATCACAAACATAACAGCTCTTAATTCAAAACGTAATTTTTTACTTCATTACTTTCAATTCAGATTTTGTAGAGTTTAAACATTGCCAACTTTTGCTTCCAATCCTACGATCTTACATTGATATTTTTTCTTCCATTACGAATTATTTTAAAAGTTTAACCATAGATCTGTTTCTGAATGTCTCTTCAAACGTGATAAAATACGTTATTCGCGGAAGAGACGAAAAAACCTGTCTTTGCGAGCACGTCAGCAAGAAATAACCTGCGCAACAGTTCAAACTCTTTTTTATTTCTGGGAGGATCAGTATTAGAAAACTTGTTTCGAGACATCTTGCTAGTGGTGTAACCGTAACAATTATAGCCCAGTGAACTAAATCTTTAATGCACTTCCGACACAATCGAGAGGAAAGTAATGGATTCTGGCATGAACTTTTAATCAAGATCATAACACCTGATGTAGGTCGTTCAAAACTGAACGCCATGATCCAATTGCGATGTTAACTGGACGCCAACAGTATTTTCGGATCGTTCGAAGATGATGTACTTCTGATCAAGTCATGTCATACATGGCCGAGAGTTAACAGCATGTGCATCTTAATAACGAAACAAAGCCAACACAACGCATATGACCCATTATTGTACTGTACTTCAAGAATTTTACTCTGTAGCCAGATAGTCGCATTTTATGCAAATGAAATTACCAAAATCGAAGAATGGATTTCTTTGGATATTCTGTAATAAATATTTTATTGTATATAATATAATATATTATATTACAATAATTTTATATTGTATATTGAGATTTTATATAAATTATTATTTCTAGTAGTACTACTATTTAAAGTATATTGAAGATAAGTAATAGCATGTTCATTGATGTTATATCGATAGTATCCATATCCGTAATTTAATACATTTTTCTGTTATATATAAAAAACGCAGACATAAAACGTACTTTAAGAAAGCATCATTTTAACTGAATGTTCGTTACTCATCAAATAATAAAGAGCCAACCTTAGATATTTTGAAGTAATTCATCCTAAATATGTCATAATGTATTGAATATGTGTTTATAAGCCAAGTATAATTTAATTTGCAAAATTTGAGATAAAGCAATATATTAATTGCAAGCTATAAACTGTTCATTTTTTATGAAAAATAATTTTTGTATAATCGGAAGACTCGTGTTTAATGGATATTTCTGGTAATTTATAAGGTCTGTTTTGTTATTATTTTGTTTGTTCATCGTCATTCTGCAATTTGCAGGGCTGTTTAAATTGTGACGATTGTGTTTCCACTGAGTGCGCATTGCTTGTTTTGATGTGTATAAACGAGATTTCTCTGTCAACAGAGCTTCTGTGTCGTTAATAAACTGGGCTTGCACCATTTGTGTCACATAGTACAGTTTCACTGAATCTCTTGCATTCGAAAATGAAACAATTGCAATGTATACCATTCAGTAAAAAAATTGAAATTGTTTGAGGAGGATAGTGTTTTAGGAACTTTGAGACAAAGAAAGGCACATTAGCTTCTTTAAAATTGTTCATAGAATCAACTATATTTTATTTAGGAAACCAATAGTGTCATATTATTTTGGTTCTAGTCGACTAGTGAATATTAAAATTATTAACTTTAATGGAGTATTCGTTGATACTCAGTTTTTTTGTCCTGAATGTTCTAAACATTTTTCTCTTAATATTTATTTTAGTTATTTTTTCTGCCGTCTTTTCAAATTATAATATTTTTGATGTAATTTGTACTCTTTTAATTGTATTGGTAAAATTATTATTTATAAATAAAGTCAAATAATGTGTAAAGAGGAATTTGCATGTTTTCCACATCATGAAACAAATATTGCAAGTATTCCAAAGACATATAACACAATTGTTCGTTAGTTTTTGAATGCAGTATTAGTAGTATTACCTGCGTAATCGTTCAACTTGCATTAACTTTAAATAAATAATTTTGGTTTTCCCGTATTAATTGTAAGAAACGATTCATTGGCAAGATATGATGTGGAATTTCTTCGCACTGTAGGAGGAATATCGACAATAAATCAGTGAATGGTCGAACCGTATTGTCAAAAACGAGATAAATAATATCTTCACGAAGGTTTCATTTTTAGAAATATATACTCGTATAGTTACTATACAATCACAATAGTAAAATGATATTTATATTTGTTGTAATTTTTAATAATACTTGCATCACATTTTTTTATTCAATATATTCACTTCAGTGAGTTTATTATTTTAGTTCTTTTATCCTATTGATAATCGCATTATTAACATATTCAATCGAATAAAAGATATTATTAATAAGAATAAAAAATATAAACTGATTTGTTTCTAGCCTTCATATTCTGTAACTCTTGTGTGTCTTCTCATTTTGTAGATCACCTGTAGAGACGCTTTCACATTAATCCATTTTCATTTCAAATTTCAATACGAAACAACATACGTTGCATTAATTCGCTTCGGAATGTTTTAACTGGCTGAAAATCAATTGTACTACATCTCACAGATCCGCCCATCGATACGCTTGTTCCCAACGTCGGTTTGCACGAGGTCCGCCGCCGCGACTCAAAAGACGGCGCTCTCTCAGATGCCTACCCCCATCCCGCGCCAGGCTTTGATCCACCGCGAGCGGCTTTGTCGCGGAAACCTGCGGGTTGGCGATCTCCGATCTCCGCCGCCGCCCGCGCCCGCCCACCGCCTGACGGCTGCCGCCCGCGGCGGGGCGCCTTCCGCCCGATGCGCCGCCGCCGGCCCACACGTCAAAGGCGGCCGCAATCTGCTTCGCGGCCGGGGCGACAACGACGCGGCGAGGCACAGGCCATCGCGGAGGCAGGTGCGCGCCTGTGCTGCTGAACAACGGAGGGAAACGGTGGAGATGGTTGTGGGGGGGTAAATTTTGTAGCAGGTAGGCTTCCACAGATTTGGATCTATTCATAATTAACAGGTTACCGTTAGTTAAACATTTGATTAATCCGGTAATTAAATGGTGCATTCCTCTTTGCTTGTTCCGAAGTGTTATTAATTGATAAAAATAATGCCCGTGAACGCAACGATATTTACTTTAAGCAGACACCAATTTTAGGAACTAATCAAATAAGATTACCAGTACCGATACCATCGACACGGCTCCGTGGCTACCAAAAGCACCGGTAAAATCGCAGATTATATCATCGGCGGTTGTCAGATATTTGAAGCTTTGAGAAAGTTATAACATATGCTATTTTTAATCCATTTGTCATATTAATTTTGAAATATGTATTGGCAAACTGCAATACCTTTTATTGCGTAAGCCTTCTAGATACTTTATTCAGTATATCAGAGAAGTTTGTATAGTTCTTTTATTTTTGTGATTTATGAAATTTTCTAACTCTTTCTTTGCACTCAACAAAAATTTGATTTTGTAGATTCGATATTTCTCAGTCATAACGCTTCATTTGTTTAACGTGATAAACATTTGACAGTTGCGTTCTTTCCCGGGATTGTGATCGTAGGTCGACTGCTGTGATCGGCAATCCGTGTCCCTCACGATCATTTCTACCTGAATGCCGGGGCAGTGCCGTACACAAATGTCCACAGTGCGATGCAGCCTTCCGTTTCGTGTCTCACTCCCAGTCTTAGAGCCGAGCGAATGAACACTCGTTAATGGCTCATTCCCCAATCACACTAGAAAAATCTGCGACAAGCATCGGGTATCCCTTGATGAATCTTGATGGGTTATCCAAAATAAGTAAATCAAACATTGAAGGCTACTGTAAATTTTATAAAGTAAATAAAATTCGATAGTACACAAAATGTTTTAGTCAATAAATTATGATCAAAATCAACAAATAAATAATTTTAATTTAAAAACAATTCAACACATACAAACTTTTTGTAAGTGAATGATGTTGTTTGACAATGATGTTTAGAATATTGATACTAAAACTTTCTTGCTCTTGGATTGTGTTGCATAATATTTGTGCAAGAGTTACGTCAGAGTGACTTAACGCACTGTTAGCTGTAACGACGGCGGAGTTGGTAGTTGCGACATCGGTGACAGCGTGGGCGGCGGCGGCGGCGGCTCTGTGATTTAGCACGTGGCCACAGCTGCACTGCCGCCGTCGCCTTGCACTGCTAGGTGATTACCCGCGCAACTCCTTCCGCTGATCGGCGACGAAGCGTCTCCCATTACCGCATCGGCAACGTGCTTCCCCCTCCTACACCTGCTTGTATCCCCCATCTACAGTAAACCTCACCTCCTCCTCTTCTTCCTCCACCGCTGCCGCCTCCCCTCACACCACCTGCAAATCCCTAGCCTGTCACAACACGCCCGTTTCTATGAGTGACATATTTTTCGGGTTCTGCGAACAACCCTCCGCGCCGTGTAAATATTTTATTGAAATTATAAATTGTTTGCTATTCCTGTGAGGATTCGGTTTCAAATGGAAAACGCGCACACATTATGTGGGCGCGATAAATCATCGGTCCGCGAGCTGAGCGGGAGGTTGCGGGAACGGGTGCGGCTGGAGTGGGGGCGGGATGGTGGCGAGGGTAGTGGTGGGCGCGGGGATGGCCGCGGCAGTCGCCCCACCGCCGCCACCGCCACCGTCGGGTCACGACTGTCCCCACAGCCCGCGCGGAATGCAACCAACGCTACGTCGCCACGTTTGTGCCAACGGTGGCGGGGATGGCCGTGGAGGCTTGGCGGCAACGCGGGCGGTTTCGGCGCGGGCGGTGGCGGCGCGGGCGGTGGCAGCGCGGGCGGTGGCAGCAACGGCGGGGGCGGCATGCGGAGCGGTGTTTATGCGCCCGTGATTGCCTGACAGCTTTACAGCCCGTCATTTTTCACTCCCGCGCGCGCGTCGCCTTTGGGCCTGACTACGGTCGTTAGCCGTGGGAAAGCGGTGGCGGCGGTGGCGGCGGCGGCGCACAGCCACACCCCCGCCCCGCCCCCGCGGTGCCGGCCGGCCCGTCGCCCTGCAGGCCGCGCCCTTTGGCGCACGAGCCCTTCACCCTTCTGTACCTCTCCCCTGCTGGGGACAGGTGGCCGTCCGCGACTCTGTTATTGTTTCGTCAAATCCAAGGAATTATTTGGAGAGTGTGCGCTCGAGCCTGAAAATTAGAGAAATAACGACGACGAGTGTATTGTGCAAGCATTCTCATACGCTAAGTTCTAAAAAACAAAGACGTCGATTTAAATTTATTTTCTTTTAGAGCTGCGACTTACGATATGTTTTTTAAATAATTTTTGTACTTTTTCTCTATGTATTGGATTCCATGAATTGGAAGGAATATTTCATTTAGAGTAGTTGTATATTAGTTGAAAATGAAGACAATATTGTTAAATTTTTTGTCTGAAAAACACTCTTCTGAGAAAACTAATTATCAAATTTATAAGAAACGAATAAATGAAAATATTAAATTTTTAAATTCTCCTTGGCAGACGTCTCATCTCTGTAATTTTCATCCTGTTTTCTTCTTCTTACTTGGAATGCTGAATGCTCCTTACTTTGTTTTTCGAAATTCTCCTTTGTTTCACGCAGTATGTTGTGGCAAATGCATGTAGCCATGGCTGGTTTGATGTATTTACGTTTTGGTTCGTATACTTGAAATAGTAACTATTATTGAAATTTAAGCTATAGTTATCTTAGGTGGAATATAGTTTGAAGATTTGTATAATTTTTTGAGTGAGAATGTAGGATATTATACGCGTGTTTTATGCAAAAAATAACATAATTTTTGTATATATATTTTTGTATATACTATTCGTGGAAAAACGTTTTTTTTAATCATTTTGATGTTAGCGATGCAGACAATTGTTGGTTGAGACAATTGCCAATTTATTTAAAAGTTATTTTGACACATTGTAATTTGAATCTTTTATCGCTGATATGTAATGTACTTTTATATTCATATCAAAATGTGCATTATTTTTATGTCCATCCGTTATTTTTATGTCTCCGTATACCGGTATCCGTCTTCCTGTGATACCATCTTGCATGTGTTTTGTTTGGAAGTAATGATACTCTACGGTATTACGTTATTCATTAAAACGGGACTTTGAAAAGAAAGCACAACACCCACAACACCTTTTTTACGTACGTCCACTTCGTTTACTTCGCACGTCCAATAAAAATTTAAAAAAAAAAGATTTTAAAATAGCTTATATGTCACGGCAGATTGTGTGAAAACTACGCACATTTCGAAAAAAAATTGTGCATAACCTTTTTTTAAATGTAATTTTGATGAACATATTTTATTAAGGAAACAAATCTCTATCTTCAGTTTTGTGGTTGTAAGAAAACACCGAAAAAAATACTTTTGCAATTTTCGAAAATTCAAGAGATTTCAACAAAAGAAGAACCTCTACTGTTTTAAACGTCATTTGGTCTTTACGAAGATAATTTATATAAACATTTTGAGCCATTTTTTAAACAAAACGAAAATTTGTTGAGGCTTCATGAAAAGTACTTTTCAAGGTAGTATGAGTAAAATAAAAGGAATATTATACTAGTAATAATATTAGTAATAAATAGTGGTCTATACATGCAAAAATACGGATGAAGAATACCAGCAAAATTGTTTTACAAATCATGTAGCAATGACACTTCTCAACAACGGATAAAATTCTCTCGTATAATACAAGAAACCGCCTCTTCCTTGGAGCCTTGCTGAGGCATAATGTCAGCTGTGAAATAAGCTATGAATATAAGAACACTTCTTATGGCTGAAGTATCCATAGTTTCCTTTCAATTTTTGGGTCCATTAAATTAAAAATTAATGAATTTGAATAAAATATGAGAAATTAAAAATATATAATATTAATACTTATGTACTATCAATAATAAGAAGAATATTGACAACCCGTGTGCTTGATTACGGGACATGTCTGGAAATTGTCTCTGGAAACTATAAGCAATTACCGTTAAAAAGCGTAGCTTTTGCTACCATAAGCATGCGAGCGAAACTTTCACTATCTCCTCCCACAACCTGCTAAGGGGACCAGGAATCCGTTTGCTGGCGCTTGTTCCCCGTCACGACTCATCCTTCCAGGTTCTCTGGCGACCGCCCCACCTCTCTTTGGCGCCTCGCGCGATCCTGCGCGCCAACTTCTCCCTGCCAGACCCTAGCCGCCGCCGCCGCCGCCGCCGCCGCCCTGTTTACCGGGCCGTGCAGCGTGTACGTGGCGTGTTAGTCCCGGCGCCGCGTCTTCGCCCAAATGAAGACGCATTCGCTCATAAATTCGGTCCGGCGCGCGTGTTTAGTCCACGGGGGCGTCGCCGCCGCCGCCGCCGCCGCCGCCGCCACCGCCGCCAGAAGGGCGGAATGCTAACTGCTTCGCTAACTCTGCGAGTGGAGTGCGACGCTTCGCAGCTTGCGGGAGAGAAGTCTTGGCTTGCTATGCAATCCAGGAGGTGGTTCAAGCCTTCATGATGTTTTCGGAAAATAGAAATTTATTGGTACGCGTAGTTTCTCTCTGCAAGTTGTAAAAGACGCCCCCTGGGAACAAATTATCAGAACATGATATGAAATAATAATTTATGATGTCGTAAATATCATTTTGACATTAATGTTCTTTGTATTTTCTTTCACTTTTGTTTCATTTTTATTCATTTTTCTGACTGTACTAGTTATAAACTGAAAATTTAAATGGAACATTGCACTCTCAATTCATGTAATATTGTTTACACTAAGAAATGACACATAATTGATCTCGTATTCATTAAGTATGATGTAATATTGTTTTACTTTGTAAATCGAAGTTAACTTAGTTTTTTCATTACAAAAAATTATTTATTTAAATTTTGTTGACATTTCGTCTTATCAAGAGAGACCTCCAATGCCAATGTAATTTCGTGTTTTTAATGAACAATTGAAATGCCGTGTTTTAGTATTGAACATAGCATCACGAGTTTCTGGTAATATTGACTTAAATAAAACGTTTACTCAGAATTTATAAAATGTCAGTTATACCGTTCTTGTTTTCAATGGTTTCATTGGTTTCATTTCAATGGTCAAATTTCTGGTTTTTAATCACTATAACTGAAAGGTTTCAATGGTTTCAATGGTTTCATTTCAATGGTCAAATTTCTGGTTTTTAATCACTATAACTGAAAGAGTCATTTAAATTTTGTCACTACCTACATTGCCAACCTCAAAAGTCACATCTGAATTAATTTTCTTCAGCACTTGAGAAAATTTAAAGTCCCATAATATCACAATTATCTGCTATGCCTTTCGATAATTTTATATTTGTTGAAGTCAGTAACTTTTGTCTGTAGTATGTCCCCATAATGTTATCCAGAATATATTTTTACATCAAATTATGTTAAATGAACGTAGGTTTTGTTGTAATTTCTGACAAGTTTTTTTTGTTTCCGAATTAAGTTCAAAATTCGCAAAATCCTCGTTTATATCCATAGCGATTGAAGTAATATTATTGGTTTGGTGGAAAAAATATTATTATTATTAGCCTGTTCACATCCCTTAGTAGGGCACAGACCTCTTTAATCGTAATGTGTTCTGAATAAGCTAGAAAGCTTGATAGTAACTATTTTTAGTCTTATTTTCTGTTCACTTCTCACTGGTCCTTTTTTTTAGTTCGTTTCTTATTATCACTTCACTTATAGGTCGTTTTTCGTTGTGCTCTTTATTTTTGTGTCTACTTTTGTAATTATTTGTGTTATCTTTTTCTTTATCAACTTCGTCGAGTGTGTGAATGACTTCTCTCCATTTTGTGCGGTCTCCTGCTGTTCTTATCCAAAGTCTTCACAATCTTCTTACTATGTTGTCTAACCATCGTGTTTTCTGTCTTTCCTTACTTCTGTTGCCATTCCTTAGGTCCCATATTGTAATTTTATAGGTCCATCTGTTTGTATTATATGTTCTCGTTATATGTTCTGCCCATTTCCATTCCGTCAATTATATTCACTTCCGTAGAGCAATCAGAGAGAAAAATCATTGTTTCAATATTATTTGTGTTGTTGTTATACTATATTTATGAGAATGTCCCTGCGCCAATACCTATTGTATATTTATGTCAGTAAATGTAAAATATCAATATTTTGAATTCCACATCCTAATTAGATATTTGCCATCGTAATCCACTCCAGGAAGTCTAAAATATATGTAAATAAAGTTATTGCTTGTTAAAAAATATACAATTTCAATAATTTTAACATTGTTATTTCTAATGTTTTCAGTATTATATTTTTTAAATAAAATCCATCTGGATTTTCTTTTAAGGTCAGATTACTTTTATCCTTCCGATCCGAGACGCTTCCTAATTTTGCTTCAGTCTCACAAATGTGATTTTCTTCCCTCCAAAATCTCGCATACAATTGTTACAATTTTTCATACAAATAATGTAATAAGTCATTGAATTTGCATGCATTAATCAAATTATTCCCGTTAATCTTTGGTGAATGTTTTACTTGTTAACATTAAAAAAATCACCCTCCAATATAAGTATTGATTCAAGATGTTTAAATATTGATACAAGTAGGGATGATGTAATTTGCAAAGATAACATACAAACCATCTCTCTCGGTACTGAATTGCATGCTTGTTTTCTTTGAAATGTTAGACAATAAAATCCATTAGAATTCGACCAATAACGGGTCAACCAAAAACACTTATTTTCCACAAGAGATGCTCTCAATGACACTCGTCAAACAAAGGTTCCTCTTGCAATTAACCATTATTACAGGGCGCTCTTTGCGTTTTGCGCAGTTGGTTACTTTGGTGGCGCGGCCACTCAGTTCAGCGGCGAGCCTCATTCACGAGTGAACCTTCGCCCCTCCCCCACCCCCTGCGACCCCCTTCCCGCAGCCCGACGGCCCCTGCGCTCCCCAAGGGCGCCGCCCCACGCGAGCCCCCGGGGCCCCTCCCTTCTGTTTGTATTTATTTTTCCTAATTGCAGATGCGTGTCGGCTCTTTTTTCCGTCACGAAAAAACACTACATGTAGGTTAGTGGAAATTCGGTCTCTTGCGTGTGCAAGGCTTTGAAAGCCTTCGATGATCGCTCCAGTCCACTATGAGTATTTGATCAATGTTGGATTGTTTCTTTAAAGTTCAATTGTTTCTTTGGAAATCTGGAAATAATTTCATTGTATACCTTTTCGTAACTGAAGATGTAAATTTGTGATATCGAAATACATTTTTATTGAAATAGGCGGGTTAAAATAATATTTTCCATATGCAGTAATTCATGAACTGTAAGTGAAGCAGATTTTGGCCAATTGACAATACATATAAATAGTACACTATTAAACATAATTATGTAAGAAATATTTTAGCCAAGTGTAACATGAAAAGGGGGAATATCATGTCAACTCATCAACTCATAGAAAACAAAACCATATTAAGTGCATGCCCATGGGGTACTAGTTTTTACTCTGCATCATACGCAACTTTGAACATAAGTGGTAAATTACAAAACACTAATGAAAATACATATTATTTGTAAATATAAGATTCAATTAGGAAGACATTATAAATTCCTCCATTTAATTAAATAGGGTGTTGCAGTATAAGTCTGAGTTCTAAGAGAAAATATAGTAAGAAATAAAAAAAAACAAAATATTTGATGAAATTTACCATTAATAATCAATAATATAAATTGGCACGGAGAGTGCCCTTTTGTTATATTAATAAGAATTTTCTAGTTTTTATTTACCTATTCGCATAATAGAACTTCAGTTTTAGTTACGCCAAATACATCGTGGATCCTTTTTCGACAAATTAATTCCTTTTATTCGGCAGGAAAACCTTCCGGGAGTTTTCGTTACCAGGCGGAAAACGCATCGTACAAGACGACACCGGGCGTACCAGCTTGAGTCCGTGAGCAAATGGACCTGCGAAATTCGACCTCGCATCCACCACAGATGGTCTCGACCACGCCCTCGATGCCCCTGCGCCCTCTGACCCCGCGGTTGTGAAGATCCGAGAGCGGAGGTTGTGAGGTGGGAGCGGAGTACGGAAGGTGGATAACCGGACGGAGGTTGTGACAGTGGCAGTTGGCGGCGGGCAGAGGATAGGGCGGAGGGCAGGGCGGAGGGCTGGACGGAGGGCTGGGCGGAGGGCTAGGCGGAGGGCTGGGCGGAGGGCTGGGCGGAGGGTAGGGCGGAGGGTAGGGCGGAGGGTAGGGTGGAGGGTAGGGTGGAGGGTAGGGTGGAGGGTAGGGTGGAAGGTAGGGTGGAAGGTAGGGTGGAGGGTAGGGTGGAGGGTAGGGCGGAGGGTAGAGGGGAGGGAAGTGCAGAGGGTAGAACGGAAGGTAGGTCGGAGAGCAGGACGCAGGGCAGGGTGGAGGGCAGGGCGGAGGGCTGGGCGGAGTCCTGGACGAAGGGCTGGGCAGAGGGCTGGGCGGAGGGAAGGGCGGAGGGTAGGGCGGAGAGTAGGGCGGAGTGTAGGGCAGAGGGTAGAACGGAAGGTAGGACGAAGGGCAGGGCGGAAGGCAGGGCGGAAGGCAGGGTGGAGGGCAGGGCGGAGAGCAGGGCGGGGTCATCGTGCAGGGAGCGGGAGCGGGAGCGGTGGGCAAAGGATGGAGAAGTGTGGGCGGAGGCGTTGGGGGACGCATGGCAGGCAAAAATTGGAGAACGGAGGGCGAAGGGCGAAGGGCGGAGGGCGGAGGGCGGAGGGCGGAGGGCGCAGGCTGGAGGCTGGAGGACGAAGGGCGAAGATCGAAGGGCAGAGGTTTGTGGGCGGAGGGCGGTGGGCGAAGGGCGAGGTTCGGAGGTTAGTGGGTGGAGGACGTGGGTTACGCTCGTAAGCGCGCCGGGCGACAGCGGGGCGATCCCGCGGCTGCGCTACACAACAAATTAAGCCGGTGAACAAGCTGGCACCGGGGTCTCCGGCGCAGTTAGCGTCCTCATTCGATTAGAACTGGCAACACTAAAAAACAAATAACAATCAGGCGGCCGGCAATCGAGCCGCGGTAACGGGCTCCGCCGCCGCCCCAACTGCCCTCTGGGGTGGCATCAGGCGCCACGGTGGCGTTGGCGGCGGTGGTGGCGGCGGCGGCGGCGGCGGCAGCAGCAGCAGTCGGCGTCTTCCGACGCGACGCGGGGGCTGGGGCGCAGGCGAAGGCGGCGAAGCGAATGCGAGGGAGTCGAGGCGGCAGCGGCGCCGTGCACCACGCGCCGAGCGGAGAGGGCGGCCCACGGCGAAACGAAGGAGGTGAGGGTGTCGGAGAACGATGATGGGGAAGGAGAGGACGAGCACGGAAACGCACGCGAACGCAGGTACAGACGGAGGCTTTAGAGGCGGTGGACGCACAGATATTAAAGAAGGGTACGTGTGTGGCAGAAGGCTATGTGGTTTTTGTAGCGTTCCATGATGGGCACGAAACGAAAGTACGCAAACTATTGAACTACTAGTGAAGAATAGGTGAGAAAAAGGTCGACAAGTAAGCAACATGAGACAACAAAATATATAGATGGAGGCATTTGGCGTGCATACAGACAACGTAATCAGACATCCTACAATTTGAAAAGAGAGTAATTGAACGATGAACTGGATGAGTGGGAAAAGCATTGGAGGAAGTAGTTGAAGAAAATGAAGGGAAAGAAGCCGGGAAGAAGCTTGATAGTAACGAGAGAGTAACACAGGGGGGGGGGGGAAACGGAAGCCCGGAAGACCAAAAGAACACTCGGCGAGGGAAACAGGAACGGGTCACTGGGGCCGAAACGGGCACCGGAGACGCCAGGGCTTGCAGTAGTGTGAAGGCGAGTGTCGGGTACCACATGGATGCTGCAGGAGAAGGGTGACTATGTGCATGGGGACGGGGAGAGGGCGATGGAGAGCGGGGTGCGGCGGAGGGCGAGAGCTAGGACGAGGGCCACAGTAGGCGAGGGCGACGGCGGGCGAGTGCGACGGCGGGCGGCAAGTGGCGTACTAGCGAAGGCAATGGAGACAGGGAAGGAGAGGAATGGGTGGTCGCTGAGACGCTGAGGGCGCCGGGGACGAAGGGAAGAACCAAAGCAATGGGTACAAGGGGTCATCTTGGGCCGTGGCCGTGTGGAGGCGTGTGGTATTGCGGTTGGCGGCGCGGCGAGGGGCAGCGAGCGAGGAGCGCGGAGAACGCGTGTGCTCGATCGATGGGCAGGTGCCGACAACCAAGACCTGCTGCCGCCCTTCGTCGCCCTCTGCCCTTTGTCCACCTTCCGGCGTCGTGGCGGTGGTGTCCGTTGCCGCAGAAGCTAGATGGCTCTCGGGATGCGCGCTGCCCAAAATTGCGTTCTCTGCGGTGCGTGCAAGTGTTATGTTAACGTCGGTCTCCGCTTAATGGAAACGGTTCTGGTTTTGGGTGAATTTACGTTAGGTGGAGGTTCTCTGTTCCACCGTCTTATATATTTTTGTATTAGACAACTGAATAAGGAGTGCGGTAGAAAATTACACTAATGAAAACTAGCGGAAAAGAATTACACGAACTACGTATTGAAACAACGAGAACATTCGTTTTTATAATGCTGATATTTTCTTCAAAGTATAGCGTTTGTTATTTTTATTTCTCACTGGCCAAGTAAACAGACATTTCGGTAACAAACAATATTAATTATTTACGTGCTACTTGTAACGTTTCAGCCCATAGTCTCTCCGTCCTTAGGAGACATGCTTTTACATTTTATATCACGTTTACAATTTTGAAATTGAACGAAGCCGCGTAAAAAGCCCTTTCGTCATGTTTGTCAATTTTGTTTGATGATATGTGCTACCAAAATATTGAGTGCCTATTGTTCAAATGCTTTAGTTAACTTGTGAACCTTTCAAACCAGATATTAATAATTTTGATTTGATTAATTATTATTACAAAATGCGAAATATTCATTATTAACACATTTACCCAGAGAAAAATTAAACAATATGCATGATAATTACGAGAATTACTAGTGAACAAATGTATCACGAATGTTTGAAACGACAATGGTACGTAAATTGAATACATGTATCATACATGTTTTCTAGGGCATTACACATCACTAATCGTTCTTAATAATTTTATCAACAACAAAACAAATAAACTTCACGCGCGGCAATGTGAGAATTATTTTTATAATATTAGTGTTCTTTAAATTTCTGTCCAAGGAGACATATAAAACAAATATGCTACTTACATATTTGTTTAAACACAGTATAACAATTAGTATACTATCAATATATATATTTGTTATAAAATTTGCTACAAAATTATTACATTACAAATTGCTTGTACCTTCTATCTTCTCTTGTCTTGTCTTGTCTTGTTCATGATACAACCAGCGGAAAGAAAATCTATTAACAAAATACATTTACTCATACATTCGATTTCATTAAAATATTCAATGAAGAATGTGTCCTCCAAATCACAGAGCTTACTGTTTCATCATTATTCACAAACAACAAAAGAATTCAATCTAGTAGGTCTAGTGAATCACCCATGGATGAACCTTAATCTAAGCTTTCGGAAATTACTCATATTATCTCTTGACTTAAATAATCAATTCTGAATATTACGGCAGCGTCTGACACGAGGCCTGTTGCAAGGGGATGTGGAACTCGCATCTCCCGATCTTCTGAGTACCTCTCGAAAGCAGAATAATGAAAAATAAATGATCAATGATCCCTGTCCCTGTCGTGGTGCGGCAGGCGCCCGGGAGTTACATGGCTTAGTGCGAAGAAGCCCTCTCTTAATCCTGACAACGTGTAACCCGGCCCCTCGGCCGCCTGTAGGGCTCCCGGCTTTGCAGTGCCTCCCCTCCCGCCCTTGTCACCGCCACCGCCGCCCCTTATACCATTTCCCCTTAATCACTGCAAATTCCTCCACCACAAATCGCTACCGAAAACTCCTCCACCGGTGTCACGGTCACCCTCACTTCCGAAAATATTCGCGACTATCAGACAGTAGGATGATAATGACGATAAGAGCGTCCACAGCTCCCAACACTACAACCATCACTTTCATTACTAGTACTATATCCATCACGAACACCATCATCAATTTAAATACAAACACCGTAATCACATGCACAAACACCATCATCACTATGGCCATATTCCTACTACTCCACCATTTCACCATCATTCAACACGATAATTACTACTAGTGACGCTTCTGCCATCTCTAATTTCGTATCACCACTTTTCGCGTCTTTATGTTTCCAACCTGAATTGTTACATTGTCTTCGTTGCGTCCCGTCCCATCCCTGTACCGCTGCCATCACCATTCCATCTCTATTTCCGGTACGACCAAAGCGTAGCACCGCAGCGCGACTCCCATCCCCTCGGTGCCTCACCGCAATCTTGCATCCACCGCTACCGCAGCCGTTTTCGCCTCGTCGCCACCGTCCACCACATCACCCACTGCCACACGCCACCATCGCTTGCTTCGCCGCCAAGATTCCACCGCCACATTAAGCGTCTCCTCCATCGCCCCTCCCTCCTCGACCACCCTCGCACACCCGGGTCGCGCACCGGCCCCGCCCACGTCCCTGCCCCGTGGCCGCATCACCCCCGCCCCACCCGCCCCCGCGTCCACCCCTGCAAGCCCGGGTCGCGCCCTTCTCGCGCGGGTCTTTCCCCCCCGCAGATGGGTTTGCGGTGTCGGACGACGCCTGGCCGCGCCCCTGCCCTCGCCTGAAGGGTAGTGGCCCCTCCACTTCTGGCGCCCTTTGCAAAACGGCTGACTGCGCCGGCCCCTTCCTAACTCCGCTCCCGCTCCTGCTCGTGCTCCCTCGCCGCCGCGTTCTTCTGTTATCATTCTGCGAGATGGCTCGGCCGTTTAAAAGTGTACGTGGAAGTTTAGTCAATTGTACCGCGGCGGTTGTCCGAAGAGCAGCTTTTATTTCTGAATGCGAGAAAAATCTCGAATGGGTCACTCAAGGGTATCTCGGGTTAGTGAAGGGCTGCACGCTTCATTACGTAATAGTATCATTAGGAGAAAATGCTGTATAAATAGCATGTGCTAAAAGCGCTTGTGAATGCGACATCTTGGGGGTTTATTCATTGGCAGAGAAGAATAAGTTGCCGTGAAATTTTTCCAGTAGGTATTGTCTGTATCATTGTCAAGAAAACATTAAAACAAATTTAGTATATTGACGAACTGTATTAACTTTGCACTATCGGACAACGATTTTTCCTCAGTATAATGATATTATTTAAAATTAATTGACAACGTATGTAATAAAAGAGGAAATACTCTTATATGCACTGTAGAATTCTTCAGTATTGGTGCTATTCAGAAAAGAAAATGTGATTGCTTTAGATATTGGATTTTTACAGCAAGTCACTATATCAAAAGAAATTAGATGTTTGGAAAAATTCCTCCTTTGGATTAAATTTACGGAAATCGTGAAATAGTTTTCGTTATCGTTGGATTAAACGTCAAAACCTCCCACAAATTCCGTCGTATATTGCCTGTCGGTAATAACTTAAAAAAGAATATACTGCAGTAAATTATCAGAGGAAATTCACCCCTCCGTAGAAAACGTAAGGAAATACCAGAAAACTCAATTTCCACTCCACCTCATCAGCCGCCACCGACTTGAATATTGACACCCATCCGCAATATTGCACGTCGCTACTTTTTACATAAAATTCAGGCAGGAGAGGAGCAGCACGAAATCGAGAATCGCCCTCCAAAAATCGATCTCCATAGATCGAATCTCCCTGGGGCCACTTGCATCCGAGCGAGCTGCAGTGGCGTCGCAGCGGGGGCTCCAGGGGCGCAACCCCTCGCCGCTGGTTCTCTCGCGCCCTCGGCCGCGGCGGCGTGAGTCCCTCCTGCCTCCGTCCTCCCCGCGCCCTCCCCGCGCCCTCCGACCCTCGCCACCATCACGTCGCCTCGTGCTCGATGGTCGCGCGATCTTTCCGACGCTCCCCTCTTGGTCGCGAGCGCGCAGGCGGACGAAACGACCCTCCGCCGCCGCCGCCGCGCCGCCGCCGCCGCCACCATCCCGCTGCCACCACCGCCACCATCGTCGCCGGAGGGGCCGACTGACTTGCATCTGTTAGTGCCGGCGACCCACCGGCCGCCTGCCAAGCATCACAACATTAATCCGGTTCCCATTAAAACAAATCCATAAAACATGAGCCGCCTGATAAAGCCGCGGTGGCGGCGGCGGCGGCGGTGGCTGTGGGGGCGGTGGCGGCGTCTCCGACCTCCGGCGGCCGGTGCTGCACCGCCCCGCCCCCTAGCGTGGGGCGCCCTTACTGCACCGGCGCAGGGGGCGGCGTCCGCCCGCGCAAACATCGTCCGCGCGCGGGCCGGGCGCTAACGGAGGTGCTAATGGGTCGGGCTACGGGAGGATGAACAACAGCGGAGATGCGGCAGACGATAGTGGAAATGGAAGGAATGCTGAAGGATTGAAGGGCGAAGGAAATACAGGATGTTAGGGAGAACTGAAATGGCAGCAGGTAAAAAGAACTGTGACTAGTTGAGAAATACCTAAAAAAAGGAGAAGAGTAAATAGTTAAAAATAGTGTACTGATATTAGTAACAGGGAATAACGATGGAGTAGTGTGCAAATGAGCGTGATGTAGTGTGTGATACTTGAACTGTAGATTCAACAAAAATCAACGCGTTAAAATGTATTATAATTTCAAAATACTGTTGGAATCTATTCATTCCTATGCTTTTTTTACATCATGAATATTTGGTTACTACGATTCCGAAAATTCATTACAAAGTGCTTTGCTTCTTGTCTAATCCGTAGGTAGAATTGTAGTGTATTTTTATTGATGTGAAACTAATAAACAGAGGCAAATTATCATTCACATATCAAACATTAATTTTAAACTGTAATAATATGTTACGAGGCTAACTGGAATATAAATTAAGACATGCAAACAAGTCTCCTTCTTTTGGTCGTCGCTTTTTAACTTATTATTTCAACACTCGCATAGCTTAAAATAAAGATGGGATTTCCAATGTATGAGATGCGCATAATTGAAAACAGATAATGCAGCCATGGTTCTGCAACCAATGATGTAATGAATTTAGTGTTACAATGTTATTTTCAAAATATATATCACCAACTCTCTTGAAGATACTTGATTACTGCACGTGTTCACATTGGTTCGCGCATTTATGGTTCGTCACGTGCGTTGCAGATCACTGATTGCTAGGTCTCCACACTGAAACTCTCCTACCCATCACGCGACTATCCGGTATGGTAAGACGTTATTCCCAAGTGCTTCCACAATTTCCCTGTGAAATTATCGGGCATTTCTCCCATGGACTACGGCCATCTTTGTGTACGAGCGCTGCTAGACACGAGTTACATTTACCTAGAGACACAGAGCTAATTGTTGTTGTGTACACACATTAGTACATTTCTTTCACGTGACATAAAATTGTGTGATTCCATTACATTCCTCTTAGAAAAAAATAGTTGCCATGACTTCTGCCTCAATCCTCGTATATCTAAAATATATCTACATATTTTTGTTTATTTTCTTAAAGTACATCTTTAAATGTTATGTTTTTATAGATTTTATTTATTTATCATCTCTGTCAATACTACAGAAGAAATATGCAAGAGAGGTGCGAACATTACACATATGGTAATTTGCTAAGTCATAAAAAGTTCCAAAATATAACGGAACACAGTTTGACATTCAAATGTGATTGCATATTAAAAACAATAGAAACGAAAAATCTCAAAAGAATATTAACGCGTTCGCAGAGAAATGATTTATAGAAAATTGATTCTTACATTGACGAACTCAGCAGTGAATGTGAAGTTACACACACTATTAGACACGTTAAGTGCGCTATAGTGAGATTCTAGGTTCCCAGAAACGAACAAAATCGTTAATATAATTTTTCAATTATTTAACAAATCATTCAAAGTTGCCAAACTACTCTTCCGACCGTTAACTTATACTGTAGCGTCGTGCCACGCTCAAACCACCGGATGTTAAAGAGCGGAGTGATGACGCACTGCGACTTTCCGTGGACGTAGCGGACCCAGAGCGGCTTTGGGGAGGAGGCAATGGGGGGCAGCGGGTAGAGCCAAAAGAGCCTATACATAAGACCAGGAGAACAATGACCCAGTCTTCTTGTGCTAGCGGCGTCGACGACAGGTGATGCGCGTGTCTGTGCGTGTAGGTGCACTAGGGCGAGGGGCCGGCAATTCATTGGCGTGACTTGCGAGACGCGTAGATGGTCTCAAAGTAGAGCGGCTTCATACATGGAACATCGGTGGTATGTTGCGGTGTGGTAGCCGTTCTTAAATTCTCTCTCCTTGTAGTGGGTCTATTTATTTAGTTTATTGTGAGCAGGGTAGTTGTTAAATTGAGACTACGGTCTAGATTGTTAATAAATCTACTCTTTTATAAACCACTCTCGTCTGTGTTCGATTACACCCGTATGACGTCACAATACATTGAAGACAGGTTGTGAAAACGTGTTCAATTTGAAGAAAATTCTGAAAATCATTCATTGCTATATCCAAATACCCTATTTATAGTTATAAATAGTATTGTGCAGTTAATAGTTGTAATAACTATTTCTTTGTTTTCCAAAGACCTACCTACAAAATAAATGACACTCTAAACAAATATAATTATTATTTTCTCTTCAATGTAAATTATGAATAAAAAATAACAGCTCTGTTAATCTATTTCCCAAGTGTGTATATGCACAGGCATCACTTACTAAGTGTTTTTCTTTGAATCTGCGTAAATTAAGTCAGTCCATTTGCCTTAATTGTGTTCACAACTATAATCTCATTTATCCTGCCATACATTGTTCGCGATTGGCTCTTCATTTCCGAAACGAATCGCATCACGGGCTCTCTTTTGTTTCGTGACCCGTATCTATTCTTGGAATTGTAACCCCCATTACGCAGCGAAAATCATTTAAAAACCAATATGGAAATGCAATTAGCGCTCGCGGTGTTCCTCTGTGAGCAGCCGCCTAGATCGCACTCCCCACCCGCTCGTACGGCCGCAAAAAGAGAAGCCGCGGCGTGGCAGCGGTTGCAGCAGGCGCCCGAGGGATCAACAACACCTGTTTGTTGGCCGGGAGCCTGCAAGGATCAGATGATTTCGCGGGCAAACAGCGGGGACCGAGTGCGACGTGCGGGCGCGGGGACGATTGGGGACGAACGGGGACGGGCGGGGACGGACGCGGAAATGTCAGCGGGGAGTGCCTGTGGCGTTGGCGGAGGAAGACCAGGGGCGGGGCGGGGGCGGGGCGGGGGCGGGGCGGCGGCGCGACGACTCACCGCGCTTATTGGCCGCGCTGTTTACCCGTCGTGATTTTTGAGGCCCCCTCTCCACCCACGCCGCCCGGGTTCCCCGTACCTGTCGGGGAGCGCGCCTTATTTCCCGGACAAACATGCCCTGCAAACAGCGTCGAAGGCGCCCGAAGCGGCCGGGCGAGTTGGCGAGCCGGCTGGGTGGGGCGGGAGGAGGGAGGCGGGAGGGGTCGTAGGGGTGAGGTGATGCGGGGGTTTGTGTGGACGGGGCGGAGCCTGGCCGGGAGGCACACGCGATGCATCGAACTGGAGCCAATCATGGAGACCGGAATGAAGAACTGACATTTCCAGAACAGTAAATAAATTCTTAACCTCAGCACAAAATGAGAAAACATTTCTTTTTTATTTTTCGTCCGTAACGTTTCTTTAAACGTCATAGTTTATTTTGTAATCATTATTTCTCAAAATTGGAAAATACCATCAACGCACGTTTAAACTGAGTTATATTTATAGAGATCAACTCTTCAAGTGATTATCATGATGTGAGTTCACATTTACCAGTTAAAACAGGAGACATTATTTTGATTTGACCACAAGCAAAACATAAACAGAGGTTTAATTTGACTAAAGAAAAGAGATCGGGAACATTTGAGTGGGGTAAGGGGTATAGAGCGGGCTGTAGAAGGCAACCAGTGGGCATGGCAGAGGTGGGCGGGGCCGGGAGCCGACCGGGGCGCAGGCGTGGTTTGAGAGGGAGGCGAGGGGCCGGGGAGGAACCTTGACGGTCGCCGGTCGCCGCGGGGCGCCTCCAATTGACAGCATTATGCGTTGCTCTTCACGTCGCTGTAATTTGCATATGCATGTTGAGTAATGCGCGGACCGGGAGCTGCGGGTCGGTGCCGCGTGTGGGGGCGGGGCGGGGGCGGTGCCGTGCGGGGGCGGCGTGGAGCGCGGGGTCAATCCGCAGCCGTCAGACAGTAAATACCGGCGCCGGCGCGCGCACTAACAAACAGACGCGCGCCGCCGGACAAACAGACAAACAGTTTGACGTGACACGCGGACCGCAGTCGGCAATAATAATGATTTGCCGTTTGGGGATTGCCCGGCTCGATAATAATTTAGTGCAGAACAAACATTTCAATGCGTTGCGGGCTACAAGTCAAATTACAGCGGTGTCATCAGCGTGATGGTCGCATGATCTGATGTGATGGCGAGCGCAAACATTCAATATTGCCCGTGACGCCGGCTGACACGGCGCAGAGGTGTTCGTGTCAGCGCTAAATGAAGAGTGAACACGAGCCGCCATCAATGATTTAAAACCAAATTTAGTTTATCATTGATTCACGCGGAATCAGTATTTAGATTTGATTATGTAAATATGGTTTCGGTCGCATAATACCGCGCCTAGCGAACGCAGGCCGTTCGCGCCCCCGACCGCGCCCGCCCACCCGCGTCGGTTTTTTCGCCTTTTTTTGCTTTTTCAAAACGCTGTCGCCCGGTAAAACGCGTGCCAATATTCGTTATTTTTGAATGTGTAAGCGCGCCGCGGCGCTCGGCGCCAAATAAATAGCCTGTTTTCCGGAATGCAGTTGCGTAACGGCTTAAATATGCGACGAAGCGCGCGTTTGACAGCGCCAAAGCTCGCTACTACCGATCGCGGGATCTCCTTTCCTCAGCAAGGCGACGATAATCTGTTTCCTCTACTCAGTTTTCTCCTCGACCTGCCGAAATTCTTATTTTGACACGTTCGTTAGTAACCTCTTTTAAATAATTTTATTTGATACGTATTCTGATCAATTGGATTTCATCTGATTTAGTTGTCTAGGTTTTCATAATAAAAAGAAATAATAAAAATCACAGACTTTACGCAAAAGAGACGGTGGTGAGTATAGGTAAGGTCAAAGCTAAGGGCAATGTATGAGGTGTTAATGCAGTTGATATCACTATCCTCGTTTTAATTCTTTGGTATGATATTGTATTTTTCTATATCATAACGGACGATGTGATACTTTTTCATTGAATTTTACATCCCTCTGTATAAGCACATTTACACCTTGGCCAGCCCTGACCCAGCAGTTTCGACCCTCACATCGCCAATCGCATAAACAAGTGCACCTTCTTGTTGCAGATGCAGTTTTGGAAAGAGTAATTCAATAATGCATGTAGAATAATATTTTATTGATTATTCATACGGGTGTCTGTAGTTTGAAGATCAGTTTCTTAACAACAGTGAATGCGTGTTTTATATCATGTACCTTATATTACAATAATATATCGGGAAGACGAATTAGAAATTCCGAAGGTCGAAAAGTTACTCTAGTTTCTAGTTTCGACGAATTATGTGATTCAGACTGATTACTATTAATATTTTTACTATTATTACTACACACTTCTTCCTGTTCTTTCTCGTCTTATTATTATTACTATAATCATTACTTGAAAGGTGTGTAAGGAATAATCAAATTTTCTTGATGACTTTTCGATGGTTGGCAAAAAAGGTTTGAATGATTACGAATGATAAGTTGAAATAGGAAACGTAAATTCTATTATTCTAACAATGTTCTCTCATTTTCCTTAACAAAGGAACTCCTCTTATGCTATCATTATTCCTAGTTTCTTTGTCTTTTATGAAATACGAGACCGGCGAATTTTCATCCTTGCGGCTTTAAAACATATTTAAAAGGAGCAAATACTTCGAATTCCCCGCGAACAGTTCTATTTTAATAATTGTGTGAAATATATATTACTCATTTTCTCTGAGGAAAGTTTTCTTTAATTTTTTTCTATGAGCAAGATGTGGGAATGAATGTAGTCTATTTTGCTAACAGTCATTCTTTAATATGACTTTTCTAAGGAATGTTATTGTATTATGGGTAATATTAAAATAACACTGAAGATTATGGAAACAGTGTATATACAGTGCATAGTACGGTGTACGGCACGAAGATTTACATAACGTATTTAGTTTAAACAGTACTCTTCATTCATATGTAGCAAATATTTTCGAAATGAAACATCGAAATATCGATAACTGTATCTCTTTCAACAGACGGAACAAATATTCTACGTAAATGATTTCCTTCCCTTACCGATACAGACTCAAACTGATGGACCTTTGAACGTGCCCGCATTCACCCAGCCTACTCTAAATTCAAACGACTCAATCGAAAAGCCAAGCGAATCGACCTTCGACAAATTGTACTAGGCATAGAAATTCCGGAGAGGGGGGTCACACGTTCGGAAGCGCGACAATCAATCGCAGGAAGATGTAGGGTGCGCCACTCGCGTTAAACCCTCTGACTAATTTCAACTTTCAGGAAGTTCGAAAATGTAATGCGCGGAATCAGAAAGAATAATGCTCTCGGGACGCCTGCTCGGAGGGCGCGACCCCTCGCACTGTCCCGCAGCGTCCCCCCCCCCAGGTCCACGGTCCCCCCCCCCCCCACCGCGCGCTTGCCTCCGCACCGGCCGCTTCCGCAGGCGTGTTGCGATTCCCTCTTCTACACTGGCCCGCGATTGTGTTTTGGGAACTGCCTTTAGCCTCTTTTGACTCTATATAATGTGTATAATTTTTTTGTGAGAAAAGGGACATAAAATGAGGTGTTGTGTCCTTATTTTGCATTTGCTGTATGTAAATTGAATGTACTTGATTGGTAATATTTCGATATTATCCCCTAATCAGGATTACTTTTAAAAGTAAAATGACGAAGAAATTTGAGTTGAACTATCGACTACACATTTAAATCAACACTTTCCATATCGATCTGAGAGAAAATTCTTCCGTGTCATTTTCTAGGTTAATTCAGATTTCCGATATCTAGATTAAATATCTATATTAACGGCCAAATTCCAGATATTGTAATTAGATAGCAGCTTTTTAACAAAGAATGTTTCCGCAATACAGTGGATATCATCTTTTAAACAACAAAAATGATTTTATAACTAGAACATATTACAGGTCAATTTTTCCTTCTACTTCTTTTTCTTTAAACAAACTTCACCATCAAATCGTCATTTTATTTTGTACTTCATGTTGGGAGTAAACGTGATCTCTCAACAATAATATTATTTTCATTATTCAACAGCTTTAGTTTTTCTCTTTACTTCTGTTCTTCATACTTTTACGGATCTCCTCGACAAGTCATTTTTCTAAATTTCAATTGATTTACTTGTCTTCCAGAAAATGTTCACATCCCACACCATATACGAGTCAATTTTATACAATTGATTTATATATAATAGTTTTCCTTTTATTTTCTGATACTCCATAACAAAGAATTTTATTAAATAAATTTGTTATAACATGTGGCATCTTTCCTCTGCTTCAAGTATCTATAGCACGTAGCGTCATTCCGTGCTCCAGTGGAGTGCCAAGTACGTTTTCCATCTCTGCTCCGTGAAGCTGGCGCAACACACTTGCCAACGACCCGCCTTATTGTGTGAACTCGGCTGGTCATTTCGGAGTAAATTTCCCCCCTTTTCAGGAAATAAACGTATCTGACCCGTCGTCTCAACTTGCAAGTTTGTTTGTTCCGTTTGCAAGAAAATCGAACTTGTACATGAAGAAATACGGCGTTTCGCAAATTAAGACGCCGACGAATGAGCTGAGCAAGAATGGAAATCTACTTTCGTTCAATTGGTCAACGATGACGCAGTTTTCTTCGTAGATTCAAACTAAAACATTGCGTTTCGCTTGACTATCAGATAGTATAACAACGGAGAAACTGTAAGTGTGTCATCTAGTTGCGAAAACAGCTGTCTTCAAAAACTATAAAATTTAGAGTTTTCAAAGCACTCTCAACGAATACTCTGTCCTCTGTAACGTGTCAAAGCAATGCGATCAGTAACAAAATCAACTCCTAAATAATAATTTAATGTAAAGGAAGAATTTTATGAATCTGAAGAGTTTCATAATATTCTTTTCCAGCATGGAAATATTTTCCTACTTGGGGGAGGTGTCACATTTAGTTTGGGAAATTCTATGACTACTGAAGAAATCAAGTTTTACAGGAGACAGTATTTTATAATTATGTACTGTCGTGTAATTCTTTCCCGCCGTGATATGAAATTTCTTCGGTTTTAGTTTATAAAGTGCTACTTATTAAAAAAGTATTCATTTAAGGAATAAATGAGAGACACAAAAGAAAACAATAAATTGTGAATGGGGAGCCCCTACATTGAGATAAATATATCTTAAGAGGGGTTAAGAAAATATACAGATGAATTGACCTAGACCTGAAGAAGAAACGCAAATCAATCCATCAAGCTCGCATTCGTCAAATATTTTCTGAAACAGAACGGCCGCTGATAACTATGGACGAATCAGCAAGCATGCTGATATAAACAATACGTAAACTATATTGGCGATGGAAAGTGAAGAAAAAATCAGTTCGAACGTGATGGAGGAGACAGAGCGGGTAATTTTGTGTAGAGCCCAATGCGCCTGCGACCACGACCACCATCCTCTGACTCTGCTCTTATTTTCCCTACAATTTAAAACAAATGGTACCACCTTGGGTGAAAGGGGAGATCTACTGATCTGACCGGTAGGTCCTAAGTTTCGAGTCCTGACGGCAGAATTGTCTACACAAACATAGCTCTGGAGGAGATTTCTGCCGCTGTCTGGAGGAGAATTCTAGCGGCCGGCTGCTTCCATGGTTTCCATTGTCGGAACAGCCCTAACAAACGGACCACGGACTGCGCGACATTTCCTTCCTTCTCCTTGGTCTATCCTCACCCCTTACTTTCACAAACACTTGGCACTACCTTAACATAGTCACACATGTCGGGAGAGCAGTCGAAAGGTTCGAGCTTGTTCCAGCTGGGGCTTTGCCTTACTGGTGGGAGATACTGGTTGGGAAAATCCCGCAAGCCGATGAGTTAGCCGGTGTCAGCCTCACCGCCAAGTGGGGTCGATCAGCGTCACCTGTGAGATTGAGTGACCCAGAATGGTCGAGCAACTGACATCGGGTTCTGTGCATTTTCAGTATCAATCATTTGACGGTTTTCGAATCCCGGACGTTATTGAAATTTTTGTGGCTTCAGAAATTTCTTCACAAGTCGCCCGACGATCATTTTCAACAACGTCTGCCAGAAGTGTCATACGTTATTCATCTTTCAATGTTCTGGGTCTTTCCGGTCTTGCGAAATCTTTTTTTCTCACACCACCTTCACGAAATCAACTTTCTAACGGGAAACTGTGCTACGCACTACTGAAAGCTAATTGCACATTTCACTTTAAATTTTCTGGATTTCAGTCAGGTTTTTACCGCGTAAAGTTTTCATCTTAATATGCGATCTTTGATTCTCAACACTCACAGTACTCGATACATATCCTCAAACGTTGATTAGTAAGATAATTCCGCAAGTTGTGGGAGATAAAGAACAAAAAATGCTAAAATACTCTCGAATAGCATTACAATAAATTAAATATTTTAATAAAACTTGACATTTCTGAAAACGCAGCCTTCAGCTGCGTAGTTTTCTTTCAATTTCTTTCAATTGCAAATTAGTAATTTTTACTAATTTAAATATTAGTATTACAATTTGAAGGTACACTATCAGAGTAGCTACCAAGTACTCTATTATTGATTACGACATTCTGAATTCTTTGAAAATAATTGTTCATGAAATACTGTTGAATACTAAAAGGATCTGCAAAAAATAGTTATTTAATACTCAGAATATTAAAATATCATTATGTATTACTTATTTATGCACAGTATAAAAACAAAAACAATGGTTTTACGATTGTTTCTTAGAGTACACTACATCGAACAAGTAAATCATCAGCACAAGACGGATTCACTTTTACAGCTTGCGGTATATTCTTGAAGCAACGAAACAAATCTTGATCCTCGTCTCTAATTCCGTATTTAAATAACTACTGCAATATCAGTTCATGGTAGACTGTGTCCAAATCGAATCGAAATTAAAGCATTTGCAATTTAGTCTTGACAAACGTCAAAGTGTTGACCGTGCTCTCCTCTTCCTGAAAGGCAAATTGAATTCCATCGATAAAGAGAACATATATAATGAGGGCATTAATCTAGTGTCAATAACATTTTCATAGGTTTGGTTTATAAAAACGATGAAGTTTACAAATACATTGAGGTACGACAGCTCTATATTGTGCGCCGCCCTGGGAATGCGCCCGACCTCGCCAGGCGGTCGTCAGACGCAAAGTATGCACGCTCTTCGCCAATGACTTTCCGGTTCTATATTGTAATGGGACGGTCGCACATCGCGGTTGACGACACGAGCCATAGATTTATTTTATTTAATTAAGAACCGCGCCGCCGTAAAGAGCAGCCGGAAACGCCGCTTCCTGCTCAACCGGGTTGAGCCGCTTAGCGAGCCTAGGGAAAGGCGAGAAAGGCGCCTCTTTTGTTCAGCACAGACCCGAGCCGGGCGCACCCCATATGACGTGTGGGGAAATACTCCGCCCACAACCCCTTCAACGAGCAACGGAATTACCCGCGCCTATTTCCGGGAATTTCGGTGACGAATGTTACTGCGGGGGAGGTTGCTGGGGGCGACTTTGCCGCTGACGCCGTGATTGGCGGAAGGGTTACAGGTGCCGCGACATCCAATAGAAATAGACAATGCGGGGTATGAATCACGTGGTACGCGAGCCTTCCTGTGGGACCGCAGCGGTCCAGAGCGATCACTTGAATCGGAGGTAGCGAGGAGGAGAGATCACTTGCATCGGAGGTAGCTGGGAGGAGACTTGTTTCTGAGGCAGTAGCGAGGCCACATAATTGGTGCCTGACCGCCCGAATGCCACGCCGCCTCGCCACATCGCAGCCCGACTCGTGAGACGACAGCCGGCCGATGGGACGGGACACTACTACTGAGTGCCTGACCGAGAGTGCCATGTGAGTGCGAGCCGGGGACGTGACAAACTATATCGCGAAGCGACCCGTCATCGCCCGGGCGCGTTCCCGCCGCCGCCCGCACCAAGCGCTGCTGAGAAGCTGTCGGCCGGCGCCCGCCGCTGGCCTAATCCGGGGCCGCCACAAAGGGACCGGGTGCAAGCAACGCCGTAGCCGCCGTGCGCCGGACCCGCTGAGCGCAGGGCGGACCGAACGCCGCACCTGTGAGCTGGATCACGGCCGCCCGGGAGGGCAAAGACACCGGAGCTGAAATGAACTCTGGCCATACCGGCCGTTAATAAGTTAAGATTAGATTTAAGTTAGTTATATGTTTATTCGTGTAACTGAGCTTCACCCACACACCATACTAAGTGATTAAAGTAGTTTATGAAAATGTTGGAGTCTTTTTCTCAAGTAGTTAGGCATGCATGCATGCCTCCCTCTAGGGAGTCTGCCGACGAACAAGCCGGGCAAAGCTGAATCGCCGAAGGAAGCAGGTAATCGGGGAGGCGGTGGTTACAATATCAACGCTTTGAGTTCTAAAAATGCACACCAAATTCCGGTGTCATACAGGCTGTGACGGAAATTCTAATTTAAAAAAATACTTCTTTATGGCAATCTATATTTTCGATAAGAATCTATACTAACGTTCTGATGGTTTCCCACCTGTAATTGCTCTCTCTGAATAAGATTTACACGAGAGGATATGACCCCTTTCTGTATGTGATCTCTAAAAATATTACCGACGATTGTAGGCGGTGTTTATAAAAGACAGGTATCCAAACTCCATTTTCACAATGTCATTTGGGTTACTGTAGATTTTGTCTATTTTTGATTTTATAGATTATTATTATTATTACAAAGAAGCATATTTCTGTCTGAATGTCTGTAAAGAAGATCTAATACGACCTATATTAATTTCACTTTGTATTGTATTTTGTCCTACATAAATACAAGTTTAATCACCTTATTGATATTTCTGTCATCAAAATACAACGAGTAATTTTCAATTTCTTAAAAATGTTTAAAAGCAATTTATACATTTCTGTGCAAATTATTATTTTCGTTGTTTGTCTAAAATTTTAGCTAATAATTTTAATTTTTCCAAGTGTCTCTCTAAGCTTATCGTATTAAAATTAATTACACCTTGTGAATTGCTCTTTCACAGTGGAAAATTAATAGCATTGAGAACTAGGGCACAGGAGTTTATCATAAGAAATGAACAAATATAATGATTCAGAGGAATGAAGTGGATTTGAGACGTTGTTTTGGCGCAATTCTGGAGATATCTTAATATCTTATAATATTTACAATATAATGTTTTTATAAAACATGATGGTCATTAAACGTGATTATTAATTAAACAGCTACGAGTATAAATAAAATATACTCTCAATTAGGTTCTGTTATTTATTGAACGTTTCGGCTCAATATTATTGTAGACCCTCCTCAGGCCTTAATTACCATTAATATTAAAAAAATATTAAAATTCATAATTTAGAAAGATATTTGTACAAATTATGTTAATCATTTGGTGTAATAACATTTCTCGTCTAAATGTGCAACATCGACGTTAATACCTTTGAAGATCTCTTTGAATTATTCGTGAAGGTAAGTTTCTAAAACTATATCCCAGAAAAACTGGATCAAGTGAAGATATGGAATACCAGATGCAATTTTTCATATTAATGTTTAATGTAAAATTTGCAACAATAATTATTGCCTAGACATTTTTTCGAGAAAATCGCTGTATGATGTAGCTGCATTATACAGGAGATACTACTTTAATGTATTAATTTAATGTATAAATTTTTTATTCTGATTTTATTTTAGTGTTGTTTCTAAAGTGAGAGTCTCTTGCTGATTTTTTTTAAATTGGGCCCCTAATTGTGAGTAGGTGCTCGACAGTCACTGTCAGTTTTGGTTTGGAGGAGTGATGTGATGATTTAAATGGAGCTTTTCCTAGTATAAGAAAATGAAATTTCTATTATGGTTTATCCACCTTTCTGTTTTTCCCTCTATTTTGACACTCGACTCAATTGGTGATGTCTTCTGAAATTAGAGAATTAATAACTTGAAATGTTGATGCATAGTATACATTTCCTATGAAATGTACTAATGTCGTTCTTCGCCATTTCGTCACCACCATACCATATCAAATTGCATTTGGGATTTTTCTTGAAAGAAGTGTTATACATTTTCAGTTATTGACCGAGAGTAAGGTGATCACCTTACAGTCACCCCTCGATCATTTCACCATATTCGTCATCTCGCTGTCTGTATAATTTCTTTTTTGCTTTCACGCACCATCCTGAAATCATAAATAATAAAATTTAGTCCGGACTTGCGAACACTGCTGATTTTTTTAGTAAAAAATATCAAAAAAAAATATTTCCATAATTTTCCTCTCATTTTGTTAATAATTTATTTTTTGTTGTTTGCTAGCTTTGGCGTTAGGGCACGCTTTCATGTCTTGCATGTTGTAAAAGTCTTAGTAAATGTATCCCGAATAAATATTTTATTTTTATTAGCATGATACTATAGAATGTTTAACAGTATTGAGTGGCTATATTATAATCTGATTCAGGAACGGTTCATTGAAATATTAAAATTTTATAACCACAATCATAAATGCGGTTTGGTATGACTGAGATAGCAAAATTTAGTACATCACAAGGAGGATATGTTAAATATATTTGTGAGTTCAACAGTAACTGCTCGTCTACAAGTACGGCTGTGACATTTTCTTTGCGATCGATGCAATATGATTGCAAAAAATGAATTCTTGACCAGAATTCTTGATTGAAACCTGATCGGTTTTCTCAAGAACCTCGACCACAATTCTCACTTAAAATTCACGATACAATGACAATCGCATATTTAATTATTCTGCTCTCTTTCTGTACATGGCATTCTAACGCTCCTCTCAATTACTGATGTAAAGAGGGTATAAATAAAATTCGAAATTGTAGATTACATAGTGGAAAATACACATTGACTACATTGTTAAATATAACTAGAGAATGGTGAACAGTTTATAACACTTCATTAAAAAACTTCAATGGTCATATGCTCAGGGCCACGCAGTGAACGCTTTCGACAATGGGCACATTTTCGCAAACACCAAGTTGTGAATTGTAGGTATAAAGTTTCCGTTTTGTGTGAAACGGTCACAAATTTAAATTCTGTAAACAATAATGCATCATAATGTTGTTGGTTTCATAACTCTCACACATAACGCAATGAAGAATGTTCGTTTTGTAACTAAATATCCTGAGGGAGCAAATAAGAGGAAATTCATTAATTCTAAATCTTTAATTTTTTACTATCTCGAGAGTTATTTTTTCATTCACTTTTTGTATGTAAACAAATTTCACAAAGTTGACAATGTAGTATCGAAATACTGGATTTAATTTTTCCCACTTCTAGTTCTCGATATGGAAATTGTACGAAGTTGCTTTATTGTATTTGTACAAATGTGAAAATTAGCTTCTAGCTTGTTTTCAAAATATGTTCTCGTGCAATAAAGCTTAACATTTTAAAGTAATTGCATAAACTTCTATTTTCGGAGTGATTTTGTGTCCTAACGTATTATAACATACGTTATCTGTAGGTATTTTTGCAACGAAGGTAATGTTTTGATGCTGTTATCATAAAAAAGTCCATTTCACATTATGTTACGATAAATCTACGAAACGTATCTCTAGAGCATATCAGAATATAGTTTCTTCAGTGTTCTGCTTTGCGCTTCAAATATCACACTCTTAGTTGTTATTTTCATGCAAAATACAGTTAAAAAGCTGCAAAGTGGGCACGTTGCACGTTATATAAAGATAGTGAAATTAAGTAGTACTTAATGTACGTAATAAGTGCATGTAAAATGCTTGTATTCATATTTGAGAGCAATACATAAAGTAGATTTTGTCTGATAACTACCTAGCATAATGTTTACCTGACTCGCATTCACTTGCCTTCAAAGTATTTCCTCCTTTGCGCTCCTCGCAACAAGTGCAAGGGGCGCCGGCAAGTGGGGGAGAGAAACCCCTCTCCCGCCCCGCGAAGGCGCTAGCGCGGCGGCCAAGACGGCGAGCGCGGCCACCCAGACGAAGGAGCGCGGCGGCCCCTCGCATTTGTCCTGCCTTCCTAATCTGGGGCCGTCGGCACTGCAGGCCGGTCATTCTCACCCGCGCCGCTCTCCTCTCCCTTCCTCTGCTCGCCTCGCCTCGCCCCGCCTCGCCCCGCCACGCCCTCTGCCCCAGCTCCCGTCTCCCGCTGCCGTCGTCCCCGTCCTCATCGCCCTTCTGGCCACCTTCCCAGCTCCTTTTCACCCTCGCTTGTTCCCAATTTAGCGGCCGGTCGGCCGGTCGGCAGGCCGGGCGTCGGCCGCCCCTCGCCGGCCCGCGTCCGCCCGCGCCGCCCCCGCGGCGTCGGCGACCTCGCACCCGGCGCCGCCGCGCTTCCGCCACCTCGCGCCGTTCGGCTCCGGCCGGAAACGCGCCGGGCCTTCCGCGGCCCTGCCCGACCGGAACCGGCCCGATTCCGACTGAGATGCTACTTCTGCGGCGCCTGCTGCACGTAGCCCGAGGCCCGCCCCTCGAGCTCGTGGACGGCCGCAGCAACCGCTTAGGGATGTTGCCGTGTACTTTTTATGACAGTGATACTGATATTAAAGACAATCAAACTTCAAGTATTTTGTAACATAATCATTTTAATGGCTTAATTTTATTAAAGATACGTTTCGTGACGCAATGTGCTTGCATCATCTAGTAGACTTTGTTTCGCGATATGCTGTTGTTTAGTGAATATATGCCAATTAATTAATTCTGTTAAAAATACTTGCTTATTCTTAATATTAGAATATACCACTCTCGTATAAAAATATACAGGATGTCCGGGGTGGAATCATCGAAACTTCGAAAATAAGCTCTTAAGACAATTTTAAGCATGTTTTGTCTAATCAACTACTAAAATATTCCGAGTGACTAAGCCGCTATAAGCACTCAAAAGTTGTTTTCAAAAAATGCTTTCTAAGCAAACATTTGCATTGCAGAAGCTTAGAAACACTCCAGAAACATTAATCGAGGAATAAAAAAAACAGTCGAATTATGTAAATTGGGTTCCTTCTTATTTCTGTGTTAATTTTGTTTTCTGAACAAATTTATTAATTTCTTTTGTGCATATTTTTGAATAGAAAGTATTTTTTCAATCTAACTTTTGAGAGGTTATTGCGGCTTAACCATTCGGAATATTTTAGTAGTTGATTAGACAAAGTATGCTTAAATTTCATTTAAGAGCTTATTTTCGAAGTTTCGACGTTTCCTGCCCCGACACCTATATATTATACAGACAATGTTATTTAGTTTTTAATTAAAGTTGCCGTGTATTTTGATACTTGCACTATTATTTTCAATATACCCAGCCTCAATATCGATACAATTATATCTGTAATGTTCTTGATATCAATATGTATCTTCAGCTTCGGTACAGAAAAAATTAGTTTGCCGGCAGAGGTTTGCAATGACAAGTAAGGAGTACTTCCAGAACATCATCAAAATATTGTTCCTTTTATAACATCGATTATTCCAATCGTGTTATCATGTTATACGCGATCTTTTTTCCCATTCTCTTACTTCATAACACTACTTTATTGTTTTGTGTCAGAAAAGAATCAATGATGATTATTTAAAACGGCACACCACAAAAATAAGTGAAATTATGGCAATATATGCTTTATTTAAAAAAAACTATTTAAAAGAGTTTAAGTAGAAAGTACACATATAGGATTTGAAATGCATTTCATAATCTAATATCTACTATCCAGTTCATAATCCAATATCTAATTAGAAATCCAGTTCATAAGTAATATGAAATGCATGAAAATTTCTGAAGCAATTGTGTATTATCTTCCAGGCAATACATCATAATTGTTTGATTCTTGATTTTTCAAAGTTTTTAATAATAGTTTATTGATTTATCTAAAATCAATTAAAACTAATATCATTTGGGAGTTAAAATATATTTTATTAATCAGTTGCTAATTCGATGTTTATTTTCGAGTATTTTCTTTATTTATTAAGTTAACACTTCCCCAATATCAGCTTCGTTTAAAATATTTTCTCCTTCCACAATTATGCCAGTACGTTATTTTATCCATTCACTTAGTTGTTCATCCGTTTAGTCATACAATACTTTCCAGTTGGTCTTTCATTCACTAGCTTCCCTTTTGAGTTTCTCCCTCCTCTCTTTTTTTATTTATTGCCTCTTCTGCCATTCCCTCTTTTTTCGTCTATATCCCCTCTTGTCCCCCAGTATCTTTCGCTAGCTTGAACTCATTCATCTATTCATCTTTTATGCATTAATTTTTGATACATTTATAATTCATGCATACATTTGCTATCAATGTGTACATTATCCGCTCTTGCGCTGTCTTTCCAGTCATGCGTGTACGTGATTCTCAATGACGTTCATGAACATATTCTTTATTTGTATATTTATTCTTTGTGCTGAAAATATTATATTATTCTCTTCTTGGACTAAATCTCTGTGATTCTGTATTGATACTGCCATTCATAATGATACGTTTATTTCCTACTGTTTCTAGTATTTTTTTACTCAATGAAGTATATATAAAGTTTAATAAATAGAAAAAAGGAAGTGTAATATTGAATTAGTGGCATATTATTGACGGCCGTTTTTTTTAAAGAAAGAAAAACTAAGAGTCAGCGACGATATTTAATTTTAAAACTAACCTAATTGACCTTTCGGCCATTCTTCAGGTTGAAACTTTCTCTTTTCTTCCCATTATGGCTTCTCGCTTTATAAACAGGTCTATGTTACAAGATACTGGAATTATTAAAATTAATGTGTTGCCATTTTTATTGTCAACAGTGGAGCCTATTAAATATGTAATTTCGAAATTATGACATAAATTAATTAAACTTGATGAATACTGATTAGTGATTGCGGGCGCGAAAACGGTTAAGGTCATTAGTTCCGTAAGTGTAGAACATGCTTTTATCGCCGGAGGTGCCGGTGATGGTGACATCCGGCACCAAACTACCTGTCGGCATCGCCCCAGCCGGGACAACCTCTAAGCTCCTGACCGGTGTTCCCACATGGGTGGAAGTGTAGTGCTTGTAAGTGTAAATACGGACTGAGGATAAGGCAAGGAAGCGGAAGGAAAATATCCTACGCGGTCCGTGGCCTGTTTGTTCGGATACTTCTCTGCCATTCGCCTGGTATTGATTGAAGGAACCACGGAAAACTACCGGTTAGAGCACTTGACCGCTATAATTCTCCTCCAGACAGTGACTAAACTCAACCTAGTTATCTAGCAATTGACAGAAATCCTGCCATCGTCGGCCTAACCTAAGACCGCCCTGTCAGAGACACTGCAGTGGCCTTGCTATTGTGTATAAGCACTATTTATGTAGCTCGTTTTACAATTATTTACATTTTAGGTAATACTGTTTTATGTGCAACGTGTATTGCAGATCATACGAACCAAAATATATTTTTTAAACAAATTCACTCTAATATTCACATGCTAGAGCTAATCGATAACAACACGTGCTATTTATTAAATCGTTTCTTTTTTATGTTCCTTTCTTAGATGTAAATCGATGACTATGGAACTAATTACTGTGAGCGAACAGGTGTCATGGAGTTAACGTAACTGTGCCATTTGAAGAAACTAATAAGAGAGGTGTGGTGGTGCAGTCATATTAGTATTCCTTGTATAGACAGCTCGTGGTATAGAAACTGTACCGAAATTTATCAAAATAGGTAATGATGCGGAAAAAACAAGAGGGAACTGTTCAAAAATACCATCCAAGATATAGACTTTTACAAGGATATCCTACAGAATTGATTTTATGATGCACACCAAATTCGATTTTGAGCATTTCATTATAAATACAGTACATGTTTTCGCACTTCATGGAATTACACAGTTATATGTAACATGTCAATCTCAAACATTATCAATTAAAAGGTGTTAAAATAAAATGCTTTTTGCATTGCCGTTGAAATTGTATTGTGTCGTTTGGTTTATGGGCTGTTCGTTGTGTTATCAACCGTTTTTATTTTATTTGTTTACAAAATATATTACAAAATGTATCATATTCGATATATATATATATATATATATATATATATATATATATATATATATATATATGGGTATGTGTGTATAAGTAGTTACATAAAATGTAATAGATAACATATATTTCCTATCTCATACTCGGCATAGTTGAGATTTTGTATGGAGTATTAATGTAGTCACTAAATAATATGCTCAAGAAATTGATTTTTTCCCTTCATTTGGTTTTTGAAAATTTCTCGAATGTATTGTATTGTAATAGTCTGTAACGAAACGAAAAATTAAACTGCTAATTTCTTTTACTAGATGTCGAGAGTTCCAGATTTATAAAAAAATGTTTTGTAGTTGTCGGAATTAAAACCCATAATTTTCGAAATGAGTAATTAAGCATTGAAATTGAATGTTATATTATCATGTGCCATGATAATTGTCCTTTGAAGTCGCAAATTCTCCTGGGACGTGTGTCATTAACGATGCTTTTTCACGCGAACAAAACATTTTCAGGTGAGCATTTTTTGTGAATAAATACTGTTATCTTCAAAGACACCATCGCCACCACAACTCTCCACTTATTCGCTTTGGCTCGCTCTGGTTCAGTCTGTCGGATTGGATTTATATTATTACTGTCCGCTTTGCGATCCCCTCTGAAGTGTCGATCCGCTCATTGATACTTTTTTATATCACCTGCAAGGAGACAAAACGACAACACAACGCGCGGCTGGAATAAAACGCGCAAATGCAAACATTGAAACGCGGTTAACGAGGGGCGCGGCGCGGGAGGGGGGTGCACGGTGGCCGGGAGGGGCGGAGGAGGGTTGGGCGGAGCGGGAGGGGCAGGTGGCCGGAGCGCGGCTTTGTGGGCTGCTGCCGCTTTTGTCGGCGCCAACGAGCCGTGGCGGCGCGCGCGGCGCATCTGCCCGCAGCGGGCGCGCGCCTCCGCCTCCGCCTCTGCCTCCACCTCTGCTGGCGCTGCTCTGCTCTGCTGTGCGCTGGGCGGGGAGGAGGTGGGAGGCTGAGCGCTGGAGCGGAGCGGGGGGCGGAGGGGCGAGACGAGGAGGGTGTGGCGGGGGTGGCAGGGCAAAGCGGGGCGGGCCGTGGAAGGGTGGGGTCGCCGCAGCATCTGCAGCGACACAGGCGCCCAGGGCACTGCGCCCGACGCCCGGGAGGTGGCTGTGGGCAACCGGCCGGTCAGTTGGCTGACTGCGCGCACAATGCCGGTCGACGGCCGCCTACCTGACGATTCACCTGTGAGAGATGCATTCAACGCTCGTTAGGGGTGGAGTGACACACGCAGCAGAGGGGAATGACATGCTTAACACACAGATTAGGAGAGGAGAGTGTGAAGGCTTCCACATTAGGGGGTCATTACAAGTTATTTAATTTAAGAGCTTTCAATAATATACAAGAAATGAATGCATAAAAATACATCAATAATAATAATAATAATAATAGTAATAATAATAATGCTACCGAGCGAAATGGCTCAGTGCGTAGCGCGCTGACTTCGTAATCGGGAGGTCCGGGTTCGATTCCCGGGCCGGCCATCCTGACCGGGGTTTTCGTCGTTTCCCTCGGTCACAAGATGAATGCTGGGATGGTTCAAAAAGTCCATGATCACCTTTCACCAATATCCTATCACCTCCTAATCCATTCATATTTGTGATTGTCCCTTCACCTATCATCAACCTATTCACACATCATCTCATAATTCACACTTCAAGGCGTAACAACCGTGTTGTAAGGATACAGATGAAAAGCTGATCCTGGAAGAATTACACACGTTAATCGTGTAGCGTGGTCAGTAATGGCCTATACGCCAATAATAATAATAATAATAATAATAATAATAATAATAATAATAATAATAATTGCATACATACAATGTAGAAGTTGTGCATTAAAATAATTACTCATTATATTTATAAATAAAATAAACGAATAATCGGGAACAAATAACAGCAGAATAAAACAAATTGCTAGGCAGCGTTAAAAGATATTCTTTCAAGGTTTGCTATTCATTCCATGTTAAGTATCCAAGATACAAGTTACAACTTAACCCGTGGAAGTGTAGTTTGGTACGGAAGAGTAATTGCTTATGTTAATATGGACATACGATGGACGAGATATCTACGTATCTATGAACATTTTGAAAGCATAGGAAATATAAATCGTGAGTAGAGTGAGCTTTTCATACATATATTTGTTTTTACAGACAAAATACAAAAGAAAGTTTATACATTAGTTTTATGAATTTAAGTTTCCATTTCAATAAGTATTATGGGAACGAAACGGACATAATAAATGTTTAAGTAAGCGCCTATTTAAATACGATGTATTTATGTGTTCAATAGAATAGTTCCAAAGCGACTGTTCTTGGATCTGTAATGCTACTAAACAAGTCTCGAGGGGAAGAGGGGAAGCCCTCTTGAAAATCACATTGGATCTGGTTAAACAACGACTCTAATCCCAGACTTTGTAATCTCCCGACTCTGAATCAGTCACGCTAATCACGCAGGGAAACCGGTTGGCTTGGCGGTGCATCCGGCGTGGCAGGCGCAGACGGGGACAGGGAGTTCCGAGAGAGGTGCACAAAGCCGGACGTGGTGGAGAATGGTAGGCAGGGAATGGTGGAATGAGACGAAGTGGGGTGATGCGTAGCGTGGTGTAGTGTGTGGCCTGGGGTGGCGTGGCGGGGTATGCTATGACGTGGCGTAGCCCGGAGTGGTGTGGCGAGGAGGTGAGTGGCATGGAGAGAAATAACGGGACATGGGGTGACTTGGGGTGACGGGGAGTGGTAAAGTGCGGTATGGCGTGGTGTGATGGGGAGTGGGAGAGAAGAGAGCTCTATAGACAGGTCGGAGCGAAGCGGGGCGGACTGGTGCGAAGCGGGGCGGGGTGGAGGGAAACGGGGCGGAGTGGGGTGGGTGGAGCGAAACGGGGCGGGGTGGTGCGCGGCGGGATATGGTGATGCGAAGCAGAGTGGAGCGACACGGTTCGGGGTGGATCGAAGCGGGGAAAGGTGAAGCGGAGCGGGGCGGGTTGGATAGAAGTGAGGTGGATTGGAGCGGAGCGAAGTGGGGTGGAGCGGGGCGAGGTGTAGCGAAGCGGCACGTGGTGGAGCGAAGCGGCACGTGGTGGAGCGAAGCGACACGTGGTGGAGCGAAGCGAGGCGGGTGGAGCGAAGCGAGGCCGGGCGCTGTGTGAGAGGCGAGGTGCCCTGGATAGCAGCAATGGTGCACGGGGCGAAGTGCTCGGGGCGAAGTACGCAGCCGCAGCATCTGCCGCGACACGCGCTCCCTCAAGCACCCGTGGACGTCGCTCGAGCAGGTGGCGGAGGGCTCGGAGAAGCGCATGGTGCAGCGCCGAGGAGGAGGAGGAGGAGGAAGAGGCTGCTCTCCCAAGCTCCTTCCCCTCTCCTCTCCACACCATCCAACCCCTCCTCCGCCGCCCGCCCGCCGCCCAGCCGTCTGGCGGCTGAAACTCGATCCCGCCCCCCGCGGCGAGCGCGCGGCTCCGGCCACCTTCGCAATGCTTACGCAGCGCCGGGGAAAAATATGCGGGAGACGTTACAATGGGTGGATGTATGAGCCATTTTCAGCGCACAATAGACTTGCCAGTGTTCTTTATACAGGTCAATAGGTTAGGGGAGAATGAGCGATAGTTAACGTTGTCGGGGGGAGGGCGCGGGCCTGAGAGGGGGCTGCGCCGGCGAGGCCGCGCGGGGGGCCTCGCGACGCCGCCATATGTCGCGACGTAGCCCGCGGCGGGCGCGGAGTGCAGTCCGCCCTCGGGACAATGCTCACCCCCTTACCTTCAATTGGGATCACCCCCGGCGTCGCCGCAGCAGCCCCGCCGATCTGCCTCCTTCTCCTCCTCCTCCTCTACCACTGCGTTGCCACCCGACGCGCGCTTGACAGTCGCAAGTGGCCGCACTTTTTACTGGCTATTATCATTCTAACTATCCCGGCCGCGCGCGCCCGCCGCCTCGAGTGGCGGGCGCCGCAGCAGCGAGGGCGCGTCCCTCTGCGCCGACGGCGTCACGCCCCATGGGGGCGTCCTCGCGTCGCCGCCGCCGCCCCGTCCCCACGCCCCGCCCGGCCCGCGCATCTCCGCCACCGTCGGCCAAGGCGCCCAGGCAAATAATACTGATATTAATGACCGGACAGCGCCGTCTGGCTCTAATTATTCTTATTACGGCGGCGGTGGAGGCGGTTCGAGGAGGACGCGGGCGAGGCGTCCCCGCAGCGGCGCATTACCTCCGCGACGCGCGGACGGACGGCGCCGCCTAATGGCGTATTCCAGCAGTCATAACACAAAGAGGGCCGGCCCTAATTTAACACCGGCATCAGCCCCTTTCGAGGGACATCTGAAGTAGAAGTTAGCCTCTCTGATTAGCGCGAACACGGGCCCGCGCCCGGTACAGGCGCCCCCAAAAGCCGCAGAGGTCCGCGGGGCGCGTCTCGAGGGGGCGGGGCAGAATGGGGCGGGGCGGCGCCGGAGGCGGACCTCGGGAGGTGGCGTTCTGAGGCTCGGAGACCCGCACCGCCCCAGCCACCCCCGCTGCCGCCGCCGTCGTCCTCGTCGCCGCCGCCGGGTGAGGAGGTGGACCACTCTCCGAGCGCCACCTCCTTGCCAAGATTGTACGCGGGCGGGGCCGAGAGCGGCGCGGAGTGCGTCAGAGGAGAGGCGTCAGAGGGCAAAAGAGTGGGCGGGGCGCGGCGGGGGAATGAGGCTTATTCGCCCGCTCTCTTCTCCTCCGCGCGCGCGCGGGGCGCTGGGAATTGGAGGCGCCGCGAAATGGCGGAAGCTTGTTGTACGCCTTGGAAGAGGTGACAAATCGCCACCTGGCGACCCGCCGGCCACCAGAGGTCACGCCGCACTCGCTATCCTGTTACTCCTAACTTTAGAGATGAAATTAATAACTGCAGGCCACAGCACTCGCGGGCGAGGCGAGGCGTGGTGGTGCGGCGGGTGGAGAGGGGGTGAGAGGGTGGCGAGGAAGGGGGTGGCGAGCGTCGGATGGCGCGCAGGAGTCTGTTTTAAGGACGAAAGGGCCGGGAGCGCGCAGCGGCGAGTGGCGACGCGGCGTGGTTGCGCGCAGGGCCGGCGCCGCGAGACCGAGGGCCTCATCCCACGCCGCCTCCCTCTCCGCCACCCCCGGCCCCTTGCTGTGATACCTTCGCTCGTCTGATATTTGCAATAATCCCGTATTTTGACACTGGGAACCAAATACTGTTCGAAATGTAGTTCGGCGGCAAACAGCGCGCAGCCCTTTGCCCACCTGAAACAAAACAGCCGCAACCAAAAAAAGCACACAGCGGACTTGTTTGAAAGTGCGGTCCCCACGGGCGCAACTTTCGCCACAGTCTGTATAGCCGGCGCGGGGCGTGGGGCGCGGTGGCCGCCGGGCAGCGGTACGGGGGCGAGGGCGAGGCGGGCAGTGCAGCGAACCGGGCGGGAGACGGGGAACGCGGGGTAGGGAGGAACGGGGACGGGTCGGGAAGGGCACGGCGCGGTAGGGCAGCGGGCAGAGAGCGGGGTTATACGCCGGGAGTTGTGGATACTGCCATCTAAACTGGCGCCACATAATCACATCATAACCCGTGGAGGCCCGAGCGCGTCCGCCCTACCGCCGCCGCCGCTGCCTCCGCTTCCCGCCTGCCAGTCCCAACGTATATGAAGCCCTTAATGGACGCATTACGGCGGACGGCGGGTCAGCGGCGGGGTGGCGGCGGCTGCGGCGGCGACGAAGCAGCGGAGGCGGCCGCCTTGCCCTGAGCCGCTGCCTCCGCCTCCGCCACCGCCTCCGCTCAGCCGGCCTCAAGTGAAAATAGACGCCATTAATACGAGAGTGAAGTCGGCGGCGCTGTGCGCGTGGGTAATTCTTTGGTGCTAAACGAAATTTATGATTCAAATTGCGCCGCGGCAGTCCGCTCCCCCGCCCTGCCCTCCCCGCGCCTTCTCGCCCCACCCGCCCTCCAGCAGCCGAGGAGCCCAGAGGCGGGGGCGCGGGCGGCGCTGGCGATTCCGTGCGCCTCCCCGCGGCCGCGGCTGCCCGCGTCTTCCGCAGGTGCGCCCCTACGCCCTCCCCCGCGGACACCCACCCCCGCCGCCCCCCCGCGGTCGACCACGCCTTGCCGCGCCGCCGCTGGCGCGTTAATTAAAACGCCCCTTACGCGCCCAACACCGCCAGCGCAAATCGCCGCCGCCACCGCCGCTCCAATCCGCGGCGTTTTTCCTGCAAAAGCTGTCCATTAAACGCCTAGAGGAAAGACTTGTCGGTTTGCGAAATCATTTAAACGTGGAATTTCGTTGAAAGGAAACAATGAGAAACACTTTCCGTAAGCGGCTTTCTAATGAAATATTGTGTCTATTCCATTTTTGTTTTTATGAAAGCAGCTCGCACAATTATTTTTCCTTTTTCATTAGTATGATTAATTTTACGTTCAATTCAGGATTAACTGAATTTGATAAATAGGAAGGTGAATTGATTTCATGCACTTGCCTATTGCTGATAGAATAGTTTTCTCTAATCTGTATTTGTTTTAAAACCTCGGGAAAGACATGTAAGAACGAAGAAGAATCCTCTTTTCCTCATCTTTTTCAACATCCCAAAAAAAAGAAAGTCTTCTCGTTCGGTCTTTCTTCTGCAGATCTGTGAAGTTTGCTACACAGAAATTAAAAAAATACCAAATGTATTGAATAGTAAACGAAATGTATTTTAAACTATCAGTGAATTCCATCATTTAGCTTCTAATCATAAAAGTCAAAAGCTCTAAGCAAAAAAAAAAATTACATTCGAGGTGACCATACCAAATCTTCAGAGGTGACAATTCCTGTCCTTAATATTGCACATTCTGTTTCCAATTTTCCACTTTGCTGATATATCTGCATGTCTCTACCTTCTAACTACCTGCATATTACCCTTTTTGGTGGGCGGATAACGGTTAAAGGGCGTTGACACTCTTCTGTCTTCTTTCAAACGATGAGGGTTAACTTTAAGAATGGAAATCATACTGTAATTTTTATTGTAAGTTGATTGTAATTATAATTTACGTAATAATATTAGTTTGGTGGCATGATTATTCGTTTTTTCCCTTTTTTTGAATTTTTGTTTGATTTCTTACGTTTTTTTAAAATTCGGAAATGATATTAGTAGCAGTAATTCTTGATTATTACAAACCCTACGGAATTCAATACATCAGAGTGGCAAAGACATTCTGCATTAAAAACTTCAAAACCCTTCATTACGAGTGTTAACTTTATGAAGACGAGGAGTGATTGAATTGACAGATATTTATTTTAATTATCGCTTTAAAAATATTATTATTTAAACTAAAGTTAGTGGAAATAATAACCAACAATGGTTGTCTGTACTCCGTATTAAATAAATTAAATTCCAGTAAGTGCAAGTGTATCATCTCGGAAATTAGGATATTCCGAGGGCTAAATGGTGTAAATATTTGGGAATTGTACTAAAAGAGGATCTAGTGTGGGAAGGACACTTATATTATATATTGAAAAAGGTGTGAAAGGCATTACACTTTGTGATTAGAGAACTTAGGGAAAGACAAGGAAAATCAAGGGAATTAAAGTACACATGTCTAGTACGGCCAATACTGGAATATGGCTCCATATGTTGGAATATTTGCTTTGACTCATATCGTTTAGGGCAAAGAGAATCACTCGAAAAAGTCTAAAAATATGCTGAAACGTTTGTTAGGAGAGGACCTTTTTATTCAAAACTTATATAATGGAAACCTATCAAAAAACGCAGATTGAAATCGCGTCTCTGTGTGTTATTGAAATCAATAAGAGGCAATCGTCCGTGGGGGGAAGTGCGGGCTAGATTATTAAAACCAACATACGTCGCACGGAAAGATCATGGTTCCAAAATTCGGCAAAGAAAACAGAGGACACATGTAATTAAATTCTCATTTGTAAACAGAACAATATAAAATTGGAACGAATTATCTGCAAAGTGCTGGTCTGTTTTCCTCTGTGTCAAAAATTGGAAAATTAGATTAAATAAATTGTATTTTTTAAGAATATGTTAACATTGAAATATAATTTTTGGTTGTATTAATGTTATTTTATACTAGGACAGACTTAGCAGGATAAAGTTAATACACTTATTTTCTAAAATTGAATTAATTAATATGTAAATATTGTAATGTTTTTTTATTGTGTTATGTATTGATAGCCACTAGTTAGAAACGCTACCACAAAAAATGTCTCATGTATTCCTAAGTACCTTAGCTAAATAAATATTATATTATATTAAAGAAAATAGATATCCTTGTTAGTAAAAATCAAACAATTCTGATTTCCTGAAATAGAAAATTATTTTCATACGAATACAAATAAATGACAAAATCAAGTTCCGTTCACAACGTTTCGTGAATTGCCATATTAACGTTATCAGATATATGTAAATAAATTTTGATCCATATTATCCACTTATTTGCAACATTTCAGTTGAATCACTGGTTGAGGAATTAAGTAGTACCATAGAATTGGCAATAAGCTGTCCCGTGCCGGGGCAGCCACCTCTCTAACATCACTTCCATCCGTTGGCGTGGCGTTGCGGTAGCGCGAAATCACGAGGCAACGATCTCCTGTTCTAATCGACCGATTTCGCTGAAATTTTCACACTTTGTTATTAATAGAAATGGGAGTGCTTAGAGAGTGGTTTGAATTGAAACGGACATGTGGAGCTGATGTTGATAATAATTCTTTATGACGTCACAAATGCCCATGAAGTCAAGGATTAAGCGCGTCTTCTCTGTCTACACGTTTTATACCCATGCGATTGTGAAATATTGGCCGGGATTATTACTTGAATCTCGGGCTAGTAAATCAAATTTCTTTAAGGTAGTGTCATAACGAATGCATGCCCCAATATGAGGGAGAACGTTTAAACAATAGGATTCTTGACAACCAGGTTCAAACCAGGTGATAGAACACACCCATACTTGCGGGGTAGTCATCTATTAGAAGTTTTGCACAGCGATGTGAAAAACGTGATCAGCTATCACGTGACCAGTAGTGTGATGTGTAATACACTGCAATAGCGAAGCATTGCGGGGTCTACTAGTGTGCAACAGTGCTGTAGGAACAAGATTTATCCCCTTTTTCGATTCCCAACATTACGAATTTTCCGCCGCAGCATAGCAATGCTTTCTCTTTACTATATAAACGTAGTAGGAAAAGAAAGTAAAAATTCACTGATAGCAAGACAAAGCCAGGTCAATGAAAGTCGGGTTAAATGCAATTAGAAAGCGAATTATCTTTCCTAGCTTTACCTCTTCACTCTATACCACTTGTGCAGAAGTTTAAAACAAACTGCCAGCATCAGTGGTGAGTTGAGCCAAAATTAGATGTTCACAGTTTTGAATGGAAATGAGATACATCAACAAGAAGTGACTTCAGAGAAGTCGAAAAGTCAAAAGCAGTCTAAAAACACATTTTTAAGACTAAAATGTTATTATAAAAAAAAACAATTTCATAACTCTCATACAAATACTGATATAGGCGGCTGAGGTCTCTAATTGACGTCACTGCAGTGCCTCTGACTGCGAAGTACTAGGGTTCGAGTCCCGACGGTGGTAGGAATTGCGACACTAGCAACATACCTAGGTCGAATTCAGCCACAGTCTAGATGGGAATTCAAATGGCCAACTGTTCTGATCGGTAGTTTTCCGTCGTTTCTACGATCAACATCTGGCGAATGGCGGAGCAGTACCCTGACAAATGGGCCATGGGCCGCACGCGATCTTACCTTCCTTTTCCTTCCCCTATAATCACCCCTTACTTACGCGTACTACATAACCACATATGCTGGAAGGCCAGTCGGGAGAATAAAGTTTTTGTCGGCTGAGGCGGTACCCCGCTGGTGGAAGATACTTGGTTGCGGGAAATCACGTAAGCCGACCGGTACGTCGGTGCAGGATCTCGTCGTCCAGCGAGGGAAGATCACCATCACATCCCACGATAAAACATTCACTACACACACGGAGCTAATAGACTTAGCAATCGTTCAGTCGATCAATCAATCAATAAATAGAATCGTTCAGCCGATTTTCACCAAAATTGATATTCCGAAATCAATCTGCTGATGTCGCGGCCCTTGAATTTCTAACTGATACCTTAATTTTGAGGGTACTTTACATGAAGCCCCTGAGACATTTCCAAATTTTAAAAAAAAATGGATCCATCGTTTTGATTACATATTTGTTGTTGAATGGTGTGAAGGACATTTAAGAGAACGATGCAGGAGTCATATTCGTTGAAAATCATGATTTTTCGAAAAGTTCTTCCTACAACTAAAATATTAAAGATAGAAATTTTTCCCTTAGTAAAGTCTTCCGTAAAGATAGATGTGGAAGTACAGTCAGGTATAATTTTTCAACAATTTGAGTATTTTTCGCGTAACTTTGCGTGAAAATACGGGCGAGAATGTATGTGCTGTATAGCAGCACTACTTTTCCTATATCATTCGGTTTTATTGTTGTAGAGTCTTTCTCTTGAAATACTCTATGCTTCTAAGCGCAAAAACTGGGATACCAGGGGAAACGTCTGTTGGTCTGTAGGTCTGCTTGGTGCATTTCTTAATGTCTAATCTGGAATGTAGCGTATATCATTCATTAACACACTAATATATTGAAATCTTGGGCATAGTGAATGTCATTATAAAAAAGTGGAGTATCAACACTAAGGCATTATAAGTACATACTCACTAATTTAAATAGTTTAGGAAGAAGTTTCAATTTTTAAGAAAAATCAATCGATTATTTTTAATTTCAATTTAACTGTAATCGATTAATGGGATTAAAAGTTTAAGATAAATTGTAATCACTATAAACACCACTCACATTGCCGGAGGAAGCTTTCGTTTCTTCAACGTTTTCCGCTCATTGGTAATTGGTAACATAGATGCACAAATGTCAATTTTTCATAATTATGGGGAAATTTCAAATTTTTTACTCATTTTATACCACATTTGTGTATGTGATACTTTAATGCAATGTTATCAAGTTCATGCAATGTTATATATATATATATATATATATATATATATATATATATATATATATATATATATATATGCAAAGTTCTTTACTTTAAGTAGTTTAAACAAAACATTTTTATATAGCAATAAGATTAAACATATGTTACTAATCTCATACTTTTTCTAAGCACATACAGTGCACTGATTTTAGAAGATATGGTCTGCTGTAAATATGAGAATTGATAGATGTTTGTAAGAAAAAAAACTATTTGTCCGGCCATAAATACGAGAATGTTTGTGATAAATGATGATGATGTGTGATAAATCGTTGTTTTTTTTAAATATGAAAATATTGTCACATTTATGCTGTACGGCCAATCATTTAATACCTTGGAAGATAAATGTTTTAGTCATATTACAAATATCAAAATCAAAATTATGTTCGGTGTTTTCTAGGGGTGAAATCGTTAAAATCGATCTTTGTTGAAATTGGATCTTTGGAAATGTTATAGTTTATGATTACGGTATTTATAAATTAATTTATGTACTAGTTCCATTTAAAATTACTGATTATAATAGCTCAGTGATAACACATTTCCTTCTGCAGCCGTTTTGGTCAGGAGGTCCTAGGGTGCGAGTTCCAACCTAGGCGGATTTTTGATGAAAACCTTTATCGAATTCAACCGTTGTCTGGAGAAGAATTGTGGCGGCCGCCGATTCTGATCAGTAGTTTTCTGTGGTTTCTCCAATTAATTCCTGGTGAAGAGCAGAACCCTACAAAACTGTCCATAAACCGTGCGCAATTTTGCCTCTGCCGTACATATCACCTTCTCTCCATTTATTCACACACTTACATTTTCATGCCCTACACTATCACATGTATCAGGAGACCAGTTAGGAGCTGGGGCAGAGCCCTGGTGGGCGAGACACCGGACGGGGAAACCTCAACAAGCAGATGTGTAGTTTAGCGCCGGATCTCATGTTCCAGCTGGGGAGAAACATTTGCCAGGGAAAACACCTCCCAAGGAGCACTAAACTTACGAGAATAGTGGCGTAAGTAGCTGAAACGTCTGGAAACCAAAAATATTCACTCAGCTTTTCAAATTGAACTAACACTGGTTTTCAAATTTTATGAACAATTGATGATAGCTCTATTTTAAAATAACATTAATATTCATAATTAGTTTGATATCACTCAAATAACTGATGTAATGCCGATACTGTTACAAACATTTTAAAGGGGAATTGATATCGTAATAATTTACTGTTATAAAAGGCTTAGAGGTTGAATGAATTACTAATACAGCCTTTTTAGGAAATTAGGAAATCTTGCGCCCGTGATATGCTAATATTGGGAACGTGAAAGAGATTTCAGAAATTAAATAGCAATTAAAGAAATACATTCGAATTATGGGATCCAATATATTAGGTGCATCCATAAAGTATGTTTCCCTGCATCGTCAACAATAATTTCACAGGAAAACTTTATTGTAGCAGTTATAGCACATTTATCAACAATGCTACTTAGTTGTCTTCTCATACACTTGAGTTAATTGGTGTATATAGGTTCATTGACGGTTATAGACAACTAATTTATATTATTCAAATATGTGTTTAACTGTTTCTATACAATTAGAGACTATACTGATAATCAAAAAGAAAAATAATATTTATTTTAAGAAAACAGTGATATATAATGAAATAGTTTACATTTGTATTGTATAAATTTGTTTAAAAGACTTAATATGTTTGTAACAAATAATGTACTTCAGCTTCCGTGTCAATGACCCCTATCTCGATCAGGTGTTTGTCCAGTTTCTCTGATCCATTAAGCAAATGCTGAGATGGCCCCTTGTTTTGCTTCTGGACGTAAATATAACTTCACTATACGCACGTTTTGTTGAACTCTCCTTTTGCTTGTAATGGTAAGAGTAGGTAAAGGCGAGTTGCTATTTTGTTAGCAATGCAGAAAAATCATACTTGCAATTAGTGTACCGGATCAAATAAATTTTCTATAACTCAGAAACGAAAATGACTATTTTTCAAATATGGCTATCTTGCTATTTCTAAAATTTATTTTTATTTATTTATGTTAAACTTTTACACATCTTTCAACTATTTATAGTTAAAATGACGGAAAGAGATACTGGAACTCAAGAAAACGTAGGCAGATAATCTTCGCCCACTACGTCACATACATACAGTTTTTACTGTTTTTTGACTGAATAAATCTAAATCTAAATCTATGTTATTGAATACACATCTTATATTTTGTTTACTCAGTACGTTTCGGAGTTTGATTTACTCCATCTTCGGGATACAGACAAACAATTACAATCCATTCATTAAAACATTCTCAATAGATATTACTAAACTCATTATCTATACATCCACCATTCTTCAATACAATACATATTCAAAATCTCAATACACTCTACATTGTACTTAAATATTCATTACACTCACCCCTTTAAAGCTTGTAAAGTGGAAACCAATCGACATTTAGAATCCACATTCTTCGTAACGTTAGCCGTACATCATCAATTCAAATTTTATACATTATTCACCCGACCTAAATTACGTAAAGGAACCATAAATTCAGCAATCTATGCATAGTACATTCATTGTTACGTAATAATATAATCTAATATATTTTTATAAACATATAACACACTCTAGAAACCAGTATTGAGATATATTCAGTACATATGTAGCAATATCATATAAATTTACATATACATCTAAACTACCATGTCAAGTCATATCCGAAATAACATCATCCGAAACATTGTGAGTAAACAAATATATGATGGGTATTCAATAACATATACTTGAATTATATAAATTAGTTGTCTATAATCGTTAATGAATCTATATATACCAATTAACTCAAGATAGAGCACATGTTACACTATTTTTCACAATAGACAATATATATTCCATATATAATCACCACCTGAAACGAGACATTTTTCGTTAATCATTTAGTTTTGATATAGTTGAATGAAATCTTAATACATGTAAAGAATGTTATTTTTTTATACAACAAGATTCGACCCGCGACTACTTAGAAATACTTTCTGACCATCATTTAAGTATTGTAAAACGTTTATAAACTCCCTATATTTTAGACTTGCAAATAAAAATCTATAGATTGTGTAGTATTGTGAAGAATATTGTAATGCATAGAAATAATACAAAGTACACTTATTCGATACGAGACAAAAATTTTTAATATATCTGGCAGAACCATATAAACAATTACGTAGTAGGCAATAGTGGTTCAAAAGAAGATACACGTGTGTTTGTGTGTTAATGTCGATAAGAATCTCATCAGTCATTTAACACAAGGCTTAACGTTGGTAAGACGTGTCACTATTTTTTGCGATGTATAGTTTCGCATTTTATATACTAGGTTTCGTTCTTCTCATTTCAGTTCATCTGTACGTATTTACAGTGAGGGTTCTTTTGTATCGAATCACTTCAAGTAAAGCCTCTGTTGAATTATTTTCTAACAAGGAAGAAATGTGAGGATGATGTATATGCCGAACTCTTCTCAGCTCCCACTGACTCTTGATCCACATCAAATGAAAGACAAGTTGTCGAAAATGTACGAGTGTAATACATCCTAACTTTGACCAGACGATTGCATCTATTCTATTATTTAGTAACCGCATATGAAAGTTTCAAGCGGGCGACAATGCATATTTCAATGAGAAAAACTGGAATGCTATCGGGGCTAAAAAAGTCATGACTTTTCGACACAGACTCGGAACATTTTAACTCCGACACTCCGCACGAAAAAAAAAAGACCGCGAAACAAAAATCCATCCGCTTGGCGCACACGCGCGTTTCTAGAGCGACACTTCCCGTCGAGATTGGAGCAGCGGCGCCCGATCTGTTCTTTTTGTGCCCCTCGCGCCTGCTCTGAGCGAAGCACTCACCTGCACCGTCGCCCCCCCTTCGTACCTCTAAAAAAAAGCTCTCGACGGCTGGCTGTGGGACGCACCGGGTGCAGGGGCGCGCGCGGGGCGTGTCGTGCCATGCCGTGTCGCTTCGCTTCGCGTCGCGGTCGCCCAACAAACGAGACCAATCAGGACTCGTCCCGCCCCCGCGTCGCCGCCCATCCCGCCCGCCCTCCCGCGTTCCGCGCCCCCGTGTCCCGCCCCGCTTCGCCCCTCCCCGACCTCGACACAATTCGTTTAGCGGCGGCAAAGAGTCGCGTCCACGCCGGCATTCCTCTGATGAATGTGGTCATTACGCCATTGTGTTTAGGTTTAAATGAATTCGACCGCGCGTGGCCGTCGCCGCCGCCTCCACTGCTCCAGCCATCAGGCGCGGATGGGCGTCGGGGGCGAGGTGAGGGCGGCGGCGTCGGGGGCGACGGCGGAGGCGCGATGGTGGGCGCGTCCGGTGTCGTTTAGCGGTTCGGATATAATGGTGTTGGGTAGAGCGACTGCCGTACGGACGGCACCGACAGCCGCGAGCGGTACAAGCGAACAATCAGCGGGGCGGGGGCGGTGACGGGGGCGAGGGCGGGGCCCGCGGAGGCGAGGGCCGTGCCGACGCGTTCCTCGCGTTACGGCGCTACAAAAAGCGAGCAGGAGGAGCGAGCCGAGGCGAGCCCGTCGGTGCGGGGGACTTGCGACCCCGCCCCTCCCCGCTCCCCGGGACCACGCCTCCACCCTCCGAGCGCCCCGCAACCCCCGCGCGCAGCTTTTCCACAAAAGCGTTAATAGCAAATTGGCTCCATAAAATGCGGCGTCGGGAGTGATTTGGGGAGGTCCTGGAGGTGAGAGGTTAACGGCCAGGGGCGCGTACGCTTGGCAGCGTTCTTTCTACCGCGCGGTGGCCGTTTTCTCTGTTGCCGACTCCGACATCGCCGTTGTTACCTCCTGCACAGTTGAGAACATTAATCTCGTCAGTTTGTCATGGTCAATCATTCGTCTCTCCACGCCGTTCATTTCTCAACAAATATCTGCCGCTAGGTCTTAGCTTACTTATAAGTGTGTGTGCCATTATCATTAGCCATTTCCATGTTTCTTATTCTACTTTGAACGTTTGTTAATTTCCTTTCATATTATGATTTTCTCCTGTATAACCGTATCTTTCATAACTTCATTTCTTTCTTGTTTCTTCTTCTATGACTTAATGTTTTGCGTATTCGGTTCCTTATTTTAATTTCACCGAAATCCCTAACTCGTATTATCATCCATCATTCAATTTCCTTAAGCTGACATTAGGTAAAATACGCTCTGTTCACCTCACCTCGCGGCGTTGCTTTCGTTGCAGCTTCCGATGGAACCTTCCACTTCGTCCGTCTTATCCGCCGCCTCAGCCGCGCTCGTGTTACTACCGTCGCGGCGTCCGCTACTCGCGGCAGTGAGCAAGGGGGCGGGGCGGGGCGGGGCGGAGCGGGGCGGGGCGGGGCGGGGCGGGGCGGGGCGGGGCGGGGCGGGGCGAGGCGAGGCGGGGCGGGGCGAGGCGAGGCGGGGCGAGGCGAGGCGGGGCGAGGCGGGGCGGGGGGGCGGGGCGGGGTGGGGCGGGGCGGGGCGGGGCGGGGCGGGGCGGGGCGGGGTAGGGCAGGGCAGGGCAGGGCGGGGTGGCAACCGGCACGCGGAACCGCGAGAGTCAGAAAAAGCGGCTGTGTAAATCTTGGGCGGCGCGCACTGCGCCGCGCCGCGACTGCCCGGGGAATACATTTATAGCCAGCCGGGTTCCGCGGTCCGTAATCCGATTCAAAATTGTGCGGAATGGAACGAAGAACCGGCACGAGCGCTGAAGTGGCTTTAAAATGAATAACCGAGTCGTAAGCCATAAAACGTTCCGAGGCTGCCGCCGCCGCCTCCGCCGTTGGTGTTCGGGCGCGCCGCCTGGGGCGTGGGGCTGGAGGAGGGAGACGCTCCAGGGAGTAGGATGGCCCCGCTCTCAGTGCGCGGCGTGGTGTGACGTGGCGCGGCGCAGCGCGGCGTGGCGTGGCGTGGTGTGGCGTTACATGCTGTAGTGTGGCATGGCGTGGCGAGTGGTAGCGTGCCATGGCATGGCGTGTCATGTTGTGCCGTGGCGTAGCATGGCATGACGTGGCATTGCCTAGCGTGCCATGACATGGCGTGCTGTGACTTCACGTGCCGTGACATGATATAGCGTGGCATGGCATGGCGTGTCGTGGTATGGCGTCGCATGGTGTGCATTGCGTGGCGTGGCATGGCATCGCCTGGCGTGAAATGGCATGCCATGGTGTGGCGTGTCGTGACATTGCGTGGCATGGCATGTACTGGCAAGGCATGGCATGGCTGGGCATGGCATGGCGTGGTGGAGCGAGGCAGCAATGGCGGAGCTCGACACCGCAGCCTTGCAGTTCGCACTGCGCCCTCTGCCCTTGTGTGCGCTGGGCTCGGGGTGGGGCGGGCGTCGACCACTCCGCCGTGCCAAAACATTGCGAGTGCAAAGAAAACGGTGGCGAGGCCGTCCGCGGCTGGTGCCCTCGACGCCCTCGCCCAACAGATGTGCGAGTGCATAATTGATTCGTTCTGAATCACCCGCGGCCCCCGGCACTGCGCCGCTGAGTCAGACGGTCCCCGCCGCCCCGCCGCCGCCGTCGCCTTCAGCAAGAGCTCGTGTTTCGCGATTTCTGCCTCCCGCCCCCACCGCAGTAAAGAGGAAACGTTCCCCCTTATGGCGAAGTTACTGTATTCTAAAGTTGGAACACACATAACAGTGGTGGCCGTAGTCTAAAAAGAATAGAACAAGGATGTGCTTGGAGGAAGTCTTGTAGAAAGGAGTTGGATGTTTACTTCAACGTGAAATGCTTTACTACGCTTCAGAAGTCTACGTTGAAGTGGTTGCTTCACACTAGCTCACGGAGTTTGGACGGTCGTAAGTTTATATGGTTGTAATATTTTTATACAGCGGGTTTTTGTAGTTCATTTCAATTTGAAGTTTCTGTAGAACACCGAAGGACAAGAAAATAAAAGAATCACAATTTTCTTTCCCATTATACAATTATTTTTTAGCTTATTCAATTGCATATAAATAAGCACATGAATCACGTATTCATAACAGGAGCAAAAAGAAATAAATCAGTATAATAATGTATGTGAATTTCATTTTACATCGAACATTATACTAGTCCACCAGAATAGCGTAATCTATTTTGTATACAATAGAGATTGATTACGTCGTTTTGGTCGATTTGCGGGGTATTGTAACGGCGCGTGACAATAACTGCAGAATGGGAGGATGCGTAATCCCGTAATCACACGCTCACAATGTATACACGACCATTGTTCGCTACGAGCTGCCAATTTACTCGTCCACCCACCGGACATGTTGATTTACCTTTGCCTCATTCACGTCAGTATTCCTTCCTTATCAAATTCTAGATTATGTTCAGACACAGACGTGTGTATAGAATACATGCATCTACTTATGTTTTCTATCTAAGTTTTTGGTGAATTGCTTGTAGTAACGGAAAGTTCTCGTGGTGAAACGGCGAGGATAAAGTGTGGAGAAGGCGTGGGTGGGCGGCTGGGGGCGGTGGTTGCCAAGGGGTGTGTGAACGGGATTGGGCGGTCTGGGGCAGGCGACGGGTGACCGGGAGCCAATCTGCCGGGCACTGTATTTATAACGAGTTCAATTTGTCTAATAATTTAATCTACAAATCACCCTGCTACGGCATCGCTGTTGATTATTAGCCTTTATTAACAGATCATTATTTTGTTGATCCAATCATTGCGTGTTCAGCCAAGTATGTAATTAGGTGCGGAAACGCGGCGCGCACGGTCGGCCGAACTGTGGGGGCGGTGGCCGAGGGACGCTGCGGGGGCGGGGCGGGTTGGGGCGGGTGGCGGGGCCGTGAGAGAGGGAGAGGAGGGGCGGCGCGGCGCGTGTGGGCGGAGGGGTCGGCGCCGTTCCCGAAGCGTTGCGCCACGCGCCCTATCGCAGCGCTCAGCGACGGCCGCTTGCCGACGCCCACGCCGACGCGCGCTCGCCGCCGATTTTTTCCGCCCCGGCAAATCCGTGCCGAGCCGCAGGAGAGCGCGCACGTGGTGGATGCAAGCGGGCACAGATCGCTGACGCGGCGGGCGCACCTGAGCGCCTGGGCGGCAGCCAATGCGAAGCTGCTGGGCGGGGAAGAGCGGGCGAAGAGCGGAGGTTTTTTGTTTCTTCTGCCCCGCCAGTAGCCCTGGCGTGGTGGACGTTTATTGTCATGAGGAATACATACGCTGCAGCTCTTTGGCTTTTGCGGCAAAGAATGGGGCAGCGCTAAATAACTAATTTATTGCCTAACTTAATCTATGGAAGAAGCTGGCGCTGTGGCCGGTAACCTAAGATTCACATGCTTGCTTTATTGTATTTTCTGTTAAAGTTTTCTTTCTATAGTTTTCTTGATTTTGCTTAAGAGTGGAGAAATATTGGGCTTGATTAGCAATGTGGTACATCAGCCAACTGAAGATCAACCGGAAAAAAAGTAAAAGTAGAAAAAGAGAACCTTCAAATATCGTAGCTCGACCGACAAGTACAAATACTAATGATTTGGGTTGGTTTTATGAACCATTTGAAACAAAACTCTTGTTATACGCAAAGAGCTCAAAGAAAAAACATTGCGTTATAGTGAATAACGCCATGAGATCGATAAAGAGCAAATAACGGACGCGGCTGTAGTTTGTAAATCGGAACGATAGTAGAGGTGTACAGCCATGCCTGATATTTGTGACATAAGCTACGTTTCCAATATACCACCTTCTCTTTCTTTTTTTTCTTTTTTATTTATATTCATTCGGAAGTACATAGTTCAGTTACATCACTTTTTCATATGTATTGTATGACTTACAAATATTCTTATTACCTATCTAAAAACTAACTCTAGCTACAGGAAGGGGTAGGAAGCTACAATCTGCGCCTACTATTCACAATTGTTGGAAAATATGTTTAGGAAGGCATTTAAAGGGCAACGGTTTTTTATTTGTGTTGGAGTATAGTCTGTTGAGGCGAGGTTGTAGTGACTGATGTGTGGTATAGAATTGATATTTGAATAAAAGTTATTGGAGAGATGAGCTATGTGTTTGATGATGAATTTTATATTCAATTCTTTTTGTAATTGTTTGTTGGATATAAACCATGGTGCGTGAGTTGCTAAACGGAGAAATCTATTTTGTATTGTTTGCAGATTATTTATGGTTGTGGCTGATGCGTTTGTCCATACGGCGCATGCGTATAACATTAATGGTCTGATTATTGATTTATATATTGTTGTAGCATTGTCTATTGATAGGTAGCTTTTGGAGTTTATTAGAGGTTTTAATCGGTCTATTTTGCATTTTGCTTGTTGAGTTTTGATTGTAATATGGGAGTTCCAGTTCAGTTTTGTATCTAAGTTTAGCCCAAGGTATTTGACTGTTTGACAGTGAGGATTCCATGGAGCTGTGTTGTTGTTGATTGTAAAGGGGGAGGGAGTGTAGAAGTGTTTTAGCGAGAATATTTTGGCAGTGGATTTTGTTGGGTTTAGTTTACTTTTCCATATTGTTGACTAGTTATCTACTTTGTCTAGAGATTTTTGTATTTTTTCACTAATGATTTTAATTGATTGGCTGGATTTGTTAATTACTGTATCGTCTGCAAATTGTGCTATGTGGGTCTGGTTTGTGGTCGGAGTACCTGACGAGTAGATATTAAATAGAATTGGTGAAAGTGGGGAGCCTTGTGGTAGGCCTGCTTGTATTTTTCGGGGGTTTGAATTGTGTTTTTCTACTGTCACTGTGAATTTTCTATCTGTTAAAAACTGTTTTATAATGTTGATCAGGTAGAGTGGTGTTCCAATTCATTGCAGTTTAAATATAAGGCCTTGGTGCCAAGCTCTGTCAAAAGCTTGTGATATGTCCAGGAAGGTTGCTATAGTGTGCTTTTTATCTTGGTATGCTGAATGAATGTGTTCAGTTAGTCTAAGAAGTTGGTGTGAAGTGGAAACTTGATTAATAAAGCCAAACTGATGTTTGGGTATGTTTTGTGTTTCGTTTAAATAATTGTTTAATCTTTTCAGAATTAATTTCTCTAGAATTTTTGACAGAGTTGGCAACAAACTGATTGGCCTGTAACTTTCTGGATTACTGTGATTTTTATTTGGCTTTGGGACAGGAATAATTTTTGAGTTTTTCCAAAGTATTGGATATTAACCAATTCTTAATATTGAGTTATAAATATTATTTATGAAGGCTATTGTTGGAGTGGGTAGGTTTTTTATAATTTTATTGTTAATATTATCATGTCCAGGGGCTTTTTTTGAGGGGATATTTTTTAGTAAATTCTTAATTTCGTTTGGTGATATGAATTTTGTTTATTTGTGGAACATTATAGTTCAGAGCGGAGACCGAGTTTGCAATTTGTATATGTTCTGTGTGGGCTGGAGTGTTATTAAGCGTAAAAGTACTTTCAAAGAAGTCAGCTAATGCTTCGGCTTTGTCTATGGGGGAAATTTTTTTCCCAGATGGCGTGCTTGTCGGAGGGATGGTGCTTTGCTTTCTTAACATTGTTATAGTAAATTTCCAAAGTGAGTTGTTGGTTGTGCTTAGGGATTTAATTAAAGAGTTGTAGGAAAAGTGTCGGTGTTCTTTAATTGCGTTTTTGGTTATCTGGTTTAGGATGTTAAGCTCTTTTTTCATTTGGGGATTTCTATTATTGTTCCAAAGTCTTCTTGTTCTGTTTCTGGTTTTTATTATGGTTATTATGGGATCTGGCAATTTATTATGTGTTTTTGGTTTATTATGTGCTATGTTATTTTGTTGCTGAACGATAACACTGGTTACTATATTGTTTAATAATGCTATTGAACTTTCTATTTCTAAAGGCGTTTTTAGATTCCTGAATTTGGGGGTTCTGATAATTATGTTTTTTCTAAATTCTTTCCAGTTTATGTTATTAGTATTTAATGTGGGTGTGGGTGTGTGTGGGGGCGGTTGTTTATGAGTAGATATTATTACAGGGAGGTGATCAGAGTGAAGTTCGTGTAGCACGGTGGAATAAAATGTAGTACGATCGTTGGTGATAGCAATGTCTAATGTGTCTGGGTGTTTATTTGAGTCGTATGAGTAGTAGGTTGGTTCTATAGGAGTTAATATGTGTAATTTTGAGTTCGTTATTATTGTTTGTAAATGTTTGCCTGCGCTGTTTGTTGATCTGCATCCCCAGTTGGTGTTTTTGGCGTTCAAATCTGCTAACAGTAAAGTAGGAGTGATTTGATTAAATAGCGCTGCGATGTTAGTGTCTTGAATTTGTTTTGTTTGGAGACTTGTATGCTGTTATAATGGTAAATACTCTGTTGTTAAGAGGTATTTTTAAAGCGACTGTTTATAATCCAGGTGTGTTTGGTAGGTTTGCTTTGGTGTAAGTCATTGATTTTTCCACAAGGATGAGGGCACCTCCCTCATTAGCATTTATTCGGTCTGTTCTGATTACGTTGTAACCGAGCATATTGAATGTAGTGTGGGATTGGAGGTGTGTTTCCGTTATACACGCTATTTTGATTTCATTGTCTTTGAGGAAGTCAATTCGTTTTTTTGTTGGTTATGCCATTGGCATTTCAGTTTAGCAGGTTAATTTTATTATGGGGCTGTGTGGCCATGATTCCTATTGAAATACGACGTGAGTGAATTTTGTATATTATTGACGATTGTTGGGATAATAGTATTGATTAGATTGATTATGTATGTTGAAATAGAGTTTATTATTGTGTGTACGAATGAATTATCATTATTAATATTGTTGCTATTATCATTGTTTTGGTTTGTGGTTGTTTGATTCCTGTTATGGTTTCTATTTGATTGATTTGTTACGGGGGTGAAGTTTGGAATGTTGCTAGTGGTTGGTGAATTAGAGTAGTTTTGGGAGTTTAAATTGAACTGATTAACATTTATGGGTTTCGTACTTCAACGTCCTTTCTGGTCATTTTGGGGGGCATCTCTACGAGCTTTTTGTAGTAAGAACATTCAACTGATCTCGCGTCTGCGCGGTGCGGACCGTTACAGTTTTTGAAAATAGGAGGTTTTCTTTTTGACGGCAATTTACAGAGTAATGATCTTTAGCGCAATAAATGCATGCTATATTGTGATTGCAGTTGTTTCTGGTATGCCCGAAATCTAGACATCGGAGGCATTAAATAGGACCCTTGGTTTTGCGCCTTTTTTCTGGCTTGATAATCAGGTTGCAAATTTGATTAATTTGTAATATACTGTCTATGTTTTGGCTACCGTCAAACTCGGCTGCCACTACCGGGATGGGGATGTTGTCTTTATACAGTCTAGTTACACTAATAAACGATGGGCACTTTCCCTTGAGGTCTTGATATATTTCTTCCTGAGTAATAGATGGATGACGATTCTTAAAGACAATGAAAAATTTTTTGTTTGCTGGGTCTTTATACGTGTGGAATTTTCTGTTAGTGCTGATTAGATATTTTATTGCCTGCCTAAAGTCCGAGATAGTTTTAAAAAGTACTTTGATTTTGTTATTGACAATGGTTGAAGTAAACTGGTTTGTTATTGAAATCTTAAGTTCTCTATTAAATTCTGCAACATTCTGAATATGGGCTACAAAGATGGGTGGTATTTTAATATTTAAATTGGTGTGGTCATTTATGAATAGAAACCTATTGTCCTCGCGCTCATCACTTTGTTCCCCGAGCTCATAGTATCTGTTCCTTATTGGTACATTATATTGGAACTCAGTAGGTTTTTTTGACTTTACACTCGTATTGTTACTGGTCCGATTCATTTTATTACTCTCGGAATCACTTTCACTATCACTGACTGACCTTTTCTGCGCCTGAGCAGGTTGTGATGATGGGAGTGGTGACGACACGTAGATCTGGCTGAGGTTGGCAGGGTTGTTGCTGTCCTCGGTGCTGGTTGGAACTGGCGTCGCAGCGAGGCTTATATCCATGACCTCGCTGCTTGCTGGTATTGGCGACACTAGTGAAACGACACCGTTGTCGCCTTTGTGGTCGATGCGCAGGGCTTCAGATATTGTCTGCCCTGTGTCTGGATTAATGGCATAGGCCATTTACTTTTCTTAGATAGTTGTGATCAGAGCTGTTTGTACACGAACACTAGCACGAACACTTTAGTCACTCGCTTGCCTCAACGTAAGATAAGAGCTGCCTCGACTCGAAGCGTTCGCCCCGGCGGCTCTACGTCGACTGACCACCTTCTCTTAACAGTAATATCATGTAATTAAGAAGAATCTTTTCTTAAAAAAAGTTCTGATAAGTTGTCTACAACTCACTTGTATCGATTGTTTCTAACGGTCGGCGCAATGTTAAAGTTCTCAAAGGACGCTGGCCGTTAAGAGTGGTTTTTCGTTCCTCTGTTTTCTTGCGGATAGTACATAGAACGGTAAAATATTACGAAAACGTAGTTAATTATATTGAATATTTTATAATTACCTTGCAAAAATGAGTTCGTAAGACTCAGATTAAAATCTTGAGAGGGACTGTTACTGACCATGTATATACTTATTTCTGGATTGAGTATTTAAGCGGCAAAACTGAGAACATTGTTTCAAATAAACAGGTCTCGAAAAGTATTTAATGGCGATCATTTGGTAAGAATCTTTCATTATACTATTCAAATTCATGTTTCCGACTAGAGGAAAGTGATAGTTTGGCACGTTTTCGTAAACTCCGCACTCCGACAGTTTTCGAGTTAAAAGATTAATACTGCACTAGGGGCCCGACGCCCCTCCCAGGCTAGTCAGTGCAACAGTAGCGCCTTTGTCTCGCAGCGCGGCTGCATCCCGCTAGGGAGGAGGCTGTCACGCTGCCTCAGCGGGCTGGAAATTGCTCGTAAATATTTTTTGTAAAGCCGTCCTCAGGGGATCTTCATTTTGCAATTTTGTTAACATTTCAATTTTACAATTATTTCCTTGAGGAATGTAAACGGTGAAAGTTAACAAACGAAATAATATTAAAACAAATACTAAAATTATGCAAAATACGGAGAAATGAAAAAAAATAGGAACGGCAATTTTACGGAAGATATTCTTACACAATATAGTAGTCTTAGAAATAGTTTTTTTAACTGTCCCGGTTGACAAGGAATGAATCAGATTTGGAGATGCCCGATTCTTTTTACAAATATGAGATAGGCGGGTGAAGGCGACAAGAAACAGGAGACTGGGAGGAAGGAGAAGAGTGAAGCGGTCAAAAGCACGATCCGATGACACATTATGAGACTGTCAGTGTGAACAATGTAAAATTATTATTTGTGAACGTCATAATATGAAATTTCAGTTGTTTTAAAACAAATGCTTTGCATAAAAAGAGATTGTATCCTAAAATAAAAGAAAAAAGAAGATTTTTCCCTTTCTTTATTTTTTATTACATTTCATGAGGATTACACGTTATTTCAACTTTGTCACATGCATTGGTGGTAAACCAACTTATAACTAATTTCTTGCAGCTAATATATTTGTTGAGGAAACCAACTTATAACTAATTTCTTGCAGCTAATATATTGGTTGAGGAAACCAGCACCTCTGTTAAGACTTTCCCTATTGGTTTCTTTAAACCTTCAATTATCATGTACGTCTGCATCCTTTGAGTACCAAAACGTGTAACGAAGTTACCTCACAAAAACTGCAATAATTTTTTAATATTGTTGCCATAAATATAGCAAGTTTCTTTTGATGAATCAAATGAAACATTAATGCTAATTATTATTACGATTTTTTGCTATTTTAACAATATTATTGAGAAGTGATTGATCAGCAGAATGAGAAATATGTCTAACTCAATAAACATTAGTAATAAAAATAACTTAATTACATTGTAACATTTTTTTCTTTCGCCTATCTGTTTGAAAAAAATTAAATAATTATATTTACGAGAAATTAACACAGATATGCGACTAGTTCCACACCATTTATTTATTACTTTCAAGATTTCAGAGAAATCACTGACACATCTTGATAACATTCATTCTAGCATTATGTATTATTACGTTCATAAGTTTTACTTTGTCTGCACTTCAGTTACAACTGTGGATTCCCATAATATTAATTTTCAGATCAGTTGCTCTATTTCCGCTATTATAACAATTAATTCTTGACGAAATAAAAATTAAACCTACTCTTATTTTCATAGTTACTATTTATTCGTAGACAGTAAAAGACAAGATTCCAAGATTATTTTAAATGTAACTCCAAATATAAATGCAGATCGTAGTAAGACCACATGGCGAAAAACTATATTTCCAATAAGATAATTTAGGTAGAAGGTAAAAAACAGCTACATAAAATAACGAATGTGTAAATGAATTAGAAAATAATAAAAGATGATAAAATGTATTTTGGGGTCACGTGGGGGAGTGAGTTAAAAATAAAATGTTTAGGCCAGGTTTTATCGAACGAGAAATAACATTTCAAAACGAGTGGTATTATAGCGTTCTTTCTAGTCTTGTTTGTAAGGGCCATTCATGGTAATAATGTTGCAATTTGTATTCTATTGACTGTTCAACCATTTTGTGAAAAACTCTTCACCAAACAATGCGCAGGAGAATCGAAAAAATACATACATTTAATTGTTGAAAATTCAAAAGCGTTCATGAAAGTCATCCTTGTACCATAGAATTCAATGAATCGTGCTCTATTCTTACAAAATGATTCAAGTAATCATTTGTAGCAGATTTTGAGAAAATGCTTTTTATGTAATTGGGGAAATTGTGTTGAGTTAACTCGCAATTACTCCCAATCTGTCTTCAAGAATATAGTTGTAAGAAGGGATATAATAATGTGTGCTTTCCAATTAGTTAAAATTCAGAGGTTGTAAAGAAAATCGGATATGAGCCATTTGTTTTGGGGTTCTTTGAGTGGGCAGTTTCCCCAAAATACATAAACAGAATCTTCTTAAAATTGGTTCAATTTTTATTTTTGTTTTTTAATAAAAAATTATATTTGTGCTTGAAAAAGTAAAGTACGCTTAATAAAATAGCACAGTTTAATTTTCAATTACAACTTTGATATTTTAAAACTGTTAAATTCAATTTTGTTTCATACTAATTTTGTTATTGAACCAAAATTATTGTCTAGTATTAAATTCACTGAAATTAGAATCCAAATGTCTAAAATCCATTGGATATTGTTTTCACTGTATTGGACTTTATTTTACTTCCTGAAATTTCAACCTGTTCTATACCTTCGATATTGGACGATGATATCTCTTTGTTACTGCAATATATTCCTCTTTATTAAAGCATAATCCTTTCTAGAATTTGTTTTCAAAATATAAGAGAAATTTTTGAAAGTTTTAGAGATAATTTTATGAGGTGTCAGAACTAATGGAACATCAAGAGAACATTCTAAATTTTGGCTTTAGTGTTCTAGTTATTGTAAATAGCTCAAGTAAATAGTTTTGAGTACGTAACGGGATCGCATGCAGAGCCGGAGATCTTGGGTTTCAATTCTGGCCTGCGTGAGCATTTTTTTCTTGAACATTTTGGGAGTGTAGAACACGGTTCAATTGCAGGAATGCCACTTTCGTTAATATTTTGAATTTTCAAAAATGTTAAAGGTGAATTTTCTGAGGATTTGTGGCGACGTTTTATTAACATGTTTTTAGTGATGAGTGAAATGTTCATAGGAAAGTCGTTGCAATATTATACAATTACGAATCCGTTTTTAATATTACGAGTAAGTGCTGTTTTAACAATTGTATCCTCTACTATAACATATGAAATTGGTAATTAACAGATTCATTTGCTTACCACTATAATTCAGAAAATTTTATAAAATTTGAAATTGATCAAAATACACTTTCTTGATTTCAATAAGATTAGGGTAATGATAGTATCAGAAATGTAAAAATTAATCAATTGTTATGAACCAAACGTTTCGCTAGTAAAGTTAAGGTTCCTGTATCCGGTAAGAAAAGTTATGCGGTACTTTAAACACCCAAGTAACTTTTCAGTGAATTAATAACTGATTCTTAAAAAAACTTTCAAAGAAAATTAATTCCTCTAATTAAACCATTCCACTTGAAATATCACCAGCTGAGATTGGTCAGTAGAAACATTAGTTTCCGTTGCTACTTCTCTGATATGGAGGTGCTAAGTTTCAGGTGCCGATACTAGTTTCGGATAGTTACATATGTAAGTTGAATTACGCCATAGTCTGGAGGAGAATTCTAGCGGTCAGCTGCTCTGAGCGGTAGTTTTTCAAATGCCGTAGCAGTTTCTAACCGAGTGGGATCATCCGTTACTCATACTTGTTCCCTACTATCCCCTCCCCTTACGTCCAAACACACACACACACACACTTTAATACACTACACTACTACATATTGAGAAAGCAGTCGGGTACTAAGAGCTTATCCCGGGTGGAGCAATGCCTCGCTAGGGAGGTACCTAGAGGAAACTCTGAAAGCCGATGTCTAGGTCGGCGCCAAATCTCACGTTTCAGCTGAAGAGGAATACCTCTATCTCCCAGCTATAATATGTACTACACTAAGGGGACTATTAACCAACACTAAATACTTACCCTCTTACAAAACCACATCAGAATCCGCAGCGTAGCGACTCCCTGGCCGTAAGTGGACGTCAAGCAGGGAGAGTTTGTCCAGCAGGAAGCATTTATGTATTCTCTCCGCGCGTGCCTCCGCCTGGATTTGAAAAGCAAACGCCAGCGTAGGCATCTTGCAGCTGGCGCCATCGCCCAGGGCTGTTTGTGGCTGAAGGGGGAGGGCGGGCGGGCGGACGGGCAGCAGGTGGCACGTCGTGACGGGGCCGGGCGGGACGAAGCGGGGCGGGAGAGCGCGTGGGCGGGCGAGCGGCAAGCCGAGCGGGACGCCGTACGCAAGGCCTCACCAAACAAGCGGCCAAGATGTCAATGTTTGTGTCACGGCTGGTGCCTGCATACACGCGCTAATAATGCACGTCGTTTGAACTGCGGAGGCCGGCGTGCGCCCTCCACCCTTCGGCTCTTTGCCACGCGCGCCCGGCGCCCGGCGCCCCGCGCCCTGCTCCCGCCGCCCTCTAGCCCGGCGCGTCGCCCTTTCTCCACCGCCCAAGCCCCCGGGGCCCTCGCCGTCCCTGGTGGCGGCCCCGGCCGCTCTCAACCCTGCCGCCCGCCACGCGACGTGCTGGCTCAAGATCGACAGTATCATCTTCCAGGCACTCGGAGCATTCGCGCAAGGTGTTTCCTAGAAGAATGCCAGATAGAGCAGGCAGAGTAGATGACCCTAAACTTAAATTAACGCCTGCTTTGCTCATGTGACTTAAGTACGTATACGTCGTCGTACGCAACGATCGTCGAACTTCGAAATAAAAATCAGGACTGACGTCGACGACAGTGATCATGAAGGCGAAACCTCACGGATTAGCGAAACTTGAGAAAGGTGGTATGGTTACTGCGACAAATACTATTTTTTCATATATGATAAAATGGTAATTGTCGCAAAAACCATACCGCCTTTCACAAGTTTCACTGAGGTTTCGTCTTCCAGATCACTTTTGTCGACGACAATCCCAATTTTTATTCCGATGTTTCACGATCATTAAATTCTTCTTCTCTTCCTTAACATTGGTAACACATTGAACCAAGACAACTATTGGCTATCGTATTTCTATTTGATATTTGCTAAAGAAACAAATGTCTTCCTTCATGCCATCATGCATTCATGCCATCATGCATTCATGCCATCATGCCATCATGCCTTCTATGTCTTCCTTCATGCCATCATGCCATCTATGCCATTCTGCATTTTGACAAAATAAAGGGAATACCACGAGAGACATGAGACGAGATAAAATAATTTCTAATGGAAATATCACACACTTTCTGTATCTGCTCTTACTTCAAAAATAATATTTTGAATCGAGTTGCATATTTTATTTTGGTCCTTGGAAGTGATCAGAAGACTGGTTTTGCTATTTTAAATGTTGCTTTTACTTTCTCGCTACCACTTACGGAGTAGAGAGATAAAAAAAGTAGGCAGAAAATTCTTAATACAGGGCCCCGGTTACAAAAAGTGAATAAATTCAATTGCTAACGTGATGTATGTTTTGTGGGTTCTTGATATCGAAAAATCGAATGACGTCAAAACGACTGTCTCCTTTCATCCGTCTGTAAACAACGATTGCGGCTAAACCGTTTAGCCGATTTTCTGCAAAATTGATATTCACCAATTAATCAGACTGATGTCAAGGCTCTTTGAATTTGAAATTAATATTTTAATTTTGGGGGTACTTTACATGAAGCTCCTGGGTAATTTTAAAAAAATGGCTCCATCGTTTTTTGACTAAATTGTGTTGTTGAGTAGTGTGAAGGAGGTTTAAGAGAATGGGCAGTTCTGGTGTTAGTGGAAAACCCCTTGTTTTTTCGAAAATTGCAAAAATTCAAAAGTTTTTGGTATCTCCCTACAACTACAATTATGAAGATAGAGATATTTTCTTTAATGTTATTTGTTCCTTAAAGGTAGATTCTGAAATTACTTTTGGCGTAATTTTGCGTGAACGAACGTGCTGTATTAACACCACTAGTTGTAGAAGAAGAGAGATGTGCATGACCTTCATTCTTGTAAATTTTTAACTGGTAGTCACAAAATTGCAGTTATGGTGTGAGTATGCAAGACTATATAAATGTGTAATCGAAATCAAGCATATGGAGGAAGAAATATTACTCTTAATTCCCTTTAAGGTATTTTATTATTTATGATTTCTAAAAGCAGTAGGGTAAAGTAAGGTGAAAAGGGTAAAAAATTGGAAAATTACAGGAAACTCTCCATTATGGAAATTAGCGGTATCAGTTTGTTACAAACCAATTCTTAGATGACAATTATCACTAATGACTCATGGATAAATCATGCATACAATCTCAGAAATAAAACTACAGTGGCACTACAGCTCTCAATGACCTCAAAATGTGGTGGTTCATTGTTTCCCCGAATTGGGCTAGCCAAATTGGGAAGTCGATAAAAAGGGGCCTTTGACGACGTGAGTGCAAAATTCGAAAGAAGTCAGCAGCACGCCATTGGCTTCTCCTTTCATCACAGGTTTTAATTGCTTTCTGCATTTCCTCTTGGGTCCGCGAAATCGTTATAATTTCTTCCTATTTTTCCAACTGGCATAGAAACAAAAAAATGAACTTAAATTAAGCGGTCATGTGTAATATATTGACCCTTTTTATTCCTGATTTTGGGGTTAATCTTCGCCTTACATTGTAAAATTAATTTCACTAGGATTGATAGTATTGCACATGACTATTATCTCGCTGAGAGTAACACATCCTCTTCTCAAAGAAATTGTCTTTCACACATCAAATTTTTAATGAAATTAAATCAAATTCAATAATAGCCCATTATTTCAGCAAAACAAAAATTCAATGACAGTACTTGTGTGCAATGTGGCCATGATTCATAGTTCATAATTTATTTTTAAAATCCCAATCTTTAACAATATTAACTAGGCAAAAAACAAGTTTCTTGAAGGTTTTTTGTTTATAGCTGGACATCGGAGATCTCTATGTTGTAATTAGGGAATAGAACTTCTTTAATCACGTCCTATATGGCCAGTGCATGCAAATTTATAAAATTGACCCGTTTCGCCTTCTCCGATTGACCAGACGTTACCTCATCTTCATTGAGATCCATTATAATCAAAGAGAGATTATTTCGGAGAAACAGTGTCTGCGTAAAAATTTGAAATTTTCAAGAAAACTGACGTCATGTATGGAAATATACTTGTACAAATATGTACGTTACCATTGCCTTAGTTCCGTCGGGATCTGAAACTGTGTTCTTTATTAATATTTTTGATGGGTGTTAATTGTTTATAAACATTTGTTTAATTTAAACTGAGAGAGATCTAGAATTATTGTACTAGTGCTAATCTTCAGAAAGAGGGCAATTATGTAGACGAATCCACGATATTTAGATGTATCACTTCAGGGGTATTCGGATAAACCACCAAACGCTTCCAGTCTTGGTCACCAGAGTGCACAAGTGATCAAGGGGAAATGAAGACACGAGGAGCCTGCAAACGCTTTCAACTGCAGGGTAGTGAAATTCAAGATATTCCTAGTCTCGCAAGCACGACAACCCCTTATGGAAACTGCATTCGTCACACCATAGACACGTGTAGCACCGCCCTCGTTTTAAAATTTAATACATTACACACAATCTCAGAAAAATACTGTCCAAATGTATCTGTCATTACATGATAATAATAAATTGTTTAATATTTCTGTTAATGTGAATATACAATATAGATATACTTGTTGGTGTGGGTAAATAGTCAAATACCCCTCGAAGGCAGAGTTCCAGATCTGTTGTGAACCTGACAGTGTGTGAACAGTATGGTCATCCACTCTATAGTCCGGATTTTGCCCCAGCGATTTCCATTTTTTTCATCCCAAAAAAGATCTGTCCAGTCAGCATTACACTTATCACAGTGACGCAGTGTTGCAGATGGCTGTCAAACTCTCGTGTCTGTCCCAAGTGGTAAACATAGGGATACAAATGTTGATCTCACTGTATGAAAAATGTCTCAATTCTGGTGCAGATTATGTGAAAGTACAGTGCAATATGTGATGAATCTGCTTCAATAAAGTGTTTCCATTAAATTGATTTCTTTTGGTTGAAGACATGGGAAACTTATGTACTATCCAGATGCTCCTCTTATTTAATTTTTATTTTTCACTTTCTATTGACAACGTTCCCGCCTTTAATGTGTTCAGTAATACATACATGCGGCAGTGACTTTCAACCAATTCCATCCTACCTTACACCTCTCCACGGTGACCTAGTGGTACAAATACGAGTTGCTCCCCGTTCGAAATCCCACAGCACGCGGGCTTTGGTGCGTCAGGTTCACACTCTCCCCGACACGACCCCAAGCTGCACGCCGCACGCTCCGCACCCCGCAATCGCGCCCTCTCTTCACCCCTCCCTCGTGCCCGCCGGCCGCTCCCGGGGACCTGCATCCCCGCTCCCTCGCGCAGCCCGCCGCCCGCTCCCCGTCACCCGCCGCTGCCGTTCGCGCTCGCCGCTCGCCGCTCGCCGCCAGCCGCGGGCACCCGCCGGACAAATCGGCCGTTAATTTGGCACTATCATCTGTGACAAGCGCGGCTGCCGCGGCCCTGCGGGCTCGCGGTGCAGGCGGCGGTGGCGGCGGTGGCGGCGGTGGCGGCGGTGGCGGCGGTGGCGGGCAGTCCGCGCCTGCGCTCTCCTGCCCCCTGCCATGCCGTGCTCTGCACCCGGCGTCCTGCTGCTGGCGTTTCCGCTCCCGGAAACAGATTTTCAGGGCGATAACGCGCGCGAACCGCGCCTCCGGATTAAACAGCCCTTATCTCCCCTGCTCTGTCCCCACCGGTGCCTCCGGCGCCCCCCGGCGCCCTCCGCCCCCTGCGTGTCGCTCCCCTCCCCCTGCTACCGGCGAGAAGTTGCGCGCAGCGGCCGGGTTGCCGATCAGGAGCAGTCGAAGCCCGTTAATGGTTTTCTCTCGTTCTCGCTCGCGTTTTCAGGTGTTTACAGCGGTTTCAGTTAGAAGTGGCTTGTTCTTTGTTGTGGAAATGCGACTGGAAAAGAAAAGAAGAGTGAGCATAACATGAATGCGGAAGAGGAGGTACCGAAAAATTGGATCGTCTTCCAAAAGAACGGTGGAAAAAAATATAAAAGAATTGATTAATAGTTGATTGTTCTTGATTTTCCGCGCGGATGATTTATATTGTCAGTGTTAAGAAATTCAAGAATTAATGTTGCTTTACATTCATTAAAATAAGATGGTAGAATTACAAACCTTATTCTATTTCTACTGAAAAATACATTATAGAGTTCTTTCTAGCTCTCATATATATTCCATCCTAAACACGTTATCCAGTAGTCATTTTTTATTACAATTTATAAAAATATGTTAATAGCTTCCCGGTTTTACAGATTCATAACATTATAAAATCTTGATAATTTGCAAACTGTCATTTAAATGTGCACTAATTCAAAGTAAAATCTACATTTTCACAAACTGTCAGTTTTCATTTGTCAACTGTCATTTTTTTACAATTTTGCTTCTCATGCCAATTTGTGCTATTAATGAACTAAATTTGGGCAAAAAATATATGCATATGTGCAATTCAAATAATTAACATACAATTCTAAGTTTTATTATTAATACAAGAAAATCTCTCAATATTTATTTTGAATTCTGTGCTTTGATAATAGTGGCGTAATGGATATCAAATTTTCATGGAAGTATTCAATTATGACAGATTTATAAGAAGTTTGAAAGGGGTTTTCATACACAGCCGTTCTGAGAATGGAATATTTCTCCGATAGAAACAAGATTCAGAAAATATTAGAGAATAATCGTATCTTTTTTGTTAATAATATCTTATTTTTATTACCTTTTCAAAAAAGTGTAGTTAACATGCGTCTGTGATCTATTTCGATTGATAATTGACTTCTTTGATTTTTAGTGCGCACGTTAATGTGCTTTGTTTAGCATCTTCGTAGTCTGTGCTTTCTAGAAAATCTTTTAAAAAAGATATAGCCAAGATCTCGCGTAAACGATTTTCAGAAAAACTCCAAAGCGAAGATAAATTTTAGTACATATTGGTGACGCTAGGACATGTTTATAGAAAGGTAAAGGCGACACGAACAAAAATGTAATCATACTGTTGGGTACTATTATACTGTTGGGTAACAGTTTTTATCAAGTCTACCATTAATTTAAAAATGGCAAACAATTCATATTTGACAGTTCATGCATGCAAATGTTTCATTATACGACTCGTAAACAGTCATTTAACTGAAAATGTATAGAAAAGCAGTAAATCAAATGCGATTCTGAAATAATTAGTTACTTAATTAGTCTCTTTTTTTAAATTTACTTCAGAAACACATTATCATTTTCGGATATACTTATATATATATATATATATATATATATATATATATATATATATATATATATATTAATCAGTTTTACCCTCCTTTCTGCGAATATTCTTAGATTAGTGGTTGTTGACTCGAAATTTTTCGGTTTGATTTATTGACAAATACCTACAATTTACGATTTATAAAAGCAATTTTTATTAATTATAAGGAAAATTTGAGGAAAAATCTTTGTACATTTACCACATTATTACAAAAGATTTTCGCTACAAAATGTATGCTACAATCTCCATATGATCGATACTCAGTTCAATATCACGAAATAGTATTTCGAATATTTTAAGAGACAATTAGTACTGTATATCAACTGCTCTGCATAATTTCGGAAGTACCTTTTCTAACCAATTTTGTTTCCCGAAAAATAGTTAATTCTATAATTTGCGAATAATGTGTAATTTAATTCTTACTAGTAATTTATTTATATAAATCATATATCTGGGTGTAAGCAAAAGAGGCTTGTCTTTACGCCATTTGAATTTTAGAAGACACACCTAATATATTTACTAATTTACAAAACTACCTGATATTACTAAAAATATCATGCATCGTTAAATATTAAACATCGTTAAATCATCAAAAGTAATACCGCTTCATAACTCACCTGAATGTCACTTGCTTCCAACATGATGCTTGTTTATACATCTCTAACCCGTTTTACATTTCAATTGAAATTTTCTTTCTCACGTTTCTCTCGTAAAAAGAATTGAAATTATTTGTATCTGACTATATTTAAGTTTCTTGTGAATTACCTTAAGGACAGATATAGTTTTATGAAAACTCACTCTGCCTCTCTGAGTGCTACTGTCTCTTAGTTCACGCCCGGGGCAAGGTGGGAGGGCGGGGTCGAGGTCCCACGGACGCAGCAGCAAGGTGGCAGCATGACGCGGCGTCGACCCCCCCCCTTGCTCATCACCCCGCCCCGCCCACCTCACTCCGCTCCGCCACTGTCCGCTCCTCTCCGACCCGTCCGCCGCCGCGTCGCCCCTCGCCGTCACGCTCCGCATCCGTTCCGCCTCGTCCGGGCCCGCTCCGCGCCGCTTGACTCCGCTTGTAGCCACGCTGGGCTCCGCTCCGTCCCGCCCCGCTCCGCTTCACGCCGCTCCGCTCCGCCCCGCCCTGCCCCGCACTCCTTGCCCCTCTCCGCCATGCGCCGAGCCTCGACGCGTCGCACTGCCGCCCGCCCAGCGTCCGCGCCGGCCTGGCTCCTCATATTATCGGAGCATGTAATTGGCTTGGTTTGAACCTGTCACTTGTCAGATCGGATAGCGCGTGAAGGCTCTGAAGATGCATTCGCTTCGCGGTCCATCACAGTTAATTAGTCAATTATCCACTTCATACTGGGCTATAATGAACCTGCCAAAAGAGACGGATAGTTAACCACCGCGCCACGGCGCTCCCACCGCCACCGCCACCCCCGCATTCCCCGCGCTCCCCTCCCGCTCACCCGCCCGTTCGCAAATTATAATTGGATCGATCGTGCGGCGGGGGCGGTGCAGGGGAGGCGACGAGGGCATGGGCGGCTGCGGCGAGGGCGGGGGCGGGGCGGGAGCAGGAGCGGGGGCGGAGCTGTCTTACCCGGCGCCGCCCGCAGGGGCCGCGTTGCCCCCGTTGACCGCGGCGGGGGCGCGGCGACTTCGGAGTTATATTTCTCTCCCCCGCCTCTCCCCCGCGCCATCGCTCTCCCTTGGGGGCGGCGGCGGAACGCGCGCGAATTCTTCGCCGTGCCGATCGATGTCGACACTCGAACCCTGGAATCGATATATCGCGCGCCCCGGCTCCCATTGGCCGCTAATTCGGTTTGAAATACGGGAGGGTTGCGTTACTCGGGAAAGAAATGTGAAAAGGGAGCTGCAGAAATTTTCGAGGGTTTCTCCGGCCTCGTTATCGACAGATCTCGGAGAGTGCTAATGGGCTAAGGAGTTTTTATAACTTCATTTCCCCTCTACTTTTTATTTCAACGACTTGCATAAATTAGTACGTTTTTATAACCTGCATTTTTACCATCTTTAATTGCCGTAAATGCTTTCATATTTTATATTTTTTTACTTTTTTACATTTTAAATTTATAATAATTATTATATTACTGTTTAATTAATTTTTGCAACATTGACTGAAAATCTGTTCCGTGTTGATTGATTTTTTGACATTGATAGAGATCCTAATTGCTGAAATGAACATAACTTGTGTCATTTTAAAGTATTCTTATGTTAAAATCTATAGGATGAGTAGACATAAAACCTACATCTAAAACATGTTTAATGCTATGAATTTTCTAATTATGTTCAGGTAGACAAAACTCTGCTTTATATTACACTTTTAGCAACTCAATGCCATTGCCATGTCCATTATTTTTTATTACCACCAATAAAATATATTCTTAAAATGCTCAAAGTATAAATTAATTATATAATAACTGTAGTATATAACAATAATACAAATAATTGTAATCTATAACAATTTCCTGTACCCTCTCGCGAGTGTATGGAAAAGTTTGAGCAGCTCTAGAAAAGTACAAAATCTGAGATTTTGGTCTAAAAAAGCACTATTAGCAAAAATATATTTCGGTTAAGACGTCGCCATAGGCAACAAAAAATTAAAAGCAGACGGAGTAGCTCTAAAATGTGGTGTCACTGGAACGACATTTCGTGGTAAGTTCGGTAGTTTTCGCGGCCCGAAATTCAGTAACATAGTTTCGCAGTGAGTTTGTGGTTCATGGGTGAGTCATGGAAATTAAATTTGCAAAATCTAGCTGCCCAAAGTAGGCTTTCCTAAATTAATTTTGTTTAGTGGCTCCCTAGAAACAAATGCAATAATATTATTTAATTTTTCGATGGCGGTCTCTTTCTATTTTTTTATTTGCTTTCCGACACTTTTAAATAATCTACAACTAGAATATAAAAAGATAGAAATTGTTTTTTGACAAACTTAGAATCACTTAACGGAATCGCAAAGGTTTTTTGACTGTTTGCGAAGTCCTAAGACTCCTGAAGAAAGTGTGAATCTCCTCGTCAATTTACACGTTGTTTGAATTCTAAATAAACTGAACTGAATTGTTCCGTGAGAAGGGTCAACCAGGGGCAAACAGCGCACATGGCCCAAAATATTACGAAATGTCCCTTTTAAGGTCTACCTAAAATCGTGTCATGATTCTCCAGAAAACCACTTTTTAAAGTTATTACAGATGAGAAAATAACTGAAGTATACTATTAAAAAAAAATTTTGTTCTCCTATTCATATAATGAATTGTTAATATGGGATATTGATGTAGTCTCGTCATTTTTCGTTTACTTCTAGTGCTTAATAAAATTTTGAATTCATTAAGTTTATTAGCTTTGCTCCGAAATGATCAAAAGGAAACTCAATATCAGCAAATATTGATTGCATTTGGGTATATGAGAAAACAAACTATTCCTCTACAAGTTCGACAATTATTACTTCAGAGAAGAGTATTTTTTTGTAAATTAATAAAATTTGAGAATGAATGCTTATGTACAATAATTGGTAACTGACATATAGTTTGTAATCAAAATACGTATTTCCGCTCGTATCAAATATTTGATTAGAACATTACGAAAATAATTTCTGCGTCTTATAATTTCTCGTGTCTTATATTATTCGTATTTATAGTACTTTAATAATATTTTCCAAATTATTGCACATTTAGTAGGTGCTTCTGTTTTAATTTATTATTTTACAACTTACTCTTTCACTATTCATTTACTATTAATTACTACCGAAGTACGTGGATCAGGTAAATAAATACCATTCCGCTGTTGATTAAACTTCAAAATTCCACTCAAATTAATTTGGAAAATCAGCTCTCTGTAATCACACTTCATTCAAGTTCATTTATGTGCTTTACATATTCGTCTATTTTTTTAGACTGGCTGTAAATTGGTTCACTATTCATATGACCTAATTCTTGAACGGTAAGTGGTATGAAAACATTACAAACATTTTTGAATATGAGATCAAAAATATTAATATGAGATTATTTATTTCATTACAAATCAAATGGTTTTGGATTTTTCTCTATTGTTGTTCACTTGTAAAAATGAAACGTTACATTTGTATGACTAAAGAGAGTTATTCAAGAACTGTGCTCCAATATTTCATATCTATTTTCCAACGATTTTCTTCTTCAAAATGCTCCCTGACGTGCTCATCTCGCTTTCATCGTCCCACTTAGTCATTGTCTGGCCAGCAATGGCTTGCCAACCCTTCGTCCTACGTTCTCTCGCCAAACCGCATGGATCTTGCGTCGCAAATCATCCTGTCCATATGTGTCAATCGCAGTGGATACCTGTCTCTATCAGAGAAATGGCAGCACATAGCAGGATTACTACCATAACCGCAACAATACAAGAGCCGCAGAGATCCGACCAAGCGTGTTCTATGTCTTCATATGAGCTTCTCGTCGATAGACGAACGATCCTGACACCCTCTCTGCCGAGTGAGGAATGGCGCTCGTCACGAGATCAAATTGCCGTGCGCGTAGGTCACGAATCGGCGCCGCGTTTATGGCTGTCAGAATTGGATGCCGTCCTTGCATTAGTTTCCGTTTGAGCGACGACCGCCGTTCAAATTTGCAGTGAACTGTGATCTCACGTTCTTCCTGGCAACATTTCTCATTAGAGAGCAAGAATAGATGTTCGACACTTTTCTAAAACTATTTTTGTACACATCCTTCTGAAGTTGTAAATCAAGAACTTATGTATAAAAAGCTTCACAAGAAATTTATCGACCTAGTATGTAAAAGGAAGCGTGCAATACAACAACAACAACAACAATAATAATAATAATAATAATAATAATAATAATAATAATAATAATAATAATAATAATAATAATAATAATAATAATACCCAATGCACAAGTACTCAATGAAACCGAATATGAGTAACACTGGGAACTGAAATGCATGATGCAACTATTGCGACTCAGCCTCCAGTGGAATGAGGCAATTTTGCTCCCTTCTTATGTTTTACTTTGCGATCTTTCTGACGAAGATACGTACATTTCTTCATTAAGATATAAACTGCAGCCTAACAATTTTAATCAGAGATGAGAGCACAGAGAAATGTTATTTGCAACTCGGCCGCGAAGTGACTTGAGTTGGAATATTATCGACCTCTTGTCTGCGCCGTCTTGGTTGCAAAACCACCTCGTTAAAAATCACTTCTTGGCTTTGATTCTTAAACTACTTCCATTCCCATCTTTTCATTGTTGTAAAAATCAATATATTCAAATTCATTGTTCTTCAGACATCTCACTTCACTTTTACCATTCAAAGAAAACTTATATGGTACGAGAAATAGTGTCTCATTGTGAACGTAATATGTTTTTGCTTGATTTTTGGATCAAATTTTAAAAAAAAATGTATAATTGTGCTGACTGAACATTACATTCCTAATGCCCACGGTGCTAATACACATGAGTGTGCCCTAGAGAAATTGATGGCTACTTTTATTGATTTCTCGCACTAAATTTAACCTCTCTAAATGTCACATAAATCGTTTGCAAATCGTTTCTACCATGTGATCCTTTAAATACTATATTGATTTCAGTTCAGTTTTGATATTGATTATTATATTTACTTCATATATCGCAGAATTATAGTACTTCAGATTTGCAGCATAATGTCTGAAAACTGGCAAACAATATATTTGAAACGAAAATATATTACCGTGTTTCTGTAATGATAATGACATCTTGCAATCCAATAATTCGAAACCATTTAGCAGCTATAACTATTACAAGCTGTTGCAGAAAACAAAGTGTTCTCCAAGACTTGTTCTGTGGTAAGACACATTATTCTTGTCACAAAATGTAATTTGTAACACCTCTAAATGTCACGTACAATCTTTCTAAGGATGTTGGACATAAACAAGAAATAATAATATTTTTTTCAATATATACAGGATTGCCTTGAGATAACGTCAACTTTTGAGCTGATTAAGATATTTAACAGACTTAATAAATCGCTGCTTTGTAGCAGTTTCCAGAATCGCGGAATCATGTCTGGAAATAAAAAAAGATCCAAACCGAAAGGGAGATCTTCGTGTTTCAATCACCCTAATCACATTCCCCATTCCCATCGTTCCAATCGATTAAGGAGCCACCACTCAGTCCCATTATTCCGAGCAGTTGCGGCGAACGAAGTATGCACGCAGGCTTGTTCTCCGCAGCGGCGGCAGATGGCTGCGCGGGCCGCGCGTACAGCGCGGAGCGCGCAGTCAAGCAAGCGGAATGATCAATGCGTCGCTTCATTGGACGGCGACGAGGCTACTAGGACGAGCCCCCCGCCTCCTCGCCCTTCCCGCCCGCACCTCGCGGCTTCTCGGGCGGCGCTAAGGAATTGAATTTTACGGAACGCCGGGATATAATTAAACACCCCTCTCCGCCCGCGTGCGCCGGGATGTTAAGGAGAGGAACTCTTCCGTGCGCGTGCTCGTTAAGGAGGCGCTCCCTTCATTCTGCTTCTGCAGAGTACATCCTTCGTTGAATTTGGATGTTAACATAATGTTCTGCGGAAGAGCTGCGAGAAATCGCTGAAGATATTAACATGGGAGATCCTCACGGAATGGCTCGACGTCATAAATGCAATAATTTATTCGTGCGTATAATTCATGTGAATGAATAATAGGATTAATACTTCAGGAAAGTCATTCTCTGCTGCAATTGTGCCAATTGTGAGGGTAGAAATTTAATATACGTATTGCGTGCATGACCGTGCTGTTCCTTCTCATTACAACGGATAGTAAACGATATCTTCGATTTTCAAATTTCTCGTGAAGGTAACGCAGTTTGTATGTACTGTGTAGATAATTACCTAAATTGTTTTTGGAATAGAAAATTTATCGTTTATAAACATTTTTGTGATAAAATAAGTAACTAGTGCTCATGTTATGTTACTTGAGAAAGCATGGGGAAAAGAGTGAATTTGCTTCCCTTTAGTAGTTTTACTTCCATTCAAGATCATTAATGTTTATATATTGAAAATCGATTTCATGAGGAAAGATTCCTTAATGATGACCCTTTTAATTCCATAATTGTGCCTTGGAATATAATGGTGATAAATTGATCTCCAATAAAATATTTATATGCTGTATCTAGTTACCGAACTAAAGTAAATTTTTGACATTTATTGTATTTTTTAGAGAGTACTGAAATAAACACCCCTTTAATATTTGTTTTCCCAATTTTTCTTTGTAAAACCATGACAAGTGGTTAATAGGCCGCCTCTAACCACAGTCGACTTGCACAGTTTCATGCTAATTAGTAGAAACTACTTAAGAGTACATTATAATGATTAAATGTAGTTAATATCTATAGCGTGAGCCTGGAAGTTGTGATATGAACTTATCAGAAAATTACACATACGAGGACGGTAGACGCCCACTTTGTATTACAAATTTCACATTTAGTTAACGATGATAATACCATAAAATATGAAAGAAAAGTATAATTTTTACACAATGAGTACAATCATTTTGTGAAATGTTATTTTCCTTATATTAATGTATAATAATTTATTTCACAATAAGAACTATCACAATACATTTAATTTCCAGAAAGTAAAACACAATTCTTTTTTGTGATTGCAAATAAAACAACGAAAGCAGAAAGTTGAGCAATGCAAATTGAATAAAAATTTGATGAAATATATTTACCGGCAATTATGAATTCGAATCATAAGATACAGAATATCAGAATAGACTTTTTGTTACTTTTTTACTGATAAGAGAAATCACACATTTTTTAATTGAGAAAATATTTATTTTACGAGGGAAGAATCACTGCAATAAAGGAATTTCATTGACTTAGCAAAAAAGGTATATATCATTTCGACAGGCTAGGAAATTCAATTATTTTTCAATATTCATATAAAAATTAAAATTAAGGTCTCATGTTTCAAGCTGAACAGTATTCAAAATTGTATGGTGAGTGTAATATATTAAACGAAATTTATGGAATAATAAATAACGAAAATTATTGAGGTCGTCAAATACGTAGTCTGACTTAATCAGCTTACATCGGAATACAAACATAATGTATAAACATTAAATAGCTTATGTTACAATACGCAGACCATATATCTCGTACCACAGGGCAGCCAGAAGTGATTTTTAAACTGAAAGAACTGGAAATTACAAAATTGCTAAATAGATAGTTAGGATTTAAAGATTTAAAAACCATTGGCATGTAACATGTTGCGAACTAAATCCATCATATATATATATATATATATATATATATATATATATATATAGAGAGAGAGAGAGAGAGAGAGAGAGTGAGAGAGTGTGAGAGAGTGTGAGAGAGAGTGAGAGAGAGTGAGAGAGAGTGAGAGAGAGTGAGAGAGAGTGAGAAAGTGTGAGAGAGTGTGAGAGAGTGTGAGAGAGTGTGAGAGTGTGTGAGAGTGTGTGAGAGTGCGTGAGAGTGCGTGAGAGTGTGAGAGAGTGTGAGAGTGTGAGAGAGTGTGAGAGAGTGTGAGAGAGTGTGAGAGTGCGTGAGAGTGCGTGAGAGTGCGTGAGAGTGCGTGAGTGTGCGTGAGTGAGTGTGTGTGAGAGTGAGTGTGAGTGTGTGTGAGAGTGAGTGTGAGAGTGTGTGAGTGTGAGAGTGTGTGAGTGTGTGAGTGTGAGAGTGTGAGAGTGTGAGAGAGTGTGAGAGAGTGTGAGAGAGTGTGAGAGTGTGTGAGAGTGTGTGAGTGTGAGAGTGTGTGAGAGTGTGAGAGTGTGTGTGAGTGTGTGTGAGTGTGTGAGAGTGTGTGCGAGTGTGTGAGAGTGTGAGTGTGTGTGTGTGAGAGTGTGAGTGTGTGAGAGTGTGAGTGTGTGTGTGAGAGTGTGAGTGTGTGTGAGAGAGTGTGAGTGTGTGTGAGAGAGTGTGAGTGTGTGTGAGAGAGTGTGAGAGAGTGTGAGAGAGCGTGAGAGAGCGTGAGAGAGCGTGAGAGAGAGAGCGTGTGAGCGTGAGCGTGTGTGTGAGAGAGAGAGAGAGAGATTTTTTTGTGTGTGTGCGTGTGTGTGTGAAAGTGAGAGTTTAAATTGAAAATTGAAGCTCTATAACTATCGTAATCAACTTGTCTACAGAAGAGAATCGTTGTTTTCAGAAGATAAAATGCAAAACTAATACTTTCCGGTACGATGAAGTGGCATTGTCATATACTTTTACTTCAATGAATTCTCTTGAAATGTTAGACAACACGACTCGCTCTACTGTGATGCAAATTGCCTCTTTCAGGAGCAAAAAGTTCAGGATCAAGTTACTTTGTGATGTGGATATTTTAGAAATTAGAACTCGCGACATCGATTGCAAAATTAAAACATTTCGTAAAGTAAGAATGAATGAACGTGCGAATGACTGGATAAATATTATATACAAATACAAATAAATGGATTTGCTTCCGGTGCCGAATTTTATAATAATGAAAATTCCATTTTTTTTTATTTTTGTTAAAATAACTAATTTGATGAACTCTGGTCAAAACATATTATTTACAGTATTTAAAAAATCTTGAATACTTTGTTTCTTTAATATCTTTTTACTACTGTTTGTGAGTCAATTGAAAAAATATTTTTGTTGCTACACTTTAAGTAGAGCAATGCAACTTTAAGTACATTTAATTATAACTTATTAATATTCAAGTGTGGCCCTCGGAGGCTCGTTGGTTAGCGTCCTCGCTTTCCACGGCGCAACCCCGAGTTCGATTCCCAGTCGGATCAAAAATTAATTGTGTGCTTTCTTTGCAAATACCCCAGTATGTGTTGCGGAGTGATGATGAGAAAGCTCACCTTTCAGGTTGAGAAAACCAGAAATACACCGTAGATATGGTTATGCGCTAACCACGAGTACCCCTTAACCCATGCCCGCAAGGACGGGACGCTGCTGGTATGCCTTAGTTCGTAAAGAGCTGTTGTTCCTAAGTACATATTAATATCCAGATATTTCTACATATTTTTATTGACTTTTAAAACTATCAATTTGAAAATATATAGTATTTTTTTCAAAAATTCAGTTCGTGTGCTCTGTATGTTCAGTTTGAAATCATACAATGTATTTAACTGTTTTTATATTAAATATATTAAAATACACATTTTTCCGCGCTTATTAACGCTTTACAATACTAGATATATGGTATACGTATGTATGATTGTTCTATTTCATGTATACCTGATGTTATTCAAAATGCAGGCTAGTAAAATCATGAAAATATAGCTTTACATTTATAATAATCATGAACAATTTTTTTAATGGTCAGGAATAAGAATAATAAGAAGAATATTCTCGGACAAGGATGTATATTACTTTAATCTGCCTGAAAACATAATTTTACGTGTTGAGCAAATTTTCCCTCCATTTCCCCCCTTTTATTTACAAACTTATATAGTATTAACTATTACAACCGTATTATTCTTTAGAGCCTTATATTTATCACTACCTTAAGTGGTACGATTATAAAATTATTTTACCAAATTTAGACAAAATAGTTTATCTCTTTTTATTCACAATAATTTTGCATTAAATATTGAACAATTATGAAAGTATTCATTGCGATGCACTACAAATAAACAAGCGCAATAAATGCAAGTGAAAGAAGGACGTGAGTGAAAGGGAGACAGCCGGAATACTTAGGATGATGAGGATAAAGTGGAAGGTGGAATGGGTGAGAAGGACGAAACACGAAAACAACTCATGGTGTAAGACAAAATGAATCAGTATTTTTTCCCTTATTACTATTCTTTTCAACAAATCCTTAATACACTACAGTACATACATACTCGACTTACTATAGATTACCTAAAATGCACCATCTAATGTTTGCTGTACTCGTATATTCCCCGGGCACTCAGTACGTAGCAGACGGCTGGCCTCCATCAGGGCATTGAAGAGGAGCCATACGCCAGACCCAGCAGCGCGCGCTAGGCTCAGTGGGTCCATTATGCGCGATTTTCTCCATTAGGGTGAAGCGGCGCAAAACGGTTCGGCGCCACCTGCCGCCGCGCTGCGCGGCGATTCGCCTGTTGGCTCAACAACCACCGCCGCCGCCGCCACCGCCACCGCCACCGCCACCGCCACCGCCACCGCCACCGCCACCGCCACCGCCACCGCCACCGCCACCCTCTCTTCGCCACCGCCACCCTCATCGCCACCGCCACCCTCACCGCCACCGCCACCCTCACCACCACCGCCACCCTCACCGTCATCCTCACCGCCACCGCCACCCTCAACGCCACCGCCACCCTCACCGCCATCGCCACCCTCACCGTCATCGTCACCGCCACCCTCACCGCCAACTCACCGCCAACTCACCGCACACTCACCGCTACCGCCACCGCTACCATCACCGATCCGCCATTCCCACCATAATCACTACAAACACCACCACTACCGCCGACGTCATTGCCGCCGCCATTACCGCCATCGCCGCCGGTAGCTCAGTCGGTGTCGCTTCGTGACTTCAACCAAAGCTGCCGCCTCTACCTCCGGCGCCTCCACCACCTCGGTTGCCACTGCCGATACCTCCATATACCCCGATTACGATCGTCGTAAGAGCTATTGCTACCTTCGTCGCCGCCGCCACCGCGTTCGTTCACCGTTCACCGTACCCTCACGCGTGTACTTTACACGGAAGTTTCACAACTTCCATCGTTTATTATATCAGAGGTCCTAAAAATGTCATCATATCGATAATCTTCGCAGGCTTCGCAGTCGCTGTGTATTAGGAGCATTTTGATCGTGCTGACCACGTCTTGACAATTCCACAATATTGGGAATTCAATTATCTTAACACATTCTCCGATAGTTGCTGTTGTAGCAATAGCTGATGTATTGACAAAAAATAAAAGCTTAATTGCAAAACTTGTACATCTTCAATATTTCATTAATATTTTGCTTGGTCACATCAGTTTATATTGTTTGGTTATACCTGCGATACAATATTTGCGTGTCTTTACGATTTTTACTACCTGTAGCAACTTGCTGTTACTACCTACAACAACCTCTCGTAATAAAAAAGTATGGCAACAAACTCGCCGTCATTGATACCTTCACGGTCATTGTTGAGGCTCAGTGTCAACATCAAGCATCTTCCAACCGGACATCAAAGAATTTGATTTCCGACGCTGGCAGATTTTCGACACCAGCTAGATGTAATTCAGTCACTATCACAAGGTGAATTCTGGTGGCTGCTGGTTCTGATTGGTATTTTTCTATTTTTTTATCAATACCGTGCGAATATCGTGTCAGTACCCAACAAACGTGTCATGGATCGAGCACGATCTTCCCTTCCTCATCTATGTTCCTTCCTGTCTCGTTACTCACAAACACACGTGATCTACACTGCTACACACTTCAGGATACCATTTCAGTTACTTAAATCTCGTCACGAATAGGGAGATCACGTGTTGATGGAGATATCTGGAGGAAGAAAAAACACAACCCGACATGTAAGTTGGGACCGAATCTCACATTCTAGCCGGGAAGTAACACCGCCTGATTCCGCCTATAACACGCGCTACACTCCACAGACTCATGACCCCGGAAACACCAAATACTCATACTTCACTCGCTCGTAAGTTCACATTGATATCGGCTAATTGGTTTTTATTGCAGCTATTATTACAGTCCCTCTCCATTCTGTTTGTTATAATCCTTGTAATTTCACCGAAGCAACACCCGCTCTTCTTCTCCGCCTGCTCACCTCCCCGCATCCATCTTCACACATCCCGTCGTCATCAACTCGAGCACCGCATCCCATCGCGCCCCTCCCCGCCCCGCCCCGCCCCGCCCCGCCCCGCTCCGCCCCCTTACTACCGACGCGGCCGCTCCCGCAGGCGCGTTGCCGCACGAGCGCAGGCAATAACCGCGCCGCCTTTGCGCGCGCGCGCTACCGCATCAGTCGCTCCGCTGCGTTCTTTATCTGCGCCGTACACTCGGGAGAGGGTGGGCCCTGTCTTCTCTCGTTTGTTTGGACCGCGCGGCGGCGAGGCGAGGCGAGGCGCGACGCGACGCGTGCGGCGACGAGGAAACTTCCCCGCGGCACAATGAGTCGCCTCCGCCCCCGCCCCCGCCTCGCCCACCTCGCCCCGCCGACGCCTTTGCCGCGGACTCCTCGCCATCTGTCTTGCTTTGCGCTCTCCACTTGATGTCTTTGATCCGAACGTGTTGGGGAAATAGCATCTCGTGTTAGCATTGTTGATTACCTTTTATTAGGATGTCCTTGGACGCATTGTTGGTCAAATGGTTATTGGATAAATTCAGTTTAAACGTGAGAGAGATTTTGTATTGATTCATGTTTTTTTATTTATTTATTTTCTTCCCGTTCGACTTTTTTCTTTCGGGGGTTTTGACGGATTCAATGTTACATACAATGATTTTACTTGGTCACCCCCAGGCAAATGCGAGTCTCGGAATAACCCTTCACTATATTTTTAAAATTTCATATTTGGATATCTTCACTAAGTGAAGTTTGTATTTGTGGTTTAGAGGAGGGGGAGAGTGTTTGAGGGAAAGAGGGGCAAATAATTTTATGAATTAGGGTGAGCGAAAGAGATCTTTGGGGAATCTGGATCTAATGCGTGATGGATAATGTGCGTTTTGGCCGAGATTGAATATTGGAGTGTTGGGGCATGCTGGAAGGAGAGAATAATATTTTTCAGAGGTTTGTGAGATGAAATCTGAGAGGAGTGGTATTTGAAGCTCTCGGTGGATTTGTGAATTTGAAATGAACCAGGAGGCTTTCAAGGTTTGTCTTAGATATTTATTTTGGATTGTCTGTTAAACGGATAGAGTGGTTGGTGCTATGTTGCGCCATATTGCGTATGTCATTGTCATGCGTATGTCATTGTGAGTCTTATTATCATTTAAAAGATGAGTAGCCCAGTTTCTGTACTGAGGGTTTCTGTTGATAAACGGGTATAGCTTTAGACACGTGTCTTATGGGCTGTTGATTGAATGTGTGGATTCCACGTTGCCGTTTGTCCAGTACGACACCTAGGAATAGGGCTGGCGAAGAATGAGAAAGCCAGAGGACATCGGTGTTATTTATTCGCAGGGGTGTATGGAAGGGAGGACGTCTGAGAGTGAATGTTTTAGATTGTGATTTTAAGGGGTTAACTTTAATTCTCCATTTTTTGGTTCAGTTCGTATAACTGTAAATGTAGGATTGTATGTAATCGTAGGCTAAGTTTATACCTGTATGTGAAGTGAAAATAGCGGTATCGTCCGCGTAAAGAGCTATATTTGCTTCGCTTGATTCATGTTCAATTTAGTTTTCTTCGTACCTGACAACAATCTTTCATTGCTTCTATATTGACAAAAATCTGCTATCGTTTTTCGTTCCAGATCTTTGGTTCGGTTACATTAGAATAATATAAATGACAATATTTAAATCATATCACTTCATTGTAAGTGAACTCTTATTTATTAACGAAACTTCAATAAATCGTTATTTCCTCTTTGTGAAAATTATTTCACTTTCCATTCAAGAGTTGTAGTTTAATCTGCATTTTCATAATCTGCATTATAAAAAAATAGTGATACGAGTATAAGGGGATTCTTCATTTAAATTTACATTGAAGTTGCACAAGGTGTTTTTTACTCGTTTGGACGGCATAATAACCCTCATAAATTTGCCGGCTTAAAAAATAAACTACGAGCGATTATTGTCGGAAAGTTCTCCAATAACGCGGAAATTGATATCATTTACAATCAGAATACCACTCGGAGGCCCAGAAAGTGAAAGACTTTAAGAAATATCTCCACAAATATGAAAATATTTTATTAAATATTTGTTGTATATTTATTACAATAAAAAGTATGTAAACAACATTGTAATTCATTTGAGTACCTCAATAAAAAAGATGAAAACATACAACAAAACAAAGGTGATGAAATGTAAAAAACAGCATGTTTCAGTATATCCCGAACTGGCAAAGTGAACGTACCGAATCATTAATGCACAACATATGCGACCTGCTCCTGCAGACGAGACGGCTGACGGAGGGTGACGTGCTTCCGGTCGATGCGACAATCGAAGTGGCCACTCGGCCGGGGCCTCCGGAGCTGCGTGCATCGATCGCCGGCGCCGACTCTCTTCGCCCGGTTTCGCCTCCTCCTCCGCCTCCCCGTCCCCTTCCCCTCTCAGGCCGCTTCTTATTTGCCTCGTGCCAAGCCCCCTGCCGCCCACGCGCTTGCATAGATTTCCTCACCGTGACCTCTCCTACTCAGCGTAATTTCTTGTCCCGCGTCCCGGTGCCGCCGGCGCCCGCGTCGGCCCGCGCCGCCCCCGCCCGGCCCCCGCCGCCCTCGCACCGCCGCGCACCACTCTCGCACGCCCTTCGCTCTCGCCACTCTCCGCGCGATGCCCGCGATCCTCCTCTGCGCCTCTCCTCCTCCTCCCCCAAGCACCGCCACCCTCCTTTTGAGTGAATGCGAAACCTCGTCGCGGATCTGCGCCTGCATCATTATTCCACACAGCAGCGCAAGAAACAAATACACAGGCACGAAGAAAAATTATTTGCTCGCGGTTGATTACTTGTGCCATTAAGCTGATATCTCGCCCGGCTCGGGGTAATTGACACGTCCCCCGCTCGGCGTACGCCGCCTCCGCCGCCGCCTCCCTGGGCGTCCCCTCGGCGTCCCCTCGCCCTGCGCGCGCCCTTCCTCCCCGCGCCGCCCTCACCGTCTCGCTCCGACGCACCGCGCGGGGCGGCGCGGCGCGCTCCGGCGACGCTGCGAGAAGTATGCATTGTTTCCGCGCAAGGCGGAGAGGCGACCGGCGCCGCCCCCCCGCCCCCGCCCCCGCCCCCGTCCCCGCCCCCGCCCTCCCTCGCCCCGGCGCCCTCGACGCACCCGCGCCGCCCGCGCACGCCCCACCCGCCGCGCCTCGCCCCGCGCCCCGCGTCCCCCGCGCCAGCCGCCGCCTCCGCCGCCATTGGCTGTAGAGATAAGCAATTTTCTCGGCTCGTGATTGGGGGTTTCCTCCAGGGGATAAAACTCCATCTACAAATGAACAGCCGTGACAAGAGCTATAATTCGTCGTCCGGATGAGAGCGAGAGGTAGCAGCACCGCTGCTAGCTCGCTCGCGCCGTCACCCCCCTCCACCTCTTGGAAACCGGCGAAGGCGACCCGGCCGCCACCCGGCCGCCACCGCCCCTACACCGTCTCTACCCCCGCACTCCGAGTCGTCCGACGTCTTAGGCCGCTCGCCGCGCCAGTCCCTCGGCCGCCGGCGACGCCGTGGCCGGCGTTTTCGACCAGCGGCGCTCATCTGAATAAAATTATTTTCTTGTCCGCGGGCCGGCCAATTGGCTAATATTTCAGACCCTCTATTAGCTACTTCCCCGCGCACGCCATACCTCCATTAGTTAAATGCTGATAGCGACGGCGGCACGCGAGCGCCCCTGGGAGTCGCCCACGCGACTACCCCCGCCGCCGCCCTCGACGCCGCCGTCGCTGTCGCCGCCCCCTCGCCGGGTAGCGTCGTCCCTCGCGAGCAGGCCACGGTTCGACACCCGGTCTGTACAAACGCGGTGTCGTGCGCCCTCGCCGGGCGGCAGGCGGCGTTGTTTGCGGCGCGTGCGGGCGCGGGCTGCCGCTGGGAAATCTGCGGCCTGTTTGCACTCGCTCTGCTGATTGGCGGCGGCGACGACGTCGTCGTCCGCATCGGCCGCTGTTCGCTGCGCCCCGCCGCCCCGCACGTCGCACTCGCCCGGGAGGCGTATTTGAGCGGTTTCTTAGCGCGAGTACCCGTTGCGCCCGCGGTGAGGGCAGTGGAGGCGGTGGAGGCGGCGCGCCGCGGTCGCCGCTGCCGTCGCCGCGCCTTGATTGCTTTCCCTATTCCCGCGGCGCGGCGCCGCTTTCCACAGCGCGGCAGCTCGGTGTATTAGGATTGTTTCTCGTGAACCCCGTCGCGCCCCCGGGCGCCCGTTGTGACACGCGCGTTGGGCGGGCTTGCGTGCGCGAACGCACGCGGAGGCGAACACAAGTCGCCTTGAAGCTCGTTGGACCAGAAACGTGGGGAGTGGGGTGCGAGTGCAATAGCTATCGCAGAGCGTAGAAAGAAGTAAAGCCAATGTCATTATTGATGGACTTTTCTTCACAGGTCATTTTCGGAAAGTAGTAAACACCCATTTGATTTTGGGAAATTGGTTGGAGTTTACTTTGCACGATTTTAAGAAATATTACAGTAACTATTCTTACCTTCACCCACAGCATTACAAGTAATTACATTGATTATTATATTTTATATTGCAATTTACTGCTATTCCGTTCCTTATCCACATACATTTTCTGTAATATAACACATACTATTTTACACATTAATATTACTTTTATTTGGAACTAAACGTTTTGAGAAGGAAACCACTATTCATTAATTCGATTGACATCGAGTGCTGTGGAATCGGGAAGGAATCGCTTCCTGATTTCCTACTTTCACTGCAAGAGCGCTGAAAGCAATGCCATTGTGATGGCGGGGCTTAGAGGTGGTTGGCGATGGCTGGCACACCTCGCTTTCCCTAGAAGGCGCTCACCGCAAAAGAATTGCTTCTCCGTGATGAAATGGTGGGTGTCCTCGGCGGCACGGCTCTCTTATTATTCCAGTGGCGATTTTCAGTGTCATTTTGAGTAATTGCTGGCGCCTCTTCCGCTGGAATAGTAAATTTGACATCTCTTTTCTCTCCTATCAGTTTTAAAATGCATCATATGTCACCGTAAAGGTAGATAAACATATACTGAGAACGTAAAGAAAATACATGATAAATATAAAATGTTGTCACTTAAATAATTAGATAATAATGAAACACAAGAAACTGTATATATCTGTTTTAGAAAGGAAGAAAGTATTACATTTAAAATATGTATATGTAACATCATTATGATTTCAAAAGTGGATTCCATTTATTTAAAATTAAAGAAACATATTTTTCACAGTTTTCTCCTCAATATTTTACATATATTTTCAAATTTTTTATTTTTTCATTTCATGTCTCAGACTGGTACTTGTCTGAAATTAAATATATTAGTTATTATCATCGACTGAACGTCAGAGAGTAGATTCACGAAACGTAAAAAAATCATTCCGATTGCAGAAGCTATTTAAACGATTAACTAAGTGGGCCAGACGGTGAAGTTAATTACCTTCAATAATAAATACAGTACTCTAAAATTTGTAAAATACATATACACTCATTTGTATTCTTGAAATTCACGGACACTTTGAAGTGCGCATTTGACTGAGCTCCAAATTACATTTTATGCCATGAATAACGCTGAGAACTGGAACAACGATTTTCTGCACTTACCGTGATTACGCCTCCAAAGTATGTATGGTCGATCTGTCTTTTGTTTCACTTTGTTCTTTTCTGATAACGATACTAGGGTTGTTTCATGAAGTAAATTGCAAACTAAGTCTGAGGTAAGTGTGAAAAAAATTATATCCAGCCGGGAAGTTATTTATTAGAGCTCGGAATATTATCTCACTCCACTTCATACCATCGCAATTCTTCAATCACATGTACTTCTTCGCGGCTTTGATAAATAAACTACTTTTTCTTTCTTTTTTTAGATCTCTTATACAAGATCTGAAAAAAGGGACCGACGTTTTGTCGCGTTTGTCACTGAATGAGTGTTTTTTGGTGCAGCTAATCAAATAAATTAAACCTCTCATTTCTCATATTATAATATTTTGCCACATCTTGTTTTACGTGTGTCAGTGCAAAGAATAAAATAAAAAATTCTGGAAATCAAAACTGTTAATGTTTATCACACTAAAATTTAACTACTTTTATTAATAAAAAATAATCATACAAGCTGTCAACTTAATACACAGTTACTTTTTCTGTACCCCGAGATCTCAAGTGTCCCGTGAGTTGCCACAAAATGAATAACAATGATTGTGTGAAGGTAAATATTCATGAAATTTTGTGTTTTTGCATCGGCTTCCAAAGTAAAATTACACGTAGATAACAATGACTAGCAAAGCCAATTGCACACGCGCAGGAAGACATGTAATCGGCCAAGACTATGTTATTAAATTGAAAGTTTGCTTGTGCTCGTGAGAGTAAATAAAATTTACCTTTCATCAATCGTTCGTGTATATTTTATTAGAAAGTTAAACTCCTCCGCGGAATTATAATAATCTCTCTGGAAATGAGCCACTGGAACGGAGCCCCCCTGGTGGGAGAAACCTGGTTGGCGAAAAACCCACACGTCGACGGATAGGTCGGTGCCGTATCTCGCCATCGAGCGGGGGACGATCATCTCCACCTCCCCGATAATAACAGGCACTACACTTACGGTACTAATCTCTTTAGCAGTTGGTGCGCCCGGAATCGCGATAGCCAAGCCAAGTAATCTATATTTCAAGGCAATTTGTTATGCTTCAAGTGTGCCAATCTGAATAACCCCTTGCTCTACTGCGCAGAATTAAACAGAAGCATAATGCTCGGGTGCGGGAGTACACATCCTCAAATGCGACGTCTCGGTCGGCGCCGAAACTCACATTCTAGCGTGCAAAGAACACCACCACCTCCGACGATGTAATATGCACTGCAGTAACGGGACTATTCCCCATAGTAGTTAACGCATTCTGATACTGCTACAAACAACCAAACAAAAATAATCAATAAATTTAAATATGTAATAGAAATGAGGAACGAAAACCGATTTTTTCGTTGGATAGTTCTGCCGCGTTCTGGAATACTATGGTACGTGGAACTTTGCGTTCTATGATTGAAAGATTCTTGTTTCCGGGCGGGTCAACGGATAAGGCCATTAGTCCCGTACCTCTAGCGCATTTTTATAGCTGAATGTGGCAGTGATGGTGAAATACGCCGCCGACCTACACGCCAGCTTGCGAGGGTTTCTTCAACCAGATGTGTCACACCAGCGGGGCACCGCTCTAGTCGGGACAAGCTCTGACCTCCCCACTGGTCTCTCGACATGTGTGATAATGTAGTGCATACCAGTGTAAATGTAGTATGTAGGTCACGTGTGAAGGTAGGAAAAGGAAGAGGAAGGAAAGATCACGAGCGGTCCGTGGCCCGTTGTTTACGGTACTGCTCCGGCATTCGCATGATGTTGGTGGGAGAAATCACGGAAAACTACCGAGCAGAGCAGCCGTCCGGTAGAATTCTCTTCTAGACAGGGCGACTTCGACCTGTCGACTTCGACCTTCCTATCTAGCTAGTGTCGAAAATGTTTTCATCGTTGATACTACCGGGAGAAGTGGTTCAGGGCATCAACTGATGTTACTGCAGTGCCTCTGACCGGGAGAATCTAGGTTCTAGTCCAAACGGTAGCAGGACATTCGACACTAGCTAAACAGCTAGGTCGAATTCAGTCGCTGTCTGGAGGAGAATTCTAGTGGTCGGCTACTCTGATCGGTAGTTTTCCGTGATTTCTCCGATCAATATCAGGCAAATGCTTGAGCAGTACCCTAACAAACGGAACCTAGGTCCTCGCGCGAACTTTCCTTCCAGTTCCTGTCCTATCCTCAGCCCTTACTTACAGATACGTACACGTACATGCACTGCACCACCACATATGCGGAGAGACGCGTCGGGAGCTTACAGCTTTTCCAGGCTGCAACGGGGTTGGAGATACCTGGTTGAGGAAAACACGGCTAGTCGACTGGTAGGTCGGCGCCGGATCTCACCTCTAGCGGTGAAGATCACCACCAGCGCCACCTCCTACCGAGGAAAAAACATGGACGACACGTACGAGACTAATGGCGTTTGAAGTATACGCGCCCGGAATCATCAACCAAAAACCGTATATACTTGAACCCTGGTATCTCCATGTCAGAGACAATGCACATCAATTGATGCGACTTCGTTCATGTGAGTGGGCGTGGGTGCCGGATGCAGAGTGCTCTCCGCGAGTGCCAAGAAGGGATGAGACATCGACATCGATGTCGATGTTTTGAAAACATCGATGGTTTTGTAGAAACATCGATGTATTAACGCCGATGTTTTTTTAACATCGATGTGTAAGGTATCGATATTTTTTTCGTTTCTGATGTTTCCTAATACAAAATTCCCATTATCACAATACTGTAAAAGTTAAAATATGAAATAACTTTATGGGAGTTCATATGTTCATGATGGTAACTTCTCTGTAGTTCATGTGTTGGAACCAAAGGAACGCTGTTTGTACTACATTCATCGACCAATCTCTCTCACCCGAGACGACCTCCATGCCAATGTATTTCCTCTTTCTTCATATTCATTTCGCACATTGAGATGTGGGCAACAAATACGTTGTGGGCGTAGGATCTTTATCTTCGTATACTCTTATTCGGCGATTTGATAAACACGAACACTCAAATTAAATTTTCATGCACACGAATTTAATGATAGTTTATTTATTTAGAGGAGTTTGCTAAAGCAATATAAAATCATCAATGGTTTGTAATCGATATATTTTTAACATGGATGTTTTAATTTTGAACATCGATGTTCTGTTATCAATGTGGGATCTCTTGTGCCAAGCGGTGCAGAACCCTCCGCTGCTGGCGCCCCCATAAAGTAGTGCCTTCCAGGAGCCTCCCGCGGAATCGATCTTGGGATCAGCGGAGCGCGCCCGCGTCGCCTCGGCGCTGCCGAGTCGCGGGCCTCCACACGAGCCAAAGCTTGGTGGTCAGAGGAAACCAGGGCGGGATATGGTTGTGGACTGCTAGCCTACGTCTCTTTTTCTTATTTTTCTTCTTCCTCTTCCCTCTTCTATTTCGTTTTTTCAATTTTTTTGGTGAACTCCAGAAGACGTGCACAGATGTGACGTTACGTTGATGTCCAGAAGCAGAACAAGGTGCCATCTCAGCAATTGCTCTAAATATCAGGGAAACTGGACGAAAAACCTAATCGATATTATTTACATTTATGCAGTCCAAATAGTAAATAATACATTAAGTGTCATTGTTATAATTAATATTAGATTCCGTTTTGAGGCTCGGTATAGTCTCTAATTGAATAGAAACACATATACAGCAGAAAATATTTTACTTGGGGCATAAACTTTTGTATCCATTTTAATTTTTTAATGTAATCTGGCAAAATGTAAAATAATGTACATGTATTGCATGTGAATTTTTGTAGTCAGCTTTTGATACTGTCACCTGATGAATATGATAACTACGTTGTGTGCTATAGTGTTAGACAACGGCGTTTGCTGAAAATGTGTTCCCACCCCTAAGGAAGTCATTTTTGACAAAAGCAAGTGATTCGTAAATCAAGAGACAAAGTAATGGTAAAATTTTTTATTAATAAAGACTGACTTACATGAATCACGTGGGTGGGATTTGATTATTACTCGTAAAATTATTTTTTCGTACTATAAAAGTCCCGTAGCTATAAGCTGTATTTCCCCAGAATATTATGCCATATCTCAGGCGGGAATGAATGTTTGTTATATATACACAACGATCAGTATGATGACACACTGGAATTTGAAACAATTCTGAACGCGTAGCATGATGACTTGAATTTTGTGGTCAATTCATTTAATTTTTTTCTCTTCGTCTTGCTTATTGCTATTTTTATTCTCATACTCTTCTCCTATGGCTTTCTCTGTTTCTTTTGTTTCCATTTTTGCCGAATTTTTATTTTCTCCATTCTCGTTTCGTTATTTACCTTTCTATTTTATATCGTTTACTTGAAGTTTCTGTTATTTAATACATTATTGGTTGAGTTTTTGACAGTTCTTCCGTGAACTCGTGTATTGTTTTGATCGCCATAAATAATGCGTTTCATTTCTTTCATTCAGAGTGTATACTTGGCTCTTGCAAATCCCTCCTAACCCAGTAGTTCATATTACATACTGAAATCAAAAACTTTTCGAAACCTCATCTTTTATATCTCATGTCATCAACTTTTTCATCGGGGAAAATAGTTTTCTGTTAAATGTCCTATGCAAAGAATCGCAATAACTCATTAATAATGTAATTGATGGTTGAACCCTTGTAAAATGTTGTAAATGCAGAGTATTGCAAAAAACGGATGATAAACCTCGTCTAATTGCATTTGCGGTGCACCATTGTGATCGCGTTCAATTGAGTTTCCTGATCAGCCGCAATGGTCAAGTATAACATTTTTTTGCGCTATGTCGACAGCAAACGTACTATTTTTACGTTGTTAGCGTTTGTTTCCAATCGTTTTAAGTTACTGAAATATTCTGACTTTGATGTTCTTTTCAATACACACAACGGAATTTTTCGTATTTAAAAAATAATAGAGAAGAAAATATGCCTGAATTTTATTCACTATATATATATATATATATATATATATATATATATATATATATATATATAACAATACATTTTTATAAACAATTGTACAAATGTTTATCTTACGAATCATTAAACTGATTAAAAATTTTTGGAATTCGATATTTTGGATTTTATGCGTCAATATTTTGTTCCCCATTGTTGCAGTTCTTGACGGTTTTTGACGTTAAATCAATAAATAAAGTTTTAAGAAATATGTCATGCCTCTTGATCACGAATGACGTAAATTTGATTGCTTACTTAAATTACACTCTTTTGTAAAAGTGAAAATAACGGTTTCAAGTAAGTTGCTTAAAACACTTCTGTATCCACAGTATGCATGTGAACGGATAATAAGATAATTGCGAATTGTCGATTCCCTTGTCTATCATTGCCTAAAATTAGAATGTATGATTAGCAAACCAGCTCTGATAGATATCCAGGTACAATAATAAGTTGTACATACAATATTATTATTTTCCATCATATTTGATATGGTTTTTTACAATAATGTTCGTTTTTTCGTTCGTGTGGCGTCGTCTAAAATGTATTAAATGGAAAAAATGAATCGCAGTTTTCAGATAGTGTAAATAAACATGTCGACAACGCATTATGTCACGCCACATCCGCAGTTAATGGGTCCGATTTCGCATTTAACTTTCAAATTAAATTCGTTACTTAATCAATTTATGATGCTATTTTGCAGAACGCGTACACCTCACTTATAATGTTACTGCATTACACCTCGCAAAATCCGCTAACCCGTCCACATGTCACACAGTTGGCGAAAATTACTCATACAATGAAGTATAATATTATATTCAACCTGTGCAATACTCTATTATGCAATTATACTATACTGAGTATCTAAAACGAAAAGAGTTTTTCATTTCACGGTAATAACATAAATACATTTGGATATGAAGTGTTATCAAATTTTAACAGTGTTTTGTTAGTACTTCTGTGACCCTTAACTTGATCTCGTGATTTGCTCAGTTTCTCTTGAGTTATTGTGTTAATAATGCGATAATTCATTTCATCTGGACTCTTAATGTTTGTTCCAGCATCCATTTGTGATTATATATCATGCGATTGTTAAATAACAAACCCACTTTCACTCAACTAATTTTTTGCGCTACGAATTGAAATAGTAAAACCTTTGGAAATTAGAAATTTTTCGATTTTATGGTCACGATTGCACTTCAAATTACATGAAACGTTTGACCTTAGATCAAAATATTCATTTTTACGTTGCCATAAATGATTTAAATATTTATTTGACGAGCACTTTTCCCTGTAACTTTCACACACTCACTAAATTATATATTTCCAATATTGTAGTTATAGGAGGATTTTTAAAAAAATGTACTTATTACATTTTTGAATTCTCAAACGTGTTGCAGAAAATTAAGCCTTCTGCATTTTTATAAGCGTACTTTGCTCTATTCATTCAGAAAATAAATAAAAAACAATTAAGAAATTGTTGAGAAAAATTTGAGATTTCTTAAGGCTTCGTGTAAAGTCCCCTCAAAATTATTATATGTTTCGAATGCGAGGAGCAGTGATATCATATGGAGAATATCTATTTTGGTGAAGGTCGAACTAATGGACGAACGAACGAACAAACGGACAGATGAACTGACAAACGAACGAAGAACGAACGGATGGACTAGAAAGGTCAGACAAACGTGCGGACGAACGGACAGACACACACAGGTGGATTGACCCGGTATGGTACAGACGGGCGGACGGGCATATGGACAGACAAGACAGACGAGTTGAGTTCGGACAGACGAGATGAATTCGGATAGATGAGTTGAGTTCGGATAGACGAGTTGAGTTCGGATAGACGAGTTGAGTTCGGATAGACGAGTTGAGTTCGGATAGACGAGTTGAGTTCGGATAGACGAGTTGAGTTCGGATAGACGAGTTGAGTTCGGATAGACGAGTTGAGTTCGGACAGGCGAGTTGAGTTCGGACAGACGAATTCAGACAGGCGAGTTCGGGCCAAAGGACGGGTCAAAGGGTGGGTCAAAAAACGGGCCAAAAGACGCCCCAAAAGACGGGCCAAGGGACGGGTCAAAAGACGACCAGAAGGACGGGCGAAAGGACGGGCGGAAGGACTGGCGGAAGGACGGGCGGAAGGACGTGCGGAAGGACGGGCAGAAGGACGGGCGGAAGGACGGGCGGAAGGACGGGCGGAAGGACGGGCGGAAGGACGGGCGGAAGGACGGGCGGAGGGACAGGCGGAGGGACGGGCGGATGGACGGGCAGAGGGACAGGCGGAGGGACGGGCGGATGGACGGGCAGAGGGACGGGCAGAGAGCATGGCGGACAGACGGACGGGCGCTCTTTGATGTGGCGCCAGGGGAGCCCAAGAACATTCGTCGTCATGCAACTGTTGTAAAAGACTATGTAAACAGCTCTCATGTGCAAAATTCTTATACCACGCCATGGCTCTGCTAACGTTGTTAAATGCTGCCCGATTTATTAGGGTATTTACTGATGTCACAGCAGTGCCTCGAGTAAGTCTGTGCCGGATCTTTCCGTCCAGCTGGGGAATACCACTGCCACCTCCCGCGCTAAAAGCATTCACTTCACTTACAAGAATAATGACCTTAGGAATTGACGCGCCCGGAATCACTAGTCATTTAACCAATCCAATGACAACGATTTTCTTTATAATGGCTCTGCTTATGACGACCAGAACCTTCTTTGCGTGACTTATTCAAGTTTTCATATCATTCCAAAACAAGCTGCGCTAGAAAAGTACAAGCTATATCGTCTTATTAACATTTTTCCGAACACTCGCATTTTTCTGAAATGTAGGGAGTTTAACGAGAATCGCGCCTATGTCATTTTTATTAATATACTTTGCTCTATTCAAGGGGAAAATTAATGAATAAATTTTGAGCCATTTTTTAATTAAAAAGTAATTAAATTTAAGCAAAAATATGCTGAAATTACTCTTATTTTAAAAAATGTGCAAGAATTTACTTAATATCAATTTATTAGAAAATATTTCGTTAAGGAAAAAATATATATCACCAATATGAAGTTTGGAATTTTAAATTTGATCAATTTTCGAAAATACGTCGTTCACCAAAAATAGGTCCTGCGCCTTATATTATTAGCGTAATATTCTAGTTTCGAAAAAATCAAGAAGTCGTTTTTAAGTAAAAAATAGTTTTTAAAATTGCGTACATTGCACTTTAAAGTATGTGAAATATGTGTGAAGTATGTGCATATTTTCGAAACATTGTACAAAATGTTATTTAAAGATCTCTCTTTGAAGAATATATTTTTTTACATAGAAATTTCTTTCGTCAAGTTTTCCAATTTCCAAAATTAAAACGTTCGATAAAACTGAGAACTGTGCCATTTTTGGAGCATCTTTTGGTCTATCCGAGGAAAATTTTCTGAAAGAGAGAGAGAGAGAGAGGGGGGGAGGGAGAGAGATTTTCTGAAAAATTCCCTTGAAATCAAAATATCCATTTCTGATTCGGAGGCCAAGAGTTCGACGACATCAATCGAAGAATGTCAATTTTGAAAAATTCTTGTGATCATTTTCAGTGCTAGTGTTGACTACAGTCAATCGGAGAGATGGACACAAGAAAAACGACTGACGTAAATAAAATTTTTTGCTGACATAAACCATTTTTTCGGGATCAGGAACCCACAATACGTGGATTCTGACTACACATATTAAGGGTAGCACATTATCACATACAGGAACAACATTTATTCATTTTTTCGATATAAGGGCGCCACGATACGAGTTTTCTCACAAAAATCTCGTCTTCCGCTGGAATCTTAGAATACTTTCTGTGTACTACGTAAGTATGTAGGAGGCACGAAAGTAAAAATTCAGGAATCTTGAATACATCACGTCGACCAATGTGATCCTATCTCAATGGCCATCGTCCTCATTTGATGACGAACGAATGTGGTCAACTAAAATTTGCTTCTTTTCAATTAATTTGCAAATTTTATTTCCTCAATGAGCCTAGGCATCTTAAACCAAACATATAAGCACGTTTTGGAACTATTAATTGTTAGATTTCAATTTAAACGAGATTGCAAACGCAATTTACGCATCTGGACATAGTTTATTCATTACTTGCGACGGTCCAAATCTTCTTCTACAACCGTGGTTTATCTGCTGTATGGCTGTAGTTAAGTCGGAGACACTAGTAGTCTAAACTTAACTTAATAAAAAATAACAATTTGCAAAATAACAACTCCAATAATGTCTCTGTGGGAACGGATTCGAAACCAATGGGAGAGCACATCTGTATGGGGGCAAAATTAATTCGAGCGTTAATGTTATAAGATGTATTGCTCTTTTGCACTACTACTGCCTCTGTTGTAATCACTTTTCTGACTGAACGATACAAGTCTCACACGAAGACGAGATATTCTCATTACATGGGTGGTGGAAATCGAAAGACCCTTCAACAGCGCAAGTGGCCTTGCAGACACGACCAGTGCAGACCTTTGAAGTTGCGATGCCAAGTTGGTATGTATTGTACGCTTACCGAAACTACGCTGAAATTCTAATCATTGCCTTCGCCTAGCTCACTTTCCAATCCCCGTTAGAGTGAGGGTATTTTTCGATTGCTTCCGAGTGTTTTTTATTTCACGAATCGGGAGGGAATTTTTGTGGCAGAGGAACTTTTGAAAAATGTATATTTTAAATTTCGATTTTATAAATAATTACCCAACAACGATAACTTTAACATGTATTATTGTGTAACTTTTTTTGAAATATTTACGATCGAATTGAGGATAGTTTGATGAGAAAACTGAGGATATCAGTTATCCTTGAAAATAATAAACGAGAATGGAAAATGTATTTTTATTAAGCATATTAAACAATTTTATTAGCACAAATTTTAGCGATTTCGATGAACTTAATTAACATAATAGAACTCAATGCACACTAAAATATTTTATATCAACAATATTTTTCAAAAAATGAAGCCAAAATATTTCAGCCTATTTCATCTTGAACGAGTTCCCTAAAAATACAAGGGTCCTTCGTAAGTCCAACGAACCGCCGCTGTCGCCACGTGAAGATATACATACATAGTACTGATTTTATTAGCGATCATTATTAGCAGTTATTATACGAATAATAAAACAAAAGAATATCATAGACAAACTGTACAGAAAACAATGATTTTTACTTTCTCGCCCTTACAAAGGTACTGTGTAGGAAGAGAAAGTTATGTAATCGTTCGTCTGAAAACGGCGAATTTTCGCCGAAAATATGTATTTTGCAGTTAGGTTGATTTAGTGTTGTTTAGTGGTACCAGGCTTTACAAATTTACGTATTAACGACAATGCAATAAGATACTTAGATTTACCAGGATATAGCACGAAGACCGCAAGCGCCAAGGTATAGCTACCTAAATTGTTTTCTACTAAAAAAATAATAATTTTCTAATATTTGAGGGAACACAAGTTATATTTGCCTTATGCCGATTTGCCTTATTGAACTGTGCTGTGCTTGATCATTTACAAACGTCACCGAATTTTTGTATAATATTGGAAAATGGGGTATACTATTGTAAGTTAATCATTAAGCTTGTGGAGTCAATTAAAATTATTTTTGAACGATATGTGACACAAAACACTGCTAGTATCATTAAAAAGAATAAATCATAAAAATAAATCTTTAAAAAGAATTTACTGTGCAATGGGCAACGATTACGGTAAAGCATTTCATAATATTGAGAAATCTTATACATTTGAGAGATCTTATAATAAGTTGTAAATGTTTGACCATATTGGAAGAAGCTTTTATTGTTTATAATCACTTACACTCGCCTATATAAGAGGGAGACTTCGCCTTGCGACTGTCTACTGCTTGCGAAGTTGGAAATTGACGACAGTCGACGTTTCGTGTCACATCGATGTAAAGCGTGGTGCACATCGGACGCTGTCAAGTCCATACATGCATGAGATGGCGTAGTATGGTATGTTTTGTACGATATACAGGTGTCTCACAGAAATAAATATCACAAACTTCTAGGGCATGCAGAGGGGTCGAAAATTACCTCTTTTTGTCAATGAACATGTGATGGAAAATCTTTTATAACGGAGTTACATACATTTATACATGTGGCATTTCCCCTGCTTTTTAAGCAACACAGTATGCACAGACGTACGGCGGGTGACGTTCTAACGCACTCAAGGCTCTTTCAAGTATTTTTCGAACATCAGTGCATAGTGGGTTGCCTGAAAAAATCAGGTCGAAATTTGACGCGCTTTTTGGTGTCGATCGTGTTGTGTGTCGCCGTCTCCGCCTCCGAGGCAGCACGAGCCTCACTCCGCCCGCGGCTTGGCCTGGTGGGCGCCGAACGCGGTGCCGGCGCGCGGCGTCGGGTGCGCTCACGCCCCTCAATTAGCCGAGAGTGTGTGCGGAGGCGGCGTCTCCCAGGTCTCCACTCCATCACCGCGTGACGCGGCGGCGGCCCCAACAGCGCCCTGCTCTTACGGCGCCGGCGGCCGCAGAGGCCGCACCGCACCGCGCCGGCCCGGCCCGGCCCGGGGCCCGGCACCAGCCCAGCGGCGCCGCGCGCGCCCGCGGGCGCTCGCATAGGCAGGGCTCGTTCGCCCGCTGCTGCGCGGCGTGGGCGGGGTGGGGCGGGGCGAGGGGAGGGGAGTGCGGGCCGAGGTGGAAGAGCCCCGAAACGCACTTTCCTCCGCGTGGGTGCGCCCTTAGAGCGCTCTTAGCGCGTGGACGGGACGGCTGGCCGGCCGCTAAGGGCACGTCCCGAGGTGGAGGGAAGGAGCTTCCTAATTGCGCTTCAAGAGAAAGTTGGTTGCGTGACGTGGGGGTGCGATGGTGAAGAGGTTCCATGAGGTCTAAAGGCTCTTAATTTTGGGGATTTCTTTTCATAACGTCGCAAATTTGGGCGATGATCTTTCCTTAACACGAAAACGGAGGTACTTCGTATGTGCAGTGATGCAAAATCTGTTCAACAATGTATTATGTTCAGATTATTTCACGCCACAGCGACGAATACGTCATCTTTCCTTAACACTTTTTTAAAATGAATCATAAACAAAGACTTCATATTTTTTGTCTCTTTCACCTCACTCATTCGGTCAGTATATGCTTAATGTGTGATATATGCTACGGCACTGTGTTGTATGTCATGACATGACGTGGCATGGAATATCGTGGGATGGGAGAGCATGGCATAGAATGGATAGCCATGGGATGGCATGCAATGCTATGATATTGTATGACACACAGGTGTCTCAGAATAAATATCACAAACTCGCAGGACTTGTTGTGGGTTCCAAACTAATAACGTCTTTGCCAATGAACATGTTATGGAAAATGTCATACAATAGAGTTACATGCATTTATACATGCAGAATTTTACCAAGCTTTTTACGCAACGCCATGTGCACAGGGGTTCGACAGGTAACGTTCTCACGCCGCCCAGGGAATTTCATATTGCTGTTGAAAATCAATATAATCAATAATTAATAGGTTGTCTGAAAATCACGGGCAAGTGCCACATGTATAAATATATATCACTCCACTATACACAATTTTCCACTATATATTCTTAGTGAGAAAGGAAGCATTTTCGACCCTTCTACATGCCCTAGAAATGTACAACATTTGTTCTGAAACATCCTCTAGTACGGTATGGAATGATATTGTACGCATAGTTTGAAGACTGCGTGCCAAAAAATGTCAGTGCACTTATCAAATGACCACTGCATTCCTTCCCTAACTACATGACACCGTTAAGAAATAATCTGCTAGCATCCTTTACTTTAGCAGTAACCTACAATAAATGGAGCGTTTATGTTCATAAGAATCTCAGTGCTGAGAACTAAGTTTCTAGTAAACTAGGTAAAAAGTATAGAGGACCAGTGTTGGAGGTAGAACCAGCGCTATCTCTTGAAATTGTTAGCAACTAATACGACTTCCGCTAAACCATAGACTCTTCGGCAAATCATTGCCCTGGTTACATCGATCCATTTAAAATTATCAGCTCAAAAATCATGATTTTGGCAATTAGACCCTTAGGAACCTAAATGATACAAATATCGATGAGGAAAATGCCAATATCATGTTAGCGGTACGAAATCCGTTGTTGCACGCCTCCAGGTATGATGAAAGTAAGAAACTATGAAATCGAGCACACCAGTACCTACTACACAAACTGCACACCAGTACCTACTCGTTACATGTCATCTCACGGTTCAAGAAATATAATTATCATATCTCTGATAATAAAGAAGCCAGCAGCCTTCATGGCGAATCGCCGTTAGCAGTGACGGCAGCGGCTGCGGCAGACACATCGGCGGCGGCGGAGACAGCAACGGGCAATGTCGGACGCGACCGCAAGCGCCTCGGCCGTCCTCAGTGATGGGCTTCGCGACCCGCGCCTGCCCCCAATCCCACGCGAGAATTGGCTTAGCTCCCGACGGTGGCGGCGGCGGCGGTAGTGTGCAGTGAACGCAGTAACGCGGTTATCCACGCGTCTGCCGACGCTATCTCCGCACCCTCGCTTCGCAACCCATCCCCTCCCCGTTGTGATGGTGTGCTACTCAATAAGCCTGATGCATACCTAACGCCATCAGTATTTTACGTAAACTGACATGATTGTTGGAGCTACATTACATTAAGGTATTCGATACAAAGCAATTTATCTTGAAGGAAGTAGGTAAAAGTGACGTCTTCAATAAAGTGGATCGCATGACGTTATAATTGCCACAATGGCAGCTGGTGAATTATGCTTTTGTAATTTATTTAATATGAGAATCCTAGTAAATACATTTATTCACGATTTTATTATTATTATTATTATTATTATTATTATTATTATTATTATTATTATTTATGTGAACTACTTCCGTTCTCAGTGACTTCCCAAATTTATGCTATGCTATTCTTAACTTGTTTTCTCGATATGAAGTCATTCGATACGAGGTATTCATCACATCGGTCATTTTGGCGGTCTGTCGTCTTTGACCGCATCATCGCAACGGCTTGCAATGTTCATGCTTACATTGTAATTTTTTTCTCAAAATGCATAATTTTGTTTGACATCCAATTTCAACTCTAAGTCTGGTATATTGGTAGTCATCGTCGAAAAGTATATTTCTAACGATGTTAAAATTGTCTTTTTCAGGTACATGTTAAAGAGTAATCTATTTAGAGAACGCTTTGACCACTTTTAATTATTTCTTCAACTTCTTTTCAATATTCATAATGGGAACATTTATCAAGATAAATGTTCCCATCTCTTTTTGAACTTTCTAGTGTAAACAGTTGTTTATGATTTTCCACGCTTACTCCCACTCTAATTGTTACTACTTTGCACTACCTTAAACCTCCCAATAACATTCATAAGAACATAATATCCCCGTGGCTAAATCTAAAAATCATACGTGTGTAACTTATTTCCCTCGCTCTTCCTGAATGAAAAAAGCAGTGAGACAAATAACACCAGACGTTCCTTCTCTGTCTCTGTTATACGGTCTCGTTCGGTAACAGTATATGTGTAAAGCTCCCACCTGCTACAATAAGAGCATCTAAACCTCATGGCATGGTCTCAACGAGAGAATGGAGTTGTTGCTGAGAAATGTTCTACACTGGTTGTATGGTCGCACATAAACAATCAAGAGTGGGTACTGAAAGACTGTAACGAACAAGTTTCCAACCAACCATAACCCAAACATATTCGGTGGAAAATATTCCAGGCGAACGTGCAAACCAGAGAAGCACTGGTACGTGTCGTTTTTCGAAGAAAACTTGCACATTATTTGTTTTATGTCATCGCACATTGCCCTACTGAAGTATGACATGTGGCATTAAGTATTATGGTTACTCTAGAAAGCCAGTGTTTATTACTAGTTATCGGACGACCGTGTCGCCAGTAATATGAAAACACTTTCCAGTGTCAGTGATTACTGGCAAATATTTGCACATCAGTTTCAACACTGTCGTCTGATAACTGAAAAGACAGCGCTGTTTCGGTAGGAGGTTCTTCAGCTCGCCTGTGCTCCAGTGATCTTCTTTGGTTTCGCCGACGCAGTGTGGATGTTGTGGGGTTTCCGAGCATGTCTCAAACGGCACAGTAGTTTACCGTGGTCTCGCCTATCAATACCAGGCGAATGCCGGAGCAGAACCTAACAAACGGGCTATGATATTTCTTCTTTCTTGTCCTATTCTCACTCCCTTACTTAAACACACTTACACCTACACGCACTACACTACCACACATTCCGGGAGACCATTCGGGATCTGGATCCGGCTAGAGCGGTTCTCCTTTGGAGGGAGATAGCTGGTTAGGGAAAACCCCACTAGCCAACGGTAGGTTGGCGCCGGATCGCACCATCCAGTGGGGCACGATCACAGCCATCTCCCGAGTGAAACACATGACCTGAGTCGTTGACGAGTCCCGAGGGACTAATGACCAGAGCCGTTGACGCGCCCGGAACTACTAATCAAAGCGTACTTAACAAATATTAATTAAAAAATAAGGTGTAAATTTGCTCCTAATACTCGGAACGCCACGAAGAACAATAAATTTCACCTTAGGGCGTTTCAAATTAACTAGATTGTTCTGTCTCCTCGCGCATCCCTTCTTGTCTAGCCAAAGTGACATTGTTTTCCACTATATCAAGATAATCAAAATATCCGTCTTTTACGTGTCCTGAACATAGTAGTAAAACAAATATGCTATATAGTTTTCGTAGAGTAACAATCATTATGAATTATTGAATTATAAAATTGTTGTAAACTATTATAAACATTGTCGGAGTAAAAGTAAAGAGACAGAGCCCAGAATTTCTCATTTTACAGGATAACGGTTCTTGACAGAGAAATCGTGTTTTGTTTATCTCTTCGTTTTGTGGAGTATCTTTATCAAATGATTGCTTGTAAAAATTCTCTTCTTTAAATTATTTTTTTCACTTCTATAGAAAATAACGATTTTTGGAAAGGCCACATTTCTTCTATACCAACGTGTGCTCCTCACTCTTGTCAATAGGTTGATTGATGGATTTGGTGATTCCAAGCGCGTCGACTGTAAAGAACATTAGTTTCCTAAGTTTCCAATTCGTATCGGATCATATTTTCTTAACAAAACATTCTATTAAACTCTGTTACAAAATTGATTAAATTACTTAATACTTGATAAATATCAAATAAATACGATCATTAATTGTGATAATAATTTAATTTCAAATAACTATGCGCAATGTTACCGATTTTATTTCAATTGAAAGAAATGTTGTAGACATTCTTTCGATTTAAACAATGAAATTCAGCAATAGTAAGTCAGTAAAGTTTGGAAATTATTTTTGAAGTATGTTGAAAGTTGCCTTTTTCTTATTATTGCAGTGAATACACAAATTGGCATTCGGTATTTATTTTAATTGAATAGGTGAGTGGAAAAAACAGCATTAGTCCAGATAGTTTATTTTGATATATTTCAAGTTATAACTGTTGACTAGATATGAAAAAAACTGTTGAAATTTAAACAATTTTCTTATTTCAGAAATGTACCATGCTGTACAAATATGCGAGGAATAATAGCAATAAATAGTTTTTTATTAATGTGATGCAATTTAAACAAAAACTGTGAACTTTCAACGAAGATTTCACAACCAAATTTCTGTCAAAATGGCAATGTACCACAAAAATACCACATTTTATTGTTGTAAGAGTGCACATAAGTAATGTAATGTGGGGTCGTTCAAATTTTGTTGAAACTGTTAGTTCACATATCATATTTATACTAACTACAGCTCACATTTTATAACATTTTGATTTTCCAGATATATTTTGTAAACATGCTATGTTTTGACGTTCAATTCATTCGGCATAAACTTCACAGACTTTGATGACAAATGTGCAATTTGTGTTCGAAAGGGTTCCGTGTGTTATTTCATTTTTACAAGACTTTTACTTTCCCGTATACATATATAGTATATACGGTGTGATATAAGTAGTATAGGGAAAGTTATGTAATGCTGCGGAAAATCGATATCGAGATTGCAACGTAAAAATGCACGTTTTGGGGTCTTCCCTGATACCGAAAAAGTGATTTTTTTAAACGTCCGTCCGTCTGCCTGCCTGTCCGTCCATCTATCTGGTGTATGTGAACAACACTAGCGCCTAAACCATGCGTATGATTTTTTTCCAAATTGATGAAATCCCTGTCCATTTGGCCTGAGTCGTACCTCTGCAATTTTGAAAATCATTCATTAGTTTTTGGGTGTACTTTACATGAAGCCCCTGGGACATTTTAAAAAATTTCACAAAAATGGCTCTACATTTTTCATTAAATTTCTTGTAAGAAAGTAGTAAAACACACTTATAAAGGTGACATAGGTCCAATTTTCGCGATTAACTCTAAATTTTCGAAAGTTAAAATTTTTTCGGAGTCTTTGTATATCAATAAAATTTAAGATAGAGATTTTTCCTTGATATTTATCTGTTCTATATAACGAGTTCTTTCATTAATATCATATATATTTTTTTGAAAATTTCAGTAGTTTTCGTGCAATATTTCGTGCAATTGTAAAAAATTCAAGAGCAAAATTGTCTCAAACTGCTTCACATACACCGACTCAGATTAGGAATCGCGTCAAAACAAAACCACGCAAAGCTGCGTATTCTAGCCTTCCTGAAAACAAAGACATTCAGACTGAGCCTAAAAATGTACAAATTTTATCAGACAGACATGGTCGTCATATGGCCAGAATGCATAAAAAAGAAAAATAAAGAAAGAAATAATATAAAAACCGAGCTATCCGCTGCGAACAGATCAATTACCTAACACTGAAAGAATCTTCACAAAGGTACACATATTCAATAGCTGAAACGTGTGAGAGAAATCAGAATGAGAATAGTTGCCAAGAATTAATTTCTGATATATTTACGATCAGTCGTATTAGTAAATCGGGAGCAAAAAATAGCAAGGTGTGCTGAACAGACTGTGGTCGCAAGTAGTGGCCTCAGTGACAATTCTGAGAGAAATTTTCCATCTCAAATTGCGCCAATACGCACACACTACGTGTGACTTAGGAATGTTACCACAACTTTACCAGAGTTCGTGACAATGCGATCGTGAGATTAATCTCCCTTTGAAAGTATCGGAGACCATCTTGAACATCGATTTCAATAGATATTCACCCTGAAGAACATACAAAATATACCATGCAAAACTCGTATACATACGTTACCACTTATCGGCGTGATAATGGTGTCAATTAATGATGACCGTAAAGGCATCCAGAAGTCAAAGAATAAAACATTGCCGCAGGGTGTCTCATTTCTTTTGTTTTAACCGTTAATAAAAATTAATAGTTCCACTAATCAGGAAGTATATTAAGATATGAATGAACCTTATTAATAAACATTACTTAATGTTCAATAGTGAAGTTGACGAATGAATGGTCACCATTAGACTTTTTGACGTGTTTAGCTATGTGTATTCTCAATTTATTGAGTGTAATATTTTGCGTTGTTTTCTTTCTTTATAGTTCAATTGGTTACCATATAAAATTCAATAAAAGAAGAGAGCCAGTCATAAGTGTAACTACCTACCACTTAAATCTAATCAATCGAAAACGCTTGGTGAAATGTGAGTAGAATTTGAGTTATTTAAACGAAAGAGAAAGAGTTGCCGAGGAACATCAACACGTCCAAATGAATAATGAATCGACAGACTCTTTCACTGAAGTGAATAATAGTCTGCATTGTTCTCGTGTTGGTGACATTATTCTCGCGTGACAGTTAATTGAAATATGCAACATATTATGAAATGAATCGAACGCTACCGAGAAGTAACTTTCTGAATGAATTCAGAAGTGTTGAAAATATACGATAATTTCTTTGGTGTATTTGATTTTGTCTTTTTAGTAGTTATTTTACAAAATGCTTGTGGTGTGGAATGGGGACTTTCAAATATTGATGAACAGTTTAACAACTTTATACAATATGTTATAATGTATAAATTATTTAAAGAAGTACATTATGACACTGTTCATCTGATTATTTGAATTACGCTTAAAAAATTTTATTTTATAATTGTTTAAGTCAAATAATCCATAAAGTTAGTGCAATGTGTCGACCGATTACGGTTTGACTTGTCACCGATGTCGAACCCAAGGGTGAAAAAGTGTCGAAAACACCGATACGTCTTTATACGATCGTAAACCCTCATAGAACATTGCAATATTTCTGACGCATGCTCTGGCGCTCGTAGATTTCGAATTCGAAAATTAAAAAAAAAAAAATCGTAAAATTGCACACCGCCTGAGAGCACGACCAGTGGTAAATATTCATGGTTAGCATTTCTGTCGTGGCCTTTTTCCTCGGTTTTCATCAATATGCACAATGCCTCCCAAAGCGCATAGTCTTCCCGGTGTGACGTTGAATAGTAAAACGCTGCATGCATTTCACGTCATGGAATCCGCTCGAATTAGGGCGTTCATGACTTCTGATTGACAGGCAACACCACAACCTCATTTCCATCAGAGTTGCCAACATAAATCGGAGCTGTCAAATGCAATGTTAGAGTGGCATCACAATAAGTGCTCGCACCAGCAATGGAAGAGGTGTCCGGAATGTGTGGTCATCAGGGACTGGACTGCAATTAATGAAAATTTCAAAAGCTTGTATTATCTGCGTACACAATCAGTGTTTATCATTGTTATTTTCGTACTTTTGCGACGCTGTTTAGTAATTAGATGAAGTTTCGGTGTATTTTAAAATTCTTCGCTGCCATTTCTTCTCGCATGCACTAAGCCAGATTAATTCTTAGTAGTGCACGTTAATATTTAAGAATTCTCTACCTGCAGTCTTACTATGAGAAAATTATATTAATAGTATGAATATTACTTAGCTTACTATGGCTCACTAATCATTAATATAGATTTAATATTAAATGTGAATATATGATAACAGATTGAAGACTTGTGATTCAACTTCAATGATTATGAATTTCAACAAATTATGTCGAAACAAGTCATGAATGAAACGACACTGAATAAACAATGTAGATGAAGCATTTAATATTAAATGATTGAGTTATTTTTCTAACTATTTCCTACACAGTGTTTGTATAATCTTTTATCTAACAAGTTCAATCCAAACAATTAACTTACAAATTTCTCCTCCTTCGTACCAACTTGACCAATATTCTTCCATATCAGATGATTTTAAATGTTGTTTCTCAAAACCACCATTGCAAAGTTTAAAGCAACCGTAAGTATGTGTATATTTTAATCGCTATTTTATATTATTATTACTATTATTATTAGTATTGTTATTATAGGGTGATGATGAGGTATGAAAGGACTAGGATGATTGTAGGCTGTGTTAGGGGGGATAGTAGGGGTTGGAGGTGTGGGGTTTTGTGACCATCATATCATTCGTCTTGTGAGCGCGGTAAACCACCCGATTGCGAATCCAGCGTGCTACGCACTGAGCCACTTACGCCAAACTCATAGTCGATTCATATAAAGTAATAGCGTCCTTCACTGCAAGTGAGAATAAACTAGTGAAGCTTTAACTGCTCATATTTCTTCGTTTATTTATAATTTTGGCAGTTTTAGAAAATTCAAAGAGTTAAATGAAAATGAGACTTGTAACATTTTATAAAGTGTCCTCTACTGTATCAAAGACAAACCTTTAAAAAAAATTAATCGTTGTTGAGAAAATAATAGAATTTTTTCAAGCAACAATTACTGGAACACTATTCGTTTTTCAGAAATTTGTTCATTGCCTTATTTAAAGATACTAGTTTAAAACACATTTCGTCAAAGAAAAAAAAAATGGCCAATGCATTTTGTTGTTTGCAATGTTGATTTTTTTGCAACTTTCGAAAATACAGAGAATTCACTTGAAATGGGACCTGCGCAATTTTTATAGGCATGCTTCGCTCTATTCGAGAAAAAAAACATTCAGAGAAAAAATTGGTGCTTTTGATGGAAAAGCTTGTCTTTTATATTGGACCTATTTCACGCAAAACCGGTCAGAGATTGGAAAAATTGTAAATGACCTCATCTACAAATGTTTCTTTGGAAAACAAATTTCGTTTTAAATTTTTTATCTTCAATACTGTAGCTTTTCAAGAACGCAGAAAAAATGTTCAACTTTTGCAATTTTCGAAAATTCAGAGTGTTATCGAAAATTAGACCTGCGCCACTTTTTTCAAGAGCGCTCTGTTCTAACCGTGAACAAAAATTAGTCCAAAAATTTGGAGCTTATTTTGAAACAAAATTGAAAATGTTAAAGCTTCATGTAAAATACTCCCACAAAATGACAATGCTCGTGTCATATTCACAGGTTCTCGACCTTTTTCTGCAAACTAATTTTCCGGTGCAAACGTCCCACAAAACGTAAATTCTTACTGCACAAGTGTTAGAGGAAGTAATTTATTCCAAATGCGAACATTAAAAATATTTATACAATTTTTTATACTAGGGCTTCACAATACGAATTTTTCTCGCAAAAATCATCACTTTCCCTGCAACATTATAACACTTTCTCTCTACTAAGTATTAGTAGATTATGCGGTATATGCACGTGCCAAGTCCTTCAGTGTGCATAGTAAATATCAGAAACATGAGAGAAACTCCCTACAGCCTCACGCCCGCCAGAAGTCCAAGCTGCCTTCTCGGCATCTACAACGCAGAAGCAGGGGCGACGACGGCGGAGACGGAGGCGGAGGCGGAGGCGGAGACGGACGCGGAGGCGGAGGCGGAGGCGGAGACGGAGGCGGAGGCGGAGGCGGAGACGGAGGCGGAGGCGGAGGCGGAGACGGAGGCGGAGGCGGAGGCGGCGGCGGCGGCGGCGGCGGCGGCGGCGGCGGTGGCGGCAGCTCAGCGGCGCCGGCGGTGGCGGTGGCGGCGGCGGCGGCGGCGGAGGCGGAGGCGGAGGCGACGTGGAGGCGGTGGCGGCCACGCGTCCGACGGACAGCGGCCGCATCAAACTTTCATCAGGCAACGGTGCCCATGTTTCGTGTTAAGCGCCGCGTCCATTCAGGCGCTCATAGACGGAGCGCCGGTGTCTCGGACGCGGGCAGCGCGCGTCCAAGCCGGCGGCGGCGGCGGCGCTGGAGGCTCCTGGGAGTGCCCGCTTAACTGTAGCCATCCCTCACGGCGAGGCTGCCCGCGGCCCGCCCTCGACCGCGCCCCCGGCCGCGCCCCCGGCCGTAGCCCCGCCCGCGTCCGCCCCCGCCCGCCGCGGGCGCCTTAAACGCCCCCCAGCGGGCGGGCGGCGTGCTGTCGCCCGCAAGGTATTTAGAAGCGCGGGCGGGTCCCTGGCCGGTCGCTGATGGCGGCACGTGCGCCCATTTCGGACGGCGCCGCTGTCCGCCCCGCCCCGCCACGCCCCGCTACTCCTCTCCCTGCAACGGCCGCCGACGGTGTGATTGAGCTGTATGACGCGCACGTGGACCTATTCAGACCCGTTTCGCGCCAATGACACGGATGTCTGACCCGGGAAAATTGGGATCGTGATTCCTTCCGCGACTTGGTTGAAATCGGAACGGTAATCGACTCTAGCAAGTGGATTTCTAGGGATGCAGATGGAAGTGGAAGATACGCAGTAGAGTTATTTTGTATTTCTCGCTGGTTTTCTTGGTTGATGTTTGTTCTTTGCAATACTTACTTGAAGTTCGTACAACTCAAAATACAGCAAAATATTTTTCCGAAAACAATAGAGACATTGAACAATTTGATGGTCTATTTTCAATAGTATAGTTCATATGCTTCAATTTTAATACAGGAAGATGTACAAATATAGAATACCACTTGGTTTTCTGATGCTTGCAAATACATAAAGAAAGAAACGATTATCAAATGTTGCCCAATAACAAGGTATTCAAATACTGTAGTCACTGGTGAGACGCCAACTGCGTAATACAACACGAAGTGCTTAAAAAACTTTCTTTTTGACGAAAGTGCATTCTTTCTTGTTTAGGAGTGTAAATATGTAATACCATCGATAATATGCAATAAATGGTAAATAATTAGTCCAAAATACAAACTGACTTGTTCTATTTGCTAGCAATCTGATAACAATGTATTAAATGGCATAATACTGTATAACAGATATTTTCATTTGCAATGATCTGAAATGTAACGCCGTTTGTGATAACCGGTGCAATCTGCATGAGACCACATCTCGCACATTTCACACATAGTCCATTATTCTCCTAGTGTTTTCTGAAAACTTTCCAGTGAAGAACTGGCGGTCTGTATTTGATTTCAAAGTATTTTCTGGAATACCGATGTATTCCATATTTGTGACACCTCCATCTTGGCACTCAGAACCTCAAAACAGGAAGAGCGCATGTGGAAACCCGACAATACATGCATGATTGTTAATCCCAATGAATAAGCACCAAACTAAAACATATTCCACGATCATAAAGATAGTAATTTTGTATGTTACACAATACATTGTGCTTAACGACAAAAATGTTATACACTTCATAAAAAGGAAAATTTCTATCGCTTGTAAATCGCTGCCTTCTGCAACAACAGACAAAGTTGGATTGATGAAATGCATGACGGTGCACTGTTTCGAGTGCTTTCTGCCACAGAGTAGGACCTGCGAAGCCAGATCATGCGGTATTTCACGTTTCTACCCCTATTCCACATTTATGCCTCTTTCTCTGTCTATTTATAAATGTAACCAAAAGAAACAGTATAATACCTGAAATTGCCCTTGAGAATTTTACTCTCAACTCTTAATGGCTGTTGAAAACATGCAGCGTAAACATTAAGATAAAGATTATCTATAAGTACCAATACTTCAGCGAGTCCTGCTCTCGTTCCTGCCTCAGCTCTAATGACACAAAGTCGCTCTTGGCAACAAGGGAACCGATAACAACGACCACATTACGTGATACTGAGCAACGAAAGTCAGATTCGCCAGCCACCTTTGGTTACGTCGGTCAGTTGCGCATGGACCGTTCAGCAATACCACAAAATTAAACATTAGTATATTTTTTCGAAATGTATTATTATTATTATTATTATTATTATTATTATTATTATTATTGTGCGGAGGAAGGGAAAATGGTGGCAGTGGCAGAGATGGCAAGGTTCTTGTTGGTGGAGGTGATGATAGTGTAGTGGTGATGTGAGTTATTCAAATTTTTTAATGTGCAAAAATAAGCGGAAATGGCTATATTTATCTCAATCTGCATTTAATGAGCGAAGTAACTTTTACCAGTAGTTGAAAGTTTTGGCCCGTTGTGTGACATGTAGAAATGTATTTTCGAATTATTAGCACTGCTTTGGTTGTGTTAAAAAGGGAAATTTATTCTATGGGTTTCATTCAATAGCATAATAGTAACAGAAAAAGAACAAATGTTAATGCCTAGAACTCCAAATCGTTTTATAGCGCTTCACAAATATACGAACTATATAAAATTTAATACGAATTTTAGTTGAAAATATATTTAAAATGCCATGAGTTATGCAAGCACTGCGTTATATCTTACACACTATATTTTATTACGTCAATGTATTCTTAATACCTAACGGAAAATGTTCGTTCCCTTTGGGGCATCAAAAGGGAATATTGATACTTCAGGGTCCTCACATTGATAAATTTTGTCCGAAGACCAACTTAATTTATTGCACACTTTTTAAACATGTACAGTATCTTTAAATTCTGCAATATCGTTGTGAAATATTTTCAGGTCATATAAAAATCAAAAGTTTCAAATTCATATTTTCTTGCTACATAAATTATAGCAACGTAATTATTTAGGAATAATCAAGAATATAAAAAAATATTTGGGCCTACTTAAATATGAAAGCTATTTCATTTCACTTATGGGAATGAAAAGATCTGCTCGTTAATTTAATCACGCAGTTTTATCTTACTGTTAGATAAGTATCAAAGTTTTAATTTTCATAAAATTCTCTTTCTTCGTAAAATTAACGCATCCGTTTCTGAACCATCTTGATAAATTATTTGTAACTGAAATTTATTTTTGTTGTGCAGTGACTTGTTAGATAAAAGGCTACGTGCACGGAAACAACTTGTCCCTCCTATTGTAAGTTTCCGAAACATTTCCGACACGACAAACATCACTAACACCTTCCACAAAATCCCCTCTCTCCCCAACCACTCAACGGAGCGCATGGGCCGCGTGGGATGTGTTTCAAAGTGCAAATTCAAAGGCTCTCAATTATCCGGCGCCCAGAGCTCGATCAACTTGCCGGTTGGTTTAAAAGCAGGCGCGAGTGGGTGGCGTGGCGGGGCGGCGGGGCGGGGCGGGGCGGCGCCGGGAGGGCGCGCGGGGCCGAAGCGGGGTCGAAGTGGATCCCGCGCGGCCGGTTGTTCCTCGGGGCTCCGCAGGGCGCCTAGCGTCGCCGACGCGGCGGCGGCAGGGGCAGCGGCGGCGGAGGCGTCTCGCGCGTCCATTACCGCTTTGCAAAGCCGTTAAGCCGCACCGCCCCACCCACAGACCGTCAGCCGGCCGGCCACTCGTTAATCCGATCCGCATCAATACAGGAAAACGCGTAGAGCGAAGCGGGAAGCTGCCAAGCAAGTGGTGGCGGCGGCGCCGCCACCGCAGGCGGCGTTAATGCGTCCGCCAAACGGCGCCGGCCGCGGCCGTCGGATTAGCTGCGGGAGACGAGTGCGCGCGTGGGTGAGTTGGCAAGGGGGCGAGGTGGACTGCGCGCGCGGGGACTGGCACTGGCCACGCCGGGCCCGCCCACCTGCGCCAGAAGCACCAGGCAGAGTGCGCTTCTCTATTACCCGATCCGCGCGTCAGGCCCGCTGCGGCCCCCTCACCTCTGAAACGTCCTGCTACTCGCATTGCCGACGTCGCACTCATCAACCATCAGTATACGAAAGTCCTCGTCATCTTGTAATCTTACATCTTCGTTGCGCTTTTCTTGAACCTTCATGAACCTTATTGAACATTGTTTCAATCGTTTCCTTTATCGCTCACTTTTCCATTTATTTACTGTTGTTTATTTTTCTTGATGAACAAAAGAGTTGGGACCAAGGGGATAGCCTGGGGCAAGTCCCCTACTTCAATTTAGAAATACTCCAATGCTGGTAATTAAATGTAATATATTAATCAAAATGTATTTTATATTAGTGAACTATACAATAGAGTTATTCAATATTTGTGTAACACAAACTAAAATGTACAGTGTCAAAAATAGTTGTGGATAAAACATTGCGGAACGTGTCCGTGGGCACGTTTTATATCTGCGCCCAGGAAGAAAACCCTAGTGTAAGCCATAAAACCCTGTCCACAGCTGTCCATTATTTTTGCTGCATATTAGTTGCAAGCGACAGTTTGTGTCCTCCTACACCAGTTCTCCACCTCCATCTTATCTGTGTGCCTCGTGCACCGCTCCTCCAGAGCGATCCGACGTACCCGTCGCGGAGGCAGAAGTGTGCCCCAGGACGTCCCGTCTAGCTCCGTCCCGCCGCCTCCCCGCCCAACCCGCCCCTCGGCGGCGGATGCCCTCGGATGTTCAGGCGGCGGCGGAGGCGACCCCGGGCCGGACCCGAGCGGGGGCCGCATCTGCATGCAGAGCGGCGCACCTGTCGGGGGGCGGGGCCTGCGTGGGGGCGGGCCGCGGCCGGCCGACAGCCGCCTATTAGCGCGACACGGCCCCCTAATGGAGCGCGCGCGCCGCGCCGTGTCGCGCCGTGTCGGGCGTGTCGCGGCGGCGGCGGGCGGCGGCGGCGGGCGGCGGCGGCGGGCAGCGTCGGCGGGGCCCCGGCGCCGGCCGCCGCCGAGCCGAGTGCGGACGCGTGTCGAGCGGGGCCCCCCGGCGCGGCGCACGGCCGTGTCGCGGCCACGCCGCCGCCCCGCGCCACCGCCCCGCCCCGCCCTGCCCGCGTCACTATCCCGTCGCACCGTCACGCCGCCCCTCCTCCGCCCCCCCACGCCCGCCCCCGCGACGTGCCCGTCGCCGCGACGCCGACCTGTCGCTTACCGGGCGGTTCGCCGCGCTTTACCGGTGCTCCGTGACCCCGCCCGCGCCACGTCCCCGCCCCCGCGCCGCCCTGCCCCAGGCCTCTGCCCGCGAACAGCACCGCCCACTCCGCTGTTTTCCTCTCCGCGAACTAACCAAGGATACGCAAAACAAACGATGAGTACAACCGAGCGTGCAACTTTGCGGCGCGCGCCGGCCGCAGACGGCTGCCAGGGAATCTATCAGCCGCCGACGCGTCGCGACGCCCCCTAGGGCTGGCGTTTGTGGCTTGCCTTCACTCCGGAGGCAACAGAACGCATTTCAATCTTTTAATTGCTTTCAAAATGAATTTCCTCCTTTGTTCAGTGGCACGATTTTAGGTTGCTGAAATGGTTTTAATACTTCCTCGAATACCTTGCATTTCAAAAACTGCTATTATATTCAGTTTCAATTATAAATATTTTAGAAATCTGAGATACAAATGTATATGAAATTAAACTGACATATTTGCTATGGTAATAGCATATATGCCGGCATGCGACAACTTCTTGTGCAACACTGCAAAACGGAAAGTAATAAATTTGCATATATTTCCAATTCAGAATCTATAAAAAAATTGTTTAGCATTGTAACAAAATAGATATTTTGTTAAAAATTCTGCGTCAAGAAAAAAGTTGAAATTCAGAGTACAATATATTTTACTAATTTCCAGTGCGCGCAGAAATTGAGAGAATACTAAGCCGCTCCCATTCATGTTAAAGGTGACTGTGGTTTTTTAATGTCCAAGAACTCGGAAAAAATCGAAAACAATGAACTAGTTCTTATTTTTACTGAAAATGTAAATATTTGATTGTGTTATTTCACCTACTCACATATTGCGCGTAAAATCGATCAAATTACTATACCGACCGACAGTCAATGCGTCATTGTTGAGTCACTCTGCTGACGTTCTCCAACAGCAAGACTACAAGGAGGAGGCCACTCGCTATTAGTTATTTGCTATTCACGTGTTGCTTTATGAGTTTTGTGTATTCTTGGTACGTAAAGAACTATTGCCACTGCTGAAGTATTATATTATCTTACTTCAGTATTAGTAGAGACTGCTTTTGTTAAAATATTTGTTTTATTGGTGATATGCGAGAGCATTTGTTTGTTATTCTTGAGTAGTGTGCATGATACTTGTTGGAAAACCATTTTTTAGCGTTTTGCTCAGAAGCATTTTTCTGCTGCAGTATTTTTGATGTAGTATTAGCACAAATATTGAAGCAAGAATTCATTACATTTATAATTAAAATAATACACAATTTTCAATGTTATATCAAGCACTAGTTTAAAACGTATCATTGAAATTGTGTATTATTTTAATTATAAATGTAATAACTCCTCGCTTCTATATTTGTGCTAATACTGCATCAAAGATGCAGTGCTTTGGTTTTTTAATTTTGTTTGTCAGGTAATGGAATATTATTATATAAAATATTGCAATATTATTTTAATTTTCATTCTAGTGAAATAAAAATACATCTAGACTATTCTTAGAGTTAGTGTTTGTTTTGATGAAAGGATTAATGACCGAATCTATATGGGATTACACAACATTTTTCGGTATATGGAAAACCTGATATTTCATGTAACAGTGATCAATAAAGTGGAATATTAATTATAAACTATTCTTGTTGATAAAACATTCATGTTTTTGATTCCATTTTACCAAACTAATTTCATACCAGAAAAAATATCATTTTCGCTTTGACCTTCGTATTTGAAATTTCTAATAAGTGAGTTATCCACACAAAAAAGGTCGACAGTACATCATCATAATTAATTGAATGTGCAATGTATATTTTAATTTCATGAAATAATGCAATACAATAAGTTAACAACAAAAAGGCATTGAACCGAAAACCACAGCTAATTAAATGAAGGTGTTTCGGTTAATACTTGTGTCCAATACTTATTTTCGCAAGAGACGATATTTTTCTGGTCGCAATTCCATTTTAGTTCGACATTCCGTTGAAATTCGGAGTGACAGTTATGAATACTTCTGTAAAACACTTTAAAATGATAACATCAAATGGCACAGAAGGTCACAGGTTAGAAATTATTATAAAAATGTGTGAGGATATATATTTATTATTAAAGATAATAACGTCGTTAAATGTTAAATATTACTTTTTAAGATGGTTATTTTTAATTCATTACATTATGTAATACAGCTACAGAAAAATACGATTTTTTAGAATATTGTGTGGAACTGTCTCTCCCATTGAATAAATAAAAAAAAATATGAAATGAAGTTCCATAAGTCAACTACTCGTTCTACTATTTCTAGAGAGAATTACACGAGGAATTTAACTCGTGATATGGATTTTTTTCCTCGGCTTTAAGATTGAAGTATATTTGTTATGACAGTGCAGCATTGCATTACAGACAAAACTCTTGGATTATAATTGGAAGAAGCCCGTACCATTATTCATTTTCGTTTTCTTACGACTGTTTAGCTTTATTTGGCGATTTTCTCTGAATACCATTCGCAGAAACTCATTCCTGGAATGATAAATTTGTATAATAATAATAATAATAATAATAATAGTAATAATAATAATAATAATAATAACAATAACAGCAAAGAACCGCATTTATTCCGAAATATCCTGAAATATCTATTTTATTGTGCGATTGAAAATTTCACTGAAAAAATGTTTTTTTAAATATTCAATTTTTTTGTAGTTAAATATTGTAGTATTCCGATTTCTTATATCAATTATACACAATTGACAGCAATGAAAAACCATTATTACTTTATATTTATTATTATTATTATTATTATCATTATCATGTAGTTTAAGTCAAGAGTTCCTCAAATGAATTGTGTTGGTACGCAAAATTTTAGAGATAACATGCCTGTTGTCTGCCAACTGGTGACCTCTCCAAAGAACCAGGGAAACCTATCGTCATTATTTATTAAGAATTCAGAATTTCATTCTCCAAGATAGCGCGGGAGAGATGGCACAGGGCATCAACTGATGTCACTGCAGTCCCTCAGGCCTAAAGCCGAGGTTCGAGTCCCGACGGTGACAGGATTTTCGACACTAGCTTGTCAGCTAAATCGATTTCAGTCACTGCCAGGAGAATTCTAGCGGCTGGCTCCTCTGATCGGTAGTTTTCTGTGGTTTCTTGGATCAACACTAGGCAAATGCCGGAGCAGTATCCTACCAAACGGAACACGGACTGCGCGCGATCTTTCCTCCCTCTTCCTTGTTCTATCATCTCCCCTTACACAACCACACTAACCATGTCCGTAAAGTTAGCATACCCACTTATCACAATACTGAACAACTGTATCCCAGAATTTTGTTCTAATATAAGACTAATTTATACCCAAATTTAAAAATTTTCTACTAATGCACAACATCGAAATATTCAACACAAAAGGTGGGTACGCTAACTTAACGTTAAGTTAGCATACCCACACATGAAAAACATAAAAATTAAATGTACCAGAAGTTTGTCCTTATTAAAGACTAATTTATACCCAAATTCGAAAATTTTGAAAATTTGCGCAACATTGAAACATTCAACACTAAAGGTGGGTACGCTAACTTAACGTTAAGTTAGCATACCCACACAAGAAAAACGCATGAAACATAAAAACGAAATGTACCAGACGTTTGCCCGAATTAAAGACTAATTTATACCCAAATTCAAAAATTTTGAAAATTTTTCCAACATCGAAATATTCAACACTAAAGGTGGGTACGCTAACTTAACGTTATGTTAGCATGCCCACACAAGAAAAACGCATTATACAAACGAATTATAAAAACTAAATGTACCAGACATTTGCCTGAATTAAAGACTAATTTATACCCAAATTCGAAAACTTTGAAAATCTGAGAAGAGATCTCTATTAAAAACCATTAGGAACCGGAAAACAAAAATTCTTTAGACACATTTTAGGCATAACAAATGCTTAAATACAATTTCGGAATGTAAAATAGTTGGAAAACGAGGAAGAGGGAGACCTAAAATATAAATTTAGCAACAAATTCAAACCCAATTACAATTAAAAAACTATGCGGATATCAAAAGGACAGTGGAGGACAGAATGTCATTGAGGCAGCGACAAGGAAAATTGTCTTTAGGGTGATGATGACTATCGAACAATAAAATTTAATCAAAAACGTTTGAGCTATTTTTTTTAAATGTCCCAGTGGTTTCTTGTAAAGGAAAAAGAATAGCTAAAATTCCAATCATTCCAATTTTATAATTTATGTAAAAAAATGTATTACATAACTAGTGCAAAAAGTATTACGTAACTATCACTAAATGCGAGAAAGCATGTGTTGTTTTAGCACTACTAGTTTCGCGCCGCATTACACAACTTTCCCTATATTACGTATATTACTCCGTATGTACGTATGCGCAAGAGAGAGTAAAAACTCTGCAATTGATGTTGAAAAGAAATTTTCAATAAATATTTATTCAATATTATCCCGAGATGTCGTGGAACAATTCACACTTCCTTGAAAATATTTGAAGTAATAATTCAATGTTGTTTGACAGTTAGCTTTTCGTGATAGTCACAAAAATAATAATAAATCTTTTCACTCTTGAGAAAGCTACGTGGCTGAACACGCTGACTTAAAAATATTTCACCACATTGCTGCTGATAACGCAAATACTGGTACAGGAAAATCACAATCCAGAACTAAGAAGAGACGTGTTCATTCTTCACTATAAACCCCTATTCCTCCACAATTACGTACACAGCACTTGCAGACCTCGACAAAAACTTATAACTGTTGCTGCCAGAGCGAATTTTGAATGAATAATTATGCAAATAAATGTCGTCAGTCTGCGCAAACCACAGTGTACACAGAACGAGCAAATAGTATAAGATAAAGGAATCTAAGCCTCCTAGGCATAACGTCACAAAGTTTGCCACAGGTTGAAATATAGCAGGCATTAGTGGTATCGATATGTGCCGAACATGCAAAAATTTAATGGAATGTCCAAGAATATCTCATCCTATAGAATATGGTGAGAGAAACATTTCAATGCTATCAAATAGGCATTAACATGCGAGAGAACATTTGCTGCACGCGAAGTAAAGTTTCATCAATCATGCGAATAGCTTAATTAGAACAAAATTATGGTACATTTAGTTTTTATGTTTCATGCGTTTTTCTTGTATGGGTGTGCTAACTTAACGTTAAGTTAGCGTAGCCACATTTAGTGTTGAATATTTTGATGTTGCACAAATTTTCAAAATTTTTGAATTTGGGTATATTGTGATAAGTGGGTATGCTAACTTTACGGACATACACTAACCCGCACTACAGCAGCACACATTCTGAGAGACCGGTCGGGAGCTTACTGCTTGCCCCGGCTGTGGCGGTGCCCGTCTGATGAGAGATACCTCGTAGGGGAAACCCCGCTAGCAGGCGGTAGGTCGGCGTACAGCGACGGAGAGATCACCGCCACCTCCCGAGCAAAAACATACATTACATTTTCGGGAATAATGAGCCATGTAGTTGCCGTGCCCGGAATCGCCGTGCACAGGAATTAATCAATCCAAGAATTCTCATTTTCCACAGCCCGATTGTGTAAGTCTTTGCTTTTAACAACGACAGTTTGTCTTACGTGCATCAGGCATGTCAAGGTAGCAGGGTAGGTAACTAGTTTACTAGATCGCCTAGTTTACGAGTTCGTGGGTATTGTGTCCAGAGAAACTGGAGAGAGATTTAAAAGTAAGGGCACCATATTCTCTACTGAAGCAAAGATATTATCAAATAAAATAAAATTATGAATCTTTCAGATTTCGAATTGTCAAATGAGAGTAAAATTAAGCATTTTGAATTGAAACAGTTTAGCTTACGTAATCTCTTTACTCAAGTGTTCAATAATTGCATTTTCTTCCTACATTCACGTTACGAGGTTTAACAGACAAATATTATTGTCTGTTAAAGAACTGTCCGCCCGTAAGCGAGAATTGTTAATTTATGGAAACTTATTAAATAATTTCACAATATTGCTAGTTATAACAAATAAGTGATTTATTATAACATAACGCAAAACGAAAAAAAAAGAATTCTTAATTTAAACATATTCCTTGGCAAAAATTGCTACATAACACCGAATTTACAAAAAATAGAAATGTGAAATAGTAATAAATAGTAAAAAAAATGCAAGCGTCAGTTATTTGATAGAAAAAACTCTCAGCTTGCGCGTGTACACCCTTCACTGAATTTGGAGGGAAGTCGCCCGAGCGCGTAGAAGCACCGGGCATCCCAATTGAGCAAGAGGCTCGTCCGGGCGCGATTTGACTTGCTTGATGTACGTGATCACACTAACAAATGTAGTCTATGAAAATCTTTGTGGAAAAGCTTAACTGAAACAGTACAAAAGGTAAGATTTTATACCACGAAATTCTGATTTTGATTGAAGAAAATTAATGATGAAACGCGCATTTCCTGAACCGTTATATTTCTGAAAAGTTAAAGTAAACCGTATTAAGATTACTATAAAAATGCCCGAGAAAACTAAAAATAATGCAGTTGGCGTCATGTTTTGTGCAAAAACTATCAATTACTCGAAGACTAGCAGTGATTTACATCGTTAGTGATTGAACATAAAACATTTCACTCTCAGACCACTGGCAAGCTGAAGCTGCTATATCTGCTATTGTAAGTGATCGTTAGATATGGTAGATTGTAGCAATTGCTAAAAATAAGAAATGTTACCAATCGCTGAAAAAAAAATTTGTTTCGGTGCCGTGTATTTTTGAAGGTTTTTCATCGGAGATAAATTGCGAAATCATGTAGAAAGTGCGAAACTGTTGTGAAACTGCGAAATAATTGCTAAATTGCGTTTTTATGGTTTTCTTCGTGTTTGCTCTCTAACGGATGCGACCTCGACACCAGCACATCGAGGTTTGAAACCATTTAATTTGAGTAGCCTTGTTGATTAGTTTATTGAGATTTAACTGAATAAACAAAGTAAACACATAATAGGAACAATTAAAGAATTGAACCTTAAAGCATTAGCGCTCAGGGTCATCTGAAGGGGTCCCAGCTTCCTCAGTTCCCTGTTCGGAGATGGTCAAGGGAAGAAGAGAAAGGCCCTATGCCTCTGGCGCACTCGTTTCTTCTTAAGCTTTTTACGTTTCGTACACTTTTATATTTGTTGAAGATCTGAAATAATGAATTACTTTCTATTGTCTGATTTTAATGGGACAATCTCAACGGCATAAAACTATTTTTATCTCAAAAAGTCTTCCCTTAATAATAATTTTCTCATTAAATGTTACAAAATGCTAAATCTTCATTTTTATAATGCTATAGCTTAGTTTTCAAAATGCATTTCTAAACAAATTTAAATTGCTAAATTTTACTTTTACTAGTGATCGTAAAAGGAAGAACTGCGAGCTGAGGTAGATAGGGACGACGTTTGTCAGGAGTGACACATCTGGTGAGGAGGAGGCGAATTCCTTCACTTTCGAGTCCATGGCCCATACTCCTGACGCGGTAGGGCTACTCTGGATGTAAAAAAACCTTCTAATTCTCTCATTTTATATCATGCGATATTTCTCTGGAGATCGTGCCGTGAGAGTGAGTACATGCGGATTATTGATTTCTTTAAGAAAAACAACGTAATACTTAAATATATGTTTATGTCAAAACTTAATCGAATACCACCAAAATCCCTGCAATGTGTTCTTTAAGCATATAGATAATAATTCAGATAATTATTGTTGATTTATTTCTATGTTTACTTAATTGTAAATGTAAATAGTGTATTCTGTATTCAAACACCTAGGAAAATAAACCCATTTGTAGAATTAACTTTCTATCTTTTTATCTATAACTTATACGGTTCAGCATTTATTGAAATAGTGGAAAAATAATTTTAACCTGAAACAATAAATTTTCATAGATAAAAGTACTCTGTAGAGCAAAACAAAACTGGCACAGACATGCGTATTAAAATCTGGAACCAATCATTACACGGCGCTACGGTCGGAAACGACTATATAAGACAACCAGAGTCTGGCACATTTCTTAGATCTGTTACTGCTGCTACAATAGCAGGTTATCACGATAAGTGAGTTTGAACGTGGTGTTATAAACGGGGCAAGAGAGATGGGGTATAGCATCTTCGAGGTCGCGATGAAATTTGGATTTCCTCATACGACCATTTCACCAGTGTACCGTGAATATCGGGAATCTGGTAAAACATCAAACTTCCGGCATCGCTGCGGCCGCAAAAAGAGACGAGACCGATCACTGAGGAGAATCATTACACGCGACAGAAGTGCAACCCTTCCGTAAATTGCTGCAGATTTTAAATCTGGGTCATCAAGAGTCAGCGTGCGAACCATTGAACAAGAAATTATCGATATGGGGTTTCGGAACAGAAGGCCTACTCGTGTATCCTTGATGACTGCACAACACAAAACTTTACGCATCGCCTGGGCCCATTAACACCGAAATTGGACTGTTGCTGACTAGAAACACGTTGCCTGGTCTGACGAGTCCTGTTTCACATTATTTTGAGCGGATGGACGTGTACGAGCGTGGCGACAACCTCATGAATCTATGGACCCTGCATGTCAACAGGGGACTCTTCAAGCTGGTGGAGGCTCTGTGATAGTAAGGGCGTGCGCATTTGAAGTGATTTGATACCCCTGGTACATCTAGATATGAGTATGGCAGGTGACGCGCATTCTGTCTGATCACCTGCACTCATTCATGTCGATTGTGCATCCCGACGGACTTGGGCAATTCCAGGAGGACAATGTGACACTTCATACGTCCAGAATTGCTACAGAGTGGCTCCAGGAACACTCTTCTGAATTTAAACACTTCCACTGGCCACCAAAATCCCCAGACATGAACATTATTGAGCATATCTTGGATGTCCTGCAACGTGCTGTTCGGAAGAAATCTCCACCCCCTCAAAGTCTTACGAGTTTATGGGAAGCCCTGCAGGATTCATGGTGTCAATTACCTCCAGAACAACTTCAGACAATAGTCGAGTCTATGACACGCCGTGTTGCGGCACTTCTGCGTGTTCGCGGGGCCCTACACGATATTAGGTAGGTGTACAATTTTTTTGGCTCTTCAGAGTATATTCACCTACACACCGCTTATAGAAATCAGGTCCATCCTGAATCTGGCATTTATTTCCTAATTTGCGAATTATCTATACCTTTAAAATGTGTTAATGAGCTAAACCTTTTTAACTTAAAGACTGAGAAGGCGGACTAATAATAATTATAAAGAATTGAACTGATTAATATCCCAGTAGCCGAATGAGAACTATCAAAATGAACCACGTGTATGATCGATTTTATCAGTACGTTTACATGTTATTGCGCGGGCAGAAAAGAGATATATCAGTTTACAGAACTATTTGCCACCCACCTTGGACCCCTGCAAAGCAGCTGACAATTCCTGGAAATTCAATTTTTACCGGTGAACAAGATACACTGCCTTTATTGCAATGCGATATTGCAGTGGTACAGGATTTAATTTAAGAATTGTCATCCATAATATTTGCAATTCAATAACGTTTTCCTATTTAACCCATTAGATACTACTTATTTTCCATTAAACTACAATCCAATAAACATATGTACCCATTAGATAACACTTTTCTAATAAATTTCATGAAAGATGTTCTCTTCTCTTTAAAAAAGCCGTAATCATTTCTTCGTTCTGAAGAATGCATAATTAGTTTCTGAATAATAAGTAATAACGTATAATTAAAACCTTGTAACAATGATAATCAGCCTTGCAGCTTGCTGTTGGTCAACATTCTCGCTTTCCACTAAGCGGCCCCGGGTTCGATTCCCGTTGAGACAAGATTATATGTCCAGTATAAGTTGCTGTGTGACGATGAGGAAATTCACCTCTCAGGTTGAGAAGATCGGAATACAGCATGGGGATGTCTACGTGCTGACCATATGTACCCCCTTAACCCATGGCCGCGAGGTTCCATGCCCGCCGTCGCCGGTGTCCGTGAGCCAGTTCATGGGCTGCCGCGCCAAGTACATACTGTAACCGCTAAAGTTAACTTACGTAGACGAAATGTTAAAAAAAGTATCATCTTACATCCACCAGAGAGAGAGAGAGAGAGAGAGAGAGAGAGAGAGAGAGAGAGAGAGAGGTTGTACAAGAACTATTGTAGATAGCACCACAAGTAAAGAATAGATTTGTGTAAGCACTCGCTTAAGTAAAAGAATAACGACCAATCAAAATTTAGCATGAACAAGGGCAATTTTTGTAGTGAGTAACGGAAACAGTCAATTTTTGCTAGAGCGCTTGGAAGGAAAACATTGGTTACGACGCGGATATGTAGAGAGAGAAAAATCGTCGAGTAATTAAAACTGAAGAAGCTTATTAAAAGTAATGCTTTAAGAATCAATATGGAATCACTTAACAAGTGAAATATACAGAAATTTGAATACCGTGTGATATTTGATTAAATGACACTACTAATAACAGCCAAAAACTATGCGATTTTCGCTTCGAAAATCTAGTACATTTCTGCGAGAATTTCTTTCTATTTCTGTTATTTTTAATTTCACTCTTTCATTTCATTATTTTTCTTGATTTTGGATTGGATTTGCATCTTATTTGTTCGTCACTTGGTAATTTTATACTTCGGACGAAATCAGAAGTGAAATCGTATTTGTTGGCGATTCAACCCCAAATGGAGTAAGGAACTCTAATCGAGAACAAGATTGGAAATCTTTTCGTCTCATCAGTACAAACGCGATTGTCGACAGTGGAGAGACCCTGTCAGTTACGTTCAACGTTCACATCGTACAGCAAGAGCGCAACCCTCAGCCGCGAAACTGTCGGTGACTGCAGCGGCCAACGGTAACTTCGAGGGCCAAGCGTCGTGAGTTGTTCCAATTTTCAGTGATTCTTGGTGGCCTACGAAATTTGCGTAGAAAGCAGTTATCATTTGAAAACTAGTAGATTTCTTTCGTGTACATTCAAATTATGTAGCTCGACTCTATTAAATTTCGAAAGTAAATTTTGGAATTTTGACATCAGTCGTAAAACGAATGCAGATATTAGTACAAGATTAGTAATTGAAAAATTCTTTTACAGGTAATTGTGTGTGGATTGAAGTTCATTTTTATAACCGTATCTTGTTTAAATTATTTCAATGTGTTATCATAATGTTCAACCGCAAATAAGGGCAAAAATTTGATCTTTGTTTAATCGGAAAGTTCTTGGATTGTGAAACCAATTTGTAATGATGAAGTGAATCTATCATTAACCAGGTAGAGGTTTATTTGAAACTATATAATATATATATATATATATTGTGACATACCTGGTGATGCCTCCACTGGGACGTACCTATCAGTGCAATACACTGTTCGGGCGCCAGCTGTGACATACCTGGTGATGCCGGGTATTTTCACTGCAATATAACACTAAAGGAGGGTATCTTTTACGTGAATGGGTCCCTGGATAAGTTGGTGCAACATTGGGGAAGTTAATCATAAATAGAAATACAATCATGAACAAGATTTATTTGTAGATCAAATTTGTTGTTTACATAATCAGACAATGTTTTTACACTCTGCCTTGGTACCAAGATTAAGTGTGAAATGCATTTTTCATACCTTCGGGGCCCCGATCGAATACCTATGATGTTCGTAGAACCGCTCGTGCCGACAGGGTTGTCGACCTCTGCTGCTGCTGCGGGCCGCCGGCGGCGGATGGCGTGGCAATCGTCTACGGCTGATGCTCCTGCAATGCTTCCCCGATTAGGATCTTGATACCACGGCGTCGCACCTCCCTCGAATCACTGTCCGTCAGGGGTTTAATTACTTAACCCGCGCCTATTCTGCATATCAGTCACAGTTCCGTACCGCACAATTTCAATAATATTTCCACCGCACCAACTAGTAGAAGCGAAATCAATTATTCCACCAACACTAATCTTTCACTCTACTGATACTTTTAATGTTCTATTTACACGTCGATTACATCTCGGTTCCCAATAACACACAAAGTACGTCGCATGTTATATGCGTTCATGCACTAGCGGTGAGCTCTCGCCGCACGTCCGCACTCGTCGCCGCTCCGCTAACGTCTCTGGCGATTCTCCTAACGAACTTTTCTGACCGGGAGCACGCCGGCCACGTCCTTCATCGACGGGCGGCACGGCTCGACTGTTCCAACGGCTGCTTACACGTGCTCGCTGCCCCGCTTCTAACCGCCGTTCTCACGCTGGCCTCCCGGCGGTGGCACCGGTGGCGGTAGCAACCGACACTCGCTCGCCTCGCTGCTCGCAGCGCCCGGCGCACGCACCGCGCAGTCCAAAATAGCTATTGATTTCTTACACTAATGATTTAATTAGTGTAATGAAACACATATTATGGGTTTCAATATATATATATATATATATATATATATATATAGAGAGAGAGAGAGAGAGAGAGAGAGAGAGAGAGAGAGAGAGAGAGGGAGATTGGTGACAATAGATACAGACATACATACAAACGATGATAATCTCTCAATAAATTCACGTACAAAAGGGCGCAATATCACGCTTGAATAATTAATAACACAATATATTCGGGAAGATACGAAATTATTTGGTATTTTTAATTTTATGATTGAAAATACGAATATATACTTGCAAGCATTATCTTAAATTGTACTTCTCTTGATATTGCCGAATGTTTCTTTAATTCATTCTTCCCAAAAACTCCGTATTCATAAGTTAACTAGAGGTGCAGCTGTAATTTATATACTTAAATATTAAGATTATAATCATATACTTAAATATTAAGAAGAATATTTATAGAAAAAACATCCATTGTCTGAAAAAGAATATAGCAATGGTGATTTCAAACAGTTATTTTCCAAAGAAAACAAATTTTTGGGAATATTTTCCAAACAGAAAAGTTTTGAATATCTTTACTATTTTCAACTGATAAAAAAACCGATGAGTAATGTCAGTAGCAGTTTTGTGGTCATTACATAAATTATTATTATTGAGAGATAAACTGAAAAATGCAATTTCTCATAACAGAAACGTTAATGTGTAGTATCTACCCTTCTACATTTTTGACAACTTATTTATACAAAAGTCTTTAATAATATTGTTTACCTTCTAAATAGGTATACGCAATCAATTTCACTTGCATTACACATGCTGCACGGTTTTTTACCTTTACGTTTCCAGGGGAATCTAGAAGGAAAATTTTGAAATGTGCCCACTACACACTTTACGGCAGTATTTATTTCACAAACATCGTTCCGAGCAGGACAGGTCTATTGAGCACTTTTCAGAAGCACTGTCGTTACTAAAATGAATATACTCGAGTGAATTCAAATAAATTGACAAGTGTTCGACCGCTCTGTTGAGTATCACAACAATAACATTCTCGTGAAAAGAACGAGAAAGCATATTGGCGACCCGATACATAGCCGTTGGTCAGCAATCTACCTGAAACCACTCCCTTGAGAGGGAGAATCGTTCGATAGAGATGATCTAGGCACAAATCGTGTCGTTGTCGAAAGCTAGTACATCATTTACGGCAAAATAGCGCAAATCGCCCAGGGGCATATGCTTCACCGCCGCGCGTTCCGCGCCAGTCCCAACGCGCCACGCAAGGAACGCAGCGGCTGCCCGGTTTTTGCGGCACCGCGGCGAGGTCGTATTATGAAATCCAATTACCTTTCATAAAAACCGAAAAAAGCCGAACATCTCATCATCCCGCTGCCGAACGCGCAACCTCCCGCCCGTCCACCCTCGCGTATTCATTTCGCATCCCGACGCAATTCTGAGGCCGTTAATTATTTAGGCGCTCGCGAGGAGTTTAAGCTCGGCAATTGCGCGGCTTTTAATTGTGAGCTATGGCGCGCTGTTTTTCCCGCGGCCGTAGGCGGCTGCGGCAGCGGCGGCGGCGGCAGCGGCGGTGGCGGTGGCGGTGGCGGCGGCAAACCCTGCAACGGCCGCAACAGCCCGCCGCACGCGCCGCCGCCGCCAATGCTGCGCCGCACTGCCACCGCCGCCCACCCTCACCCGCTTTTGACATTTGACCACAATAATTTCGTTAGCGATCGGAACTCTGCAATGGAACAGGCTAATTCGACGACACAGGGCCCGCCCCGCACGGGCCGCGCTGCGCCCCCGCGCTGCTCCGACCGGCCATAACGACGTAACCGGCGCGGATATGCATGTAGGCGAGGGCGCACGCAGGCACGCGCGCACGCACGGGCGTGCGGGCAAACGGCGGCGAGCGATGGCATCGACGGCTGTGGCGGTGACGGCGGCGGTGGCGGAGGGATGCACCCCAAGCGCTGCAACAATATCCTGCCAATTTGCAGCGGCCGGCCGCCGGTCCCACCGATTATAAATCTAAGTTGCAGCGTGAATCACGCAGCCCCCCGCCGGCTTGCAGCAGAGTGGCATCCCGCCCCCTGGCCCGACCCAGTCATTGGCCTGCGCTCTCCCCGCCGCCCGCCCGTCGATGAATCCTCCTCGTCCCGGTGCATCGGCGCCACTCGCCCGAGGGGCGGAGGGAATCGGTGTTCGCGCCTCCTAACGACATCGCCCGCCCGTGCATTCGTCCACCCGCCTTCGTTTCTTCCCCTCGTCTCTTCCTCTCGTGGTCCCTCACGGTCCTCCATCCGAGTGACGCGTGCCCGAGCTTCGTCGTGCTAGGCCGTGCCGGAGGTGCTTATTAAATGAAACAAGCACGCACGCACCGCGCGCGTATGCAGGACGGCGACGGCGGCGGCGGCGGCGGAGGCGACGGTAGGGGGACGCCTGTCCCACGGGACGTCAGGCCGAGGGGCGGGACTCGCGCGGGGCGGCAGGGGGCGGAGGCGGGTGTCCCTGCGGGCCCGGCCGTATTAACGCGGTATGAATGATGACGGAACGATCGCGCCCGCCGCGTGGAGGCGGTGGCGGCTGTAGCGTAGACGGCGGGGGCGGCGGGCGCTGCGGCGGCGTTGGCGGCGGCGGCGCGAGCTAAAGAAATGACGGGCTTCGCATTACGGCACCGTTACGCCCCAATCTCTTAACGTGCGCGCCGCGACCTGCTAAAATATTAGGGTTTTCAGTTCGCGAGGGCGGGCGGACGTGGCAGTAGGAACCGGAGGAGCGGGAGGAGGAGAAGCTAGAGGAGGAGGCGGCGACGGAGAGCCGAGGCGGCCATGGTTGCGGCGAAGGGGGCGGTGCCGGCGGTGGCGCGGGCGGCGCCGAAGCCGGGACCCGCGTTCGCCCCTGCAATTAGCCAGCCTGCTCGCCCCAGACGGGACTGCGGGCCTGCACAATGCCTGCTCGCTGCCCCGCCCCGCCCCGTGCCTCCCAGCGCCGCCCAGCAACGCCCTCCGAGCTCCTCGCTGCGCCCAACCGCCTCTGGAGAGATGCACGCAAAAAGAACTGCTTCATGAAACACCCTGCTTCTGGACCGAGCTGCGCACTACATCCTCTGCCTCCTGTCGTGGAAAGAGTTGCTAGGATGATTTTTTCTTCTGGCGGAGTCGAGCAATATTGTGGGCCAGTCTTTTTATATTGTTTCTGAACGTGGTTTCTGGTATATGTTGGAAGTTGATGAACGATAATTACTGTTCACCTCTCTACTTACTTTTAGCTATCAATTCACATCATCACCGTCATTAATAATGCTCGTTGAAACAGTGACGGAATGCAAATAATTTTCAACTAAGTTCATATTCGCGTATGACTCAAGCACAATCGTATTTGATATGGAGACCCATGTTATATTATAGGTTGAAAACTATTCGTATCTGTCAGCTGGTACGGACATTTCTGAAAAAATCACAGTAGGGTAGAGTGGGTTAGATGGGTTCTTAGATTATATGTCCCAAGCAGTTTAAAATTTTCAATTGACGTATTTTTTAAACTTATCTTTAAAGATCTGTGCAGTCAGCTGCGGAATCAACTTATAGCTGCTGTTTTATAATCAGGAAAAATCGTATCCGACATTTTGTGAAAATTTGGGGTAAGAGTTATTTCAATTTTTTGTAATTTTTTCAATTGTGTTGTATTAATTTTTCGACAAATATATACTCTGAAATGAGACACATTCTATAAGATTTATGTAGATTAAATAAGATACATATGAATTAAAGTTTATAACCCCCTCATTCTGAAATATTATATTACTTTTTCTATAGAAATCACATTAGTTATATGGGACATTCCCATATAAACCAGCACACCATGGCCCATTGTGGACCAGTTGATAGCAGCGCGTCTCGATTTATAGATACTGATATTTTCTAATTGACACTGAAACTTTCTTGATATTTAAAGAGTTTATTTTTAGTGTCATTAAGTCTACTGTTCTTACAAATGTTATGTTTCCACATATTGGCTCACACAAAATGCTACTTGGGATTAGATCAGCTACTGTCATTTGATTTACATTTTTTAATTTCTAGGAGAATGGAACTATTGTTTCTTCATTTCTGAGCGGGATTTCACTACTCAAACGCTACATGTAAACATAGCATAGACTAACAATTTTTAGAGATCATGAAAAAGTTGAAAAAAAATATTACTACCAAAATGATCCATCTATACTCTTTCCTACTGATATCCAAAAACGCCGGAACCCCGGCATGTATATTATTATTTCAGAAATAATATATTTCTTGTTATCGTTTTTTTATATATTCAACATTTCAGGTTCCTTGCAGCTTAATTTCATTAGCATTATATAATCTTTAAACTACTTAGTTATTTTTAGTTTCTAAAAGTGTCGAATTGTATTGCATGAAATAGAAATTTAGGAAACTTACAATTCGTATATTTTGTTTGAATTTGATTGCAAGTAAAATAGTTACATGTACGCCTACAATTCAAGTATCCTCTCTTTGTATAATACGCTAAGGGTATATGGCTGATTTTGACAATTTATAAGAAACCATCGACATAAAGCACTGCATGGTGCAACTTGATAGGGAATTATTCCCCAGGCCTGCATTCACCATATTTAAAAGGAAAAAGTATAAGTTTGCCGATTGTGACTTACAAAGCAGATTTCCACAGCACACGTTATAATCGCGCGTATCTCGGAAACGATGTATCCCAGGCTCTTAAAATCAGGTTTTCGTGTTTCTGAAGGGACTCGAATTATGTAGTAACAGACGAAATTTGATTAAAGACGAGATTTAGGGGACAAATTGGGTAATGACGAGAGGGTTGTTGGTCATGTGGATATATATTTACCCAGCTTGAGATTTCAGCTTTGGTTGATCAAGTGCAGGTTCGAGTAAAAGTTATTGGCGAGATAGGCAATGTGGTGAGTGATGTGTTCGATGTTTAATTCTGTGTGTAGTGGCCTGTTAGATATGAGACACGACTCTGACATCCAGGGAGAAGAATATTTTATCAGAGCGACTTTATATGAATTTTGTAGTCTCTGAATTATTTTTTTTACGTATTCAAGGCAATCCTTTTATCGAATAAGTTCTCACTGAAAAAAATCCCTGAACTGGAGAGTTTCTTGAAACTAATTCTGTTGATAACGATCATTCCCAGAAGTGATTCGTAAACAATTCAAAAAAAATCAGAAACGTTGTATAGAACTTAAGAGAGGCGTTTATTTTAAGCAATGCCAACCAAAATTATGGCAAAAAGAAAGTCAAGAAAGTATTTCGTATATTTTTGGTTCGTGCAGCCAGATACATGAAAAGTCTCGACTCAACCTCCATTCGAGTCTTGCGCCATTATTTGAAATTCGTGACGTAGGAAGCTCGCGATGACTCGTATCAAACACTGCCAGGAATCGTGCCGCAGTTGATTTATATTTTTTGTTGGCATTGAGCATATGAAAGAGGAGGTACACATTACACGAGCAATTTTCATTACATTTACCACATGAAGATTCTCTTCAATGCTCAGTCTCTGAGGAAAATGCCAAAAAATATTAAGACTTCAGAATTGTGTGCAAGTAATGTTTGTGTGTAAGATTAATGCACAAATGCTCACGCTGTATACTAGAGGCAAGAAAAAATTGGCCTTAATGCTAAAAATTGTGAAATATTTAAGTCTCAATTTACATGCAGTTTTGCAGCGCAAATGTATATTAATGCATATTGAAAAAGTAAATCGAATTTGACCAAATGAAGCTCATGTATTGAAGCATCAATACAATGAGCAAGAGGATTAGAAAAAATTACTTAGAGTGTACCTCTTTACCAAATATAAATATTGTATCCAGTGACTTCTTAATATATTAGTAAAAATGTAAATTGTTATATTGTGGCTGCCTTAACATACTGACGTAAATTTCGTACGTTCGATTCCTATGCCATGTAGATGATATGAATAAAATGTCACAGTTAAGCAAGAATTTGAAGTAATATCAGTCTGTTTACACACGCGGAAGACGGTGTACACAAGTGATTTTAGAATGATGTTCATGATGATAATGTTAACATTGTTTATTTTGTGCTGCTTTCCGTAGGTTGAGAGTTGCAACATGAACAGACGACGTGCACAAAGCAATTAGCCACCTTTCTTACTTTACGAAGGGTCTCGTATTTGGCATCACGGACATGCGGACATACTTACCGATAGTCTGGAGAGTTGAGTGTGACTACTGAGAGAGTGCTGAGAGAAATGAATCATGAGAACACTGCAGTAAGAAGACCAGACATAGGCCTTTCCAGACATATCACATTCAAAATATCGTCATATGGTTAAAACGCACATCTTTGGAGAATAGACGAATGACAACAATTGAAGTACGAACAATAGTTAACGTCAAAGTATCGCTACTAACCACTAAAAATGTGTTGCTTGAAACAGAGCTTAGATCACTTTTCATGCGGCGTATACTTTTAATACTATATCACAAATCGCAGATCTTGAATGGCCACTAGGCCAAATAACATGATTCAGCACGTTAATGGAAGAGAAAACGCAAATATGCTCAGAGGGCATTAAGAAATGCTAGAATATACTGGTTTCCGTATTTACTTGATTTGTGTCTCATTTAGCATGTTAAAGGTGCCATGGGAATGCATTTGTTGTCAAACCAGCCTCCAGCCTCAAATCTTCAAGACCTGGCCCATGTGCTTCAGACGTGGACACAAGTTCCTGAGAATTACATTCAACTACTATCTTATGCAATGCCATAAGGAATACGAGACTGTATCCTTGCGTCAGACAGTCGAACATCTTACTAAAACTGGCATCTAACTTGGATTAATCAGTTTCGAAAATAGGAACTTTTGGGTAATTTAGTAATTTCTGTAATACAAGTTACATAATGATCTGCAGATCGGTAAAGGTACGATAAGTGTTTCACGGTATAACACTGTTCGTTTTTGCTTCTATGTACTAATGTAGACTGTTTGGCATCCCAGAACTTTCTAAGTTACAAATCGCGCAAAATCGATCATGGAGTATTCTACAGAGTTAATGGCAAAGAAAATATTTTCACTTATGAGGTACGCCTGGTAAAGAATGAAAGAAGACATACTGGGCCATAGTGAAAGTAACACTACGTGATACGATCAAAACGTAAGAAAATAATATATTTCGTCTCTTTAGAATGTTAAGATTGAAACTGATCATGAAAGAAAGTAAGTTGTTAATGTGACAAGGTTTTATCAGACTTCTGCTACACGTATAACATAATCATGCTGCGTTGCGTGAACAAATAGCTACAGTAAAAATCACGTCTGTTGGTTGACAAATGACTGAATGAATAGTTACATTAACATAACTTTACTCGAAACGACTGAAGTATAAGCTGGAATCTTGTCATTCCAAAGAGTTGAACTGCCTTAGTAAGCTGCTGTTGCGTAATGGAACGTCGTTGTACTGCCTTCAGCGTCAAGAAGCGTCTAGATCTGTGTCGCTTCTTTCATTAGAAACTTGGCGAGCGGTTGCCTGCAGCGCGCTTCGTACAGAGTTCCATCCTCGTCAGGTGCAGGACGCGTCGCGGCGAGGGGCGTCTGGCGCGCGGGCGAGGAGCCCGCTCGTGGAAGGGGCGATGGCGGAGAGGGAGGGAGGCGGCTGTCGCGACGAGAGGCACGTCTCTCTCGTCTGAAGTTGCCGCTCACCTGGGACGCACTAATTGCACTAATCGCGTCGGGCTGACAACGTCAACCTAATTATCGTATTTTGATGTAGTCGTGGCGGCGGCGCGTTGGCGGTGTTGGCGGCGGGTGCTGCTGCTGCTGCGGCGGCGGCGGTGGAGGCGACGGCGGCGAGGATAGGGGGCGGGGAAGGGTGAGGGGGAGTTGAAGGGGGTGGGGCTGATTGACAACCACAGGGTGCGCCGCTAACAAGATCGGAGCCGCGTCCTCCCAGGAGCGAGCCGCTCCCCTTGCCGCGCAGCCAGCCGTTGGCCGCCACCGCCAGCGCTGCCGCTTGCTCGACCGAAAGCGTCGCGCGAAATGGAGTGCTCCACTGGGCGCGTGCCCGCCGCGCGGCCGCGGAAGGCGCAGCACGGGAACGTATAGCCGCTCGGTGTTCATATGTTCATATAGAATTTGAATTTTTTGGATAATATTACAAACCATCTTACGTTACATGTCAAGATTTTCTATACGATGAACTTAATACCGTTTTCCCTAATAAGAATTATTTCGAAGCTCATTTTTGTAGCTATTGGCATTGTACTATTCTTCCTTGAGTTATATTGATTGACAGTATTTATTTTCTTATTTTTTCATCCTCCTCCTCCTCCTGCTTCTTCTTCTTCTTCTTCTTCTTCTTCTTATTATTATTATTATTATTATTATTGTTATTATTATTCCTTCTGTACAGGCCAGGTTGATACATAGTGCCAGTGTCAATTTTCAACTGCTGATGTTTGATTATTATTCTCTTTTTCTCTTTCCAATATTCATTTACTCTTTCACTGGTCCTTTTTTCAACAGACCACTTTCCACCAGTTTTCGTTTCCCCCTGGGTTGGAATACTTTCCTACTTAACACCTAATTATTTCTCAACGTTTTCTGTGTCTCCCTTCTCAGGACGTTTTGAGGAATACTTTTTAATACGCTTCAAAATTTAACTGAAATAAAAATTCCTAAATAAATACAGTCTCTTATTTTTAGCAGTAGTACTATTCTTATCAAATGTTTATAGTAATATTATGTTATTAATAATATTTTCGTTTTTACTAAGAAATTTGCTTCTTAGAAAATATTTGAGTTCATCATAAATTCCGCAAAAAATTAGCAGCTCTTTTGCTGCAAATTTGAGACTTTCTACTCTAATCGTTTCATTCACATACAACACAAACAACGAGACACTGAACTATTTTCGACTCAAAAATGAAATTAAGGCTAACTAATATCCAAGTTGAATTTTGGACATGATAGATTGATGAACAATTGAGACCTGAGTGCAAGAACCAGATAATAATTAAAAGTAAAGTTTCGAGAGAATGAGAAAAACATTTTACATTACTTTAAATACGAAATGCATCACATTTTCTTGTGTGAGGTGGAGGAAGGAAACAATGTGAACATTTCCTCGAAATTTAAATTCAACTGCCTCAGTGGAAATAGATAAAAATTAGATAAATACCTGCTGAATATATCTGATTCCTTCACTCAGAATATCTACAAAGGGTTCACGCAAGAATAATTGGCGCAGTTCCATTGCGGCAGCCGACCGAGACACATCGTGCTCCGATCGCGTGCAGTGAAACAGTTGTTATCACATTGCCATTTAGTTTGTGAACTTAATAACGTTTACGTACGGGTAATCTCTTGTGCCACGAGTTGTGAGTGTCTGAAATCAACTGTATGGTCAGCCGGTGCAGCGGCTAACCTGCAAGGATGGAGCCTCCGGACATCAGGGCTCCTATAACCTCAACACCGTCACCTCAGGTATCTACTCACTCAAATATGAAAACTTACGCAAATGTTATGTCAACTGAAGTGTTTCCCACCAAGGACCAGGCCATAATTATCGACTCGCAAGAAGGTCTCACTATTAAAGATTACATAAACAGTCTATCCGGTATTATTGACGCCAGTGAAATAAGGTTCATATCAAGAATTGCTAATAACACAGTGTGTATTTTTCTAAGCTCTCAAACTATAGCCGACAGCCTTACGAACAACCATAAAGTTATTAAAATAAAAAACTATGAAATGAAGTTGAGACCACTTGTAACAAAGGCCAAAAGAATTATTATATCTAACGTTTGTCCCATAATCCCACATTCGGTAATAGAGAATGTACTCACCACAAAGAATATCAAATTGGCATCTAAAATTTCATTTGTAAAAGCTGGTATTCCAGGACAGGGTTTCTCCCATATTATGAGTTTCCGTAGACAAGTGTATATTGCCCCTGAAGATGTGAGTCTACTAACAGATTCTACTACTGTGCATTATGATGGCTCAACATATAGGATATTTTTTACAACAGATGAAATGTCTTGCTTTAACTGTCACCAAACAGGGCACTTGGCTGGACAATGCCCTTCACATAACACCTCTAATCAACACAAGACTACCAACTTAGGCAGTGCTCCCATGGAATCTGAACAATTCAGGAGAAAATCCTGTGACATATCTGACCCTGCCATCAATGAAGAAAACACTGGAGCTGTAGATATTCAAAGTCACAATGATCTTACAAAAGAAATACCCACAACTGGTCCCTCACCACCTTCTAAATCTGTATTTCCTACTAATGAAGTTAAAAACAATGAAGAAATCCCAACTAAAGACAACATAGCTTCCCTTAATAATAATAAAAGATGCCTCCAGACTGACTCCTCCTTACCCTCCACTGTAAGCAACACAACTGAAACAAAGAATATGGAAGAAGTCTCAAAACAACCAAAAAAGAAAAAAAAGAAGAAAGAGAAGAATATGGAAGAGTTGATTACCCCTATCAAACACATTATTGAAGACACTCAAAATAACTTCCCCCTTAATTACATCCAGTTTAAATCCTTTTTAGAGAACTCTTTCAGTGCTAATGACCCTATACTTATAGCTGCTGATTACTCACAGGACATATCATCCATCACCAAAATGATGCATAATTTGTATCCTCATCTCACCAACAAAACCATAAAAGGCAGATTCACCAGAATTATCAAGAAAATCAACTCAGTAATTAATACTGCAGATGAATCAAGTACTGAAACAGATTCCAGTATAGAAATCAACACCAGTTAATGTAATCACCCCATAGAATTTAAACCATGCTGACATATCTGAAAGTAGAGTATAATATAAAGAAGAAGTAATGATAGTCCTGCAATGGAATTTAAATGGCTTTTATAGCAGGTTAGAAAACTTACAATATTTATGCATACTACATAGCCCTGATATAATCTGTATACAAGAAACAAACTTTAAAGGAAAATCACATGGGAAAATAACTGGATATACTTGTACCTTTAAAAATAGAAGTAATCCTGAATATGCATGTGGTGGTGTGGCAATATATTCCAAAAAATCGATTCCCATCGAAATTCTAAAAATTCAAACTGACATGGAATTCGTGGCGATTAAAATTAATTCAACTAACCCCATATGTATCGGAAATGTCTATATCCCTAATAGGTACCCACTACAAGAAATTGAAATGCATGATATTATAAACCAGATAAAAGAGCCCTTCATAATTCTTGGAGACTTTAACTGCCATCACTCCTTATGGGGATCGTACAAAATTGATAAAAGAGGCCGATTATTGGAAAAAGTAATTGACGACCATGACAGAATCATCCTCAACTCTGGTGATCCCACACATATTAATATCAGTAACAGCAGGCTAAGTGCGATTGATCTTTCAATAGCTTCTCCCACAATAGCACAGAAATGTACCTGGAATGTTATGGACTTCCCTTACGATAGTGATCATTTTCCAATACTGATTGATATCCACGAACCAAGTGTGTCCATTAGTCATGAATGGCGCAACCCAATCCCCAATTATAAGAACATTAATTGGCTGGATTATCAGAAAAAAATTGATGAGCACCTCAACGAAGAATATATTTTCAAGGACGATAATAACATTGACCAGATAGTAGAATCATTCTGTAATATTATATCCAATTCTGCTAACTCAATGACACAAATGCACCATGGCCCGTTTAAGTTCAAAAGCGTCCCCTGGTGGAATTCTGAATGCAAAGTCGCTATTAGAAACGCTAAAAAAGCATTTAACCGGTATAAAAAAAGAAGAGATAATGAAAGCCGAATCAACTATAAGAGAACTAGAGCTATTGCCCGCAGAACTGTAAAAATAAACAAAGCTAGATCATGGACTGAATATATCTCCTCAATAAACTGCCAATCGAACTCAACAGAGAGCTGGAAAAAAATCAACATTTACATAAAATCATACATTTCTTGCGTTGCAATGACCAGATAATTAGCGACCCCAAAATTATTGCTGAGGAATTTGCCGAAACTTTCATGAAAAATTCCAGCACTTCCAATTACCATACGGAATTCATCACTTATAAAGAAAAAGCTGAAAGTGAACCAAATATGACACCTATTGATGACAGCATCTATGATAATAACATGAATTCTCCAATTTTCATGCACGAACTACAACAAGTTTTAAAAAAGATCAACAACTCAGCTCCTGGTCCAGACAAAATTCCAAACTGCCTAATAAAAAATCTCCCAAAGAGAGGTATTAACATTTTATTAAAAATATATAACTATATATGGCTAAATAATGTTTTTCCTGAACTCTGGAAGACTGCCACAGTCATTCCGATTCCCAAACCTGGCAAGGACCAGTCAAATAGCTATAATTTACCGACCAATCTCACTGACCTGCAACCTATGCAAAATATTAGAAAAAATCGTTAACAAAAGAATAAGGTGGTTCCTTGAATCTCAACATTTAATAAAAGACAACCAATTTGGATTCAGAACTGGACACTCCACCACCTCACATCTTATCAGCACGACAACGATAATCCAAGAAGCCTTTCTTCAAGGACAGCATGTTATCTTGGTAAATCTAGACATCGAAAAAGCATACGATATGGTATGGACACACCGCATAGCTGCTAAATTACTTAGTATTGGTATCAAGGGCAATATGTTTAAGTTCCTTAACAACTTTATTAGCAACAGATGTATTCAAGTACGTATTGGTAATAATTTATCAACAATTAAGAAACTTAATAATGGGCTACCACAAGGATCAGTGCTCAGTGTGACTCTACTTTAATCGCCATAAACGATGCTGATGATGATATTGTAAGCCCAGTTGTCGTGCGGAAATACGCCGATGATATGGTGTTACTATGCAAAGGAAGGAACTTCTATTCAACCAATGAATTAATGCAAACTGCTGTAAACTGTATTTACAAATGGTCAATGAAAACCGGTTTCAAATTCTCGACTGATAAATCTGAATGTATGATTTTTTCTAAAAAATTAAGCCCTGTCCAACCGAAACTATTCCTGGGCAACAAAGCCATTAAGACTGTCACACATACAAAAATCTTGGGACTTATATTTGACCACAGGCTCACATGGCAAGAACATATCTCTAAAACATACGCAGAATGCAAAAATCGACTTAACATCCTGAAGTGTCTAAATCACAACAACTAGGGATCAGACAAAAATACCTTACTACTTACATACAAAACCTTAATAAGAAGTAAGATAGATTACGGATCTATTGTATATAATTCAGCGTGCAATTCAACTCTCAAGAAACTGGACACACTGCACAATTGCGGACTCAGAATAAGCACTGGTTGCTTTCACACAAGTCCAATTGGTAGTATTCTCATCGAAGCGGCTGAAACTAACCTCACATTTCGAAGACAAACCCTGTCAATCAAATACGCAATTAAAGCCAAAACATCCTTAAATAAGATAATACGTAATGATGTATCTCCTGGAATTAGAAGTGGAAATCCACAATGTTCTACACCTTTCTATAATAAAGTAGCTACGCTATTCAGCTCCCTCAACATTTCGAGGCTTCCTATTGAAAGTCAAAAGATCCCCGCTGTAAATCCCTGGACCGTCAACATCATTAAAGTCGATAAATCCCTGGTTGAAGTTCAGCAGAACAACCTTGACTTAGACGAATGGAAACTCAAATACTGCGAAGCGTATGATAAATACAAAAATAACTACAATATCTTCATTGACGGACGCAATAATACATCATTTTCTGAAGCCATTGTAAAGGATCCCAAATCTTTGGTGAAATTCCGGTTTATGAACATTGCTAGTCAGGAAAACATGTTCAACCATGCAATTCTGGAAGCGCTTAAAAAGATAACCCATAACAGTACCGATGCCACTATCATCACTAATAAAATTCCTAAAGATATCTTCAAAATATATGATGAAACACAATCCAAAACGACGGCTCGAATTAAAGAACTCCTTCATTTGATTAAACTTCAAGGCTTATCAGTAATTTTTCTTCTTTTACCTAATCAGCTGTATCCAATTATTATGACCGAAATACATAACAATGAAACTAACACAAAGATAATAATTGATCTCCAAGGAAACAATGTAAGACCTAACCCTGGATACTCCAAGCAAGATGTTATAAGATTCGTACATAGGAAGATGCTCCAGCAATGGGAACCGATATGGCGATGTCATAAGTCTAGTAATACCCATAAATCAATCGATTTATTCCTATCACTACAATCGGACCCCAAGATGACTAGACGCGAACAAGTTTTAATTACACGAATCAGAACTGGTCATTCTAAAATTACACACAGGTACTTGCTGGAGAATACCTCACCACCACTATGTGATATGTGCCAAGTAATACTATCAATCGAACATATTATTATGTCCTGTCGTAAATATGATCACATTAGAAGTATGTATTTTAATCCAAATGAAATGGAGAAAATCCTGTACTCTGTTCCCTTTCAGAACCAGATTGTCAAATTTTGCAAAAACACAAATGTCATGCTCGAAATATAACGTTATGGTAACCCCGCCCGTATCTCTAGAGTTGATGTGTTATGATCCTACCCCGATGATATTGTATGATTGTGTTATAAGTATGTAAGATAATAGTATGTTATAACTTATATGTTATTATGTTATATTATGTTATGTTATTATGTTATATTATGTTAATGTAATGATATTGTGGCGTCACCGATTAATTAAATATAATTTTATTATGACGTCGCCAATAACAAATCAATAATTCCTGCAGCTGGGAATAGCTCGCGCTGCGGCACAGAAGTAGGCCAAGAGGGGAGGCTCTTGCAGCGAAGGTTCTTTCGTCATGCCGCCCACCCCCCGACCGCGCATCGGGCCAGCCCCGAACGCACCCAGCCCCCCCCTGTCTTCAGAGGCGGAATGTTTATTAGCCCCCCATAAAAATACTTGCTGCCCCTTCGCCGGCCTTCTCCTGGGACAAAAGAACGCCCCCGCGTCCGTTCTCCCGCCGCGCGACCAGGGAACGCCGGGCCCCGATGGGTTGGGCCGGGTGTCCATTAGGCGCGGAAGACACGTTTACGACGCGTCATAATCGAAACCCCTTTCTCGGCCTCAGCCATCCCCTTCCGAACAAAGCCTGACGAAAGTGACACGCGCCCGGGAAGACACCAGAATCCTCGAAAGGGCTGCGTACAAATAAATACAGTAGGCTGTCGTTTAGCACATGCCGGACGAGATGGTCCGTGAAATGCGCTTTTATAAGCTCACGTGTCCGGACAGCTGCGAGCCGCTTCTGGAACAACTAACAAAGGGAGGAGCGAGCGAGAGAAAGAATCCAGTATTAGACTGAGAACATCGACGGAAAAATACGGGAAAGTTGCCACATGATTGGCTAATCAAAATTCTGCGACGCAGCCACCCTTAGCCAATGGGAAGCTTCACCAGGGGGGAAGGGATAACCCAGAGCTAGGAACATTTTGGGGAAGGGGAAAGGGAATTTCTCATAAAACGTGATGCACAGTAGAAATCAAGAGAGACACTTAAAGATTTTTAGAACTAAGGCACTTAAGTATTTTTTGAGAGACTAGACTGGGAGACGAGAGCACGGGGGGACTTGAGCACTAGAGCACTTGAGAGGACTTCTCAAGCTTACTTCACTTACTTCTGAGAGACTTCGGTCACGTCAGTCACTTCAACTACTTCAGTTACTTACGATCGGGACGCGAGTTTGGGAAAGACTTTCCCAGAATCGGAATAATTAGGACAAGACTGCGGACTTGTCGCGGAGAAAATTCGGGCGGAAGACTACTTGATCCCGCGCTGTTTCCGCATCGGCCCAGTAGCCTTTGCCGCCTCACGCGCCGAGCCCAGTGACTGCTCACCGCGTTACATCAACGCCCGTGGCCATTCAACCCGCTGAGCCTGTTCGATTTGGCGACCTGCAGAGAGACGCGCCGCTGAAGTTCAACGACCTGGTACAGCCGACGCCTCCGCCCGAGGCCGCCACCCCGGCCCGCACTTGGGACGGCCTACGCCTCCGCCCGTGGCCGCCACCCCGGCCTGCCCGTGAGGACAGCACAACCACTGGTGAAAGAACTATGAGACGAATCCGTCTCGCCGAACGACCGTAACGACGAGAAATTATAAGTGGCCGCGCTCAGGCCCTGCAAACTTCAAGTGATGAATAGCACGCTTCATCAAAAAGTATGCATGATGTGTTAACTGTAAAAGAATTAGCAACTAGTAATTAGGACAATCAGTCCACAAAGTAAATTTAATTGAAAATTGCGTCGCCCATTGCGACATATAAGTTCCCTGGCAGCTTTTGGTGCCAGGAATAAATTATTATTTTTCACAAATGACTCTGTGCTGATTCATTGACCTCCCAACTCTTCCATCCAGTTATATTTCAGGAGCTGAACCTGGCGCCCTCCCCCGAGCAGTCTTATGATTATTACAATATGTAACCTTCGAAAAGATGTTATGACATGCCCTGATTGTTCTGTATGATGATGGTATGTAAGATAAGTAATATGTGATACTGTATTATGTTATGGCCAATACATTCTGATACTTTTGTTTATGTAATGACAGATGAAGTGATAAGTGTCTGTAAACACCTGTAATTAAAAATGTTGTCGCTAATAACCTTAGTCGTTGATGCGACAAAAAATAAAGAGAAAAAAAAAGAATAATTGGATATAAATGATTTATTTCCATGTTTTTTATAAACAAACATTTACAAATATTTAACTTTAAAATTATAAAATGAAACAAATGAACTTTATTGGAGAAATTTCTGATCATATTAATTTTATTCACCAAAGAAATGTTAGTAATTGTAAGACACGTCAGTGTCTGTTTCAGATTCCTATTTTGTTTTTGTCGTCTGTAGATAGTAGACTGTGTGTAGTCAATGTAGAATAGTCAATGTGCTCAGGCGGAATGTACTTTCGCGACAGTTTGATAACATCATTTTACTTTTTAGAATTCAGTGGAAGTGTCTCAGTGTTTACTTTGGTTGTATTCAATTGAAAATACCACTAGGCTCAGTAAAAACTGGCACAGCTCTTCCTTCAAAAATGAAGTTTCGATATCTAGTAATTCTGGAAGACTCAATTGCATTCTTGATGACTTTCGTGAAGAATGATTGTAGGTGGTATTTGTAAGTTAATAGCATATGCTGATTCATTCTAAAAACAAAAATTTCTGAGAAGCTGATGCTACTGTCATAACATTCTTCTCGGACAATGACTTATTCCCTTTTCCGTTCGATTTTCTTATTTTGAGAAAAGGTCCGAAAACAGGATATAATTGAATATCCAAAGTTAGGAAAGTGGGGATATATTTGAAAAAATTTCCGATGAAGTAAGTGAGCTTAAAATTTGGTCATCAAGGTAATCTTGTTTTGCCACGCCCAGTTCTCACTGAAGAGATGTAGTTTTATTATTTTGAGGCATGTATGTCTATACAATTTAAACTTAAGAATTGATACAGATTCATTTGAACCTTTCTTATCTTCAGTTTCATCGTCCTATATACATTTTATGACATTCGGTCTTAAATGAATAGAAACCCATGTTAAAAACTCAAATCTGGCGCAAGTAAAAGATTTCGCAGTCATTTTCCTTTTTGGTGCATTTCTTTCCCATTACTCTTCACTTTTCATCCAGTACCAGCTCAGTTCTGAGTGCAAGAAGTAGATAACTCCGGCTATTATCGGGTTCTTGCTCTCAGAGAGTAGAAAATAAAATTTCATCGACGTTTCCTGAGGGCATTAAAAACTTATTGTCGAAAATGATAGAGTCTGTTGAAAGAGAGCAGGGCGGGCTTCGTGTTTATGCCAAAAAGTTTTCTTTATCTGGTTCTTGCACTAAGGTCTTCAATTGATGATTTTTTTAAATCGATGTTTCTTTATTGTTGTTTAAAAACTAATTTTTCATTTTCGAAACAAACAAAATTCTCATAAAAATTCATTCTGTTTAATAATTATCGCCATATTTTTTTTAAGAAGACAAGCGATCGAGAGCTGCCGACTATCATCCTATAGAAATTGCAACGTGACATCGAAAATAGGATAACTGTGACTCACAATGAAACGAAATTTTTCACGATACAAAAAGATACATTTCGTCGGTACCAAAAAATAAATAATGAATGATTCAAACTCGCTGACAATCAGTTTCAGCATTGAAAACAGCTTGCCACTTATGAGCAATGTAGTTAACAATACACATTTGTTCTTTAATTTGTTGGTATTAAATACAATATTTACTATGTGATCAAGTTTGGAAAAATCTTAGCAGTAATGAGTTGAGTGAAGAGCACGTCTGACTATATCGTAGATACAATATTGTATTTGAAAAATCATGTTTTAACCGATGTGACTAAATTAAACTATAAGAATCTGAAGAATGTAAATATGTAATTTTGCTTTCTCAGGTGTTATCAAGTATCACTGCTCTTGGAAAAAGTCATTAAATTGAAATTGTAATAATCATACATGCAAGTATTGAAAGTTTCAGTTTTCACACAAGATCTCGCGCAAAGTCCTAGGCCATATGCAAGTCTAAAGCTAATCTTTAAGAGCGTACGTTTTTCTTGGCGCTTTTGGAGGAGCAAAAATACACCAGAGGATATTGATTATATCGTATTTTTAATAAAAATACGATTAACTTGTTGACGATAATACAATAATAACAACAACAACAGAAGGCACCTCTAGTAAATCATCAGTGGGAAAATATGACAAGTTGTACTTAATATTTTTCCTATCTGGCTTTTTTTTTTTTTACTTCTCAGAGAAACTGTTTAAAAATTAATAGTTAAATGATGAATGCTCAAATTCAAAAATAGAATTAGATGGATTGTTCATTGCCTAACATATCCATGATATTAATTTAATTGAAATATAATCTCACATGCAATATAGCATTCTGGTACTAAATATTTTCCTTTCTGTTGAAAATTGTTTGAGCATTATGTGAAATACCGTGTTCATGGCCGTAGCCACATTTTTCTCCAGTGAGCTAACGAAAAGGTATAATAATAATAACAATAATAATAATGATACGAATAAAAATATTTTATTGCCTATTTAAAATACACGTGTGGAGTAAAACGATAATAAATTCGTTTATAGCAAATTATACATTTACATTTATAAAATTAATAAATAATTGAAAATTGATTACATTTTTTTCTACAATCATTATCATTAATATGTACCTACAACAAGTAAAATGTATTTTTTCTAAAATTAAGATACCAAAACATACTCCTTTTTTATCATTTTCAATTTTTACCAGTAATATTTTTTAAAATGTAATTGAAGAAACAAGTTATTTATTTATCATAAATTTCCGCGAATTTTCTGAAAATTATACCTTAAAAATTTTATTTTTATATTCTTGCTTCTTTTATGAAACAAAATTGTAAGTACAGTCATACTCAACAAACATTGTCAAGGCGTTCTTGTCATTGATGCTCAATCAGTTTTTTATATGTATTTATATTTAAATATCCCCCATCCTTCATGAAAATAGTAATATTCAATGGATTTTTCTTTACTGGAGGAGCAAAGGCCAGTCAAATGGCCTTCAAATGGATGTTGGTTCGAACCCCACGCAGTGCATTAATGTTTTCACCTTGCGTTTGTCTTTTGAACCTCGCTTTACGGTGCTTTATGGATGTCGGTGTGGAGTGAATGTCTGCACTAATGTTCATGTCATAGAAATCAAACAAATGGAGGGGAAAGAATATCGCAAGAAATTGTGAAGAAATAATATAATATAGATATTTTTATTCTTTTTTAAAAGAAGCTGCGTATTAAAAGCATCTTTTCCATGAAGTCTCTCTAAACGATTCAAATAGCGTTTAGTAATTACTTTAGTGAAGAATTGTATGTTCATATGGTAGGGACCAAGAAATAATCGTTCGCAATGTCGAATCCAAACTTTAAGTCACGGAATTTCACAAAATTTTCGCCAGAACCTCCGAAAAAAAATGTATATTTTTATATAACGATTTAACTTTTATTTACGAGATCTACATATTCGTCGTTGAAAAGCAAGAGCTTAGAAATAACTTGAATACGATCAAAAACCAACCTTTCAACTTCTGCCTCTCGTAGATAATTCAACTCAAACCACGGAGCATATCGAAAGCTCTGAACTAGTACGTAAAACAAGGTAACCCATCGGAGGACATCGCAAACCGAGATAAAGCGAGGCCAGAGAACCCCTGACAAGGCACAGCGAGACAGAGCGACATGAGACGGACGGCAAGAGATCGCGCGGCGGCTGCCTCCCTTCGCCCACATATGAATATTGCATGGTGGTGGGAAACGAAGGGGGCAGCAACGGTGGCAAGGTCGGGAGCGGCGGCGGCGGCAGTGCGACGGACGAGCGGTTGGCACGCCAGCGCACGTGCTATCAGGGTGTGCGGGGGAGGAGAGAAGGAGGACGAGGAGGAGGGTGGAGTGCAGGCGCCTCAGGTAGGGAGTGCTGCCACGCGCCTCCGCGGCGGCGGCATCGGAAGCACTTCCGCCCCCGCGTCGAGACGCCTCGCTTTCTCGCCTGCTCCGCAGTCGCTCCTGCGCGTGGCGCCAAGACGGCGCAGGTGATGGCGCAGGGCGACGCCGAGCGTCTGGGAAGTGCGCGGTGGCGCCGGCGCCGGCGCCGGCGGAGGCGTCTCTGAGAGGAATGGGGCGAAGGTGGCGAAAGTGGAAGGGGGAGACACGGGGGAAGGGGAGGCAGACACGACGCCGACTCCGACGCCGGCGCTTGCCACACCGCTCCTCTTGTCTCGCCGTCGAGTGAGCTGCATTTCAAATTCGTTGTCACGGTTCGATTTGGTTTCACTCCCCGCCGACGCCCGACGCAGACGCCGACGCCGAGCGCTTCTCTCGTCACGTCAGGGCTCCTTTGCGGCGGAGGATGGAGGAGCGGCGACGGGGGTGGAGGAGGTGGAGGCGGCGGGAGGTGCCCAGGGGCTGTGTGTGAGATGCATGCCGCCGCCGCAGTCGCTGCAGCCCCCATGGTCTCTCGGCGACGGGGACGTCCTGGCACGCACTGACCCGATGGCGGCGGTGGCGGTAGCCCAGGCGAGGTCGGCGGCGGCGGAGCGGGCGTGGGCAGCGACGCGCGGCGCCCGCGACGTTCGGCGCGACGGGGCTGGCGGCGGCGGCGGCGGCGGCGGCAGAGGCTGTAAGGAAATGGCGTACGGTGAGGTCGCCAGGGAGTCTGCAAATGAAACATCACGAGGAACGGGAGCGCAAGGGGCACAGGCGCGGCGTGGCGTGGCGCGACGTGGCGGGAAGGGAAGGAGCCGGGCGGCGTGGCCCACAGCGGCGTGGCGCGGCGCGGGGGAGCGGGCAAGGGCGAGGCGGAAAGGACGGGGTGGTGCCGCCCAGGGCGGCGGCGGCCGTCGCGGCCGCGGGGGAAGCCGAGGGATTGTCTATATTTCAGAGGGCTGCGTTTGCCGGAGGTCGCCATATTGTGTGGTTAGGGAGCAAGGCGCGGCCCTCGGGGACGCCGGGCTACGACAAACAAGGAATGGAAAAGGGAAACTCCGGCCCTTTTTGTGAATATCTGCATGCTGTTTCTTTTGTCGGGCCCGCGACCGGGCCCCGCGGCTCTGATTTAGTTCCGGCTGCCCGCCCCGCCGCCTCCGCCGCCGCCACCGCCCCCGGACGACCGCGCTCCTCCACCATCCGAGCACCCGGCGCCGCCTGCGCCGCCTCCGCCTCCGCCTCACGCCCGCCAAGGAAAGCAGCTCGCCGGCGGCAAATGGAAAACAGAGATAAATCAATTTAGGCCTCGGCTGCCGGTTATGGGATTGACTGCCGGCCTCATAAGTCATCAAGTGAGCAGCAGCGGCGAGTGCGAGGGTGCGGGGCCGGCGGCGGGGAAACCGGAGGCGGGGCGAGTCTCGCAGGCGAGGCCGCAGCCGCGGGTCAGCGTGCAGCTCTGACGTCATTGCCCATTCCGTGTCTGGCGGCGGTGCGGCTCCGGTATCGGAGGCGGCGGTGGCGGCGGTGGCGGCAGCGGCGACTGGGCGCGCGTGTGTACTCAGGTGCGGCGTGTCTTCTTGTTACTCAAACAAGGAGCGGCCCGGCCGGCGGCGGCGACCGCATTATACTGGCAACTTAGCAAACAGCACTTTGTACAAAGTTTGATTTAGGCAGGTCCTCAGGGCGGGCAGCGCGCGTCTTGCTGTGTAACCTGCGCCCCGACGGTCGCCCGGTGCCCCTCCCCCGCGTCGCCGCCCCGTGCCGTCGTGACAAAGTTGCGCACGAGGTGCCCCCGCCGCTCTAAAGGCGGCCGCACGGCGACACCGTCCATAGTAACACATATCCTAACAACTTCAACTCGCCTCCTTCGCTCATCAAAAATTCACGAGGACTGATGAAAACGGGTCTTCTTGCGCTCTGGGGCTCGGGGACCGGCGGAGCGAGAGCGGGCGGCGACGGTGGAGGCTGCGGGGCGGTGGCGGCGGCGGAGGCGGCGGCGGAGGCGGCGCGGAGGGGCGCGGGCGGCCGTGGATGCGCGGGGGCGCGGTCGGGCGGGGGGCGGGGCGCGCTTGGGCCGGAGGGGCGAAGGGCACGTTGCGCAGGCGAACACCGTCGCCCCGATGGATGCTAGATTGGTTTGCAGCAATTTTCTGGACCTCGGTGCTTGCAAGTGCAGCAGAACTCGGCCCCAGCGCTCGGCCCCCGCCGTCGCCCCGAAGCCCCGCCCCTCAGCGCCCGCATCCCTCGCCGCCGCCGTCGCCGCCCTCGGCGCCTGTCCCCGCGCCGCGCGCTCTGCTCCTCCGCAGCCGCCTCCGCGCCCCGCCCGCCCCGCCCACTCTACCGGTCTAAAAAATAGCAGTAGGGAAAAATAATTGGATAGCAACTGACGGGTAGCATAACGCAGGTGAAAAATGAAAGGCAGAATATATGAGGAAAACGTATTTGTACCTGCCAAGTTAGCTCTCCAGCTTGCAGCCCACCGCACGCAGAAAAAAATCTACTCGCAACTTTTACTTTCTTTTCTTTTTCTTGTTTGCGCGGCCTGGTGAGAATTGATGATGGGCGCGCGTGACCGCCCCCCCTCCGGCCCCGCCGCGCCGCGCCCCGCCCCTTCCCGCCCCCTCGCACTCGCTCTCGGAGGGTGGGCACGAGGCGCGAAGGCAGGGAGCCAGGCGGCAGCGCCCGAGAGGCGAAGATCTGCCGGTGGGTGGGCCGGGACTAGCTGCGCTCCGATGACGGAGGCTGTGAACCGCCCCTCCCCTCCCCTTCTCCTTGCTTTTCCCCTGCCTCTCCCCTTCACCGATTCCCGCGATGGCTGTCACAGCGCCGCTGCCGGGAGAGCGACGACTCCTCGTCATCGCGCTTTCGATGTGAAGAAAACGCTCTTAGGAATTAAATTGCTTGACCTCTTTCCTCTACTTTCTTCTGCCGTTTTCTGAACTATATGGCAATATTTAATAATTATCGATTACAGTACCATCCTATTAAATATGTTATTTTATGTGTACCGACATTCTGTTAGCCAAAAACGGCAACGTGTCTTCACTTTTCATATACACGGTGATCAGCTCTTACTAGGTGGGAATGTAGGTAGGTGACGGTTTGTGGGTCGCTTTGTGGGTGTTATTTGGAAGGTATTGCCCAGAAAATGTTATATTTCTGAAAGGCGATATATTACTTGTGAACAGGCGAACATCAAGAAAAAGATTGCTAATTGGTGTATACGAGAAAAGTAAAAAGAGTAAACAAAAGAATAATATTTTAACTAACTCGTTCGATTTTTGTAAGAAAATGAAATTTCTTCTGGAGTTTTGGAATATAATTATGAAATTATGATAACCTATAGTGTTTTGTCTTTCTGTTTTATATATGTGCGTCAAAATATATATCAGACTACAACAATCCAATATATTATTCATAATTTGATTTTTTTGGAAGTATTAATACACGACCATTGAACTCTGCTTTTATAACTTTTGTAAATTTCCGGAATAATACCAATAAAATACTTTTTTACAAAGTTCAATCAAGTAGAAATATTAGTGCTTCTGAAGGATGTGCACTTTCCCGCCATATTCATTCATATCAAAATTTCTCTTCTCAGAATATGGTTAAGATTCTTCGTGGATTAATTTTGGTATTCCCAATTCATATATCTGCTTCTAATAAAGTGCAGAAAGATACTGCTTGGTTGCTCCATTAGCACAAATTCTCGCCTGACAGTGTATATGTTCATTTTGAGGATCAGAATCCGTTGACTGTAATATGTCCTTTACAATATATTGATATTCAGGGATATTTGAACATTCTAAAGAATCATTAAGAAAATAAATTAGTCAAAATAAGTATTTGAATAACAATTATTACATAATTTTAAGGACAGTGCAGGATTAACTATTATTAATACATCACGTACTTTCTCGCATCATTTATAACATTTGCAATTTCCGAACATTCATCAACAAAATCGCACCTGCGCTATTTTTGAAGGTGTACATTGCTCTAAATGAGAAAAAAAGAAACCGATTTTCAGAAAATATGTTAATGAACTGTAATTCAAGAATAAATTACAAACAACGCTTAAAGTTTCAAAATATTGTATATGATCTTATTAGGAGCTCTAATTTTTTAAATCGATTTCCTAAAAAATTGATCAATATTGTTGCTTTGCAATATAATTTTTCAATTTTCTAAATTGTAGAAAGTTAATGGGAAAAGGGGTCTGCGGCTTTTGTTAAGGGTTCTGTAAAAAATGTCCAAATATTCGGAGTCATTTTTTGCATAAATTTTGATAACATTATTCAGGTGTCATGTAAAATAACCCTCAAAATCAAAATACCCGTTTCAAATGCGCAAGCCCTAGAATTACGTCAGATCGATCGTGATCTGTGAATACCAATTTCGGAGGAAATAGATTGAATTGTTTGGGAGCTAGTATTGAGTACAGACAGACACAGACATTCTGCTGTAAATGAATTCTTCGTTATTAAGGTCCAATAAAAAGTGTATTCTGATCACTCGAAGTGTTAGAGGAAGTAATTTATTACATTTCAGAACAATACTTACCCACGTTTCAGATATCAGGACCTCACATTAAGAATGTTTCTGATAAACAAAATTGCCACTTTGCGTTGCATCATTATAATACTTTCTTTATACTACGTAAGTACGTAGTAGGCTAGGAAGTTAAAAGTAATGACTAAATATCATTAGCACATATAATAAAGAATATCAAGAAAATCTGTGAAATATTTGTTTTCAATGTTTGAAAATTTGGACCATTTCTTTACTAGTTACTTTTATCAGTGCAATAGTGAACACATTGTGATATTACAAACAATGGACATATGTTACACATTCTTCATTACTGAAAAATGTTTTGAATGAACTGCATTTCGCCAATAAGTTCTTGAGAACAAATTCTTAAATTAGCGGTGATTTGTGAGGAAGTGTAATGATTGATCTCAAGTAATTATGTTTTGCATGCAACCTGTTGTCCCAAAATAAGTTTGATTAATCTGTTTATTTTGGAATTATGTATAAGAAAACTTTTCAATCGCACGATATCGTGTTAATTTACGTAAATGGCCATATAAAATACCTAATTCAACCGTTCGCTGCGTTTACTTCATCGCTGACAAGAAAGATTATCATACAGCGATTTCCTCGAATTACAATAATCATTTTTTTTCAGAGAGAATAATGAAATATTTTCTACAAAACTTGCCATTTCATGTTCTAACTATGCGCAGGCATTGTAGAAATTACTGTTGCTATCTAATTTGTGGTCTCATCTGAAGGATTGTCAATACGTCTGCCATTAAATGGAATCGAATTCTATTATGAAAATTACTAATGTTTCGTTATGTAAACAAAGCTTACCGAACGGCATCAAACAAGTAAATGAGAAATTAATTTAATTGAAAAATATCACCAACTAATATGTTCCTCGGTATGTTTGTTAGACGCAAAAATTTTATTTTCAAAATCGGGAAAGTCTATTCGAATTGATTTGATGAGAAGACTTCATGCTACAACGCCAATTTGTGAAGAATTTTTTAATTACATTACATCATTAATTAAAGCTGTCCTAATGTAAATATCTAGCGCTACTGGCAAAGATTTTCCTATCCTCACCCCTTACTTGCACCCACACTAATATGCACTAGAATACCACTCATGCCGGGAGACCGGTCTGGAGCTTAGAGCTTGGCCGGCTGGAGCGGTGCCCCGCCGGAGGGAGTTACCTCGTTGGGGGAACCCCCCGCTAGCCGACGGTACTTCGGCGCCGGATCCAGCGGGCAAGACCCCCGCCACCTCCGGAGGTAAAACACTAGACCTACACTTACAAGACTAATGACCTTAGCACTCGCCGCGCCAGGAATCACTACTAATCAAACAAGATATCAATCAAGATAATTTCTACTGCAGTTCGCAAGCGCCTTCGGGGGTTGGGCTTTGGCGCTCCCGGCCTCGCCCTAATCCTTTCTTGTGTATCCGCGTGGCGGCCGCGCCACCGAGGCGTCCGCAGTGGCGCGACGGCGCTGCGCAGCGTGACCCCGCCCGAGGCGCCGCCCCGTAGACGCGCGCGGTGGCGGTCGCAGGGAGGGGCAGGGGCGCGGGGCGGGCCACGGAGCTCCGGCGGGTTCGAGCGCGTTCGAGCGCCTTCGAGCAGGCGGACGCGCGCGCACATCGGGAAGTGATAATAATTCATTCCCCCGTCCGCCGCCACCGCCGCCCCCACGTCCGCCAGCGCCTTCGCCGCGTCCGCCAGAACCACCGCCACCGCCACCGCCGCCACCGCCGCCACCGCCGCCGAAGTTGTTGCCGCTTTTTCCCCGTCTCGTTTTTCCGCGGATGCGCTCCTCCCCCTCTTCTCCTCCTCCCGCCTCGCGCCGCTCCACCCCCGCCCTTTCTGCCACACGCCCTTTCGCTCTCCTCACCGCGCCTCTCGCGCCTCGCTCCGGCGGCCGCCTTGGCAGGGCAGGTCCGGCTCGATGATTTATGGAAAAATATTACAGACAAGTGTTGGGGCCCGCGGGGCCGCCGGGAAGTAACAATTTCGCGGGGGTCCCCGAGGAGGTGCGCGGACGGCCCGTCGCGCCATGGGGGAATTAGAAACTCCAGGCCACATTTCGAATTTTTTGAAATGTCCATCCCCTTGACCGATTTCTCTAGTGACGTATGTGCTGCGCGTTCCCAAGAAGGGGGCGGTCGGCAGCGAAGGCGGCGGTCGCGAAGGTGGCGGCGGGGCGGCGGAGGCGGCGGGGCCGGCAGGGTGACGCGCGAAGGCGGCGCACTCGAAGAACGTGAAGAATAAAAAATTACAAAAGGAAGTCAGGGGCGGGTGGGAAGAAGGGACGGCGGCCGCGAGGCGAGAGGGTGGCGGCCGGATGAGGGAGACTGCGCGCGCGAGGCGTGGCCGGAAAGAGAAATAACGCATGTCACAGGCCGGTCAAAACTTGGAGGTTAGTATTCGGAGCGCGACGGTAGCGCCGGGCGAGGGGGCGGGGGAGGGGCGTCGGCGGCGCCGCTGCTCTGGTCACCTGGGAGATTGATTTGCGGTGGGGTGGCGGGCGGCCGCCGGCCAAATCGTAAATACAATACGGTACGTGCCGCCCCCGACTGCCCCCAGCCACCCCCAGGCAGCTCCCACGGCGTTGGCGGGGGACCACGGGGACCGTGTACGCGGCTGCGGCAGGAGCAGCGGCTGCGGCGACGACGGCGGAGGCGGCCGCGCCGACGGAGAAGGCGGCGCCGCCGACTCCGAGGCGGGTGATACAAAGCTTGGTGGTGACGGATCTGCCGGAGCGTCTTCTTCCCCGACGAACCCGCTCCGCCCCTCCCAAGCCGCACTGCCCGCTCAGCCCCGCTCTGCTTCTCCCGTTCTACGCCTCCGCCTCCCCCTCCTCCCACTGCCGCCCACCCTCCCGCCCCACCTCACCTCCCGCCCGCCCCCGCTGCTAATACTGAGTTCCGACTGCTACTTTAAATTTTTATCTCTTCCATCTGCCTTTGTTTACACGCGCTCCTTGGCGCTCCCGCCGCGGCCGGGGCCCTTTTCTTCAGCTCTTCAATCTTGCTCTGCGCCCTGACCAAATGCGCTGATGGGGCATACATTTTGTATGACAACACCTTTCCTCTTATTTCCCTGGCCCGACCACAATGCACCGGGCCGCCCAATTTCGCCGGGCCCGGAAGTTCGCCGCCAATTTCCTTACGGCGCGTCCGCCCACATCCGTAACGCGCGCCGCGATGCATTATACACCGCCCCCAATTTGTAGCGGCCGGCAGCGGCGCGCGCGGGCGAGGGGGCGGGGCGGGTGGAGCGGACGCCTCCTGTGGGGGTGGAGGAGGCGTCGGGGGCGGTTGCTGTTGCCGCGACGGAGGGCGCGCGGGCATCGACAACAGCGCATCAACATCCCTCTCGGGCGGGTGGCTGGCGCGGCCCGCTCCGTCCGCTCCGTCCGCTCGGCCGCCCCGCTCCCCTCCGAGCCTGGCCGTCGTCCCCGCCCCGTCCCCCGGGAGGCATTGCGCCCCCGCGCGCGCGCGACAGCGCCTCTATCAGGACGGAACACGACCCCTCGCCTTCGCCGCCGTTAATATTGAACGACGTAGGGATTCGAATGGCGGTGACGTCATCGGGGGTTCGTAACCCGGGCCAGGCAAAACGCCTGCGCCTCCGCCGCGCGCCGCCTCGGTCACGCCGCGCACCTCCGTTACCGCCTCTGAAATGTGATCGACGTGCGCGCTGTTGAGCTGCGCAAATTCAGGGCGATCGTCATCGCCGGCAGTAGCGCCCAGCCGTGCGCTCTCCTCTTTCCCGGCTTCCCGCTCCATTGTATTACCTGGCCCCAAAGTGTCGGCTCGCATCGTCTCTTATGCCTGGAAGATGGGAATGGAGCTTGACACGTGTGAAGCACAAGCACACGCTGCAGATCGATCGGTATTTAATGTAATACGATGCGTTCAAAATACGAACCAAATATTTGTGGAAGCTAGAAGTCTGATAAGAAAATATCTAAACTCATACATTCAATGAATATTATTTTAAATGTAACGTTTATGATTAATTATTTTCAAATCTTGAACAACAAACAGATACTAATGAATAACTTTACGATTTACTATCTTATTTAACTTAAATATATAATTTACTCAATTATCCTCATTATGTCGTTGTAGAGGAAAATATGTTGGAATTATTTAAACGTAACAAAAAAGTTATTTTGTGAATAAGTAATATGGAGATCAATTTCAAATATACTCACAGGAGAGTTCTAGTAGCATGTTGGTAGTACGTTAATAGTGTCTCCCTGAAGGACATGGCTCGGCCATTTCCGTAACATGTTAGGACCAGCTAGTCCAAGGTCGGTCAGGGACGCTTGTCGTGTAAGCTGACTGACCTGAGAACAGACCTGTGTATGTCCCTGACCGTCGGAAGTGTCAGGAGAACGTTCTATTGATGTAGGACGTCACGTGATATATACTTATTCATAAATTGCATATGTATCTCCCTGCGAACGAAGTTGAGCGACAATCTCCGCCTATTAGTATTTATTACAAAACTGATTTGAAATGATTAAGTGTTTATAATATTTTAATTAGATATAAGGTGATTTAATCAAAAGTAAAATGGAAAATTGGTTTAAAATATTCAAAACACAGAATACCTTACACCAAATGTAAGATACGTTAGAAAACGTAGCTGGACATAAGTTACGAAAATCGTAATATTTAGAAAAATGATTGTAAGTCAATAATACTTCAATCTTCATTTTTACGATTATATCTATGTTTGAGAAATTTTTGAGAAAGATGTTCAAGTAAAAATATTTATTATCATTAGTAAGTTGTCTATGGGTTCATTAACAATGCAGATACATTGTGCTTCAAAAGTTTTTATGACAACTGAACAATTTTTATCACAATTATATTGTCACTTATTCCACAATTTTCAACGTTTCGAGAAATGTTCTTCCTATCTTTGGGGAATAGACGAAAACATAAAGCTACGGATACATAAAACGTAAAGTAGGATGTTCATGTTATCTGCTTTGGAAGTTGGATATGAGGAAGGGTTAATGTATATCTTACATTATAGCTTACTGTGTAGCTTTGTTTTCGTCTACTTCATGAAGATGGGAAAAACCCTTCCGGAAATGGTGTAATAAGTGACAATTTGATTGTTTTAATTATAAATCTTTCTTAAAAAATGATAAATCATTTATACATTTTTGAAGCACAATATATTTGTATTATCAAAGATAATTCAGTAATAAAAATGATTTTGAAGAAAAGTGGATGTACAATTTCTTAAACAGAGTATTTAAAGATCATTACATTTTCAACGTTTTAATTGTATATTTTCAATGTTTTCTGTGCTTAACTCAGGCAATTAGAACAAACAGCCACTTTTGTCAACTTACCCCCCCCCCTTAAATCCCAAAGTTCTTCAACAAATGATAGAAATACATACAAAATTAATTGTAACTCCGGAAGAGACGTTCGTTTATCGAATCCTGAAAGACAAAGTTTTCTGCCGGAGAAGTAAGTTTTAAAATGCAATATCTCTCTTAAACTTTTAAACGCATCATTACGGCAGTCGTAGAAGTTGTAAGGCAAAGTGGATTGCAACATTTTCAAACTTCTCAGTGATATTGTGTAAGACTTAGATTATTTTATGGATTGTTCAAATAGTTATTGATTTTACGTATCCTTGATATCACAGACAATCATAGATAAAAACAGGAATGAATAAAAGGCAGACGAACATAGGTTGTAATAAAAATCACATATATTTTAGAATGAAACACATTCTTTGTAGAATGAAACATAAATATGTCTGCTTTTTATTACAACCTGTGTTCGTCTGCCTTTTATTCATTCCTGTTTTTATCTATGATTGTCTATGAAATCTAGGATTCTTAAAATCGATAGATATTGTGCTCACAAAAATCTTGCTTCGTATCAACATCCCTCCATTTCATGCGATTCGTTTGGTGAACTCGCCGTAGTCATTCTAACATACCTATCGACATTCTATGCAAAACCTTAGTCGATTCCGAAGCAGAACGTTGTGTGCCGGTTTGCGGGCGGCGGTGGCGGTTTATGAAACGGCGGCGGCGGTGGCGGTGTCAGGGCGTTGGGATAAGGCGACGTCTCGGACGTCCTGACCGGCACCGCGTGTCCCCTGCTCACAAATTGGCTCACTTGGCATGCTTGCGGGGAGCCTAAATTGGTTTATGTGATGCGAGGATGGAGCTCCATAAAAAGGCGCTCGGGCCTCCCCACCGCTGCCCGTCTCCCGCCGCCGCCGCCGCCGCCGCCGCCGCCCGCCCCGCCGACCGCACCGGAGTTATGGAGGCCGCCGCGCCTATGAAACATGCATGTGTGCCCCGTCTATTGAGTTAGTGCCCGAGTTATGGCGATGAGAGAGCCGATATCTTGGCGTGCGAGAGCCTCCGCCGCCCCCCGCCGCTACGCGCCCCGCCTGCCCGCCCCGCCCCGTCCTGCCCCGCAGGCGCCACGCCGCCGCCTCCGCCGCCGCGCCGGCGTCTCCGTCGCCGCTGATCGTCGCTTGTCACGCGCACGACCCCGCCTCCTTCTTCGGCCTTTCCACCCACCCCCGCAGGTCGCCGGCGCGGCGGCGGCGGAGCCGGATGCTCCCCGCCACGCTCCGGGCGCGGCCGCGCCTTCTTCAATTGGCTTCGCGCGCTCTCAATCACGTGTGCGGGGATGAGGAGGCGCCAGCGGGAGGCGTGGCGGGGCGGAGCGGAGCGGCGCAATGCGACTCGTGCCGCGACGCGGGAGACCTCCCACCCCCGATCTCCCCACTCCCACGCAGAGCATTCCCGGCCTCGAGGCTTCGGCCGCGTTCGGAGGCTCTTGAAGAAATGCTTCCGGGTCGGCCTTTGAAAGAGTGCGGAGGAACGTTTTCCCACTACTCTTCCCTTAGGGCTCTACCTTTTTACTCTTCTCCGGGTAGAAAGTAGATGATGCGTCGGATGTAGGGTGTCGGCCGGGAGTAAGACAAAAGTGAGAGAAAAACATCCATTTTCAGATTTTAAAAATTCAATCTACTAGAATGATATTGCTTGTTGTGTTTTAACAGCTGGTTAGAATAGATTATATTTATTTTCCTCAAAAGAACTAAAAACTATATGTGACGTACGATGATGAAGAATAATCTGTGCACGTTTTGTACTTCCATAATCCCGTCGTCAACATTTTACTACACATAATAGAATGATTAATTTAATTTAATTTAAATTAATTAATTAAACACCATCAAAGCAAGATTATAAACATTTGAATACTAGACGTTCTCTTCTGAGTTACAGAAATATTATTTGCATCGGTAAACGAATTATATATAGGATTTTATCTACACCAAAATAGCAACCCACATCCGCGGCTCTATTCTTATCACAACTAGCAATAGGAAAACTCAGAATAACGTGCGCATAGTGAAGCTACATTTATCCAGGAGCAAAACAAGAGGCCATCTCAGCATATGCTCAGATCAGGAAAACTGGTGGTAAAACCCGATCGGGATGGAGATCATTGACTCAGAAGCTGAGGAACAATACTTTTTACATACATATTTATCCTTATAATGTTATTCAGTCTAAATGGGAACTAATAGATTATAATGATCAAAATCAATATTGTTTTATTTTGATGTTCAGAATTGCCTCTAACTGTATAAATACAGTTATGTAACAGAACAGATTTTACTTGGCATTTAAACTTGTGTAATGATTTTAATTGTTTAATGTTATTTGGCTATGTGTTGAAATGTAAAGTATTTGAATTATATGTAGATTTCTTATAGAGAGCTGTCGGTACGAAATTGTTATGAACATAAAATATTTCTGGTATAAAATTCAAAGCGAACTAGAATTTAGAGTGGGCGTAAGTAATATGAACAAAATGTTACTAGGAAATGTGTCTGGGAATATTATGCACAACTTATAATCCAAAAGAATTCTTATAATAACATTACAAGAATTTAAAGTCACAATATTTCAATCCAAAAAAACTACATAATCATTAACACAAACAACCAACCCAAAAAAAACCATCAATATTGATATAATAAATAAAATAATAAAAGATAATTTACAAATAAAATTATTATAATTGATAGCCTAATATATTAATTATCATATACCTTTGATTCCACAAATCAACATTCTTATTAAACTAATAAAGCTAAATACAATTAAAAAAATAATCCCCACGTAAAATCAAAATATTTAAAGGAAATCAATGCAAAAATAATAATAAATATTCACGAAAATATCCATTCACATAACTATATGAACCAGAAAAATTTATTCCATGTTGACTATAAGAAAATAAAAATAATCTATAAGCAGCCCCAAAAAAAGATATTAAAGCAATCAAAAATATTCTTAATCAATTCCGCGACCTTCAATTTACTTCGGGCAAAAACTATAAAATAGTAAATAAACTTATAAGGACAGATTCCAAGCTCAATGAACTGAATCAAGCTGGATGACGCTGATGGTATTAGCTTCTTACTTCACATTTTTTCTACAACCTCAGTGTCTGGATGTTGTCTAATGTGGTTCCCTATCCCATAACTCTGGTAGGAATATACTACATTCGCAAGATACACGCAACCAGCTGCATTAATGTTGACAGAATTTAAATTAGATCCATTTTGTTACGTTTTTAGAATTCTTTCAGTGTTTAATTCATTTATATAGATTTTTCATTTGAGGTTTGACCGATTTGAGATACTCAGAAACGTTGTTACATTAACATCAGCCCCTTGCAAATTATTCATTTTCAATGGCGCATGAGATTGCCGGTGTGAAGTACAAAACTTCATTCAGAGTCTTCCCCGTCTTACTATTATTTTTTATTTCGAAGTTAGTTTGAGACATTTGAAATCATACTTCTTTATTCTGTATTATTTTTACAAAATATTCATGTTATCAGCAAATAACTTATCTTCTGTTTATAGTGGACGATGACGTTTACGTATAGAAGATAGGCCCAAGATCGAACCATGCGGGACAGCCATGATCGAATGGCAAAGGATTGAAAAGATGAATAAATAATGTTTTCCCGCTTCAGTAGAGTATTTCTACTCTTTGCGATCGATGCTTAAAGTATGAGGATATACAGTCTAGGGCAATACCACGAATTCCGTAGAAAGGTAATTTTGATCGCAAAATGTTGGCGTGAATAATGTCAAAAGTTTTGGAAAAATATAAAAATGTTCCAATAAATGCTTTATTTTGACCCACTGAAGAAGCAACATCTTTAAGAAAAAGGAAAAATCTCATTTCTATGGATTTTTATTTTCTAAATCTATGTAGTCTGCAAACTTCGTTTTTTTCTGAGAAGTTTCCATTTTATGTGTAAATAGATCTCTTTACTAATTTTGAGGAAAATACTAAAAAATAGCGACCTATAATTTAGAATTACCATTATGTAGCCGATTTTAAATAAGTGGATGATTTTTGCTGTATTAAAAATTTATTGAAATATTCCTGTGCACAAATGTGCATTAAAAATGCGTTGTTAACGGGTGTATAAAACAGCAGGAGCGGAATTCTTTAAAAAAAATCCGTAAATTCATCTAAACCAGCCTAATAGTTTTCTACAGATTTTACTGGTAGAAGTTTCGTAAATAAGGGTGTCGCTGTTTTTGGAAAGATCATGTTGAATTTTGTGATTATAGATCCTTCAAGAGATCAACCACAATTCTCGAAAAGTGTTAGTTGAAGAAAATTCCAATTTTAACCAGATCGCTCACCTCCCTCTTTATCTTTTAAAGCAATCTTCTTAAATCAGTTTCGAGATGATGTGGTTGATTGTTTTACGATATTCCACAAGGATTTAGTTCTGTTATTAATAAAAATCGTTCAAAGTATCCTGATCATTTTTACTGATTATTTTACTGTTTATTTTTGCCCAAGCCATTGCATTCCATAAAATGGTTTTGTATTTTTGGAAGTAGGTGTGGAAACCGGAGAAATCGTGAGAATGTTTTGAAATAAAAAAAAAGTGCCATTATTCTACAGTTGTTCTAATTCATTTTGTTCTCCAAATATTTATTTTCAATGAAATAATTGATTTTCTCTTTTTAAGTGAAAATATTGTATTAAAGTTAAATTAAAGCTTTGAAAACAACATATATTTGATGTTCGTTTCAGGAGAATTATAAACCGCGTCTCTTGTCAGAAAGTAGTATATAAATAATTATATTTTACCTTATATAAATACTTTTTACTTAGTGTTCAAATTACAGGAAATTGTCAGAATAGATAAATTGTATATTATTGAGGTATTACATATTTTATGATTTTGAATACGGGTAATAGATAATTTTAATTTCAACGAGTTGCTCACTTGTCGTGTAAAAAGAACTTGATTCGAAACTGAGTGAAGTCCACGAAAGTATCAAGATGTTTTCATACAGTAAAAATACTGTTTTTCGGTGTTTCGTTAGCAAGGTTAATTAATTTTTATTAAGTAGAAAGGTCATAATTAATACACAATTGAGAATCATATTAATTACTGACATAAGTAACGTATTTTACATTATCTATTTTTCTTTTTTCATTGTTATTTTATTTTATTTTATTCACTTATCGCCCACAATCAGTGAAAACCGTATCTGACGTACTGACGACAATTATAGTCTACATGTTTTTTTTTCTTGAGCTCCAGAATCTCTAACCTCCTAGCTTACTATACATAGTTGAATTATATATTAAGTTTCCAAAAAGCGTGGTTGAATAAATTTGAAAACTGGAAAACAATTTTAAATCACGAGTAATACAAAAAGTACTTGCATCGGCGAATGAACTACAAATTTGATTTGATAGAGTTGCTGAAAGAATAACAAGAGCTCTAAGAGTCGTGCGCATAGTAAAACTGCATTTACAGTCGATAAGCAAAACTAGGAACAAATACCGGAACAAAATAAAGGTTATTGACCCAGAAGCGGAAGTACAATTCTCAGTCGAAGACGAAATAATGACCAACAGTACAAGAGAAAGTGAATCATAATGCAGTTTCATGTATACTACGAATTAACAATTTTTATGTTCGTTGACCTACATCAATTCTTCTACAATATTCATTATACCATTCATTACGAATTTTTATTCTATTTGTGTTGTTATTTTTTTCTAGTTGGGTAAATTTTGTGCAATTGTTTAATTACTTAAGACCCATTCATTCATGATATATATATATATATATATATATATATATATATATATATATATTATATATATATATATATATATATATATATATATATATATAGAGAGAGAGAGAGAGAGAGAGAGAGAGATGTTTCTTATATCTAGATTATATGCAGACATATGCTTATGATGATGAGGCGTCAAAATAAAAATTATCTTGCCATCTGATTTGCACCGTTATGAATCTTACATTAATCACACGTATTATAATTTATTCTCACCATTCATTTCCGAGTTCAACGACAGCATGTTCACAAAGGGCATTAACAATCATTAAAAAAAATTCTCCACTCACCCGCAGCCTCATTCCACCTCATCTGCACTTGGCGCGTGTCCCGCCGAATGGCAATGAGTCGAACGGCGATTGCCTGGCGGGGGCGCGGCGTGCGGCGCGGAGCACGCCGCGCAACCGAGGGGGTGGAGCGCCGGCGGCGATGGCGCCCGGAGGGGGGTTGGGCGCCATCTTGGCCCACGGGCCCACGGCGGCGGCGGTGGCGGAGCGCGGCGCGGGGAAGACGGAGGGGCGGGCGCCGCGCCGCTACGCGCCGTAGCCCCGTGCGTCTTCGTTCCTTTCCGCCGGGCCTCTTCACTCCGTCACCGGGCCGCGAATCTGGCATTTACTTCAAACGCGAGGGCGCGCGCCGCGCGCCGCGGCGGCCCGAGGTGCGTTGCGGCGGGCCCGGCCCGGCAGGGTGCCGAGCCCTCGCCCGAAGATGTATTATTCGTGCGGGTCCGCGCGTCAAAACTCCCTCACGTGCGGCCGATGAAATTGAAAAGTCGGCACCTCGCGCCGCGATTTGGCGGCGGTGGCGGCGGCGGCGGCGGTGGCGGCGGCGGCGGGGGCGGTGGCGCCTCTACGGGCAACGATCCCCAGGAGCGCGATCGGCCGCCCGCGCGCTCGGAATGCAAGCGAGCGCCGCCTGCTGCCGCCCGCCGCCGCCCGCCGACACCCGCCAACGCCCGCTGCCTCAGTCCCCGCCGCCATTGCCACCGTTGTCATTGCTACCGCCATCAGTGCCACCGCCTCCGCCCACACCTCCGCCCACCCCTCACCCTTTCTCTCCGCTAACGCTGTCGCCACTACCACTGCTACTGCTACCGCCACTACCACTGCCAGGCCACTGCTCCCATCACTGCCGACGCCTCTGTGCTCAGCGCCATACGTCAGCTTGCATCTCTTCCCCTCACCTTTAGCGCCCCATTTGGGGGTTTCAGTCGATGGTTTCGCAGTCTATAGGGCATAAGTTGCATATGTCCTCCTAGGACGGATGGAGATGATCTCCGAGAGCAGACCGTGAGAGAGAAGCAGTAATGTATAACGTAAATGTAGTAGTTGCATTTGATAATCCAGGAAGACCAGTGACGTGATAATTGTTAAGAATTACGTGTTTAACATCTAAACTGAAGTTATCATCACGATTAAAACAATATTCTTTAAAAGAATTTCAGGTAATGTTTTATGACTTTGCAAAAGTGATAAAACTTTGCAAAAGAGTGATGAAACATGTTTATAAGAAAATGCGATGATACTTTGCACACTTGTGTCTTTGCATATTCCAGATAGCATACTTTTTTACTTAAAGTATAAATATCGTATCGTATCGTATCGTATAAATATATAAATACAAAATCTTATTAATATTTATAATTTTAAATAATCAGTTTCATTATATACTTATAGAGTATGTGCAGTAACATGACAATAAGATTCCACACCAACTTTATTGTTAGTTGAGATTTTTACTCTGTTCTCATCAATTGCCCATTACGTCCAAGTCTATATTCAGCTTCATTAAGATTCATGTTGCATGTTATTGAATTTTAATTGAATCTTAATACCTTAATTGTCAGTGCGTTAATATTGCGTCAAAAACAATTCAAAAAAATTATAACAAGCGAACTATTATATTAATTCCAATAACCGATGTGAACAGTAAATGTCAATAACAACTATGTGAAGGAAACTGATTCCTAGATTATATTAATTTTGATGCAGAAAATATTGTAATAGTGATTGTTTTCATTCTTGATTTCAAAATTTTGTTTGCAAGAATATACAAAACGTTCTTTATTTGCCTTGTGACTCACAAAAAGATACGTAAGTATACGAATTAATGTAAACAAAAGTAGAATTTATTATAACTGTATTTATTAAATAAAAAATGATCCAGCGAACAAATTTATGTTTCCAGATTGTGAACAAAGATGTTATATGTTTTATTTTTAAACCGAAAAATAAATTCGAAAAAATGATTTTATTGTGTGCGCTAGTTGACCTTGTGCGTCGAAAACGTTAAAGCAGGACCTAGAATTATTGTGAAGTGAGGTTATTTGCAGAAGTCAGATACACGATTTTGGGCGATTCTTAATTGTCTAAATCTGTAATCTGACGTTCAAAATGCCGTGATTGATGTCAATAGTTTTAGTGTCAAAATTCGTCGTAAAAGAGATGTTCTCTCCCTACTAAAAATTAATGTGAATATGGAAAATGCTGAACGTGATATAGTTCCTAAGTTACATATTTTTTACAGTATTTATCATTATTAAATATTTTACAAAATATTTACTATTTGAATACATTAAAATTCGTAATTTAGCGTCTCTGGTGCAACCACATAATCTCCAAACAATATTTACATTAAAAAATTGCATTTTCAATATGATACGTAAATACATAACGTGGACGCTCTCTGTCTTCTCTTCCAAGTAATTTTACTTACGCGCCACTTTTTTTCGCCATAGTGTACCAGCAGCCTGTGCGATTCCCTGCTGGTTTCTTTGATGGCCTGATAACGTTCGATTTCCTAGAACCTGGGCGTGGAAAGTCGGGACTCGATACAAATAGATTCTATTCCAGCCGATGCGAGGCGCCTCTGCTCGGGAAGCGGCGCGGGCGGCGGTGGCGGCGGCGGCGGCGGCGGAGAGCTGCGAGTCGGATGCGCCGGCGGATGCGGCGTCCGGGCGGGGACGGCGTCGAGGTGCGGCGGCGCGGGCGTGGCGGGGAGGGCCGGAACGCCGAAGGGGCGCGGGGCTCAAGGCGACCTAGCGATCCGGCGATCGTGCAGTAATAGTGTCGGTAAAGTTCCATTCGTGCCCGCCCCTGCGCCGCCGCTCCCACTTTCTTCCTCCCCTCCCCTTCCCCACGCCAGCACGTAAGAAGAGTGGAAGCGCAAAGAATCATGGGACCCAGGAGATGGTGAGCGCAGGCCGCCGCCGCCGCCGCCGCTCCGGCTGCCGCCGTTCATGCAGCCTCCACTCTTTTCCCGGCCCCGTCCCATCTTCACCACCCTTCTGTTACCACCAGCACCATCACCCCGTCCGTTGCCATCACCACGCCCACCTATGCTGCCGCCGCCGTATTCCTCGTCTCAACCGCCCCTGCTCCCGCGCGGTATTCTTCCCCGCCCACTCGCCGGCAGGCGGCAAAGAGCGCAGTCGGGCGGCGGCACTCGCAGCGCAAGGAAGAGGGTGGAGTCGGCGCGGGAGGGATGGGACGGGATGGGACGGGGGCCGGGGGCCGGGCCAGGGCCGCGGGTCTCGAGAGAACTGCGCGCGATATATGGAGCTCTCCTTAGCATCAGTTAGCCCGGGCGGCGCCCCCGTCCGCTTAATACCACCGAATAACCGCGGGTGGCGGTGTTGGCGGAGGCGGTGGCGGAGGGGAGAGCGGCGCGGCGGCAGCAGCGGCGGCGGACACACATGCCCGGCGAGCGACAGGCGTGCGGCGCTTCGGGGGCGGCGCCGGGTGCGCGGTTGCGGGGGTGGAGTGGGCGGCGCGGGCGTCGGCGCGAGCGGGGGGGGGGGCGCACGGGCTACACGGCGCCAATCCACTGGGGTGCAATACGCCAGCAGCGGGCCAGATTCTGTGCGCGCGCAATTCTGTTATTTGTAACATATACGCGCGGCAATCACGCGCATGGAAATCAGTTGGCGCGTCAAGTTGGAACGCGCCAGTGCTGCCGCCTCTAGCGCCTGTGATGGCCGCCCTCGACGCTTGGGTGGTCGCCGCCAGCGCCCACGCCCGCGCCCTCGACCGAACTCTCCCCCCTGCAACCTTCTCCACGCACTCTCCTCCCTGCACTATCCTACACGCACTCTGCTCCTCGCGCCCTCCTCCCCGTACCCTCCTCGCACTCTACATCTCCTCGCATCCTCCGTCCCGCAATCTCCTCCCCGCAACCTCCTCCCCGCACTCGCCTCCCCGCGCCCTGCTCCCCGCCCCTCCCCCACACCCTCCTACCCCCACACCCTCCTCCCCGCCTCTTTGCGCGCGTCGTCGTCTCCGTCTTTTCCCCTCGCGCGACCCGTCGTTCGCGTGCCCGAGCGCGCGGGCGCCTGACTTTAGGAAGCACTCGCTTGGGACGGAAGCACTTCTCCACATATGCAATATAAATCCATAAGTTTTTAAAGAGGGTCCCGCATGAGAACAACAGCCGCGGGCTCACGTTAAAAGGACGCTTTCAATATTCATAAGGGCGGGCTTTACAGCCTCGGGCGGGCGCAATGAACAGACGGCAATCACTTACGCGCAGATTCGCGTCGGGTCTTGGAGGCTGCCTGCGGAGACGCGGGCGAAAGCTTCAATCGCCCTCGTTTGGCTACGTCTTAGTCGCCCCAGCGCCGGCTCGGCCGCCAACATAGCTGTCGTCCTCGCCATGGCTGCAGTGCTCTCTCCCATGGGCATTCACATTGTAATCAACAACAAAATCAAATACACTCACACAGAGTATCAATAATTTCCATTTTAAAACAAGACTCTAGAGTCTATTTCTCATTTTCCATTCTCGGTACAAATACGTTGAAATTACTCCTATCGTGAAAATGTAAATCAGTCATTCCAAATAAATTGCATTCGATGGGAGCGTAAAACCTAAAGTAGAAATATGTCAAAAATATGTAAGGGAATTATGATGAATTCGAGAATACATAATCGTTATCGATTATTCAAGTGTATTAAATCGATCTCATTGTTTATAAAATGACGATTAGATCTTTAATTTCAATTCTCATTATATGAAGTAAAAGTAATAATTTTGGCTAATAATAAAATATCTGTATACTTTGAATTTTCTTTGTGGGCAGTAAAATATTTCCATTATACTATCTAGTGTGTTGTATTTTTATGTCACTTTCAATTACAGCAGATTTGAAAGTGAATCTTTGACTTTCATTATAACACTATCCAGTTATTGTTTTCTAATTTTAGGAGATTTTAAACAGCTGGCACTTCTGAAAAAGCGCAGAAGTTTGCCCCCCCCCCCTGATGCCGCAAGGTATGTACAATCCAATTTCTTTACGCATCTGTCACAGTTCCTAACATTTTTTTTGTAAATAAATTATTTTGTAAATATTTTTTAACTCTGATGATAACCATGCGATTGAAAATATCTTAAGACAATAAATTTAATGATTCTTGGACAACACTTGATTAAGTAATTTTACAATTATTTTGTAATATTCTTACAATTGTTTTTTCCGAGATTTCCTTTTGCATAAAATAGTATGATGGACGTTCATTTTTTAATATCGGGATATTTTAACGAATATAGTGAGATGTACTACGTACCTGATCCTTGCTTCCACTTTTATAAATGTTTATTAAATTTTATAGTATATTTTCATACTAGAAAAGAATAGGATCCGGAGAAAGAGAAGCTCTCCGTGGAGTAAAAAAAATATATCCGTAATCAGAGTATCTATCTAATTTCTTCACTAATTATTCGTATTAATTGCTCCATTTTCTTACACATTTTTCAAATGAAAAACTCTTTCTTTGCTATGAACAAATCAACCTACTTGTAGTCGCAAAAATAAACAACTAATGTGTGAATAATTAAATTAGAAAGGCGAACTATTTGTTTAAAACTTAATTTAAAAACAATATGGTTATTCAAGAATATTTACAATAATTTTTACAAGTGCCTTTGTACCATCATGCCCTAAAATAAGTATAGTACTTGGAGAATGTCTATGAGTTATTGATTAAATTGTTGAATTGTTGTGAAGAACTTTTAAGCAGGGTTTTACATATGCAGTCCTCAATGTTAAAATCCTAGAAAAAACTATCGTGTACAGAAAATATATTTTAAACATATGGCAGTTTCTTGGCTCTTCTATCCTTCATCATAGAAAGTTACGCGAAAAAGTATCGATAGAAATGCTTCTTTCAACATTAGTTTCAATTCAAAATTGGGTTTAATTAACATCAACCTGATGACAGACAGAGTAATAATTTACGTTCTTGAAACCTGTAAAAAATAAAAAAAAACATTCTTCTAGAATTCTTCCAGAATTATCTTTTTCCACGAATTATCTTAGAATGTTTTGGAAGTATTGGCCAAATATTGTTAGTTTTTTACCAATATTTTGCCTTGCGTCGGATGGCACACTTACTCCGAATGGTAGACCGGAAGGGATTTAACTGTGCGAGTAACAGACGAACAGACACTCGAACACATGCAGGTTTCCAGATTAGAATATGTAAGATATATTCTTAGGAAATATATTGACCGTAGCAATACGTTACTGACTGACGTAAAATGAACTGATTTTCGAAACTACGTTGGGAATTCTATTATTTAATATTTTTACGAAATTTCGTAGTTAAAATACGAAAAAAGTATTCCCTTTGTATGCCTTTCTTATTTGGATTCTCAGACTTCCAATTTCACCTGCATGTAATGTCACTAAATAACTCAACTTAGATACTGATAATTCAGTATTACACAACACAGGTTAATAAAAGTTAAACACACAACAAATATACTTTAAAAATAAAATAAATTTCAGAAAATGAATAGTAAATTATACAATATTTTGCATGTGTATACATTGTATTATACTGTACAGTGGAAACATTAGGAATTGTAATGAAAATAAATACGTAAATAATATTACTTTAATTAACATCTACTTTGAAATATTTGGAAGTACTGTTATTGTGTTTTTAAATACTATATCATATCGTATAATGCGATATATTTGTATATTATCTTATTTAATATTATTCCTTTATTAATAAATTTTGAATTATAATTAACAGTATAATTTATCTTCTATGGTTAAGTACAAAAAACTATAATTTTTTAAAGTACAAAACTATATATAATATTAAACAAAATATCAAGATAATCAGTTAAGAGATTTTTTTCATTAAACATTTAACTCTGTTGAGTTTTCACTCCAATTCGGTTTGACTCGTAGAGCAAATGCTGGGATGATATTGAGCGTATCACCTTTTCCACGAATATAGTTATCCTCACCTCATAAACTGTTCTTATTGTTTCCACGAGAAAATAAATATTTGCGTTTCTATCTGTGTTTTCAGTAATACATTTCAAAGCAAATCAGTGCAGACATCTGAAATGTACAATAGGTAACCTGCTGAACGAGCATCGAACAGGAACTCACAAAACACGCCTTAGTATGTGGAAGGGAGGAAATTTACTTTCGATGCGTTGGAAAAACATTTCAAAAATTAAAGATATGGGGTTCACAGTCAACCATTGTAATTTACTGACTGAATTCGTAAATAATATCTACCTATCAGAAAATAGTATGTAAAACTTCTGGACACATCTTATGATCATCACTCTGTGATACATTCATTAAAATTGAACATAATTCTTTTATTAATATTGTATTAAATTAATATTGGAATTTGTAATCCAAATACCATGTACCCAATGTGTCAGCGATATACACATATACAAAGTTCATATATGAGAATGCTGTACGATTCTGTAGATGAGAGTATAAGAATGAACTGCTTTGCATGTTTATTGTCGATCGAATGACATAGATTTTAATTTTAAGAATATGTGTCCCTAATTCCTTTTTATAATGACTCTAGACAATTGCATACCAAAGTATTACAGGGAAATATTAGGAATGTTTTCTTTTATAATATTTTGTTTTTCTTCTCTGCAAGTTAAGTGACGAAATCGATGTAATGGAGTAAGAACTTGTGTAACTGTAGAAAAAATATAAAATATTGCGTAATAGTTGTTGTCCACCAAATGACACCTCTTGAAAAAACCGTGCAAGAATTTACTTACCAAACCGAAAAGTGAACCGAATTCTGCGCATAACATTTGCCAATTTTTTAGTGAACTATTCCGGCAAAACGTTTTTATCTCTTTGTCTGAGAAACGTCAACATTACAGAAAGCCAAAAAAAGGTAACAAAGTTGTTTCTCATTGAGAAAGAAATTTTAAAATATTAATTACTAAGTGAATTGATAGAGCATATTGGCGATTATCATCTATCGGTTTTTTAAATCTTATAAGTCTTTTCAGTCTTCTTCTGCCATATTAGCGTAAGTTACAATAATAATTACATGAAAATTAAGAGAAATTATTTAAATATATTACTCGGCAAGAATTTGCTGTATCTAAATTTGAAGAAACTTTTTATAGTTTATTATGAATATTAACTGAAAATATTTTATTAAAATCATTTGCGTACATTTCAAAAAAATATCTACGGCCAAAGTCCTTTTTGCTATTACCTAGCCGTGTAAAGAAGTAAATTACACAATTTGCAAAATTAAATGTGCTCGTGTGAGATCATTGTTTTTAAAAGGCCAGAAATCCTGATGCACAATTATTTTCCCTCTCAATTACTCAACCCAGCTTAAAGAAGAAATAATTTGACTTCATTTATAAAAAAGACATTGTTTTTTTTATAAAACTTTCAAAATTCTTAATTTTAATTGAAAAACAACAACAAACGTTTTACGCAACGAATTATCCCTTCCATATCTACATTATTTAATTTTGAACTTCATATATTCTCTCTTACCAAGCGCAATACATATCATTTGCCCATAATTTATGACGTTTTCATTATAATTTATGCATCAGAAACCCTGCTCATTTACCTTTGAATGAAATTACAGCCGAACCGAGATTCGTCTTCATAATTTAAGTAGGAGCCACGATAACTTGATCTGAAGCGGACTCCCTCTCGAACTACGGCGAGTGGCCACCCTTCGCGGAGCATCGCTCAGTCACAGAACAACTCTCAGAAGCGACGGCCGTTTCGCTCGGAGAAGTGGTCACTTCTGAGACACCACGAGCGGCTTTGCCCTTCCCCAAGTTAAACCTACCAGCCCAACCTCCGCCCCCGCCGCCGCCGTCGTCGCCGCCCACGTCTCGGCTGCCCCGCCGGAGCTCTTTAAGGCGCGGAGGCGGCGAGGTCCTTGAGGACAAGCATAAAAAGCCGAGCCCTGGACTGCCAGAGGCTGGCTGCCTCCGCCTCGGCCTTCGCCATCGCCGCCGTCGCTGGGAGGTCTCCGCGGCCCACGAGAACCTCCACCTCCCCCTCCCCCCGCCGCCCGCTCCGAGCGACGAGCCTCGCCTTTCCCCCTTCCCTTCTCGCGAAGACTTCCTGCCCTTTTGCGGTGGCGGTGGCGGCGGCGGCGAGGGCAGGCAAAAGGACGGATGGGGAGAAGGCGGTGGTCGACGACGCGGCGGAGTCCGGGGCGATCATCAGTAACCGTACGCCTTACGCCCTTTCAGATATCATCTCACGGAGAAGTGGTCATCTTAATTGCAAACTCTCGCCCTAACTCCGGGACCCAGAGCCGCCTCCGCCGCCGCCGCCTCCTCTTCCTCCATCTGCATATCACATAACCGCAGTCGCGAGCAAATACCAGTGCAGCGGGGACACGGCGACGGCGGCGGCGGGAGCCGGCGGCAGGGCCCTGAAGCAGAGCCGGAAGCAAGAGAGGGGAAGGAGGAGGGGAGAAGGGCGGGACGCGCCGGCCAGAGGAGCGCGGAGCCAGGACTTAACAAGGTTTCCACTCGGCTGAGTATTGAGTTTTCCCGGGCTATATTACAGGCGGCAATCCCAGCCAACTAGCTGGCCACTTGGCACTGTGAGAGGGAGAGAGAGGGAGGAGGGCTCGGGGTTGGGGCGGCCACTGCCCGCCGCCGCACCGCTGCCGCCGCCGCTGCCTCCCGCCTGCTCGCCGCCATTGCTACTCCTGAACCCAAGGGGTTACACAGGAAATCAAATTGCGTTCGGATCGCGAGATTCGTATATGCGTCGAGTCAGTTATATGTAGGATTATATACAGAGGTGGAAGGCAGCCGCGCGTACATGGTATATATGCGAGCGGTGCTGCTGGCCGGGCGAAGGGTTGCGCCGCGGCGGCCTCATTTGCCGCCCGAGGCGCGAACGCCGTGGTAGCAGCAGCAGCAGCAACAGCGCGGGAGGGGGCGGGGCGGGAGGGGTGGGAAAGCGGGGGTGCGAGGCGCGCGGTGGGCCGAGTGCGGAGATGCCAGAGGTGGCAGTAAGCGCGGAATATGCGTGGCAGGTGGGACAGGCATTCGCCGCAGGTCACTTAAGGTCACGTGCGTTATGCGTGGTGACACGATGCGGGCTGCATTAATAGACTGATAAGGAATAACACCGCAAATAGTGCACGATAAATCACATTCGAAATCGGTTTTTAATGAACGCTCTGGTTTTCTATCAAAACAAAAACAGTCGTTTATAACTGTCTTAATTGAACGTTGTTGTAAATGCTCCTTTTTTCACTCTCTTGATAGATTCTGTTTAGAGTGCCATTTATTTTTCAAATTCAAACTTTATGTGGTGTATTATGCTATTAGTTTATTTACAAGTATAAGGTATAAAATTCTCGTAATGATTTCGATGTACAAGAATCGCATAGCAGACGAACAAATCTGCCTGAGGAGGGAGTTAACGTTGAATAAGTGCGTTTTATTTCCAAAAGCTCCGATTTATTAATTTAATTTTTTTGAAAAATTAACATATTTAATGATATAATATTTGTTTAACTAATTATTTAAATTAAGATACAGTTTTCTTCTTTGTCGCCTTCGTCTTTGAGGTTTTCTTTACTACCTAGATTTTTCCGCCGATAAATATTAACTTCTCAATCTGAAGTTATTAGCTCCAAATAAAATTTTCTTTCTCTAACAATCTCTTTTTTGGGTGTCTTCTATTATGACAAATTGAAAATAAGTTCCATTCTTATTTAAATATATCTTGGTGTGAGAAGGGCGCATTTGTTCTATCATAGACTCTTGGGTCACCTACTCTCATAATCAGAAACATCCTAGAAATGTTATTGAAATCCTTCAATAATTCAAAGATACAGTGTATTTAGACAACAAAAACTTATAATAAGATTTGAAATTTGTATCTGAAATTGGAAACTGCAGACATATACCGAAAATTATAATTTTATTTAGATAACAACTGACCATTTTGACATGTATATGCTACAACGTATTACAATATCGTTTTACTCGATCAATTACCAGAAAGAAATAGAAAATGGAAGCTGTGGATAAAGGAAGTAAGAAGCAGGAAGAGCTGGAGCCCAAGACAGGCCCTGGCCAGCCTGCTGACGCTGGAAGGAGGGGGAGGACTGGCGACGTCCTCTCGTTAACCGGCCCTCCCCTCCCAGCGCCGCCCCTCCCGCTAATAACGCGCTCTAATCACCGGCACGGCGCGGCCGCCCGCCCCGTCTTCCCCACCCCGATCCCATCTCCCCTCCGCCTCGCCCGCGTGCGCTGCGGCTCACCTCACCGCCTCTGATAATTATGCTGACGTCGGCAGACACCCTCCCCCGCCCAACGCCCGCCTTCGCCACTGGACGCCCTACTTCCTCTCGGAGGGCCACATTTTTTTACGTGCGGGCTGGTTTCGTCATAAATAACTGGACAGTAGGTTTTCGTGTAATAGGTCACACGTGGAAATACAGTGTATTTCTCGAACAGGGACATTTCAAGGCAGTGCTAATGTTCTGAAAATGCTGTTAAAGAAACGAAAATTGCATATCCGATGTAACATTTCTGGTGATGTAATTCTAGATGTTGTCGTTATTTGCATGTCAAGGAATATGTTTTGAATTCTGGCATGCATTCAACAATTGTCATGATCAAAATTATCGGCAACTCAATGCCGAAAACAATAGTCTCATTATGCAATTCATCCATCGTCATTAATTTGTGATTGGTTACTTGTTATTACATAATTAAAATCTTTTTGCTTAGGTTGTGTCTACAATTAAACTGAGAATAGACTAATTAATCAGTCAACGATTTTTTCGAAATTAATACCTCAAGTATGGTGAACATAACCATTATTTGTATGCAATCATCATTCGGTTTCATTGAAAGGTCTTTACAGAAAAAGTTTGTGACGTTAGCCGCCCTTAAGCTCTGTTAATTTTTTGGGTTTATCATAGGGATGAGCAATTCTTCATAAGTTCCTTATTTATGCAATGAGTAGCTAGCCACAGTAGCCTAAACGGACTATGGGCTATATCCCAAACGAACGTTTGCAACAACTCAATAAATTGAATATTCGTCGTCGGGTCAACCTCGAGGCCGAGGATCCCTCAGTATACTATTGGTGCCAGACCTGGCATCAATAGCAACTGGTGACTGCACATGAAGGAAGTACAGGGGGGCTTGTACTGTATACCCCGCCTGCTGCTACAGATAAACACCCTAGAGTCGGTGGCACAGGTAGCTGCGACGATCGACCACGGGTGCCCATCCTTAGGTAGCGGTTATGAACGAAAGAGGAATAGGAAGGGGTGAAAGAAGAGTATTATGAGATGATAGGAAAGGTCTGGGAGGTGATAGATGATCGTGGACTTTTGGAACCATCCCAGCATTCGCCTTTATGACCGAGGGAAACCACGAAAACCCCGGTCAGGATGGCCGGCCCGGGAATCGAACCCGGACCTCCCGATTGCGAAGTCAGTGCGCTACGCACTGAGCCACTTCGCTCGGTGATTGAATATAGGAAACGTGGCAAGTACATTTTTGAGAGTATTTCTAAATCATAGTTTTGGTTTATTGACAGTATTCATGTGAAAATAATAAATAATTGATAGAAAAATATTTGATATAAATACTATTTAATTCAATATCATTATTATACGAAACAAAATTTATATTAAGAGCACGTGACGTAGTGTCTGTTTAGGAATTATGAATGGACTTGAAGTGGTGAACCAGGATACATTTGCAAAAACGCTCAATCGCCATTTTCTCAAAAACGGCTACAAATTTCTTCTTCAAACATTTCAAACGGATAGTGGTAATTGCACTCTTTAATATGACGTAAATTTAATTTCGGTGTATTTTTTTCTTGCTTTTTTTAAAATTACACAAATGTACATTTCTTGAAAGATCTCTCACGCCGTTGATATAAACATTTCCAGAAATTTTAAACACTATTGTATTCGTGAGTTGAAGTGCTTCAAACGACTTCAATTGAAGTTTTTCGAAAACTCAAACCTTTTTTGTGAAAAAAAGCTTCAAATTTCATATTTGCAGTCGTGCTAAAAAGCCAGTTTTTCAAAAACGGCACCAACTTTTTCACAGAAAATGGCTGTTTAGGACGAAGTTTTACTGTTCTTTAATAATCGTAAAATAATATTTCCGCTTTACAATTAGGAAACCGAGAAATTAAGAAAATATCAAAAAATGTACTTTGGGCGGCAATAGGTGGCAGCAGGCAAGATGTGGCAAGTTCGAATAGTTAACCGTGACCAAAGAAAATATCAAACCCAAATATATGTAACCCTCTTCTGTAGATATGGTTGAACAATTACAACTAATGATACCACAATTTACATTGTTTGTTTGTATGTATGTATGTATGTACTTGGCGCGACAACCCATGAACGGACTCAGGCCTACCGGCGACGTCCTTGCCTCGCCTATTCCGGTCTTCTCAACCTGAGAAGTGAATTTTCTCATCGTCACATTGTAACACCCCCGGTCGTCTCGTGAGAGAACGCCCGGTAAGCGGTCCGGTTAATAGCTCAGTCGGTGATGGAAGGAATCGTTAAACAGATACTGGTAACATGAAACAAACACTTTGATCACTGGTAAAAATCACTTTTATTCCTGGGCAAAATAATTTAAAATGCCCCAGGGAAGTTACACTTGTAAATAGAATAAGAAATCTGAAAATTAGGTGGAAAGAAAAGAAGATGGAAAAGTTAGTATTCAGAATAAAGCTTAAAACTAGGAAGACTTATAATTAACATTACAATGGTATAAAATATTACAGGTCAATGTGTCATAGCGCGACACCGCATTACAGAATTTACGTAGGGATGAATACCCTGAATTATATTGCCTTGGTAAAGTTTTTTGTGGGCCCGAGACGGGCGCGTTGCGGCCGAGGGGAGGCGGCGGCAACCTTCACAGAGGGCGCGGCCGGGGCGATGCCCTTGCACCCACCCAGGCACGCACGTCAGCTGGTCGGCCGTCTGGTGGCGTCACCCAAAAGGGGCGGCGGCGCGTGGCGTCTGGCGTTGAACTGCGTCTGGGAGAACTGGCAGTAACTAGTAGAGAACTGGTAGTGACTGGTAGAGAACTGGTAGTAACTGGTAGACTTGGAGCGGCCGGGCGATCTCAATCTCAGGAACGTAGTAATTAACTATGCGTACCTCTGATTCTCATTATAATAATTGTCGAACACAACTTCGGACAGTTTAGCAATCCTTCGGAGAAACGTTCGCCTCTCATCACGGCGAATTCCCACCCCAGAGAATTTTCTCTGTCTACTGGAGCCGGCACAATGCTCAAAACTCGCAGCAAAATAATAAAATCCCACATAGGCACATTCGCCCGAATAATTCCCACCCCAGATAAGTTTTTCTCCCAACTGCCCTCAGCCTAGAACTCAGGCTCCTTCCGACGAATAATTATAAGTTTTTCAGAGGCACACTGGTCTCTCTCCGACGAATAGTTACCCCCCAGAGAAGATTCTCTCCCGACTGCCCTCCCCCGTCTAATGATCTGGCCCCGTCTGATGCTCTGCACTTTCTGATATTCTCTCACTCGAAATTGTATTAGGTCAACTTTTACCCCCCACTCGTTTTCTCGTATGTTCCAGCTCCTTATGATAGTCGCGTCGCTATTGGCCAGAAGAAATGGCGCATTACGTTATTTCAACCAATCGCGACAGGAGTAGTGAAGGAAGTTTCAACCCTTTGCGTCACTGTGAGCGTCCAGAATTTTCCTATTCCTTCTAGAACACCGGTCGTGCTTACACAAGGCAGGCGTCCGTGAAAGAATTTATCGCTCTGGGATTCCCGGGATGTCGATTTCAAGAGCGTTCTAGAAATTTCTGCAGCTGGTCATGCGAACACGTGCCTCTCAATGAATCTTTCGACGACTGACCCTTGTAACGACTTTCTTAATGTGCCGGGGGCGCAAATAGCTGTCCGATAAGCGGGGTTGCACGTGCAGCGCCGTCTGTTCATTTCCCAACTGCCCTCAGCCTTATGAAATTTTGTATGATGAAATTGGTATCGCTACAACATAGCAACATATACTAGAACATACATTTTATAGTGTAGTTTACTATGATTTTGAATACTTGAATACTTCCTTTGTAGCTTTTATGTGTTAAGTACTTGTTATTTTTGAATATTTAATGTGAGTTCGTGATTATTTACCCATTAAAACATGATATCAAGTGGTTATTTTAACTGATACTATAAATCTTTTTCCTATAATGCTGGATGATCCGCAAAATATTCCATTTCGTCTTGCGGCAACAAATCAAAGATATCACTCAAATACAGTTAAGAATGTCTCGGAATAAATATTAAAATCTTCTAGGAAGTTAGGGCCACAAAGGTGACTTTTTGCCAAGAACATGCAGCGGAAAATTTCATAGAACAATGTTACAGATACATTAGTACCTCGCTAATCCGTACCCCGCAAATCCCAAATTTCGGATAATCCAAAATTCGAGATGAAGGGAAAAAAACAAAATAAATAAAGTGCTTATTTTGCCGATCAGATGGCCGAGATCGCTAAGGCAGTAATGCCGGAGTGGTTTCGGACCAGAAGATCGCGGGTTCGAGTCCCGCCTCGGGCATGGGCGTATTTGTGTTTGTGTATGTCTGTATGTGTTGTCCTTTCACCCCCATTATCATCATCATTTCATCTTCCATACCCCCAGGGCTAACAACCGTGGGGGATAAGAATCGGATCCAGCTAAAATGCTGGTCCCCCCAAAAAGTTGTTGCAAGCACCTGCCACCGCGATAATAAATAAAAACTGAGCCACGGTAAATGCAGGATGCTTGCTTGCGTGGTCCTAGTCGGCCGATTAACGAAAAAAATGCTTATTTGTAGTAAAAAGAAATGATTTTATAATCACTGTAGAACTGAACCACTAATTATACGTCGTCGAAATGAAATGTTTATTGCACTGGTAACTACGATATATATCACATATTTATGTAGCAGTAATTTTCATTTAAAAGAAATCGGTAATCTTTTCCCAAATAGAAATGTATCTGCTCGATATGCGATGTGATGATATGATGCAATCGCTACGCTACGTGTAATTTTCTCACATCGCACGCTACGTTGCATTGTCTGGTAATCCTGTAGATGTATTTGTATATGTACGGTACATTTTTCGGATAATACGAACATTTTTCGAATCCGAACAGACCACACCCCAATTAAATCGGATTGCCAGGGTTCTACTGTATCTTAATTTTAACGTGATGCCCCTAGTTGGTAGGCAACTCATCCTGCACTGCTGTGAGACGGATACGCGAACTCTGGGGACGACAACCCATACTGGCAATGACGGTATAGTTTTTACTTTCTCTCACATGTGAATGTAAGCAGCGAAAGTATTGTAATATTGTGCTGGAAAACAGCAAATTTTTTACACAAAAACTCTTATTGCCGGGTCCTAGTTACGAAAAAGTGGATAAGTCCAGTTGCTAAATATAAAAAACAAATTCTTCTAACACGTGGTGTAGTTAGAATCTATGTTTTGTGGTTCCTTCATACCGAAAAATCGATTGACGGCAAACCGCCTGTCCGTCCATCCTTCTTTCCAACCGTCCCTCCATCCGTCCGAACGTCTGTTCAAAACGCTAGCGCATAGGCCGTACAGTCGATTTTTCCAAAATTTGATATTTCCCAATCGTTCTGGCTGATGCCAAGGCCCCTGAAATTCGAGACCGCTTTCTACTTTCTCGTGTACGTAGTATAGAGAAAGTTATGTAATGCTGCGGAAAATCAATTTCGAGATTTCAACGAAAATACACATTTTGGGGTCCCCTGATTCCGAAAAACTGTTGTTTTTTTTTTTGAAATGTCCCTCCATTCGTCCTCCTGTCTGTCCATCTGTGAACACTACTAGCGCCTAAACGATACGCAGAAGTTTTTCCAAAATGGATATTCTCCGGCCGATCTGGCTCGACTCGAGACGCTGCAATTTTGAAAAAAATTATTCAAGACTTGGGGTATTTTACACGAAGCTCCTCGGATATTTTCAATTTTTTCTCAAAAACGGCTCCAAATTGTTTCTTAACATTTCTTGTAAAAATAGAATAAATACACTTATAATGGTGGCATAGGTCCGATTTTCACGGTTAACTCTAAATTTTTGAAAATTGCAAAATTTTGAATTTTTATCAGTTCGTTAATAGTTGTCAAAATTTCTGTGAAAATAGCTTCAAATTTCGCATTAACAGTAACGCTTCAACGTCACTTTCTAAAAAGCAGCTCCAACTTTTTGAATGAAAATTGCCATTTGGAACGAGATTTTACTCTTCCTTAAAATAACATTTCGAATCCACTATTAGTAAATCCAAAACTTCACAGAAATATCTTTGGGCGGCGATAGATGGCAGTTGGCAAGACGAACGAGCAAGACCGAGTCAGTCCACACCAAGAAAATTACGAAAAAAAGTCAGTGCCATTCTCTCGCACCACTAGTTTTAATTTGAGGGGAGGTACTTTACATGAAGCCCCTTGGACATACTTACATTTTTCAAAGAAATGGCTCCAAATTTTGTTGTTGAATGGCGCGAAGGACGTTTAAGTGATTGGTGTAGGTCTCGTTTTGGTTGAAATCTTCAATTTTTTGAAAATTGCGAAAGAAAGCTACAAGATGAAGATGGTGATTTTTGCCTCAGACAAAATATTTTGTACAAAATTACCTCTTAAAAAAGGTCCTTTACATTTTTTTGTAATGGCAGATTTTGCGTAATTTCAGTTTGAAATTATTGAAGCATATATGGGCATACTGTTGTGCATAACGATAACATTGTATTATTGCGAGAAAGTATGCACTGTTGTAGCACCACTAGTTTTCTTTATTTTTGAGCTTTGAGTACAGAAAATGAGTCATTCACCGGCCATGAGGTTTGATGAATGAGTTGTTACCGCTAATTATGCTCAGGGACTTCTAATTATTGTATGTAAACCTTCTATCTAGTCTAAAGTTGTTACTTAAAATTCTCCATATGTTCAATATTTCCCCCTTTAATTTGAAATAAGAACTTCAAAATAATCGGTGTTGGAAAACTAATGCAAGCTTCTACCCTAACAAGCGTATAGTAACACTACACTACACATGTTCACTAACAAGCCTGTCCAATGCCTTACCAAGTTGTACTAGGGTTGTTACATCTTCCCCTTCTTTAATGGTAATGCATGTAGTTTTAACATATTAACTCTTGAGTATCGTTTACTCGCCACTAATCATAGTTTTAAATTGTTACTCTCCTCTTCAATTTATTCTTTATCATATATCAACTTCTTAATCGATTTTTGGCATAAATTAATTTTTTCACCTTGATTCCAAAGTAACTTGCAGTCCTATTAATTTTTCATTTAGTGATTGAACTAATTCAATTTCTCTTTATTGACATAACATTTTTCTCTACTTTTTGTGATGATATTAGTTCTCAAATTAATCAATATGCAGTGGACGCCGTTTATTGTTATCATTTCGAGTCGCAGGTAATATAACATTAACCGATTGGTACCAATAGGTGAAATATTCTAAATAAATATTAGCACATGAAAAATAAATCTATATAAAATTGTTTACTATGCAATTATCAATTGAACAAATCCATTCATAAGGTATCTACCTGTACCTTATGACCTGTTAGACACATTTTCTGTAATGTAAAAATTTCTCTATTAAAGACTGCTTCTGCTTTTCTCTGAGTATTCCATTAGTGTAAATCTCGTACTCATAGTGTTTCATGAAATCAACTGACATGTGTTGAACACCGCGCGATATTTCTAATGCCTGCCTCATTTCAGCCGTTGTTGGAGGTTGAGACGTTTTCACAGCATCATCGTAAATTTCTTCTTCTCCACACACTCCTGCTGCCATTTGTGAGTTTGTAGAAGTGACGAGTTTACGTATGTCGTCGTCTTTTGTCTGTCTGGCTCATGGTGTGATGTTTTCATTCACAGCCATCAATTCTCGAAATCTTTTTCCGTCAAATTCGGTGGTCAAGTGCACATGGATTTTTTAAAGTTGTGATGTTTCTCTTGAAAACACCCTTACCGGAAACAGTTCTGGATTGTACTCCCAGACACTTTATACCATTACATAATTAAAAGTTGCAGGGCATCATGAACACTGGTCTTCTTAGCAATATCATTAGCACTCATTCCTTGTGTCTCTTCAATGTTCTCAAGAACTCTTGCACTCATCGCATGGCGATAATACGCCTTTAAATTGCGAAAGATACCCTGGTCACCTGCTCACATTGCTGTAATACTGATGTCGTATTGGTCGGTAAGAAGACAAGCTGATATTCTTTAATTTCATCGTGTGCTGCACAGTTGTCAACAAATAAAATTACTTTTCGAGTTAGCCTCTTATCCCACTTCAATAACTATTCTTGGAATATGGAAACAGTCATCTGTGCTTTAGAGTTTGCATGATAATCCACTGGAAATGTAACACCTTTGAAGCATCGCGGGTTCTTTTGCCAATTACCAACAATGTTTCTTGTTCACCAGACTTATTGCGCAGAACAAAACATTTAAGCGCTCCTTACTTGTTTTACAGCCTTTGCCACTTTCGTTCTCAAAACAAATATGTGTGCTGAGGTAGAGCACAAAAATATAGTCCAGTTTCATGGGCATTGTCACACGACATTGTCAAAAGACACATTAGAAATAAGTTTTGGCCATTCCTCATCTAACCATCTCTCGGTAGCTACCGGATCAGCGTCATTCTGTTCACAGTGCGTTCGTTTGTAGAAGTTTCCTCTTTTTTACAATGATGAAACCACCCTTCTGTTGCTACAAATTCTTCCTTTCCCATTTTCTTAGAAAGTTCCTCTGCTTTTTGACGCATCAGAGAACCACCAACACTAGCATATTTTTCACAAACATTAGTGAACCACATTCAGCATTAGAGCAGATTCAACCTCATAGTCTTAGCCAACATTTCTCGAACATAATGATTTCTCTTACATTGTAAGTTTTTGTTCCTCTGTGCCGCCTGAAGAATATCGTTTTTATTCTTTAATAGTTTGCACAGAACAAGTTGAGATATGTGCACTGCTGCATTGCGGCGACTCATTTTACGCAAACTGTCATAACGTTCAATGATAGAAACTTTCTCGTTAATTGTCAAGTCTTTAAGTTTACGCCAACTTTTCACACTGGCCATCACTGCAGTTTAACTTCATGAAATGGGAACTCACGGCTTCGTGAACCACACTGAAAGTTTGAAAGACTATCAACGAGATGGGAAAGACGATCAAGCGTTGACCATCAAATTATTTTTAAAACAGCGCGTATTGACACCGGAAATTGACACCATGTGCACTAGTAGCGAATAATGTTATTAGCTCGTCTTTCTCGAATCGCGATCCTTGATGGATCAAAACTGTGTGTTACTGAAATGTGTTTTAAAACAGTTTATAATATAAAATGGATTCTAATCCCAATAAATGACGTTTTCTTGATGCAATATTCGTCCGGGCGTGACATAAATATGATAACATTAACCGTGTTTACAATAAACAGCGTACATTGTGTTCCATTGCCGATGACCGTTGTCTTCTACATTTTAGTTTGACATTGTTTTATATTTACGGTAAATATTATTTTAATTAATATTAACTTATGCGTATTATGAAATACTATTATGATGACGTACTTGCACATTAATTACAAATTTCATTACGAGTTTTTCATATCATACGAACAGTCTGTTCTCTTTCTAAGCTTCGGAATACCTACCGCCTGTCTTTTACTATACCACACAAGCGAGGAACAACAGAATTTTTCTATCACTCTGTGTGATTTTGGAGTGCTTAATCCGAATTTCAAGTATGCCACATTCATAAATGTGCCTTTTGAAAAAACTTCAAATGACTCCAAAATTTGCTCATTTTACAGTGTTTTGCTTATAACTTGAAAACTACCTTCTCGTAGAGAAAGGTGTTTAAATACAAATTTTCGAATTTTGGTGAAGTCTATACCGGGCGAAGAGTTTTACTGAGAGACCATTAAGCGCATATGGTGCAATATTTGCATTTCTCAGAAGCAATTTCAAACTCTTACTTGCATGTCTAACTTAATTGTACAGTGTTAGTCTGTTGTACCAGAAAGGCATAGTCGATCCTATGATTTTTGGGTTTTAGGTGGCACCTAATTTGATAAAATGTTGGACAGACGTAAAATTATCGCTTAAATTCTTGTCATTCTGCACTCCTATGATAATGTCAGGTATTGGATTTTTGTGTGGTCATTCAACTCTGAGACCACATTGCCAAATTATGACAGACGCACTGAGGTAGAATACTTATCATTTCATGACACTGCGCCAACAATTGGTTTCTGTTCCAGATTTGTATTGGAGTCACCTTCTATCTAATTAATCCATTGTCTTTCGATATATTCCAACGTACTTTTAGTTTGTGATCAGTACTTCAATTTTTTTTAATTATGTATATATATATATATATATATATATATATATATATATATATATATATATATATATATATATATATATAAATTTCAGAGAACGTGCATAATACCACAGAGTAAATATCAATCGTGAAACATTTTATTACAAGATTCTAGATCTGAGAACGAACCTTGAGAACGTTGTGTCTCCTTTCGGATTGATTTATTATTAGGTTTTCGAATGTGTCAACTCCTTAATATAAATAGTCTCGTAAGTGTAGTGCATGTAATATCCTAAAAGGTGGCGATGCTTCTCCGCCACTGGAACGTGAGAACCGACGTAGCGAATTTTCCCTCTCCCTCATCTTCACCAGAGGGGCACCGCTCCAGCCCGGACAGGCGCTAAGCTCCCGACTGGTCTCCTGACATGTGTGATTGTGTAGTTCATGTGAGAGTAAGTCATAAACCTGATCAGAATGTGATCATGATGGATAAAGTGATCAGTGCTGAGTTCATTTTTTTTTCATTCCAAAAGCATTCTAGGCGAATCCCAGAACAGTACTCTAACAAAGGCACACGGGCCGCGCTTCGCTGTCATATACTTACATATACATAAGCACACTTACATGCAGTACACTACCTCACATGTCGACAGACCAGTAAGATCCTTAAGAGCAAGTTCCGGCTGGGACAGTGCTTGCTGGTGAGTGATATCCGGAGGGGGAAACCCCACAAGTCGACAGCTAGGTTGGCGCCTGATCTTACCATTCAGCACGGGAAGAACATCGCGATCTCCCGTGATATAACATACACTACACGTACGGGACTAATGAACACAGAAGATGACGAGCCCGGAAATACGAAATCATCAATCAGTCAATTGTAATGCATTCCAAATTCTCTGCATTGTGAGGAACAGAAACACTCGTTTATCGCGTTAAGCCCATGTGAGCGTACGTGGAAAAGTTTCCCAGCAGTGTTTTTTCGCCAAACGCGGTTCCGTTACGCTCGGGGTCACTCGTTTTCGCGCTCAATTTAAAAAAAAGAGCAGGGGAGCGCCACGCAGCCTGGCGCGCGTATTCGATTACAAAAATTGTTCCTCGGGCCGCGCGCTTTCCCGCGCCCCTCTCTTCCCCTCCCACACACACGCACGCATTCCGACCTTCGCTCCCTGCCCCGGCCCCTCCCGCACCCCCTTCTACATTCGGTACTTCGTTGAAGCCACGTGTAGATCCTCTTTGCGCCAGCACTTTTCATGAAATTAAATCAAAAATTCTTGAGGCTTAATGCACGTATTTACGGCACAGAGGCAAATTTTCAGCGTTTGCTCAACGGTTTCAATACTCGTTTATTGATCAATGAAAAGACAGACAGCGTAACTTATCAAGAGGATTTGAACCCGATGTGGCGCTCCACAGCACGAAAACGGCGGAATAACCTTCCACCTCTGTATTTCGGGGAGTCCTTAATAGTTCTTAATTATAGTCCTTAATAGTTCTTGAATTTGTGATGGGTAAGGGTTTCTTCTGTTTTTTTCGCCTCCTCATTCCATTACCTTCTCCATTTCTGTTTGATAGTTCATTACTCACCGCATATATTTGACATTTTATCATCATTAACATACGAGTATATTATGTCCTTGCCAAACCGAGAAGACCCGTTGCCTCGGTAGCGTTGTCATTCTGGCTGCGGAACTAGTGTCATTGTGTTGTCTCATTATAATTCAAGTCATACAACAAACAAATTGGTAAATAAATAAATAAATATCCGAAAATATGTTCCAAGTGATAAGAGAAAATGAGGTGAAAATACACTGAAATATTTGAATATATTTATTGGTTGGCGTGGCAGGCCTTATACTAGCGTGAATCTACACAGTTACTGGTGTAATACATAAAATGTGAAAATTAGTGGGTTTCCTTAGAAATGATTTGATATACATACTTACACTTTGGCAAGATATTCCGGAATATTTCTGAGTGTGTATTTTCGGGACTTTTTGAAGAAATGAAGTACGAAGGCTATTTCGCGGGTTCAGCAAAGCCCAAGTACTCGTACACGGCTCTTAAGACAGCCATTCTCAAAGCAAATGACGAGAAAATACCCATCATACTATATTAGCTGACTGTGTTAGGACGATAATTTTCTTCACCTTTTTTGGAGCAGTACATTGGCAAACGAAAATTATATTGGATCACTTATAATTTAAGATAATAATGATTTAAACATATTTTATGCAATACCACAAATGTAAAAGTAACACTAATAATATATCATAATAGTTTGAAGATCTTTGTACAAATAGAATGGAATGTGCGCATGCGTGTTGCACTCAGACCCAACAATTATTCGACAGATATTGCTGAAATATTCATTGCGGACATGTGGGGGCGTTGTTGCTGATGATTTATTCGTTTACGACGACTCAAGCGCCCCTGAACTCCACGCAACCCGCCATACAGTCAAGGATAACTCTGGTCTTTTCTGCATTCAAGCATTCTGCCCCTGCGATTGTGAAATATCGACCATCACTTGAATCTCGGACAAGTAAATAAAATTTTTCCAAGATACTGTCATAGCGATCACATGCCCTAATTTGAGGGAGAACGTCTTAACCAGAGGCATATCTAGGTGTTCAGGCGCCTATGGCTAGCATAGAATTTGCGTCTCTGTCAGGTTAAATCAGATTATGGTTATTTGTTTTAGCATATATACTTTATATAGCTCCCCTTGTGAGTGTCACTTGCCTTGTGGGCTATACCGTAGATACGCCCCTGGTTTTAACAACTTAGGATACCTGACAACCATGTCCACACCAGTACATAGAACAAACCCATACTTGCGAGAAAATATTTCATCCATAAGAATGTTTGCGCAGCGTAGCGTAAAATGTGTTTAACAATCACGTGACCAGTCGTGTGTGATATGTATTACACTGCATTAGCGAAGCATTGCCGGGTCCACTAGTAATGTAAATAAACGAGATTCTCGTGTCATCTGATGATTTGAGTCCTATATTACATAAAATTAATAATGAATTTTCGAAATATACGTACTCTGATAACAAACCAGAGTCCACGCAATGTTTGTGTATGAAGACTCCAATTTTGGAAAAATGTTATACTCATAATCATTGTATAAACTTGTTTAGAAAACGCACAAATCGTTGTATAGTTGGAACAAATTTGATGTGATCAATTTCCACTCGTAATGAACCCTCGTGAAGAGTGCGCGTGTCCCCTGAAGCTCCCTCCTGCGCGGCCGCGAGTCTTGTATTGCTCGTACGTTGGCGCCTGCTGCCTGCTGCCCTCCCGGGCGGCCGAGCCTCGCCGGCTCGCCTCGCTCACCGCTCAGCATGCGGCCGGCGACGCCTTGCAATATTTAGCCTGCAGATTGATGGCTGGGGGCCGCCCTTAATCCAGGTTATGGGGCGAAGGTGTCCGGCGACGCCTGCGACGCCGACGACGCCGACGCGGGGAGGGCAAGGGGGCGAGCGGGGGGTGGGGGCGGGGAAGGGGCCGACGGGCGCCGAATCAGCGCGCACTCCGCCGGCGCCTGCTCCCGCGACGCCTTCGCCACCGGCGTCGCGGCGCCGCGCCGGCCGCTTAGCATTCCCGCGGCGACGGCCCGCTCCTCCCCTGCCCGCCGCTTTCCCACTCGCCCCTTCGCACCTCTCCCCTCCCCTCTCCGCCACCGCCGCCACAGTCGCAGGAAATGGAGCCCTCCGCGGTTTCTCCCGCGCTCTTTGAATAATATAAGAAAAGTACGGCAGTAAGTTGCAAAGCCCAGCCCCGGAACTCATCTGCCAATGCAGTCACGGGAGCTCCCGGCGGAGCATCGGGGAATCAACGGCATCAGATGCAAACAGCATAGCATATTGTTTGCATAGTGAGGAGGCCGCGACGGGAGCGCGCTGGCGGCGCCGCGGGCTCGCCGCACGAAAAGTGGATAGAATGCAAGCCTCCAAGGTAATGTCTGAATCAATTTGAAAAGCCCCCCGGAGCGAGCGTGGTGCTCGCGGCGCCGCGGGGCCCGACGCCGGCGCTCGGGGGGCGGGGCCACTGGGGCCGCGGGGCGGCGCGGCGCGCGGGGCGCGACGCCGGGCAACAGCGGGAGCACGGGGAGGACGAGGTAGAGGACTGGGAGGAGGAGGAGGACAGGGAAAGGGGCGCCTGGGCGGTGTTGTTTCGCGGTCACGTGATACGGCGCCGCGGTACGCCCCAGGTGACATGCTGCCCGACCCGCGGTCCCCCACCACCGTCGCCCCCGCGGCGCGCGCGGGGTCGTTCGCGGCTCGACGAGGTGAACGGCGCCGCGCGTCGTCGCGTTGCGTTGCGTCGCGTGGCGCCGCTTCGCTTCGGGTAGCGTCGCATCGGAGGCCCTGCGCCGCCCACCAGCCCACTCGCTCACTTACTCGCTCAGTCGCCACTCTCGCGCACTTGCTACTTGCACATTCGCTTACTTGCGAAATGCTCACCATTCGCCCGATCGTTTGCCCACTCACCAGGAAGTTCTCAGGCCAACATATCCGCTCGCTTAATGAATACACTCCCCCACTTTTTTTTCCAACTCTTTGAATGACAATTAGAAGTTTGGTATCTAAAATTCCATCGCGTGGTATTTGTCATTTTATTTTTAAAGTAATATCATGTCAATCGATAGAAAAAAGTACCACTCCATGAGATGTTTTGGCCGTTTGGTGAATAAAAAATAAAAATGCCTTAAAGCACTTTGTAACTGATATTCCTTTCTAACAATAATCCGTTTAATTTATTGTGCACTATGTGTTTTAATGGAAACCTAATAGATACTTAGCAATAACTTGCTTTTCATTTTTGCCCATTGTGTCAAGGATTCTTTCCAGTTTGATCTCAAAGTTGAATATTTATTATCACTTTTATTTTTTTTTTGTATTTGTAAAGTATCTGAGTAAATATTCTCTAAAAATCCAACTTTATATGTATTACTAGAACACAAAATTAGTGTATGCGTTTCTACTGTTTATTCTTGAGTGTATTTGGGAAAACTAATTCTGAAAAAAGAACAAAAAAGAAATCATCGCGGGGAGATCTGTACCGAAGAGAACCGGAGAACCAGCCAAGGAGATCTCTAACTAATGTATGACTAACAAAAAGGAAATTAAATATAAAATAAATTTTTCCATCAAAAACCTATGTCTCTAATCAATTTTTTTAAACAGAAGGTAATGAAAGGAATTTTTGAACAATTTGATAAATTTTAGTAGTGAAAAAATGAAACAAAGCTCAATATTCTGCTGATATATATATGTATATATATATATATATATATATATATATATATATATATATATATATATATATATATATATTGCGAATTCATTTTTTAAAAGTAAGATATTATAAAACAGTCAATTATTTTAAATAAAATCGCTATTACGAACGTGTGCGTTAATGTCCGAATAAATGATTTTATTCGTTTTATTCGTGTAATTTACAATATTTCCATTCATACTTTAGATAAGGAAGTGCTTCAGAAAACATACTTATTATTTTAAGAGACACATAGAACTAATTGGAATTATTTGATATTGAAAATAGCAAAGACTATGTAACTTGTGTGGGGCAGTACAAATTTATTAATACACCTAGAAATCAACTTCAATTTCACTACAGTTTCGCTACAGTTTCAAAAATATATTGGCTGTTGTACCTCGTATACTTTCTAGTCTATATTATTCCTTTTCAAGAATATTTTCTTCATAAGCACCCTTCTTTCACTATATACCATTAATGTGCGAAAAATAATCATAACATGTGTCATTAATATTAAAAACACCCATGTAGCGGGTCACAGTTCAAAAATTTGCCACGTTTATAAGCAAGAGCTGCACAGACTGCTCTATCAGATTGTTGGATTGCGTAGAGAAACCGCACGGGATATGAGTAACATAGAGACTCAGATACTTCTGCAACTCGATGCCTCAGCTGCCACCATTTTCTGCGATTATCACTCTCTCTCTGTCCTCCCTGACCTTCACTGCGAACCTGGCTCTTCTTCTTCTTGTTTGCTTCCTCAGTCTCCATCGTTGCCACGCCCCTTCGCCAGCCGCTACATTCGCGGCAACACTTTCTACTGCGGGAAATTCGATGCCGTTTCCTGGAGGCGCACCGAGCTTAAACTAATGCAATATTAATGACGAAATACATTCACCATCGGCTCAGTAACAGTAACGGAAGAACGCTCCGCGGCGACGGCGAAGGCGGCTGTGGCGGGGAGCGACGGAGGAGAGTGGCGGGGCGGGGCGTGGCGGCGGCGGCGGGGTCGAGAACGGGGGCGGCAAAAAGCATGTACAGGGCAGCGGTGGCGCGGGGACGCCGGCGAGCGAACGGAGGACGACGAGGGCGGAGAGGACGGGGCCCGGCGGCGCGGGAGTGGGGAGACCGCACCCTGTCGGGCGTGGAGGGGAGAGGGCGGGGGTGGCGTCGACGGAGGAGCGGCGCGAGCGAAGGACGGCGGTGTAGCGCTGCATGGCGTCGCCTGGCGTCGCTCGCGTCGGGCGCGCCGCCGCACCGCGCAGGCCGACGCCACCAAGCGGCCGCCAGGGCAAGGCAGCGGGCGTCGCGGACGCGGGGCGGAGTGTGTGTGTGGGGGGGAGGGCTGTTGCCAAAAGCAGCGACCGCCTGAGACGGCTCGCGGTATCAACTGATGTCACTGCTCCAACCGAGAGGTCCTAGGGTTAGAGTCCTGATGGTGACAGGATTTTCGACAGGAGGTACTCGTTCTTGGTCAAATTCAGCCGCTGTTTGAAGGAGAATTCTAGTGGCCGGCTACTCTGATCTTATCGGTAGTTTTGCGTGGTTTCTCCGAATTACCCCAAGCGAATGCGGGAGCAGTACCGTAATGAACAACCCACGAGTCGCACACGCTCTTTCCTTCCTCGTCCTCGTCTGATCTAGAGCTTACACGCACTTACTACTCTTACATGCCCTGCACTAACACACATTACAGGAGGCCAATTGGAAGTATACAGCTTGTCCCGGCGGAGGAGGTATTCCGTGGCTGAGAGATTCCTTCTGGGAAAACCCGGCCAGCTGACGTGTATGTCGGCACCGCATCTAACCGTTCACAAAAAGCGCCATCACAACAAAAATAGTGTGCTTCTCCGAACACTCGGCACATTAACGTCGAATTCAACTTCATTACAATTACCTGTACCTAAAGCTGTATCTGATATGCAAGAAGCACTTTAAGAATAGAATGAGTCAGGTGTTTGTCTATTCTTACCCAGAACGGCATGTCTTCTGCAACGATTATATTAATGGCTAGGAGTAATTGCGTATTGCGTGATATAAAAAAAATAAAAATTTCAATGAATTAAAAGCTTCGGTGATTTGATGGTTACCGTATCGAGCTGAAACACGAATCCGACGAAACCCGTAGATTTTTAAGGGCGAAAAAATCCTTTGTACGCTTTCGTTCGGATAGGCCGACTCACTGATGTAGATTTACTGCATATAAAATATCTTAAAACCAAAAAGAAGCCTCTACGCTCGATTTCAATGGCCTCTTCCGTCACCCGAGTAATACCTTCTTTCACCGCCAAATGTTAAAAAAGCGTAACAAACTTTGTGTGGTCTGACGAAAGAGAATTAAATGCATTATTTGGATATTGTAATATGATCAGTAATTTGTTGTCTCAAGCAACTGAAGAATTAAATTCGATGGCTCGGGGCATCAACGCATGTCACTGTAGTGCCTCTGACCGTGACCTTCTGTGTACAGTAAATTATTCTGTTTGATTTTGGCGTTTAAGTAATGCAGTACTTTACATTACATTGTATTATATTACATTATTATGGTCGACAACCAAATGCTTGGGAAACGAAATTAATTGTTTCTAAATAGTTTTGAGGTCTTAATTTCTAATATTAAAATTAAAATGTTCAATTAAGGAGACTGTTTGCCATTAAATATTTGTTATTTACGTATTGCATTTAACAGCAAATTTTTGATATTCTTGTTATGTAAAGAAATGTACTGTGTATACAGTAAAACTGTACACTGAGGGACAAAAATCATGGGATACCTTCTAATATCGTGTCGGATCTCCTTTTGTCCTGCAAAATGCAGTAACTCGACTTGGCATCACTCAGCAAGTCCTTGGGATTCCCTCGCAGAAATATTGAGCGATGCTGCTACTACAGCTGTCAATAATTTCGAAAGTGTTGCCGGTGCAGACTTTTCTTCTTAACATGCTCTCTCAATTAAGTCCTATAAAAGTTCGACGAGATTCATGTCGGGCGATCTGGGTGGTGAAATCATTCGCTGGAATTGTCCAGAACGTTCTTCAAACCAATCACGGACAATTGTGCCCCGGTGACATGGTGCATTATCATCCACGAAAATTCCTTCGTGTTTTTTTTTGGAAACATAAAGTCGATGAATGGCTGCGAATGGTTTCCAAGTAGCTGAACATATCCATTTGCAGTCAATGATCGGTTCAGTGGCACCAGAGGACTCAGTCCATGATGTGTAGAAACAACCCACACCATTATCGAGCCACCACCAACTTGCACAGTGCCGGCTCTCGGTCATTAAGTGATAGTAGTCGGCCAGTACGTTGTCCGTAGTGAGATCTTATATCTGAGATTAGGTATTTTCGGCACACTCTTGACGCTGTGGATCTCAGACTTGACTATTGAGACTATTGAGTTCCCTAATGATTTCCAAAATGTATTGTTCCATGCGTCTAGCTCCAACTACGATTCCGCTTTCAAAGTGTGTTCATTTGCTTCGTGCGACCATAATCACGACAGAAACGTTTTCACATGAATCACTTGATCACAAATGAAAGCTCTGCCAATGCACTGCCAACACCTTTAGTGTGCGATGATACTGCCACCTTTATATTGGGGTATTGCTATCCCTTAATTTTTGTTATGGCAATGTACTATCGCAGTCGACAGTATACTATCGAAGACTGTTTTGCTAAAATGTTTAACATATTGCAGTGTTACACAAAAGTATGTTTTGTTCTTCAGCGGTGTGCCTGACCCGTTTTTAAAAAAAACTGTTGTGTAGTTTTGTTCAGCTGCATATTTGCTGCTGCATGCTACGAGTGTAGTATATGTACGTTGCGGTGGTTGATTCATTATTAAGGATAAGTGACTTGAGATTTATTTACTACTTACAATAGTCATTGTAATTTGAAAATTATGTTAAATCACTAACTATGACGTATCATTGTCACTTCAATCGCAACACATAACCCTCTCGTGGTTCTAAAAGATCTCAACATTTTGACAGTAATTTTTCATCTTTTCTGAAGGAAAAAAATAATTTTGTACACTAAGCATTTGAAACAGATTAATTTTTTTTCTTCTAGTTTGCGTGGAGCAGACGTATAGGATTTTTCTCCAAAAGATTAACCATTTTAAATTTTTTGTTTGAAAATGCATACTACTGTCTTAGAATTTTGTAGTCCTCTGAGAAATGTCTCACAATCCATAGTTTCTGCAGCATTTGTCTGCACTCTTGTAACTCCATACATTGTTTATTTTATTCAAAACATCTACGGGCTGGTAGAATGCACTGTTGTAATACATGAGCCTAGAAAGCAGAACATCTTCCCGCACTTTAGAACATTAACAAAAGATTTCATTGTGTAGCATATTTTGGGTTTTACCAGGTTTTGTTTTTTAAACTGTCATCTTTACAACTACCTAAAACGAAAGTTTGTTTTTTCTTCGCTCAAATTACAAGTTTGAGGTTCAACTATGTATTTTTGTTTCAATAATATTTTAAGTAATTTTATGGTATTATTTGCATTTTTTACCTGTATAACATTCCTTTTATTATATTTTAGTAATCATAATCAAGCCAATCAAGAAACATTTAGTCAACAAAAAAATTAGCTCAAATCTGTGTAAATTAATACAAAAGTTGCATTGGCGCATGGTTTCGGATCACTAGTTTCGACCCATCTTCAGGATAAATAAATTGAAAAGAAATTAAATAAAATATGCATTTTACGTATTAAAATTAACAAAAATTGAACAATATATAAGAAAAACAAAGAAAGGTTGTTCATGTATATTTCGATCAATTAGAAACAAAATAAATAAATATTTTAATTATGGATAATAATTATGTGTTACGTGTGCAGCTAACCTAAATATATCCTTAGAAAAACATTATTAAAACATAATATTTTTTCATTGATTGAGTTTTGTGTTTCCTGGTTCGATTTATTATGGTTGTCTAAAATATAATGAAGAAAACATACAAGTAGGAATTTTGACGACGATGATGCAAATACTGTTTCTTACTATATCTTCTACTTTCATACATTTGTTATAAATAAATTCGTGCTTAGCTCTTGCCGGGGTAACGCCTCAACGTGCTCCGCGCGATTAGCCGTCGCAGTAAGTGTTGTGACAGTCTTGAGATAACGTGCAACTAGGCTAAGTGGCGTAATATCCGCAGCTTTTGCCGTTATTAATACTTGTCAGCGTTTCATTAAAATAAGCGGTAGCTTTTCTTCATTTTGCATAGATAATGCAAAATGAAGCCGATCAATCCACGGGGTTTGTAGTTTCGTAGGCCCCATTAACACAACACTATGTAGACAACATCAATCATTTCTCCAGCAGTGCAGTGCATCAAGTACAACAAGAGTTAATAACCAGTTTACCAATAGATACAAGTGGTCAGGCATCTCAGAATCCGCCGCCCGTTGAAGGCAACATGGATCCGGGCTTCACAGTTGGTTCGCTGCAGCAGTCGTCATCGTCATCTGGAAATCTTGCACGGACAAGATGAGACAGTGATGTTAATGATCCGCACGCACATAAAAAGAAAAGTCATGATAAGATGTTTCAGATGAATGTTTTCATGAATGCTTTAGATCCCAGTTTATATAATTGCAAACATGACTACCGATTTGGTGTATTGGTGTTTGGTGAAGGTACATGATTATGTACCTTCACCATAAATCAATTGATTTCAATACCTCAGAGATAATCTAAGTGAACAAATAGAGTTATCAGCTAAAATCCTCCCCAATTTTTGATGCTAGTATATCCAACCCAAACTATTTCATCAAGGTGCTGATAAATAAAGTAACCAGTAACTTTGTAGCAGACTTAAAAACAATAAAATAAAAATCAGTGCCAACTGAATAACAGACTTCCGCAACCTCATTAAATACCTCTTAATGAAAAATAGAAGTTTCCATTCTTTAAAGGACCCATCAAATAGAAAAATGTATGTAGTCTTTAAAAATCTGCACCAATCCATAACAGAAAAAAATCTTTACAGATTTCAAATTACGACACCCATCTATTATTAAAATCACCAGACTGCATAAAGATAATATGCCAGTACCGGTAGTTAGGGCCACGTTTAGTGGCAATGAACCTATAGACTTAATTCTTACAATCACTCAAATTTGCAATCATCGTGTGACTACTGAAAGACGTCGGAAACCAAAAGGTCCCATCCAATGTCAACGGTGTTTGGACTACGGACACACGAAAAACAACTGCAACCATGTTATTAATTATGCATACTGTTCGAAAAACCATTATTCAGTGTTGTGTCTGCAAAAAATGTAAACCTGATTTGTATTATCTGCAATGGTAATCACAAGGATGATACCAGAAACGATTCATGTTCATATTATAAAAAAATAACAGAGCAAAAAAGTGACCAGCTTAAAAACAGTAATAATGTATCAAACTCCAAATACTGTCCGTCTCCTCAAAATCATTCAAGAAGCATTTTTCCACAACTTCCAGAAACTCAACCCATTCAAACCTTCGCCCATATCTCGTCCTTAAACAATCCATCTCCTGGCAATTCGCAAAACATTCATTATTTCAATCAAACGCGCCACTCTAATGGGACCCATTCTAACAACCCAATAATCAACTCCATCACCTCATGCATCATTAACTTCATCAACTCACATATCCCATCTATAATAGAACTATTCAAATTTCTTTAACCGAATACTTAATCAAAAATAACGGCAGATAAAATTCAATGCAATATTATCATCCTAAATTGGAACGCAAACTCAATCACTCACAAAAAAACTGAATTCATCCATTTCCTCCACCATTACAACGTAGACATAGCGTGTATTACCAAAAAGCACTAAAGCAATAAAAACAATTTATTCCCAACTTTAAAATATGTCGATCGGATAGAACTGATTCTAAAGGAGGGGCGTACTCATCGCTATAAATTCTATTTCTACACACATCCAGGAAACTCTCCCGGAAACACCAGAGTTAGAAACTATAGCAATATCAATAATAACTAACAACCACCCTTTGAAGATTACAGCTGCATATAACCCCCCCACAGTAAAATTAACAAATACAAACCTTCAAAACGTATTTAATCCCAACGATAAACTCTTGCTAATAGACGACAATGCCGATCATGTCAACTGGGGTTGCCAATGCATCAATCATGACGGTAAGATACTAGCACAACTAGCAAACAATACTAATGTAAAAATTATCTCCCCCAGTAAGCTCACTTATTACCCGCATGATCGCTTACGCAAACTTGACATCCTCAACATTGGCTTAACCAACGCCAACAGTGATCTCCATGTCGCGAATATTCGAAATTGATTCTGACCATGTCCCTGTATTACTTACATCACAGCAAATGTCGCCTCAACATACCCTGTTGCCTAAAGCAAAATCTTTAATAATTAACTGGAAAAAGTTTTCCGAAACATTAAATAATTCAATATCCGAAATTAAAATACTGAATAACCCCCTCGAAATAGATCAATCTGTTAACCATCTAGCCGACCCCATTAGCGCAACCATAAAAAATTCCGAATATACTACCACTCCAAACACAGAACACAAACATATAAATAAACTACCCCCCCACATCATGCAATATCCGTAAAAAACAGAACCAAAAGACTCTGGGCGTACCTAGGAACACGAGAGCTAAAGAAAGAACTGAATCTAATCACAAACGTGGTAAAACGTCTTATCAAAAAGCACAATAATGAGCAGTATATGAACTTATTCCAATCACTTAACCCCAGTAACAATAACTTATGGCAATTCACAAACAAAAATCGCTCCTTTCAACAAAACCTCAGGTAGAGCCTTATCATCGATACAGAAAGCAGAGGCCCTAGCAACGCATTTCGAGAGCACTTTCTGTGAGAACGTGAGTGCCCATCCCTTACATAATAAAGTGCTACATACCACAAAATTAAACTACTTCTGTCAGTACCAGAAAATTAATTATTCGTCTTCCATTGAAATTTCAAAAATTATTAAGAATCTTCCCAATAAAAAAGCTCCAGGGCACAACAATATTAATAACATAACTTAAAAATCTTCCATCTTCAGCCATAGCTTACTTAAACAACATATTCAATTCATGTTTCAGAAAAAGATATTTCCGTCATAATTGGAAACACGCAACCTTCAACCCCATAGCAAAGCTAAACAAAACCACGACAATCCCTGAGAGTTACCGCCCAATCATTTAATTATCCGGTTTTCCAACATATTTGAAAAAATCATATTAAAAATTTCAACCAACGCCATTCCTAGGGCACAGTTCGGTTTTACGAAAAAAATATCTACACCACATCAATTACTAAGCATCTCAGAGCTCATTTATTCTGCTTTTTAAAAAAAATCATCACACAATAGCTATATTTCATGATATCACACAAGCATTTGACCGAACTTGGCACCTAGCTCTCGTATATAAAATAATTCAAATAGGCACTCCAAAGTACTTAAAGTCAATATTAATAAATTTCTTAATCAATACATCCTTCTTAGTCATGGTCAACAACCATTTATCTAACCCTAGAATCATAAAGGCAGGAATTCCACAACGCTCGCCGTTATCACCCACTCTATTCACCCATTCTGTTGTTGACATACCCACAATTTCGATTGCGCAATTTGCCGACGACACGGCCATATTTACCTCCAGTACAGACCTCCACGATTTGAGAACTCAATCCAACTTTATTTAAACATGATAGAAAGTTGGGCTGCCAAATTAAAACCCCAGCAAAACGGCTGCAAAAATAGTTACATTAAAATCTTACTCTCCCCCTCTCCTCCTCACGCTAAATAACAATACAATCGATTGTTATCCCCCTTATAAATCCATTAAATGCTTAGGTTTATACCTAGATACCAAGTTAAATTGGGAAAAACATATAAATCCCAAGGCGACCCAAGCCAAAATAAAACTGTCGCGACATTTAATCTACAGAAACAGTCCAATATACTACAAATCAGCCATCGTAATTTATAAAACAATCTTAAGACCACCAATGCTATATGCGAGTCCAATTTGGATCAACTCTGCAAAACTAACATTCACAAACTACAAGTCCTGCAAAATAAATTCCTAAGATTAGTTTCTCGTGTCTCTTGGTATATAACTAACAATCAACTCCATAATGAATTGAACCTGAACCTATAGAACAACACATCACGTATCTATCTCCAATGTTTATTTTAACTTACCTCAAATCCCAGACCTTTCACTCTTCAAACTGGCCAAAAATCCCATGTTCCAAACAAGAATAAAAAACAAATATCGATACCACATATTCCTAAAAAATTGTAAATTTAGATCCTGGACCCCTAAAGGGGAATTCCTCCCCGTTGTTATAGTATTTATGTTTACATTTAAGTATAGTAAGTCTTTTAATACATATGTATAGTTATATTTACTGAGCTATGTACTTCTGAAAATATATATTAAAAAAACGTTTGTCATCACTTTAACTGTCACTTTAATCTAATTCAGTGGGCAACTGGTACTGTCAACTCTTACAAAATGTTAACAATACTTTGGAAACACATGAAAGCAAAAACCACGACAATAGAACGTTACTCATAAACAAAAAAGTAACATAACCTCATTGATGAGCAAAAAGTGTACAATGCACAGCCTTTTTATTTCATAATTGTAAAATAAATTACAAGAAAACTATAATTTAAATTTGCAGAATGGTAAAGAAAATCTTAAAAATACAAAATCTTTCTAAAATGGAGGTGTACAGGTACACTCCCTTTTATCAAAGACTTTCTAAATTACAATATTCAGATATTTTACAAATGACGGAGAAAATACGGTTCGAAAATCTGTACTAGTTCACTAGTCCACAACGAATGGACACATGGTTCTGGTCCAGTCAATTTCACTTTCGTATGGGGAAAAAAACTCGTCGACTTGGTCTGGGCACCTTCTGAATAGTTGGAATCGATTGTGGATTTACCAATGTTATCAGTTTGTTAATGTTTGTCTGTTCTATCAGATCATTTTCCAGTTCTTGTTTCTTTGAGTTCAAAACATTGCTGAAATCGTAAGTCCAGGCAGTTTCTTTATTCCAGGGGTGTAAATGGAAAACCGGTATCGATAGTCGAATTGCTTAACTAGGTTCCGTGAAGTCACAGAAGTTGAGCAATTTGAGACACCGTGGATTCCTAGACAGGTGACCGTCTGGGAAAATCTTGACGGTGGATTGCTTCAGACGTTCAATGCTTAAGAAGAGTTTAGTCACATTGCGTAAACGAAGTCGCAACAAATTGAAAAAGAAAGAGCGAGGGAAAGAAAGAGAAAAAAAGAGAGAGAAAGAGAAAGAAAACGAGAAAGAAATAAAGAAGGAAGGTGAGAAAATTGAGCTGCCCGAAACTAGAATAATGTTTTTTTTATGTATTGCAATCCGAATCCAGCTATTTGTTTGGATATGTTTGAGGTAAAAAGAATTACTCCCAGGATACGGAATGGCAAATCTAAGCTTAAGACATAAAGTCAACGCTTACATATAATAAAATAAGAACAAAAAAGCTCTTAAAATGTGTTAGAAATAAAGTTTACAGTGCCACAAATTGTTTTTTAAACGTAAGATAACATACAGTAAAAGTGCCATATAAAAGAAAGTCAAAAGAATTTCAAAAATGTAATCTTACAGAATTTATACACCTTATCAACAGACAAAAGTAGATAATTTCTTGCGAAGGGCCTGGAGCGGTTTGAGTGCAGGAGCCTAATTTACTTCATTATTCAATCTTCATGTTTGCTCATAGTCGGAGAAAAATTGAAATTTGGTTTTATCCTGAGAAATTGATTCCAAAAAATATTTGTTAAGAAAAATAATTGATGCAACTTGCATAATTTTCCGGAAAATTGTGAATATTACTCGAGACATTTATGCATTAATATACCCCTAACATTCAATATAAAGAAAAATATCGGATGTAACAATAATTTTGACCTGATTACGCAGAAAAAATGTATCTCGCCCTGTTAAAGAGAGCGAGACACTTTTATATAATACAATTAAGATGTTTTATTTTCCTTTATGTTTTGATGAAACCAAAATGGAAAAAATATATTTTTAATGTGCATATATTTGTACTAATGCAATGAAACAATTTTAATTTTTTGTGATACCGTAAACCGGGATCACTTTGTGAAAAGCTGGTGACTTTCTGTCACCACGCCTTTTAGAAAACTATTGTCTTTAACTATGTTGTGTTCTCTCTATCTGAGGCGTTAGTGGAAACATAGTGAACCTGATGAGTGTTACTATCTATTACAACGTTTAGGAGCTGCATTCTCATTACTGCATTTACGTGATTTTAGTCCTTAATTTTGCATCAATTTACTTTGTGCTACCTCGAAAAATGTGTGTTGCAACTCCGAGAACAGTACTTTAAGGAGAAGTGCACTATTTTACGGCATTATTCATTAATCTAGTGCTATAGTATCTATTCTCTAACTTTCTTAGATTTTTTTTACTTTTCTCTATACATACGTATATATACGGAGTAATATACGTAGTATAGGAAAAGTTATGTTATGCTGCGAAAACCGATTTCGAGATTTCATCGAAAATGCACGTTTTCGATGTCCCTGACACCGAAAAAGTGATTTTCTTTCAAGACGTCCGTTTGTCCGTCCGTCCGTTCGTCCGTGCGTCTTTCTGTTCGTCCGTCTGTCTGGTGTATGTGAACAACACTAACGCCGAAACCATACGTATGATTTATTCCAAATTGAAGAAGCCACTGTTAATTTGGCCTGAGTCGAAGCTCTGCGATTGGAAAAATCATTTATTGGTTTTTGGGTGCACTTTACATGAAGCCCATGAGATATTGTCAAAATTTTCTCAAAAACGACTCCAAATATTTTCTTGAAATTTCTTCTAAGTATATAGTAAAATACAGTTATAAAGGTGGCATTAGTCCGATTTTCACGGTTACCTGTGAATTTTCGAAAATTTCAAAAGTTTGAATAAAATTTGCTGTTCATAATTTGTTCTTTCGTTGAGGTCATGTTTATATTCTTGAAAATTTGAGTAGTTTTCGCGCAATACTACATGCTATCTGTGCAATTTTAAAAATTTACATAAATAAGATTTTCTCAAAAACGACTCCAATTTTTATCTTTAAACTTTTGGTAGGGATTGTGCTAAATGAACTCTATAAGTTGACATAAACGTCATATTGCTCTACTTTTTGTTTTTTCAAAAATTATAAATGTGTAATTTTTTGACGTGTCTCTCAAGTCATTAATATTTACAACAGCGGCATTTTGTTCACAATATCTATGAGCTAATGTGCTTTAAATAATATCATATAAAGCTTCTCGAAACTTCAAACGTTTTCTGTCAAAACTACCTCAAAGTTTGCATTTTCAGAAACCCTCAAACACCTTTGTCTCAAAGAACGGCTCCAAATTTTGTCGTCGAACGTTTCGAAAGGTTAGTACTAATTGCACTCTTTAATATGACAAAAAGTTCATTTCGGGGTATTTCTTTTTTGTTTTTTCAAAAATTTAACAAATGGATTTTTGTGAAACATTTCTCACGTCGGTAATATCAATTCGTAAACACTATTGTATTTGTGAGTTGAAGTGCTTCAAACCACTTCAAATGAAGTTTTTCGAAAACTCAAAAAATTTCTATGAAAAGGTTCTTCAAATTTCGAATTTACTGTAGCTCCTAAACACTATTTTCTTAAAAACGAATGTAAAGTTTTGAAAGAAAATTTGAAATTAGAACGAGGTTTTACTGTTTTTTAATATTCTTAAAATAACATTTCCGTTCTACAGTTAGGAAACCGAAAAATTAAGAAAATGTCAAAAAATATACTTTGGGCGGCGATAGATGGTAGCAGGCAAACATTTTTGGCTAGTTAGAATGTCTAGCTGAGGCCAAAGGAAATAGAAAATTAATACGAGAAAGTCTGTGCCATTTGTAGCACAACTAGCTCTATTTGAGTTAGAAATAAACTGATGGAAAATGAAGAAGTGTCTTTGTGCCATTAGCTCTTCAATATTCAATGCGATATTTTCAAGTTTCTCAAATTTTTCTTTAAATTAGTTAAATTATCGACTTTTACTACTAACAACTTTATTAAGTGTCTTGGGCGACTTTAAGTTCATGCTTCGGTTGATTAATGTAGAAAATTCGATTGAAAAATAGAATCAGAATAGAATAGATAAGATCATCATTCTTAAGACTTAAATTGCCATTTAAAAACTAGTACTGTCAGTAAAAACAAATGCTTATTTAGCCTTTGAGCAAAGCGGCCTCAAACATTGTGGACTGTGTTAATAAGTTACGAACTTTTTAGGCTCAGTAGGTCCAACCCTCTCGTCAACCCAACGTCACACCGCGAAAGTCGTGGGCGAGCACGGCACTGACTTGAAAATTAAACTACTTAAATATGGGTTAAAAAGGAATAAACGTAAATCTGTGGTGTTCGGTCTGAACATCATAACTCCAAACTGACATGCAAATGCAACTCGAGCTATTCTGCACCATTGGACTTTCAAACGGCATGGAAACTTAACTTGGTAGTTTTATTTCTTTAATTTTGTTTCCTGAAGTCTTTATTTGAACGTTAAGTTATTTTCCATTCATACATCATGGAAACAAGCCACTTAAACGAGACAAAATAATTACTACCTTCGCACCTACAACAGTACTCACGAGTAATGAATGTGGGATTAAGGAAATAAAAGATTTTTTTAATTTTATTGAATTAATTTATAGTATCAGCAATAAATTAAACCTTTTCAACAAAAAAGCAAAACACAAAGGTAATATTACTGATTTACATAATATGCTTCACAAGCTTGAATGCCTGTGAAATGAATTGCTCAGCAGCATATGTTGATACTTTGAAAAGAGCGGTGGGAATCCGGATTTATGAGCACAGGAAAGTTGTTACTTGAGTATAATGATGGGTTTCTATCGAAGCGTAAGGTAGGTAAAGGGCGAAAGATTTATGCGTTTGACGGAGTTAAGAGTAGGGGACGGGATGCAGAAGACAAGATACGAATTGGGACAATTTCAAGTTGACGTTGAAAACAATTATCATTAAAGAATGATAAGCGAACTGATTCATATTAACAGTCTTCATACCCGTAACATCCAGTCCGACAAAGAAATGTTGCATAAAACGTTCTGGTCTGCTAGGTTATTTTATTTTATAGTAGAGTTGGTCAACTATTTGCTTCTCCCCGTATATTTTCGGTGCCATCTGGTTTTCATTTTCATCGTAAAAATATTTCTTCGAATATTGAAGAAATTGTGTCGAAGCTTGTTGTTTTGAATGGCGTACTGTTGACTCTGAGGTAATTGCAAGAATGCAAAATGAAAATAATTTATACTTAGTGTATTAAATATCCTGTTAATCAACACTGGCACTATTCGTTGCATATGAGCCATCTATAATAGGAGATATCATTATTGTCTATTATTTTATTTATTGATAAATTTTAACTTACATCTTCAAAGTTTTTGCATATCTGACGGAACATTTTAATACACGACGGGGTTAGCCTCATTAAATTTGTATTCTTTTCAACATGTTTTTGCTTTATGAATTTTATTATTTTATATTGCAAACCTAGCCTTAGGTGTAATATTCCCAGAGAAAATCTAAAACTTTGGGCAGAAATGTTGAGAGAATTAATAATCAGAACCGATTGAAGGTTACTTTTATACATAGTTTTCAAATTTTATTATTATGTCTTAATTGTCGCGTTTCATAAGATTTAAAAATGATTGTAAATTGTATCTGATTTTAATATATATTTAGTCAATAATAATAATATTAATAAATAATAATAAATAATTATAATAATAGATAGTCGCTCCTGTGAGATTAATAATTATGTTATCTCTTATCTCCTCTCGACAAATGTTCACATTATTTAGAGTGAATTTGAACAATGTCCAACCTTGATAACAATTCAATTTTGATTTTGTAGCTCCTAGGGTTGAAGGTCATATATTCTGTGAAACCCATGACAATATTTAGAAATTACCGGAAATTATAAATTACGTGCTCTGTTGTAATGTTGATTTTTATTTCACACAAGAATTTGTCAGTTGTCAGAAAGAATTTGTCAGTTGTCAGTTGGTGAAACTTATTGAACTACAGCTACGTACTTTTGTAACCCGATCATCGGGATTGAGTTCAAGAAGAGCGTCATGAACTGAATGGAGTGTGTTGTCTTCTTAAACATAATTACGAAATATATACAAGTGTTGCTGATTATTATCCGTGAATTGGTGTCGGAGAGGTGTGAATCAGTATCTGTTGCATATTTATGTAATACCTGAGGACTATTGTAAAGAGGATCGTTTACTTTAACGACAATTATGCTTTCTACGACTCTAATATATGTCGAGTGTCTCCATCGACGAAGAAATGTTGCAACGGGATCTTGATGCGCTACATTGCTGAGCGGAAAGTAATTGAATGACCATAAATAGCTTCAAAAGTAAATCCATCACGTTTGGCAGGGGTCATAATTACAGAGAAAGAAATTGCCGTTTAAATAAAGACATTATTCCGAAAGTTTCCTCATGCAAGTACCTAGGAATCCATTTCGATAGTAAATTAAGCTGGAAAAGTTCCGTAGATTTTCTTTTAGGGAAAGCCTGGAGATCTCTTCACTTTGTAATGCGCACCTTAAAAAAGAGTACGACAAACGCGAAGGAAATTGCTTATTTATCGCTTGTTCGTCCGATAATGGAGTATGGAACAATTTGTTGGTATCCGCACAAAATTATGCAGTGTAAAATTAGAAAGTATTCAGCGTAGGGCAGCTAAATTTACTTGAGAAGAAATTGGCAAAATGGGCATCTCTCGAAAATAGGCGATCAGTAGCAAGGATGTGCGCTTTGTATAAAGCTTATAGCGGTCATCCAGCTTCGAAAGGAATTAATCGGCGGCTAAGTATTACTACATACATTAGTAGGGGGGATCACAGGTACAAAATAGATTTAAGACCGCAGGGAATAGATGTGGGAAAATTTTCTTTTACAAATCGAACGATAAAAGAGTGGAATACATTGCCTGCAAAAACCTTTGAATCTTTTCCTCCTAGCGTACAACAGTTTAGTAAATTAATTTAGGGTATTACTAAATAAATGAGGGAATTAGCTGACAATAGTGGGTTATAGAGCGACGCATCAATAATATATTGTGAAGTGAGGTGTCGTGCAGTGTAGAACAGAGAAATAATGTAGGAAGTGATTAAAGGGTCATAGTGAAGTGTAGTTGAACAAAAATTCAGTGCGGATTATGATGTTTCGTTTTTATAAGGTAATTTTAAATTTTTTATGAATTAGACAGTTTTATATCATTATTATTTTTATTATTAATGTTATTATTATTTATTATTATTATATAATTTGCACGTTAGCTGTATTATCTTATTTATGTAATTAGCTACTACCGGGCCCATTTGCAGTTCAAACAAATTTATCTTCATCTTTATCTTATCTTTATGGTTTTTGAAAAAGGTCACTCCACATTGTCTCGTTTTGTTCGTCATTGTTGTATTGTTCACCAGCTATTTTTTAGAATGCGTTTTATTGCATATTCTTGGTTCATGAAGAGGTTTTTTCTTTTGTTAGGGTTTCAGTATACAGTCAGGTCTCGCATCCATGAATGAAAATTAATAAAATGAGATTAGTGTTGCGCCTTTGGAAATGGGTAGTAAATAAAAAATCTTTGTAAAAAAAAAGTTTGTATATTATTTGAAAATTAAAACACGTGCAACATTCAAAGAAGTAGAAATGCTAACACATTGGTCTTGTTAAATGTGTCAGCGTGGTATGACATTTGATATATATCTTTTGAACTTGATGAACTGCTCTTGGAAGAAAAAAACTAATAAAATATAATATTTGTATGTTCACAACGCGAAATGAGCTACCCCAATACGCCAAAAATACCTTAATTTGCATAAAATGAGTTCAATACACGTTTTTACTCGCATAAAACCTTTTTCCTATGTTGGAGCACAATTCCTTACAGCAACAAGTCACCTCATTGGCAGCATTTCCCCATATAGTTGTTTGGAATTCTGGATTTTCTAGAATGGAATACACAACACAGACAAATAACAAAGTGTAAGCTATTAGATTTTCATTTTAATTGTGTCGTATTTTCGTCTTAATCTTATACCCGAAATAGCAATTTAAGACAGTAATGTGACATGAACGAATTGTAAATATCCCGTTGCTCGGCAGCGACTTATATCAATTTATTACTAAGAAAAGCTGGAATTTTGTCTATTTTGAATATTATGTTAATGAAAAAAATACCTTTTGCGATCCGATGTAGAAGAATGAATAGTAATTGTTCATGATATATGATTAAAGCATCCATAATTCTTCACATATTATATAAGAGACACTGTAAAACGTATGAAAATGTTGCCTAAAGAATTGTATGTTACCGGTCATTCTCTAATGTTTTTTTTATATTGTCTACCAGTAAACAACGTGTGTGAAATGAGAACTAAAGCTATAGAAATTTAAGGCGTTTTGATGGTAGGGAACAAATATTCTGTCACACAGGTCTATCCAACGTTTCCAGGTCACAATTCAAATGATAGACTAGTTTAAAATATGTCTAGAATAATTATGAAAAGATGCTTCCAAAGAAAATAACTTACTTTTACGTAACGCACAGTATGCTTATTGGAGGATTAAAACAGAGCCGCGAGCCGAGAACGGCGTCATCCTGTGATCGCGACCAGGCGGTCGGCCCGCGTCAGGCATCCATGAGCACCAAGGGCGGCACCAGGGCAGCATCGGAGCGGGCGCGCGGGGCGGAGGCGGGGCAGGAGCGGGGGCGGAGGCGGAGACGCGCCTTCGCGGCCCCGCGGGGGCGGCCGAGTCGCACGCCTCTCGCCCGCCCCCGTTCCTCATGACTGTTGCATGCGCCTCCACCTGTCCTCGCGCCCAGCGACAGGCGCTGCGAATAATTTACATGTGTTGCCACCGCCCTCACCGCTTCCGCCCCCAGCCGGCGGCGTGCCCGACGCCGTCTCCGCCGCAGGCGCCACCGCTGACGCCGCCGCCGCCTCCGCCGCCTCCGCCGCCCCTCCGCCTTCACCTTGTCCGGAAGATGCTGCCGCCGACCCGACCGCCCAGCAGCGACGTGCAAAAAGTGGCACCGCAGAACGGGGACAACAATCTCGCTGCAGAAATGCCGCAAGTGGTGACGATTGTTGCTGAGATGCCTGCGCTTCCAGAGATAGTACGTTGGCGTGATCGATAGTCACGAAGACCGACGTGATGACGCAATTACGTAACGAATGATTAATGATAATGGTTCGGAATGGTATTAGAGATTACTGCAGAATCCCACATAATGAACATATCTGGAACTCATAAATTATGTGCCTATTTCAGCACGATATATTTCAATATATTATTTGATATTCCATAAACTTAAGCTAAACTGCGCTGAATACCTTATAATATCATCTAAATAATCATTTATCATTGCCAAACCGATTGCTGTTTAACGGCCTAATGACGTTAATAATATTATGACTGTTTTCATAACAAGAATCAAATAACAAATACATCATGCATTAACAAGGTATTTTATAAAAAAATAATTATTTTAGTTTTGCATTAAGCGATATATTCGCTTGTTGGTATGTGTTCCAGTGTAGGCTCAGACCTGTGTTTCGAAGGTTCGAACTCCAGCTAATTTCCAGTGCTCATTCGCCTCATTCTTTTGTCGTTGTGTTATAAATGTGTTTTGGTAATTTTTACTGCCAATAACACAACTTAAAATACTCTCTGTGACTGAGAAGAATGCATATTAAGCATCATTGTTTTAAGACCGTACTACACACTAAATTTGGGTCACTCCAAAAACGGAAAAGATATTACTTTGTACAATGAGAAGACTTTACACTGGTGCGATACCACTTCGTTCAGCACGAGTTACAGACAGAATATTCACAATTCATGAATAAACTCTCTTCGCGTCAGATCAGGAATACCTTAATCAAGTGAACGGCGTGGGCGCTGGTCGTCTTCATCATAATTGTTCAAGTGTTCATAATTTAACTGTTCAATGCACAATTTATAAATTATTCAGAACGTTTCACATTATGCTTCTCTGTTCCTTACATGTTTTCACTGTTATTTTTATAAAACTAATCTAAATCAAATCTAAATGTTAACGTCTAAGTGTATATATCTTTATTGTCGAAATTATTACGTCAGAGATATTCATAAAAGTTGTGAAAATTAATTCACCACAAATTATTATTTTCAAAGGAGGTGAGTTAACATGCCTTCGTCATATAACTAAAGAGTGTTTGTCATAAAATTATTTCTAGAACATTGCTAGCCTATGTATTAGCAAAAGTGATAACGTTGTTCTCAAATGAAACTCGGAAGATACCACTGCGTCGGTTGTCTTTTCTGGTGGCAGTGTTCTCGAGCAGCAAGTTGGAACGAAACAGTTATTTGAATGATAATATTAAAGGCATGTTTAGACAATTTTGGAGAATCACAAACGAAAAATCTGATAATGAAAAATGATGGAAAGCAGTGTTCAGGAAAAACTTGCAACAGTTCTGTGAAAATTTCGTAAACGTTTCGAATCATCAAATAGTTCGATCAGATTCCCTTGTCCTAGCGCGTTAGCAGGGAAGCGCTGCGTGACCTTCGGTGGCTGACTTACATTCAAAATATCCGTTTAACACAAGGCGCAAAAGAATCAAAATTACTGTAAAAATGTTTAACAAACATATGCCAATATGTATATCGCTGGATTGGTCTTTTTACGCTCGCTACGATAGCCTAAAAATATGTATAATTCCATTTGAATAAAAAAACTTACCTCAGTATCTTACAAAATACAAGTGATAAAATATAAATGAATACATGTATCAATTAGCCCAATTCCCTTGTGCACACCTGTGAAAACTGCATTGCAATAACTTCAACCGTTCAACAACTGCAGGAGGTTCTCACGCTACGTGACTCATCCAGTACATAAAATTTGTCAGTTGTGAGACAAATAGCGCTTTTACAAAAAAAAAAAATCATTTGGAAAGTTTACCCAGCCATTATTTCTCTAGCACTATTTATTTTAATAGAGGAATAATAATTATTTTTGTGATTTTCCAGGATTCTTTCAATTTCCCCCTTGCCCCCCTCCCCTATTGTTCAGCTCCTGAGGCACATCTGCCCATCTAATTCGCAACTTGACACGTACTGACAGATCGAAAATACATTATTTTATGCTCAGAGGAACGTTTTTTCTTACCTACTTTAACAATGATGTTAAAGTTAATGCTATTGTGCTTAACGGAATTAGAGTGTGAGCTGTGTCTTAACGTGAATCAAATCAACGTGCCTTAGAAATCTTCCGTGAATATTCGCATATTTAGATAAGACTCTCTGAAACTCAAGTCCTTTTTCGTAACTAAAATACATACACAATGATTCTGCTGATTAGTTTGGGAATAATAATTGAAGAAAAGCTACAAATAAGTTACATGTCCTGTTGAGAATAACATTGTGATATATTTTAAAGGAGTGTTTCGCTTCTTGGGAATTGACAATGATATAAATCCATATGTGAGCTGATAGTCGGTTTGTAGGATTCAACCAAAAGAGTAGTTTTGGTTAGATGAATGGATAATGATAAGTTGTGAAAATTTAATATTAAAGTTAACTACTACATTGATACTAGCTTCAAGAATAGTGATGTCAGCGGTGACAGGGGCCGATGGATTATAATGAAAAACCGCTAAGACGGCAGACGGCCAAGAATGTTAGCGGCGATTACCAGAGTAGTTATTCACAGGAAGCATAGAATAAAGGTGAAGTAAGAAGAAAGTTATGAATTTGAACTAATACTGAATTTGAACGAGACTGGATTTGAGCTGTATATCACCTATACCAACTCTATTGAAAATATAATTTCAGTTTACGGGACGTCTATGAAAGTGTAGGGCCCAAAAATCTCCGATTCGGAACAAAGGACTTCGGAGCAATTCCCTCATCGGAATATTAAAAAAAAAATACTATACCCATAAAATACCCAAAAACACCATAATTTCACGGACATACGTACGTTTCTGGCAGGCACTGAGCTAATGCTGACGAAAGGGGCGTTGCCAAAAGTGAAGGCGTCCGCGCCGAAGATGTCGGCAGATGCCTGACGGCTTTACCGCGCGCACGCGAGATGGCGGGTCCGGCGGCGGGCGCGAGGGCGCCAGGGCGCGAGGGCGCAGGGCGCCGGGCGCGCGCCGACCCGGAGCTCGCGTCCACGTCCGCGCGCGTCCTCTGGGGGCCCGCAGGTCGATACCAGTCGCCTGTCCTAACAACTCGGTGGGTTTATTCCGCGCTGTCGCACTAAAGTTTAATAAAATTGTGTTCGCCACTCAGGCCGCGGCCGCCCTCGGATGCAGCCCCAGCCGCAGCCGCCACCGCGAATCCCCCCCCCCACCTCGCCCTCGCGCCGTCCTCCCCGCCCCGCCCTGCAGCACCCCGCCGCGGCCCTGCAGCCCCGCTGTCCAACAAAAGGAACGCGGAGATGTATTATATACCAGAGCCGGCGCCTAGTTTCTCCGGCCGATCCTGCTTCCGTTTATTTACAGGCGGAAGTAACCATTTGTTAATGCGGGTAGAGCCGGCGTGGCGTGAGCTCTCCCGCTCGCCCTCCGCCCCCGACCGACGCCCTGGAGCCGAGGGAACGTCGCGAGGCGCCGCCGCTTGCCCGCGGTCTTACCTTCTGCTCGGCCCTTCGCGTCCCACCCCGCCTTTTCCTCCACGCGTCGCGCCGACGCCCCCTCTTTCTTCCCCCCTGCCAAGCGGCACCACCACCACCGCCGCCGCCCAAGACTTCGCAGCGGCGCTCATATAGCTCGTGTCACATTAACATCCTAATCTCCGCTAGCGCCGGCTTCAATTCGGGCTCTCGAAATAAACAAACAAAAAAGGCCGAGCAGAAAAGAAACAAAGGAGGGGCGGCGCGATGCGGCGGCTGCGGAGCGCAAGGGGGCGCGACGGGGCGGGGCGGGGCGGAGCGGGCCGACGTTAGGGATGGCGGGGGCGAGCTGCGGGCAAAGGGCGGTGCGGAGCCGAAGGTACATGCTGATCCGAAGCTGCAGCGGCGGGATGGAACTTCACGAGGCCTGGGAATTGGGGGGACCAGGGGTGTTAAGAGTGCGACGAAGAGAGCGCCGATATTTAGGAGCTCCGCCATTTTAACCCTCGAGCCGCCGGCTCCCCGCTCGCGTGCGGTGCCCTTTGTATTCTTAAGGCGGCAGCAGAGGCGGCGGCGCCACGGAGGCTGGGGGACGGTGGGGACCGGGCGGCGGGGGCGGCAACTGGGGCGGAGTGGTTCGGTGAGGGGCGGAGCAGGAAGCGACATCTACCGCCCGACCGCTGCCGCCGCCTCCGTTCCTGGTCTCGCTAACTTCTCGGATTCGCGCACACAAAAGTAGCTGTAAGACTTCAGCTAAGCGGAAAGGAAGCTTAGAAAGTGGCAGAACTCTCGCGGGAAGGACTTATAAACTGTTACGACTTACGGCGGACGGTGCTGTTTGTGTGGATGATTCTTTAAGAAAATGTGGTTACAGAGATGAATTTTCAAGGACATTTTGGAGGGCATATGAAAACAATTTGAGTTGTTTCTTCCTTCCTGCGTCCAACATAGCGATTTTGTAAATTGGGGAAGTGCTTTTAACGTTCATTGTTAACTAAAATTGACGTTTTGATGTGATTATTGCAGTATTTAAGAGAACAACAATTTGTATTGTTCCTATTGTTACTATTACTCTCATGGATATTCTTCTCAATAACCGAGAAACTTAAAAACGCAGTCTATAATGACACTAGTGAGACTGCTTCATAAGTGAATTAATTGATTATTTTCTTTGCGGGAGCGTCAACTTCTATAATCATTACTCCGGGCAGAGTATCGAATGTTGTATGATATGGGTGGGGTCTCACTCCATAGGAACTTGAGATCCAGCGCAAACCTAAACGTCTGTTTGTGGGAAGGTTTCCGCCTCTCCGTCAGCCGGGCATCGCCTCAGGTGGGACATGTCCTAAGCTTCCGACTGATCTCCAGACATGTGTGGTAGCATAATGGAAGAGGAGGGGAAGATGTATGGATGACGAAACAGAGATCGGGTCTTCTCCGTGAACCTTTCGTTGGGATACTGCTTCGGCATTCTCGTCAAACTTCTCGAAAAAAAACACCGATTACTGCCGAAAAACGCAGCCGAAATCTTATATTCGCCTCCAGACAGCGACTGAATTCGATTTATCAACCTAGCCAGTGTGAATATCCGCAACCATCGAGGTTCGTACCCTAGGATTTCCCAGTCAGGCACACTGCAGTGGCAACAATTGATGCTCTGAGCTATCTCAATCGGTCATAAGTGAATGTGTATAGAAATTCCATGAAACAAATATATTGATTTAACAAACGAAATTACCGCTTAGGCAGTACTCCAAAATTATTTTCAAGTTTCCAGTACTTTCACTACAGAGAAGTACAGTTTTTACAGTTCTTCACTAGCGGACCGACATGGAGGCTTAACTAATTATGGGTAAGTTATGAACCCATCTCATATTGTGTTCGTGACATGTAAGAGGATAGTAGACCACTGCATACTCTAATAATAACAAAATTATCGAATCATTTTAATGTCAAGAAAAGCTGTAATGTATCTAAACTCGCTTAACAAATTAGATGACCCAACCATAAAAGATCCTCGTATAAATTTCGTTTTCTATAGAATGAGTATGATTTATTTCTCACAATTGTGTTCTCATTTCTAAAACTGCAGTTATATACCCACTGCCTTATCTTAGCACAAGTCATTAATTGGTTTGTACGGAGCATGAAAGTGAGATAAATTTGTCTCATTGTAGGGCTGCAAAGGAAGTCCTGGACTTTGCCTAGCTTCGAAAAATGATGGGGGAAATTATAGCAAAAAAGTTGGTTACGAAACGCTTCCTCTAATATTTCTTTCCTAACAATAGCTCTTTACAAGTTAGCTAATTGCGAAAGTGGAAAATAGTATCCGTCGCACTTCAGAATTACTACTTCCTTGGACAGAGAAACGGCTCCCCAGTAGTTACGAGCCTGAACTAAAGGAACCCATCTTGTTTATAACATAACAGTTGATGAGAATCAATTTCTTCCTATTCTTTTTCATTTACGAAGATCATTACACTTTTTATTTCAGAACAGAAAGATTCACTGAATGATTAAATATTATTAATAATATGATATTTGACAGTTATTTGTTAAACAGTTTTAATCACGATCAGAATCATAAAATATTTTGCTATAAATTTTAAGAAAAAGAATGAGAATTATATTTAATCATAATTTTTCCACGCGTGACTCCTGAACGGATTTCATTGATTTTGTCTGAATAAAAATATGCAAGTAACATTTCATATAATGTGATCTTTAACAAGCCTTGTGCCAGCATTCTGCAATTCTAAATGTTTTATGATCGCAGATAAACATTGTGGCAGGCATATTATCTAATTTTTTCAGAGATTTATTTTATTTAGTACAGCTTTTAATATCGCTCATTGTTGCAATGATGAAAAACTGGAAACTACGTTATTCAGAAGAGTTGAGGACAATTACAGGGTCTGAAATATATCTATGAGGTAGATGTAAAAATATTCTCCTCTTTTTGGTAAAGGAAGCGCATAGTTGGTTTTATGCCGGGAAAAAGATTTTCTGATACCGAATATCTTCTCAGTAATAAATTAAAAGAGAATAATTTTGTATTGTACCACTCTCAAATGGAGGAGTCAATTTCTTATTAATGCTAAAACTTCTCCACTATTGAGAAACAAAAAAAAGGAGAAAAAAGAAGTAAATCAACAAGTTTTCTATTTTGTTTCCGTAAATCATCTCGCGATTCATATTTTTCTTTCAAACAAATAAACCAGGAATTTCTGAAGTATATTTCCAACATGTTAAAAGGGTCGGCATAGTCGAATGATTAAGGTGTTGTGGGTCTATGCCGCATTTTTATCGTTACATTGCAGTTTTAAGTCAGACTAATTTCGGTAATTTAAAAGTGAGTAAGCTTGTTGATGTCTATCACATGTTCCAAGTTTGTAGGTTGTCTTGACAACACATGTTGATAGTTTTCTTTTGACAAAGCTTTCTGCTAAAAAGAGTATGGATTAGCAAGATTTTTATTTATTTAAATTATATTTACTGCAGGTATAGAAATATGTGTATATTTTCCCATTTCCCTAATTTGAGACTTCCCCAGTTTTCCTATTTCACTAATAGAATTATATGCTTTCAAGACGCTATCTAAAGTTAAAATCAGATGCTCTAACACCTCTCTTTAAATTTTTCATGACTTTCCAGGCCGAAGTTTTTGCAAGTAATGGTTGCAGAAAATACATAAATACCTCAAATATATACATGCATTGAACCCTTTTCCCCTTTTCATCTCAACTTGGATAATCCGATAATTTAAATTTGGTATCTTTTGAATGTCAATGGGGGAGTGGAAATACATGTGAAAATGTAGCCAAGTTTAATCACGTCCTCAGACTTCCGAAATTATACTGTTTTTCAAAATACATATTTAAAATAACACGCCGTCTTGTTGATACTTCACCGTCATCAGCATGATATCGAATCGAAATATCTATTTTTCTTTAAGCATATCACACCAACTTTTATTGCCATTATCGCAAGGATGGGAGTGGTCATGTGAACTAGTACTTCTAGTACAAAAGAAAATCAAAATAAATATCCGTCAATAAAACTCGAGTATAAATGAGCAAGTATCATAAACATAAAAAGAAATCTCTTGTTCAGGCGAACTTTTTTCTAATTAACTCCAAATAGGGCGAATGTACGTATTCTGCGAACGTAAGAAGAAAAAACGCGAGACAATAAATAGCACTCGATCCACATGATAGTGTGACTTAAACGCTACTGCGGCGCCGCACCTAAACCAACTGGCGGCGCAAATAAAACCTAGGAGGAAGCTCCGAGCGCCGCGGCCGCCGCCTCATCGCCGTTAGCACCGCCAGCGCCGCGTCTCGCTCGGCGAGGCGGCCGCTCCCGCGGGGGCCACACGCCGCGCGCCGGCGCCGGCGCCGCCCCCTGCCACGCCCCCTGCCACGCCCTCGGCCCTGTCCCCGCGCCGCCTCTGCCCCTCGTTGCTACTCGTCGGTGCGTTCTGGCGGTCATCACCCACCTACCCGCCCTCCCAGTCGTCCGTGCCCAGGCATAACAATTAAACATTGCTCTATCCTCTACGGGCAGGAATAGCGGTAGAATCGGCGTAGGGGCGACTGCCGTCACCGCCAAGGACTACGTCCACGTCCCCGGCTTCCTGTCAAGTCGAGCACCGGCACTGCTGTGAATGCGTCTCCGAAAAAGCCGTCAGTACTTTTGTTAACGATTTTCTACCGATGCTTAATAACACATTGGACGACCACTCAAGTTCTCTACCCAAAACACAAGTGTATTCACATCCAATGTATCTACTCTCATTGTAATATTTCAGAGTGTGTGACGTAGACCAGTATCTAATACTGAAGCGTTTCTTCTATTGATCTTCTATTGAGCTGGGTAACAGAGATTATCGCAATACGGTGTCCACCTTGTTTACCTCTTATTTCCTCATCAACTTGCACCCCACCTATTGCCTTTTTTTATTTATTACCTAGACTAATATTTTGAACTTATCACCACTACCGAAATCCATCCCCATAACTGTAACCACCTTAAAATCCATGTTTATTTTAAGTTTTGACCTTCATTGTGAGTAAGCATTCCGACGCCTCTGCCAATAGCCCTCTTTTCTATTTTCTGTGTGTCCAAATGCAAACCATTTCCCTTTCAGCTGCTTTTGCTGTTTACCCTTCATCATCATTGCGTTGTCACCCCGTTAACCCCATTGCTGGCGCCGCTGTCCCTGTCACCGTCGACTTCTCTCGATGACCACCGGTCCTCACGTGCTTCCCGTCGGCCGCCGGCACCGCCCCCCGCCTCATCGCCAGTCCCATTCCTCATCGCCATCGGCGCCCGCCCCGGCGCACTGCGCGCGGAGCTCTTCGGCGCCGGGGAGAGGCGTTCGGAGCCCGGGCGCGGGCGCTGGACGCGTGTCGGGGGCCTGAGCGCGACAGGGGGCCCACAATACAATTATGACGTCGCGCCGGGGCCCGCGGGCGGGGACCGCGCCGCGCGCCCGTGCAGCGCCCACGGCCACCGCCGCCGCCGCCGCAGAGCCGCCTGAGTGATGTATTTGACCAGCGGCGCCGCGCGCGCGGCCGAGCGCGCCCGCTGCCCGGCTGCCCTCTCGCCTCTAGATGAGGTGATCACTTAATTAGTCCCGTAGCCGGCTCCATCCTTCACGGGGCGGCCGGAGCGGCGCGGCGCGGGAGGAGCGCGGGCGTGGAAGGGGCGCGGTGACCGGTGGCGGCGGAGGCGGCAACGCGCGCCGCGACGCAGGCGGTGGCGGAGAGGGTTGGGGGAGCGGGGAGGGGGGACGAGGGAGGACGCAACGGTAAAGACGGTGACTGGCTTTGTGGGTGAAGAGGAGGTGGGGGATGTAGAGACAGTGAAACGGGCCTCGGCGAGAAGTGGAGGGTACGGTGGAAGAGGGGAAGCGTGGAAGAAGAAGGCATAGGGGAATCCGGCAGCTGATAGTAGTGACGGAGGTGAAACCTCAAATCACGAATGGTGGCCTGCGATGGAGAAACTGGAAGCTAGAGTGAGGCGGTGGGACACGGGGTGGAGCCGACGGAAGAGAAAACTGTGGTGGAGATCGGGGTGATGGAGGTGGCGGGGGAAAGGTGGGTGGCGGAGGCGGCGGGGGGACGGAGGCGCCGGCGCCGCGCCCTCAAGTGCGACAGATTAATGAAGCGCCGGACTCGGAGACGCGCTTCGGAGGCCGGAGCCCGCGCATGCCCGATTTACGGAGGGGAGCCGCCCGGCAGGTTAATTGCCGAACTTTAAATGGCTTCTTTTTCCTCTCGCGTCCCCGGCGTGCAGGGTCCGCCGCCTTCACGACCGAGAGACAAGGAAACGCGGGCGACATGGAGGGAACCACGCCACGGCGGCGTCACAATCGATGACGACGACGAGAGTGCATGCCGGTCGCCTGTGAAGGGACTTGGCTTGATCGTGAAGGATTTGTAACTTCTACCGTAGAGCAGTCGTTATCGGTACAGAGTGAAGTTTAGACGGAAAATGACACGAAAATATAAGTCTAATGTTCGGTATACTCGTATTCATATTTACGCGACACATCAATTTGTCTGCAGTTTCAGTTTTCGAGCGCCTATTACGGCAACTTAGATAACTATATGAATCTTAGAGCCAACTCGTGTTAACGCACTGTCAATTAGAGAACAGTTGCGTTTCACCAAACCTCACCGATCGCTGAATTTACGTTACGTTAGTCAATTGGCGATCTCAGCTCCGTTAAGGAACAATTCACACCTGGTGAGGCAGTGCTTTGGTTGAAATCCGAGCATACGAGAAAATAAAGAAAATCTCTATTACTTTGACGTTCTTAATGGGAACCGTGTATGTTTTGTCAGAGAGTAAACTTATCACCACAGTGCCTTCATTTCACTGACCTCTATGCACTAATAATGAAGCATTGTGTTCATCGATGCAAGTTAACTGACGAATAACTGCGGACGAGGTTACGTAGGTAAAACGGAACGTATCTTAACAGATGTTAATTTTAACGACTCGTTTACTAACGTCTCGTTAAGTATGTTGGTGAAACCGGATAATGAAAAGTAGATTTAATGAAAAAATACGTAGGCTTTAAAGCTGGAAATTGTAAAACACAAGTGACGCTTGTGATGTCGAACGTATGCTTATTATCTAATTAATTTTGGGTTCGAATCAGAATTCACAGGTTTTCTTTTCGTCTTTGGTATTAATAGTACATTATGATATGGTGGTTGAAATTCCTTGCTATGGGTATTGCCAAGATCTTTCAAAAATAAGACATGCTCACACGTGCTTTGAATCCAAACGAGGCGAAAGTATCTGGGGTCTCCTCTTAAGTAGTAATCGTTAAACCTCAAACGATGATTGCCTATTGTAAAAAATGTTTGAAATACTCATTTTAATGGGCATTTTATCTTTTATTCAATATTTTGTTTTAAAAAAAGGCGGCAAAGGTCAATGACATTCCATTTGCAGCTTGATTAATATAACAGCTCCCGGTTTCATTGCAATGTCACGTGTCCTTAAAACCTGTTTATGCAGCATTATCTCCATTATCTCTCAACATGTGACGCATCAATTCACGGTATTAACTAGATAAACGAACTAGCTAAATGTCACGAATTTATAAGCAACTACTCTGTACTCAAATACGATAATTAACTTTTCGAAAATCGTTTGTAAACGGTAAAACGTTGATTGATTAATTACCGATTCGGGTGCGTCAACTGCTAGGGTAATTTATCCCGTAAGCATATTACATATTTTATTGAGGGAGATGGTAATTTTCCCCTCTGGCAGATCCGGTGCCGATCTCCTTCGGTTTGCAGGGTTTCGGTTTGCACGAGGAATAACCTACCAGCGGGGCACCACCCCAGCTGTGACAAGCTGGAGGCTCCCAACTGATCTCCCAACAAGGGTGGTAGTGTAGTGCGTGTGTGTAGGTAAAGGGGGATAATAGGACGAGGGAAGAAAGATCGCGTGCGGTCCGTGGCCTGTTACTTAGGATACTACTCCGGCATTCGCATCTTGTTGATCGAGAAACCACGAAAAACTACCCATCAGAGCAGCCAGGCACTGGAATTCTCCCACAGATAGCGGCTGAATGTAAAACGTAGAGCTAATAATGCTCGGAGAGTATACAACGGATAGAATTGAATAAAAAAGTATTGTATTCACCAACAGCAGTTCAAAACCTTATCCGTTTTCCGGAAAAGTAATTTTTTGTGCATATTTAGTTCCTAAAGTTCTAAACAACTTTCGATTTACTATATTCATACATGCTTTTACTGACGAATTTACTGTTTTAACAATATCATTTTATTATTGTTATTTAACGTTTCGAAACATTAGTTTAATGCTACCCAAAACTTTGAACAAAATTCAACAATTTTTCCTTCAAAAGCGCAAGGACTTCTTTGAGATGAATTAATGAAAAAACAAATTCTTAACTAAAATTCGGCGTGAAAAATTGTAAAATACATAAATTGTATACACTGTGTAAAATAGTGAAAATTCTCAGTATTTAAAAACAAAGAAATAAAATAAATTCGAAAAATCAGATATAATTACTTTTGCAATTGTAATATTAATTTGTCTTTTGGGTGAGGTTCAGTGATTCGATGCCCTAGCCTGCAAACCCCAGCGGTCTAGCCATCGCGGCTGCCTCTCCCGCCTCCGCCGCCGCCGCCCCAGCAGCCGGCTCCGACGAGCGCTTCTGCCGCGCTAATCTCTCGCGGTTTTCCGCGCAGCTGTTTCGTTTGCGCGTTATGGAGCGGCGGAAAAGCGCGCGGCGCCAAGCACCTGCCCCGGCGGCGGCAGCGGCGGCCGCGGCGGTGGCGGCAGTGCGGGCGGCAGAGCGTGCGCGGGCCACCACCGCCAGCGGCCTTTGGCAAAACCGGCGTTAGTCGTTTTTTGGCAGGGCAACCACAGCTAATTAGCCAGGTATAGCCGTGTTTAATGTCGGGTTGAAACATTGCACTTATAATAACTAAAGTTCAATTATTGTCGCGTGAATCAATATCGGGACGCTATGTGGTGCTTATGTACGGGGCCCATGTACGAGGCGCGGGTGGCTGGGCGCGCACGGGGCGCGGGGCGCGGGGCACGGGGCGCGGGGCGCGAGGGCGCGGGCGCGGGTGCGGGTGCGGGCTCGCGGCGCCAGTGCGTACATAGAGAGATGAGCGGTCGGGATGCGAGATGGCTTGTTAAATTGGCGGTCATTGTGCATGCATGCGCAGCAGTTGTGAAACACGGTCCACTGGGCGCAATTCAGACGAGAGAGAGGGCCAGGCGTTCGCTTTATGCGCTGTCAATGCGGGCCGCCCCCGCGCCACCTCCGCCCGCCCCCGACCGTCCCCGTCCGTCCCCGTCCGTCCCCGTCCGTCCCCGCGCGTCCCCGCCCCCGCACCGCGCCCGTACCCCCGCTCTTGCCCGCCGCCTCGCCCCAACCGACACGCACGTACACACACAGATGAGCAACGATCGACAGGTAGGTATTAGTATGCATATCGAACTATTTAATTGGGGGAGGGGGCGTCAGTCCCGGCACCCCGCCGCCGCCGTCGCCCCGCCGACCCCTCTGCTCCCTGCCGCCTCGGCGCCCGCGCCCAGCCCCGCCTGACCCTAGTTTGATTACATTTCATGCAACAAATCGCGTATCTGCAGGGATAAGAGGTGGGAAGAGGCGTTGGGGGTGGAGCCGGGTCAGTGTGAGAGCGGGGGTGGAGGCGGAGGCTGGGGAGGAGGAGGGGCCGGACCGGGGCCGCGGGCGGCTGCAGCGGCGGGCGGGGAGGGATCGAGGGAGTGGGGTTTTTTTCAAACGAACTGAAAAAAATCATCGCCGCTTGCCTGTGATGTTGTCTGGTGCCATTAAATAAGATTATCGGCGTTATTAATTGGGCGTGATGTGCACACCGCTGGGGACGGATAAATAAGCCGCCGCCACTAATAATGGCCACGGATATATTTTTTTCATGCAGGTTCATTTCCCTGTCTGTTCCGAACTCGTAAACCACGCGGCCGGCCGTGGTCGGCGCAGCGGTTATTGCGATAAAATGCAGTTAACGGCAACCGCCGTCCTACGGGCCAATAGTGCAATGAAGAATTGCTTGCTAAATAGCCTATTATTTATGACTTATATTTCTGTTCGTCATAACAACCGGCGGTGGAATAACAATCCCTATAATTAACGAATGCGTACATGTGTTGCACGCGGCCGTTCATAACCCCGTGGCTCCGCTGCCGCTCGCGCTGCACTGCCCTCCGTGCGGCTTCATGTTCATCCTTTGCACTTTCAGGAAATGAAATTTCTTAGTCCCACCGTTATATCCTCTCCATATCATCCACAATCGTTAACGCAACTGAATATAACATTTCTTTCGTGCTTCTTTCGTTCTTGGTATAAAAACACTGGTGAATTGGTAGTATAAATTGCTATTCAGTGGATTTTATTTTAATATAGTATTTATGTAAAAAGAAAATAATGTTCCTTACACTATATACTTAAATTAAATATTTCATTAGAGAAACTTTGTTTACAATAGACATTCTGTCAAAATCAATCTCATAATGTATTGATTAGCCATGAACAGAAATCATTACTACTTACCAAGTAAATCATATATAAATAAGAAATATTTTTAATACCGGACAAAACAATTTTTTTGCAAGACGGGCGCAAAATTTTGCAATTAATTTATTTCTAAAAGAAGAAACATTTTTATGGGATTATGGAAATACACACACATCAGATAATGGTAAGCTCTGATGGCGCTGATAATGGTAAGCTACTTTTCTATTCCGAAATTGTGGCAAAATCCACGCACTCGACAAAAATATGGGTATCGGGAATTATACAATGATCTCGCCGAGGGCAGTTAGTGTCTGCAGCCGACCTTTGGCCTCCACTGGTGACCTCGGCACAGCGATAAAGTAAGCAGCCCGTACGGTGGCCGGGGGCAGCATACGGCGAGCAACGCCGGCGAGCAACCCGGCCAGTCCGACGCCCACTCTGCCGCCGGCCACGCCCATACATCAGTACAGCAATCAGCAACATAATTAGTTTGTAATGTAGCGTCTCCTGATTACCCCGCAGAGAGGCGAGAAAGGAGCGCGCTAGCGGCACGCGGCCGGCGGCGGCGGCGGCGGCGGCGGTGGAGGCGGCGGGCCGCGGGCAGTGGCGCGCGACGCGGCCTCGCCTGGCCTTCCGACCCGGCGCGCGCGGCCGGCCAGCCCTCGGCCGCGGCTCGCGGCCCCGCCCCCGCGGCCCACCCCCGCCCCCGTGGCCCCGCCCCGCGCGCGCCGCCCCCGACCCGAATGAGCCGCGCGTCCCGCGGGGGCCGTTCCGCCAGGGGTCGGCGGCGAGGGCCGGCGCTCAGTCGCTGCCCACCCCCACCCCCACCCTTCCTCCCCCGCGCCCCTCGCCCCGCCAACACGCCGGCCCTCCGCGCTCGCCCTCGCAGATGCACTGCTAGCGCCCCGTGCCGCCGTCGCCTCCACCGCCGCTGCTGCTCCGCCGCCACCATCGCCGCCGCGGCGGGAAGAGTCGCCCGCGGGCGCTTGTTGTGGCGGCGGTAATTGGAGCCGTGTTCCTCCGAGCCGCTCGCCGCCGCCACGCCGCTCTCGCCTTCGCCGCCGCCGCCGCGGCGCTCCCGCCTCGACGCCGCCGCCGCCTCCGAAGTTGCTCGCTCGCGGCTGGAAGCAGCCGGGCGGGGCGCGCCGCTGCATCTCGACGGAGGAAACTTGGTTAGTCCGCGTCTCAACCCTTAATTATTATCAGTTAAGGTCTAATTAGAACGACGGGGGCTTTTCCTAATAGCATCACGGTAATATAATAAAGACAAGCGGAGCAGCCGCCGCCGCCACCGCGGAGCCGCCTTCGCAGCGCCGCGTCGCTCGCCGTCGGCGTCGAGCCGCGCTCCGCGACCGGCTCCAACGCCATCACTCTCGTCGGCGTCGACTTCAGCATCGTGTGTGCCGGCGGGGCGCGTCTCCCCTCCCCTCCTTTCCCCACCCCACTCCCCGTCCTCGGCAGCCTCCCCAGGCGCGCCCGTCCGCCGCACTCGTCGCGCGGGGGTCGCGTTGCGCTCCGTATGGAAATCGCGGCGCCCCGCTGCGTGCGCCAAAATAACTAATTGGCGGGGCGCGGGCGGCGGGCGGCACCCGCGGCGCGGCGGGGGCGGGGCGGGGCGGGGCGGGGGCGGCGCCGCGGGTGGGCGTGGAGGGCACGGGAGCGGGTGTCGCGCGCCGCGCCGGGCTGGGCCGCCGATTGTTTGGCGAACAGCGCGGCCCAGCGCGGCTCGCCGCTCCGGCGCGCCGGTGGCCCTCGCCGCGGAGCCGCGAGCACCGCTCTCACAACATCGCAGTTTCCGCCGCCGCCCTCCCCCGCGCCCCCGCGCCCCCGCGCCCCGCGCCCCCACGCCCCCACGCCCCCCACGCCCCCACGCCCCCACGCCCCCACGCCCCTGCAACTCGCGTGTCGCGTGTCCCCGCGGGCGCCGATGGGGCCTTTCGCTCGGCGAGGGAAGGGGGTGTGAGAAATTTCTTTAATTCCGAAGGCGACTCGCCGGGAGTATTGTAAACGTTGCTGGGCGGCGAGGTGGTAGAGTGGCAGATGATGCCGCGTTTTCCCCAGTGGAAATGTCTGTCGTCTTTTATAAATATCGTTCCTGTGATACAATTCGCGGTAAATCCTAAAGGAAAATTTCTGCTTCTCGTTATTCATATACTCTTTGCGTGAAATTTATATTAATTTCAAATATATTATTTAAGATTAACTAACTGGAATTAGGGCTGATAGACCCAATTTCACTCTCCCCCTTGTCACTCTCTATCTCTCTCAATTCATATTAGAGCCCACCACTAGATACAATTAAAATTATCAAATAATTAGATATAAAATCCATGTTGATGTAAAATCCATCAATATGTCGATATAAAAATCCATTGTAAAGACTAATACCATATATCCTGAAGAAAGGTTATCAAAACAATCACTTTTTCTCTAATATTCTTAAATGACTTTTTCCTCCCTCCTTGTAGGTCTTTTGTTGTATTTTGTGAGATAACAAATGGATGAAAAAAATAAGTTTTATTGCTCACATTATTTTTAATTTTAGAAATGAAACATTAATCGATATCTCAATGCAACATGCGATGTAAATAATACATGACACTCGACCACGTTCTTGCTTTTACACTTTAAAAAAAATAAGTTTTGAGGAAATAACGTAGCGTGTTGATTTCATGCAATGAAATTCTCTCAACTGGCCCAATCTTCAAAGAATGTCTTTTCTGTGATGTTTGTACTTTTTTAAATGAACAACACTCAAAATAAAAAAATTGTCTATATTATATTTTGCTCAAAACCTATTTCTACCAAGTTCCTGCCGTAAAAGAAATATAAGTGTTCTAGAAGATATTTTGATGTGACGTAATTTAATTTGGGAAAAGGCATTTATCCCTGAAAGTTGATATATCTTGATGATAAAACTTATTTGTTTCTGAATTCTACCATATTTGCAAACGTAAGAAACAAATTCAGGCAGATAGATATATTACTCAAATTGGTGTGATATTACACGAATTAAAAATGTATTTTAATTGTGTTAGTAATACACAAGTTGAAAATGGTATCAAATTATTTTAAAAAATTGTTTAATATAGCGTTTAACACTTCGGCTCGAAGGATGAAATGTTTAATGATAACATTGGTTGTCGGTCACAAGTCTGAATGAATGTTAATTAACTGTATATATTTACACTTAATCATTTTTTACTTATTCAAAAGTAATTTTGCCAAGAGCAGACTGGACGCAAAATAGTTCGTAATCACTATGATTGAACTATATTACATTTGTATATTTCCCTGTCCTTAAACATTTAACATATTTCCCATTAACATTAACGATATTTTGTTCAGGTAGGTAGGTCGAGATTTTACTTCTGCGTAAAATTGATTCACTTGACATCATTTAAATACTCTATACATATTATGGAAACAGTGATGAGCTAAATATTACAAATTGCTGAAATGATGGGCATGATTAATTAACACTCGGTTGCAAAAATTATAATTTTTCAAAATCGATTTGCCAATAGATTTGTCCCTCAGTAATTGCGAATGTTGAAATTAAGTTGAATAAAAATATCAAGAGGCGGGTAACTACACATTTTTTTCAAAAATACGAATACCTTTCCTAGTGTTGAATATTTCTTTCTTACAGTAAATACAATAAAGGAAACCTAATACTGTAGCGTGCTAAGGATCGCATGCACCTACTATATCAATCTACAACTTCCGAGAAGCAGCTTTCTGCAACCAACAAGGTTTTGTGTGTCTTGCGCGTCAGCCGCACCTGCCGTGTCGGGACAAAGCAGCTAGCTCACTTTTCCACCAACACGCGCCGCACCTGCAACTTCACCGCCGCCACCGCCGCCGCCGCCACCGCCGCCGCCGCCACCGCCGCCGCCGCCGCCGCCGCCGCCGCCATCCCAGGCCCGAGCCTCCTGCCTCGTTTTCCGGCACGACCGCTCTTCACATCCCCGTATCCGCTCATCCCCTTGTCCCCTGGTCCTCGCGTCTCCGCGTTCTTGCCTCTTTGCTCGGCGCACGTTGCCGTGGGCCCCCGCGGGACGCCTTCTCTCACTCCGCAGATCAGCACCGCCAGGACCCGCTCCGCCGCCGCCGCCGGTGCCCCGGGCCGCCCGGGCGAGAGGGCGCGCGCCTCAAATCTTCCTCGTTCGCCGGATGAGATGGCGTCGCCGTCGTGCAGGTACGGAGGAGGAACATGTGTTTCCTGCATTCCATTGGTTTGCATCGTGTTTCTCAATGTGCAACCTTTTCGTATGTTTTACATGAAGTTTTTTAGGCGCTTTGGGAAATGTGAACTAACAATGAGACGGAAGAGGAGTCAGCAAAAATGGTACGGGGAAGTATATATTTCCTTCTCGCCATCGCTACATTCAATATGCAACTCCTAAAAAGATACATGCTATAAGGATTGCAGAGAGTCGAGAATGTATACCAAATATTATATGGAATACGAAAAAACAGAAAAAGCTTGTATAGATGAAAGTTTTTTGCATTTCGTTAGCTCTGACCTTTCCTTTTAATTTGAGACTTTCTCAAATGGTGTTCATTACTTACTTTTCGTAAAACTGAAGATAATAAACATCTGCTGAGCTTAACTCAGAGCCGGAAATCCTGCTGTCTGCAGCGATTTGAGCCGGGAGGTCCTAGTTTTTGAGTTCCGGCTGTGACGAATTTTCGACACAAACTTCGTCGCTAGATCGAATTTCGCTGTCGTTCGCTGTATGGAGGAGAATTTTAGTGACAGGTAGTTTTGATCGGTAGTTAACGTAGTTTCTCCGAACAATACCAGGCGAATGCGTGAGCAGTACCCTTACAAACGGGTCACGAACAGCGCGCGATATTTCCTTCCTCTTCGTCGTCCTTCCTCTCCTCCTACTCCTACACTGCTCACGTACATGCACTATACTACCACTCTTTTTACGAGACCAGTCAGGAACTTAGAGCTGATCCTGGTTGTGAAAGTAACAAGTTGGGGGAGGCAATGGAGCGGAAAATCCTCCCTGAAGTCGACATAAACGCACTACCTCTGCTCTTCCAACTGGAAGGAACACCGCCACCTTTCGCAGAAAAAATTCACTACATTAACGAGACAAATGACCGTATCAGGTTGACGTGTCCGGAAAAATCAAACAAGATAAATTAAAAATGAGTCCCTGGGCCTCAACTATTTTACATGTCGAACAAACTATTTTATATGTCGAGACATGTAATATGTTAGCAATAGAAGTTCAATCCAAAAATACAATTTTTAAACAACAACAAAAGGAATTCGACATTTTTTTAAACATTAATTTCAAAAATAAGGAACCAAAAATTTGAATTTTATGCAGTTTGAAGAAATATGTAACTAAAATCAATGGCATGATTTTGTGTCGTAAAACAATATGTGCAATATGTCCTCAGACAGATGTGCATCAATGCGCAAGTTGAAAAAGACAAATAAGAATATTTTGAAATAATGTAATGAAAAGTCTTAATGATTTTCACAAGTATATAGTAAGCATGATTCCCTTATTTTCAAAATTGAAACATTTGCATCAAAATCGGAAAGAATTCTATCATAAACAAAGTATTCTTAAGAAAGTTTGTAAACAAATCTAAGAATAAATTACATGAAATTGTTCCTCATATTTATTACAATTTAAGGATAATATGAGTATAATATATATTTATGAAATATACGAAAATTATAGTTTATAAAATTTACAATTGGCTTATTTTTACCCTAATGCAGGGAGATATGGTCCACATAGAAGAGAGATTAGACCATGCCTATGGAAATTGATGGTAAAAAAGTCTTTCAAATTTACTAGGAGTAGTCAATATAGTAGTATATGACCTGTAAAATTAAAAAGATGGATTTTAATTTCAGTCAGTGTTATAGCTCGTCTTGATGCTTGCAGATACGCGAAATCTCTTTGGCCGAGTCAGAACGTGTACCTGCCCAACAACAATGAAGTGTTGCTTTACAATCAGGGGTAAATGGTATTTGCCTAACTTCATTATAGGAGATTTTTCACATTGACAAAAAAGTGATTCTCATCGAACCCCTACATTCCCTAGAAAGTTGAAAAATTTATTCTGAGACACAAAATCATTCTTTAAATCTGTCCCGCACTTGAGACAGCTATCTGAGATGTCGACGCCTTGTTGGGGTGCCAGCTAGCTCAGCTCCTGCGTGATACCTTGTATCAGAGCAATAGAATGGAGCATTGTTGAAAACGTAACAAAAAAAATTAAGTTAGAATTTCAAACATAATATTAATTTAATCACTGAAAATTACAAAACTGTGAATTTCAACAAGTTTATTACCTGGGTTATATTAAAATGAATTTATAAATACCCTGTTAAATTTGAGTCTAAAGAAAATGAAAGGGTCATTGCGGGGCCACGCCAAGTCATGCATAAACTGTTATCAAATTTTTTGTTCATTCAGGAGTGACCGAGAGCCTCGGCAGCCGTGTCACATCTCTTTACTCTCTTTTCGCTTGTGAAGTCTAGTGCCATGTTTTCCGTGCCCTTTGGATTACGCGCAGTGAATGATCAAAACCAATTACGCATTTAAGTTTTCTTAGCCAATCACTGCTGACGGCTCGAATGTTCCAAGAGTGTAAATTTTTCTAATGCCCTCTCTGTCACTCCGAAACTGCTTATGCAAGCCTCTGCAACAGAGTACTGAGACCGACGTAAGTAGGCCTATTTACGTATCCAAGTCATAATTCTCGTCATCGTAGTCCGGGATTTTCATTTACGCATTGCCTTCTACGCCCGTTCGGAGCGTGGTGGTGGGTAGAGGGGATGAGAAGTGAGAACGGAAGTAGGTTCGGTCCATCGGTACGTAAACAGAGGGAGCGGCGGGTGCAGCGACAGGCGCGAGTCTCGAATGTTCCCTTCGGCCAGAGGGGGCTTGGGGAAAGGGGCCCTCTCTGTCCAAAGAACTACGCGTTTACTAATATTGCGTCATGTTGATGAAAATTTAGCAACGACTGCTAATAATTTTATATAAAAAAATCCCTCAATTTTTGTGCCGCTACTATATATATATATATATATATATATATATATATATATATATATATATATATATACATATTGTGGCGTTATGGGATTGTGCAACCCTATAACACCACCGTCTCGTATGTATGAACACCCACAGGCAGCGAGGATAGAAGGCGCAGAAATCGGAGGTGCTTAAACGCGCAGCCTGGTATCCGTTGCCCGTACTAATCAAAGGCGAACTAGCGAGCAATGTTTTCCTTGTGAAGGGTTGAGAGAGGGGAAGTAGCCCCACCACTGAGAATTTCCCCAGGCGTCGGACAATAAATACGCAAACCCGCAAGCGGAAGCCCTCTTTTGATTGTCGCCGTTCGCTGAGTAAGCAGCATTTTGATCACCGCTCGTTAACGTCAGCTTAGATATTGTTTGCCGCCGCAACGACTGCTAGGTAGGAGTTTTCGGCGTCGAACAGACGTTCTAGTTAGTCGTCCGCGAGATAGTGGAGATTTAGTAAAGTGTTTCTTCAATTAACAACACGGGAAGTAAAAGTTACCCGTTGTGAGAAAAGCATTGAAAGTTCTGGTTTAACAAAGTAGAAGTAGCAACGAGCGAGGAACTTGCACGAGTATTCGGGGAAGTGCAAGGGACATTTTCACAACGTGGGCGTAGTCAGAGGCGCCGGTAGCAGTCGAGGGAGAAGAAGAGGCCGATTAGGAAGAACGGAAGGACGCAAGAAGACAGCATAGACGGCAGAGGCGAATCCCGTCTCGTACGACGCAGAAGCTGGGACCGAGCGACGTCGGTGCAGAGACCAGCGCACGACCATCAAGGCCAAAAGCGGGAAGTTCACGAGGTAACACTTAGGGCGCGGAAAGTAGGTCAAGTTCACGTCGGCAGGGAAAAAGACTAGTATAGGAAAGTGTTAGGAAATTGAGGACACGGGTGGCAACAAATCGCAGTATTGTAGTAGGAGACATTTTGATGCGCTATTGCCTGCCTAAAACATTCTATTTGGAACATTTATTATTCTGCTACTTTCAGACACAGTTAAGTTGTAAATTAGAGTAGTGCGCTCGCACACATTTTGTTCTTTGCATGTATTTTTTTTTTTGAAGCAAGTGATTGTAGATTGAAATTTGGTTTCATGTGCCATGTAATTAGAATAGCATAAATTTAGATATAATTAATTTTCCAAGGGAATTCCCAGTGTAGATTAGGGTAATTATTTCAGAGAATCAATTTTGGAGTAAATTATGTGTTCATTCATTTAATGTGCTGTAAAGGTTTCTATTTGTGTTTTTGATCATACTTTGTAAAAGTGTGATTCTATTCTTGGTTTTTTGTCATTAACTTATGCCACAAAGTTTATGGGTAAATTATACGCTCGTTTATGTGCAATTTGTGTGATTTTATTGTGTCAAGGGTTCAAACCTTTCTCGCACCCTGAATATCCTGCTCCCTAGATTTTTAAGCTCGCTTCACGAGCAAAATCTTGTTAACCCGCTTACGGTTCATGCGTGCAACTGTGAAGGTGGCAGTTATTAGGAAAGGTGGGTTAGTTAGAATATATTTGTCTTTCATCTTGACGACGTCCTTGTTTATTATTATTTGCAAACAATAGTGTTACGACACTGACTGGAATCTATTTGCTTTTGTAAAAATAAGGTATATCTAGTTATTTGATATTTAATTTATATTCTTTACTTATCGCTTCGCGTTTCAATTACGGCGGGTTGAAAATAGTAATCGCAACACGGGTGCGAGGTGATTCGCGCACTCGTCTCATTGTCGACGAATTCGACTCGTGCGTAAATCACCTGTTTCACGCCCTTGTTACGTTAACTCTACTCTAAAGGAACTTAAATAATACAAACTTAATAAAATTTTATACCAAACTAATAAAATTTATATACTTTATAACTTTGTATTCAGTAAAATTTTACTTTTACCATTTTTCTCTTAAACGTGTTGTTAAAATTACCTAGACACGAAACAACATTGTAATTGCTCACGTTTTTTGTTTGTATTATTTATTATAGTATAAAAATTTAAGCATTTCTTTAAGAAAATAATGATTTTGTGAGAGTATGAAAACTTTTACAGAAATTCTACTATTTTCACAAGGAGAAAACTTCTCGTCTGCACGGGATATTGCTGTGTGAATGAATTGCAACTGGTTATGCTTCAGTGGCACACACCTATTATTTTTAATGGTTATGTAACGAATCAATCTAGTTGAATCCCCCCCCCCCCAGTGTTTCCGTACCGCAAAAATATTTGTCCGGGTGGGATTTGAACTTGATTCCATAGGCCCCACAGTCAATTTCCTTATCCTTTGTGAAAACAGTGATGGTTAAGTAAAACAAACGCTCTCAATATATTAGAAATTGAAACTTTTGAAAATTTAGAAATTAAAGAGGGTTTAATTATTTTTTTCTTTTATGCTATATTACGAGGCAAAGATTCCCCTAATCGAGATAAAATATTTAAATTTAAACTCGGTTTGGAAAAATTGTTTTTTTCTATTTTGTAATTGTCACAATTTCACTCAACATTACTTGAAAACGTAATTTTCATATTTTCATAACTTTATTCATATTTTCAAGAAACTTTTAAAACCTCTAAAGGCCATGAATACGGGAGGCCTATAGTGAGCTGGTCGCAAACACACAATCTATTTGGCATTCTCCACCTGCGAAAAGTTTTTACACTGTCAACCAGCCAAATGAAATGATACATGACTGTCAAAATCGACAGTTTATGCCATTGAACATGTATACGAATAATACATAAATATAGTATATTAATATACATATGTAGATTATTTTTTTAAATAAGATCTGTTTTTTAATCAAAAGAAAAATACTGCAAATGTAATTAAAATATTTATTATTCCATTTTTACATACTTTCATCTACTTTTCTACATAATTTTCGTTTTTGTTCAAACATTTGTTATACCATTCAACAAGTTTTTTAATTCTGTCGTCAACGAAATATGCCGCTTGTGAAGAAGCCCAATCCATGACTGCAGTTTTCACTCCGTCGTCGTTGAACAGCTGACCATCAAAGTACCGAAACAAGTGCAAATCCGGTGCTAGGTCCGGACTGTAAGGTTGATGATCCCGATGTTCCCATCTAAAATACCCAATTACATCTTGTGTTTGTACAGAAACATGTGTCCTTGCATTGAGCAACATAAGTCCGGAACACAGTAGGGCACACCCCTTATTTTGTATGGCACCCCTGAGTTTTCTGAAGATCACACAGAACTCATCAGAATTTATTGTTGTGCCTCTCTAACAATTCACTAACAAAATTATTTTCCTGTCCCAAAATATCGTTGCCATGATCTTTCGTGCTGAAATTGTCCGTTTAACTTTCACTTTGGTTAGTGACGATGTGTGTCGCCATTTCATCGAATGTTGCTTCGACTCAGGAGTCATATGACACACCCAAGTCTCATCTCCTGTAACGATGTGGTCCTAACATTCTCCTTCCTGCTCGTATCGAGTAGAAAACGATTAAGCACAGCTCAATATTTTTGTTTTGTGATCGTCGGAAAGCAGTCCTGCAACCTACCAACAACACAATTTTCGATTATTCAGTTTCTCCGAAATAATACTGTACAAAACTGACGATGAAACCTGTGGAAAATTACTTTTAAATCGTGAATAGTCGGTGTTCTTGAATTTTGTTGTCCATATCACGAACCAAATCTTCAGTGATCAGAAAAGCTCGGCCAGGTGCTCATCATGCACCTGCTGGTCTTTGAACTCACATTCGATCTTTATTGTCACTCATTGCATTATTACAAAAAACTTCACAAATCTAACGGTGAATTTCCGCTGCTGCCAAGTTTCTTGCACTCAAGAATCGAATTACAGATCGTGTCTAGTGTGTCTCCCTTGTCAGTGACTAATCTCACCAATACTCTTTGAGAATTGCTGCAGATCTCACGAAGGGTCTTCAGCCACAAAATTCAACATCACACGTTTCCCAAAAAAATGTAGACACGATGTTCATTTCCGAAACTTCTTCCTATGAAATTCTCAAAATAATCGGTAGACTAAAAAATAAATATTCGGCCGGTTTAGATGAATTTCCGTATTATTTTTAAAGAATAGTGCGCCCGTCATTATACACCCGTTAACTCACATATTTAATGTATCCTTATGCACATGAATTTTTCCACATATTTTTAAAACAGCGAAGACTAAACAGCTTTTTAAAAAAAAGGCAACAAAAATTAAATTTAATATTATAGGCCAATTTCTCTTTTGTCGTTTTTGTTCAAATATTTTACAGAGACGTTTGTACGTACGAATGGAAACCTTTCTTAGTAAACACGACGCGTTTTTCAGATTGCCAACTTGGGTTTCGAAAATCAAAATATACGGAAACAGCCATATTTTCTTCACTTAGGTCTGTTCCCATTAGGTAACTTCCCATTTCTTTTACTTTTTTCTCGTTAAGTCTTCCTCACTGGAGTGTCACTCAGAATTTTAGATTGATTGGTGTTTCAACTGCTAAGATCACTAGTATCATAAGTGTAGTGCATGTTTTATCGCGGGATGTGACGATGTTCTTTCCCCAATGGATGGTGAAAGAGCTGAGCCGGCGCTGAGCTACACGACGGCTAGCAAGGTTTCCTCCAACCAGGTATCCCACCAGTGGTGCGCCGGGACAAACCAACACCACCTAGATACTAGGCCTGCTTACTGGAGATTCCCAAAGCCAATATGGCGGATAGAGAAGGCGATCGTGTTCGATGCGCATCAGTATTGATGATATGTTGTGTACGTTGAGTACAACGTTACATTGTGATTATGCAAATGTGATCTACTGCGTGTATTAGTTACAATTATGGTCAATAAGTGTTGTGTGCCCAAATGTCGAGGCAATTACGATAAAAAGTGTAATGTACATGTTTTTAAGTTTCCTGCTGATAGTCAACAACGAAGGAAATGGATTCACGCGATAAAAAGGGAAAATTTTGTTCCATCAGAACATTCAGTGGTAAGTGATTCAAAGTTTTTATGATTTTAATGTACCAGAAGAATTTAAAAAATGTTTACATTGTTTTCATTATCTTAAAACTGTTTTATAATAATTATATAAAAATATGCTAGGGTAGACGGTTTTTAAAGACTCGTCTTTTCGTTACGTGTTTCTAAGCTCATTGTTTACTTTCAGGTTTGTGAATTGCATTTCCAATCGTGGGAGATTGAGAAGATTTCAGTCTTCTATTGTGATGATGGACAAAAAATCACTCTTCCATTAAAACATCCACGACTGTCTCCTGGAGCGGTGCCTTCAGTGTTACCCAATTGCCCGAATTACTTGAGCCGCCCAAGCACTTCATACAGAGAAAGTCCGGAAGAAAAGAAATTACGTTTAGAAAACGAGTACCTTCTTGCTGCTATTGACGAAAGTGCAAAAGAAAATATTGCAAGAATAAATGAAATATCATTTAGCACTTTCGATGAACAAAAAAGCAAACTGAACTTGCTTATTTTGGATGAATACTGGTCTATTATCAAGAAGGAAGACAGAGTTCTTTTTGTACACATCGATTACAATTCTGCTCCTAAAATAGTTAATTCAGTTGTGGTCGATAAAGAATTGAAACTTGGTGTGCATTATTGTGGCAAAAAAGTGTTTAAACTTGGAGGCACAGCAATAATAAATAGTGTTAGTAATGTAAATGAAATTAATGATGTTTTGGAGAAAGTTAGGTTAATGTTATGTTTTGATACAAGTAGTAGTAGTAGTAATAGTAGTAGTAGTAGTAGCAGCAGTAATAGTCCTCATGATATTTTAGATTTAGTTTCAGACCTGTTACTTCAAATAGACACGAAAAATTCAGAATTTGAGAAACCTGTTACTTTTATGCTGGAAAAAATTAAACTACTTACAAAGAAAAGAAGTGCATATCAGCATAGTTCATGGTTTCTCATATTGTCGTGTATGCTATTTACCATATCACCACATTCTTACAAATATTTAAAGCATTTAGGGTTCTTAATATTTCCTCATCCTAGTACAATAAGGAGATTGTGTTCTTCATTTGGTTTAGGACCTCAAATGGAACAAAGTGCTAATAATTTTTTAAAATATACAAGAAACAAATACTTCGGTAAATTATCTGAAAATGATAAATTAGTGACTCTCATGATGGATGAAATACATTTAAAGTCTTTGATGGATTTTAAAGCAGGGAACTTCGTGGGTACTGCATGTAATAATCAATTACTTGCATCAAGTGCTCATACATTCATGATATCAAGCCTACTTTCAGATCTCAAAGAGGTAGTACACATAGTACCTGTAAATAAAATGTGTGCGGAGGACCTGCAAAGTATTTTGAAAAAAATTATTTTGGGACTGGAACAGATAGGATTTAATGTACTATGTGTAATTAGTGATAACAGCAGTATTAATAGAAGGTGTATGCAGCTTTTTTCGCCTGAAGAAGAACTTAAATGTATGTACAATCATCCAGTGGAAAAAAGTAAACCACTCTTCTTTTTATTTGATAGTGTACATTTATTAAAGTGCTTAAGGAATAACTGGATCAATCAAAAAAACGAATATTCATGCATGTATTATCCAGATTTTGCCAATGAAGATGGTGATGCTCATGATATTGTTGGTACAGCATCATTTGCTGCTCTGAGGCAGCTGTATGATATTGAAGAAAAAAAGATGGTCAAGCATGCTTATGCGTTAACACTCAAAGCTTTATATCCTTCTTCACTGGAGAGACAAAATGTGTCCTTAGCTCTTCAAGTGTTCAATGAAAATGTTGCGTTAGGCTTCGAAAGTATAGGTGCAAGTCACAATATACCACATTTTCTTGAAACGTCCAATTACATACAAATAATTTTGAAGTGGTGGTGGATTGTAAATGTCAAGACTCCGCGAAAAGGTAGAAGACTTAATAACCTTTTTATGAACCCATTGTCTCCTCAAAATCAAGAAAGTTGGCAGTATTTATCCAAATTTCTTAGATGGTTACATCGATGGAAAGATATGCATCTTTCAGGTTCCCTGACTTCTGAAACCATGAATGCGCTAACACTTACAACAGAAGGAATAATATATTTGTATGAATATTGCACATCTAGGTTTAAATTTAAATATTTTTTACCTGGCAAATTTCAAACAGACTTATTGGAATGTAGATTTGGGTACTACAGGCAATTGGCTGGTGGACAACACAATATTAGCTTAAGGCAAATGTATGAAATAGAACAAAAACTTAGAACTCAGTCCACAGTTTCTGTAAAATTAGAATCCAAGATATTTGGTACTGTAGAAATAAATGACTTTATGGAGACAGATTTGCCATTGTGTGAAAGTGATGAAGAAGAAAACCCATTTACTAGCCTTGAAATATCTGAAAATGATATTTTATCATGTAATGAAGACTTTCCAGTCTTGGTGTACATCTCGGGATATTGCTGCCATAGTGTGTTGAAGAAAATTAAATGTATTTTCTGTAAGGAAATAATTGTTTTCGGAGGAATATCTTAATAGTGAAGATGAGTCTTTTAAGCTCATTTTAAACAAGAGCCGAGGCCAACTTTTATATCCTCAAATTCCTGTTGTAAATATTATAATTCACAGTTACTTAATTTTGACTAAACTGTGTACTGATTTTGAAGCTGAATTCCTTAAAATTAAATATCAAAGAAAAATGGCATGTTAAGTATTAATGAATTCAGTATCTGCATTAGAACTTTTATGGGAGCCTCATGAATGTACTAATGGTCACAGTGCAGAAAATGTATGCCAGAGATTTGATTTGGGTGGCATGTAATATTTTTTAAACAATTATTGTAAAAAGAAAAACACATTGTCAAATTCTTGTGTTAAGAAAAAAAAGAAGTCTGTATTTTTTTCAAGTGGGACCTAAACATGTTATATAATGTAATTATTATAAGTAGATAAAATTTTGTTTTCTGCCAATGTCTAAATTTCATGTTCATATTAATAAATGTCCAGTGAAGTATTGTGTATTATCTTGTTTCATTTTAAATTTTTTGAATGTTTTGACCCAGGTGTGCCATAAATACTATTTTGGAAGCTACTTCTGTACTTCGTTTAATGTTTCTTTGAACTCTTTTCATATTTTATTTAATATAATTTAATTTAAATATGAAATATATAATTTCATGAAAATCAATTTTCCAAATGGAAGTTTGCCAAAAGAAAAATATCCTTAAGCTTTGTTCATAGCACTATATTATTACAGTAGTGGAATCTTTCCGAAATTACATATGTATTGTCAATGGAAAAATAAGAAAAGCATATTCAAAGCCAAGCAACTTGACAGAAAACATGAAAAATGCAGTCTCTCGGTTTGTGCACAACTATACTTTTATCTTCGTCTGGTAACCTCACTTTACATTTGTTAGTATTGCCTTCTTAGGCGGCCATCTTGAATGACTGCTAAGGCCTTGTATATCTAGGTGGTGTTGGACAAACCCATAGCTCCCGACTGATCTCCTGAGGTGTGTAGTAGTGTAGTGCTTGTAAGTGTATGTGTCAGTAAGGGGTGAGGATAGGACAAGGAAGAGGAAGGAAAGATGGCACTCGGTCCTTAGCCCGTGTGTTAGGGTACCTCTGGTGTTGTTTGGAGAAACCATAGAAAACTATCGATCAGAGCAACCGGCTACTAGAAGTCTCCTCCAGAAAACGGCTGAACTCGACCTAGCTAGTGTCGAAAATCCTGAAACACCGGAACTCAACCCCTTTAACCTCCCGGTCAGAGGCACTGCAGTGACATCAATTCATCTCCTAAGCCAGTCAAAATTTTAGGCTTTCTCCTCTTTCTTTTCCTTCTTTAAACCTGTATTTTCAGTTTGTTTTAGATTTAGTTTATGATTCCCACAATCTTGTTTGTTCAAATTACATGACATTTACATGACTTCGGTAGTATGATATGTATGTTTGAAATACTCCCACTTCACCCTTACTGTAGAGAAAAGTAAAAAAAACACAAAAATTGATTTTAATACTTTAATCTAGTTTTTACAAGAATTTTTTCGGCTATGTTTTGAGCATTGAAATTTTACTGGATCGTAATTTTTCATCCTAATCATCACAGTATGAACTCGTCGATATATTTCATGGAGATTGCGAACGAAGAATACTGGATCATAACGAACATAATGCTGGATGCTCCATTTACATCACTCTAACTCTCTAGAACCAACTAGGAGAAGTATGATTGATATCTCCGTGTAGGTGGAGAAACTTCGATTTCTTAAATGATGTTTATGTAGTAATAGCCTAAAAAGACATACCTACTTACTGCATTTAATGCTTCGATTAGATTTAAAACTAAGACTTGTCTAACACAGATTTCAGACTTGTCTAACACAGGGGCCCCAACGTCACATCTCATAACTGGCCGATTTTTGCCATCTTTATGTACCCACCTCCTGTGTTTCCGTTCCGTGTATGTTGTTTCAAATAACGGTTTCCGATCTTTGATGCCTTCCGAACTTGTATACAGTTTTCTAACTACCGCCAGAAGAATTGCGGAAAATTCTTTGATTACCTCAGTCGACGACAAAATGTTGTGCAGTTGATGTACGAGTTAATATTGTAGATTGTTTTGCATATAATCGTAAACAAGTGAGGATTACTATTATGTAACATCAAAAATATTTTCCCTCTAGCCATAGAAAAAGGAAATTTGTTTCTTTTCCACACGAATGAGCGACTCCAGCCAAGCTACCGAAGAGCTACCGAATCAATCACCCTGCCCACCCCACTCGATCGGCTTTTTCTTTAAGTTTCGCCTGATCCATTGAACAAATGCTACGATACTTTTTGCCTTCTTTGCTTCTGGACCGTAAATGTAGAAAATTGTATTCCGTGTACGGTACTTTCAATTTCAAGTATTTTGACGTTAAATAATAATAAATAAATCCCGATATCCATTGCTCTGTTGTTGCGTTTTATGTTGACGATCTGTGATCTCTGTCCACATGTTTACTGTCGACAATTTACCATCAAATTTAAATAAGATATTTGAAGTGGCTCGTGTCCCTTGTATTGTCAAGTATCATGGACACACTCATATTCAGTAACGATAATGATAGACAAATTTAATTGGAGAAAATATTATCACACTACAACTTGTGTGACCATTATTTGTCGTTAAGATTTAACACCTGAATCACGAATAACACCAAATCTTAATTTATACATATATTCTGTAATAATTGCATTTAAATATTAATGAGTAAACCAAATTTTATAATGTTAACTCCCTTGATTTGAACAATTTACTTACTTTGTGCTTTTTATTACTTACGGAATGTTACAATTTTGAAGACGATTTTAATTTATTCTCTGGACGCTGTGTCGTCTCTCGATACCAACTCCCTCAGGTTACAGCAGTTACTGTTGTTTGTATTTTATTCTAGTGGTGCGAATTGATAATGCCACTATTCTGTGCATAAAACAAGTGAACACCGAAGCGATATATCGAAAGCGATGAATTCATTGCGAAAGTTATAACTCACCGGGAATAATTCTTATTGCAGGGCGCATACTGTCATAATTTTTTAACTCTATTTTCCTACATATCGAGAGGGGTAAGGGGTAGAAACTGTTATATTTAGAGAAAGAAAATTATAGAATTTATCATATCATCACTCGATCTTACTTAATCAATCTACTGGTATTTCATATGACAATGTTCCAGTAACTATTACTACTATATTGTAATAGAAATATTCGATCGACCTGCCAATTGGTACCTGATTATTCAATTGTAAAATACCATATTGCTTTTCATGAAAATTCTATGATTTAATCTACAAACAAACAAAATGTGAAAACGATGTTCAGAACATGCAATATTCCAAACATTAAAAAAAACAGTAAAACTTAATCATGAACATACCAAACAGAAATGAAATGCAAATACAAGAATACAAAATCTTCGTGTTACCTACACCCTAAGATTATTTTAATACGAATTTTGGACGCTTATTTTATTTCACCACATGATTACCTATTTAGCCCTACCCTTCCTTTAGTCTTTACGCTCCCTTAACTCTCGACTTGGGTTGGGTTACTCTGAAAGTTGAGCATCAGCTCGCGGCATGCTCTCCGAGGCGGGAGATGACGGCGGCAGCTGCTGTGACGCCGCTGTCGACGATGACGACGACGACCTTCCAAACTCGGGGTGCGATCGCTCAGTTGTCGGGGTTTGAACTGCGCCCCGCCCTCCCCGCTCTCTTCTCTCTCGTCGCCGCCACTTCCACTTCACCGCGCTAAGTGAGTGTCTTAGCCCGCCAGTGGCGGATCTTAATGACGTGAATAATTAAAAGGCCTGACACCGCACCCCGTGAGCGAGGAGGGATGGCGAGATGGAAGGGGAAAGCGCACGGCGTGAGGAGGAGGGCCGTCGTCGCACGGGCCAAGGGGTTGGGGTGGGGAAGGGGTTGAGTACTTGAGCTGCACGCCTCCACCGCCATTGCCACCGCCTCTTCCACCGTCACCGTCGGAGGGGAAGCGCGTCATGTAACATTCATCTCCAACTGTCGTTTTACTCGTTTACGAATAAGAAAATCGACGCGGCAAGTCGCGGTGGCACGACTAACAAACTGGGGGGATGAGTCTCGCGTGCAGGGGCGGCGGGTGGGGCGGGGGCCACGGGAGGGGCGAGGGTGTCGGGGACGGCGGGGTGCCGTGGTGTCGGGGCGACGTGGGGGGGAAGGAGGGGGGCGCGACGCGGTGCCGCCCAAGCGCCAGGATTAACGTTGCATGGCGCACCAGCCGTTAAATCTGAATTTGTGATGCGATGCTAAGTTATGCAGGAGATGAAGCTTGCGAGCGGGCCGCCGCCACTGCCGCCGCCGCCGCCGCCGGCAGGTCGCTGCTGCGACGCGGTCGGGGCGCCGCGCCCCTAGTTAACTCCATTACGCCGTAACAAGTTTGGCAACAATAGTCCGCGGCCCGAGGAACGCCGAAGAAGAGGTGCCGATGCCGCCGCCGCCGTCGCCACACCTGAGCCGTGACGCACTTCGCCTGCGTGCCGTGTGCCGGGCGAACGGTCTCCACAGCGGGGAAGGGGCGCGCTGAGAGAAGAGATACAAGGTGGAAAGGAGCGACTTCTACCCGAGTATTCTGAGTCATAATTTGAACGCGTGCAGCTATCATAGTAACATGTTTTGAAACAATGCCAATGTAGTATCGTTTAAGGATCTTTCTAGTATATTCCGCTAAATTTACAAACCTACTGAACCAAAGGTAAAAAGATTCTTAATATAAGGTATAATTATATTTTAAACAATTTAGAAATTTTAAGACGTAAGTATACGCGTTATATTGGACTTTAACTCTTAAGTTATTGATAGTACTGATAAGAATGTTATTCATGATGTCATTGAATAATTGTCAATCCTTTAGTATAAAAAATTTTGTCCTCCAAGAAAGTAAGAGGATGTCAATGTTTTTCAGTGCTTCGAAACGTCTCTCCTTTGACTCTCTTTGATTCTCTAAAATCGCTCTTAAAATGTATTCAATTCAATTTTAAGAAGGCCGCGAATTCACCAATTAACGTGATATAAATACAGTGTGTCATATAACTGGACAATTATTAATGAGAATAAATCTGAGAGAACAATTAAATTGTTGCAGTGAACAAATGTCTAATGAAATTGCTAATTAAACTGATTCATTCCAAGCATCAGAAAGATGACCCTCTAACCCATTGTTCTATGCATTCACCCCAAGTGGCGTTGACTTTAACATGGATGGATAATTTCTTAATTTATTAAAATGAATAATTTCTCTTGCTTTTATATGTCTTGATACTAACAAGTGCATCCTTTGTTCTTTAAACTATCATTAGATTCTGCACATAGTCATAAACAGGTTTATTTATAATCGTTCAATTTAAATAACGGAATTACGTACTACTTTTTGTGGAGTCGCATTGTGACTGCATATTTCCTTGCCTCAAATTTTGCTTTGAAATAAATGAATTACAAAGGCATTTAGGAAGAAAGCTTCTACACCACACACTTATCAAAACTCCACAACTTTGAATTAACGATACATTCCTGCATAATATAAGAAAAAACCTACAGAATGGGTCATGTCGGATCACTGCAATGGGTGAGAATGGGTCATTGACGAAGTGTACTCTAGTAATTTAGATTAAGTGTCTCCCACCATAATGTTATCGCATAAATGTTTGCTTCTCACATTGAACCAAATTAATAGCGGTTATTAATACTTTTCCAACAGAGTTTTTAGAAGAGTTGATTGTCTTTGCAAAATTCAAACAAAATTTTCACTCATTAAATATCACCCAAAGACTTTTTGAAGTTATCAATATAATTCACAATATTTTATAATAGTCTGATATAGCTTTTGATGCTATCATTTTTCACTTAGCTAACACATTTAAATACGTTGCTTGGTAAAAAAATCATTAATCATTATTGATACTTCATGCGATTTAGGCACCGATTATGTACTTATATATTAATAATGAATATTTTATTCTTTACTCACGAAATTAAGTTTAGTATTAATTCACGGATTGGTGAGATGTATGTGTGATTAAAGCCGTGATTTTTGAAGAGAGTATCTAGATTCGCAACAGGGAACGAGGAAATATCGCACTCACCATTACGAGGCGATGGCCATAACGGCATGTGTTCATGCATGGCACCTTCAGACGTCTCTCGCTGTAGCAACCCACAGTTCAGTACTCCGGAGGCTTCTCGTACGTTATTAGCTCCGTAACTGGCGCCACATTTTTTACGGGATGGAAGAACGTCTCTTATGGTGGGCGCAAGTATTTTTTAATACAATATTTTGTTTCATGGCTTAGAGCGTTTTTATTTCCTTTCATTAAGAAGGTAGTATGGTAGATTAAAGGAGGAGGCGGTTTCTAATATATAACAATGAAAAAATATGAATGCGTTTTTGCGATAAAAAAGATACAAAATGTAACATAAAAATGTAAAACCATTAATGAAGAAATCCATGATATTTTATAAACATGAGAGTAAATGTTAGTAATTAAGATATATTTAGGTCCACAATAGTTGCATTCTATTTTACTGTACTCCAGTACCGCTTACGTATTAGCTTCGTATGTAAAAAAATGATGTTCCAATTTACAGAGGTTTGAAATTTCTCACTCAAATCATTCAGAATTGCTTAATATGTAGTTAAAAAAACGGGAATTCATACATATTCAACGGTCTCTACATAATATTTTTTTATGTTTGTGCAAAAATGGAAACTAATATTCACTCATTAATAATTATCTTAATAAAGAACTCATGAAATCTGATGAGAATGTGATAAAGTGTTAATTTGGTGTGAAGTACGTAAACATACAAATAGGGTATAGTCCGCAAGTTTCAATAATTAACTAAATAATTTTTATCATTTAATACTTCAAAATATATCGGGAATTGTATAAATAAATAAATAAATAAATACATAAATACATAAATACATAAATACATAAATACATAAATACATAAATACATAAATACATAAATACATAAATACATAAATACATAAATACATAAATACATAAATAAATAAATATTTATAATAAATAATATAAATAAATTTAATTAATTAATTAATCTCCTAATAAACTTCCCTACTTGTGTAAAATCCACTTACCGCTGACAGTTGTTGCAAAAGCCGCTCTGTGAAGAACCACCGGTTGTGAGTTTCCATCCCACGAAATTTCTTAATGTGTCCCTCGCGCGCGCGCGCACGTGTGTGCGTGTGCGTGCGTGCGCGTGCAGCGTTAATAGTAATAGCAGGCTACTGTGTGCCCTACAGCAGTACATTATGTTACGAGACACCCAGTAACAGGTCATTCGAATGTCAAAATAGCCAGCTACTCTAAATGGCATTATTTTCATAAACAACTCAAGAACCGGAACATCGTATACGCGGTCTTAAAGTATTATTCATTGAATACGGACGTGGACGCCTGAGCCGATTGTGTTGCGACTTTAGATACTGCGCTTCGCATGCTGATGCAACCCTCTTGACGTACGTGTGAGGCATTTGCCTCACGTGTGCAAACCACTCTTATTAAGAAAACGCTGAGCAGCGTTCGAAAACACTTAGAAACTTTATTTGCTGCTTTGCCAGCGGCGTGTAGCTTTTTAAAATATATTGGACATTTCTGATTATCACTTGTGTAAATTTCTGAATAAGCTTTAACACCATTATGGAGATATGATTATGGATATTCAAATAAAAAAATAGCCTGGATTTAGTTGAAAAATTAAAAACAAAAGGTTAGATCCATCAATGAGACCCGTGTCTCTACATGTAGTGAGCATGTATTCATCCATACCTCACTCACTTATGATGTTGGTTTTTGAAGAGTATTTGACAGGGCATAAGTTTATTACATGTATCATAATATATGAAATTCTGTTAGTTCTGAGAACAATAATAAATAATTTTAGTATTGTTTTTAACAATAAAATATATAAATAGAGAAAAGATACTCATATTGGAGAGCCTTTGAGTTTTCTTCTTGCTGAAGTGGTCATGGGAAAATTAGAATCTGAAGTGCTTAAAACCATCGATTGTATGTTATATGTTCGATATGTTGATGATACACTTCTAATAGTCCCGGACTGTCACATCGACCTTTTGATATCTAAATTGAATTATTCACGTTGGAATTCGAAGTAGATAAGAAACTGAACTTTTTAGATTTAACTTGAATAAGAACAGACTATAAGATCATAACTAATTGGTTTACAAAAGAAAAATTTTCTGGTCTCAGGCTAAACTTTAAGTCAAAACATCCCATTGGGATTAAAAAGTAAATTGTATACAATCAAGTAGTTCGAACGATCGAACTTTCAACCCCATAATTCCATACCCAAAATTTAGATAAGGTAAAAACTATTCTTCGTATTAATGATTATCCTTCAGTGTTTACGGATAGATTGATAAAATATAGAATGTAGATTAATAAGAGAATAATTAATAAGAGAAATGTGTTGGAACAGCAGGACAGTACTAATGAGGTTAAAAACAAACTTTTCTGCCTTCCTTGTGTGTCCTCTATTATCTTTAATATAAGATCAGAGTTGATGACTTAATTTGATTTGAATGTTGTGGATAGAGTAGTGAATCAAAGAAATGTAATAAAAAAAGCTGAAAGATTTAAAACAGAAAGAGGAACATGGACTGATATTCAAAATCGAATGTGCAGATGTCCAGAAGCGTATGTAGGGCAACTTAAGAGAAAATTGAAGTTAGGATTGGGTGGACATAAAAGAAATGTGAACGAGACCACGAATAAACAAAATTCACTGCTCAATCACAGATTGAGTGCCGGAAACGAAATCGATTTTAAAAATGTGAGAAAGAAGAAATTCGAGATTTATTGTAGAAACTTTATTTATTAAAACTCATAATTGTTGCAACTCACAAATTGAGTCTAATAACTTCACTAGTCTTTATGATAGTGCGTTGAGGAGAGTTAATTTTAGGAAATGAAATTCTTAATAGTGAGGTTTGTTATAATATATGGAATTTATTCTTTTACATTTTTGGTTTGGCAATCCTAGGAATAGATGTTCTATCTTTCCTCACTTCACGCGGTTTCTCTTTGACTGTTGGCATAAAAACGTTATTACTGGCACGGCATCCGTCATGCCTTGATTTTCATCGTCATAACTTTCGGTATTTACCGAAGATATGTTGTTTAAAAAAATTAAATATTATTTCTGAGTGGATTATGAATATTATTTCTAATGTGAATGTATGGAGATTTCTTGTATTGGGTAACATTTTAATGGTGTTTTAACTCAATGTAAAGAAATTATAGAATGTGTTGTATTTTAGCCTATTGATGAGGCAAATGAGGGCCTCGAAACATTGCAATAGATGAATTATAATAATGTGTAATAAATGCAATAATTTAAAAAGAATGTGTTCGGCTTAAATATGGCCAAGAATGTATAGCCTGAAAAGTTGAGATTGACGAACAATAAATGTGATAAGTAATGTGCCCTGCTACTGGTTCGATGTTAAATTCCTTATGGAGTTAGGGGTTGGAAACGAACCATGGGGCATTGGCTGTTGTTCAATGGAACAGATTGTGTATTACTTGAATATCATTTTTATTGGTTTTGGAGGCGTGATTCCATATTTGGTAGATGAACAGTAGTGGAGGGTGTAACATAGTTTTGTACTCTGATATTTGTGAAAACTGCGATACCACGAAGAGGCATACTAATTCAATGAAATTTATTCCACAGATTAGTAATATCACAATATACAAATGATTAGAATTTCATAACTGTACTTGCATTTTAATCTTGAGAATTTAGTACGGTGAAAAGCCGCCACGCGCTGCCATCAGAGACTCTAGACGTCGTGGTATGGATTGAAACAGATTTTGGATATGTCCCAGACATGATCGATGGGCAACATGTCAGGCGAACGTGCGGGTCAAGGAATCAGTTGCACCCGCCGTTCTTCGCAGAAAGCTGGCACAATTCTCACTACATGCGGTCGGGCATTGTAGTACTGAAATATGGCGTGTCACCTGCTTGCAGGTGGGGTAGTACGTTGGGCTCTAAAATCTCCCTAATGTAGCGGTTGCTGTTCAGATTTCCCTCAATAAGTATGAGGCGAGATCGCACATAGTAGCCAATGGAGCTCCAAACCATCACACTAGGCGTTTGTTCACTTTGACACTGAACAAACAAGGTTGGCAGATTGCGATCACCACGGTAGAATGGATCACGTACGCGGCCATTATTGTGCCACAAATTGAAGCGGGACTCGTCTGAAAACACCACATTTTGCCACTCAGCACACCAGTAAACACGTTCACGTGCCAAGTGTTGTCTGAGACGTTGGTGATTTCTGGACAAAGAAATCCGACGCAGTGGTATGCGTGCCACCAGTCCAGCCCTTAGCAGACGGCTTCGAACCGTGGACGCAGACATGACGACACTAGTTGCAGTGCTCCAAAGACGAACCGCCACTATGGACAACCCATGCAGACAAGATGGCGGTCATCTCGCGTTGTGGTCACATTGTGTGGTCCTGTGCCCTTTCTTAGCTGTGTACGACCCTCCTCTATTCATTGCTTGCACACACGCATCACTGACGTAGCAGCGCGCCCCGGTCGAGCACAATATCACAGTGTGACAAACCCGTTTCCCGGAGACCGATCATTCTGCACCGTTCAAACTGACTCAGAAGCTGATAGTGCGCCCTTTGGCGTCGACGAGGCATCTGGCACCTGCTCGCACATTTCCACGTTGTTTGACGGCTCTACACCGACTAGGTGTGGCGTAACTCTAACCTGACCTGTCACACAAAAAAGGCGCTGCTAGGCCAAAACACACGCCGTCTCTATGCAAATGTTATCACTTCTTATGGATGCACTATACTACATATCCACCGATTTTTAAGTGAATCCTTCTCAGTGTTGCAATTTTCACAAACAGCATTGTATATTTGTATGGCAAAAATGAATGATATTGGCAAATTTTTGTGAATTAGTGCTTTTAGCTGCAGTAATTTCATTTCCTCTCGAGTTAATTTGTTATCTATGAGATGCTTACACTGTAGTTTGGTACCTAGTTGAAGTCCGATGAATTTAATCTGTTTGTTGGGGGTAGCCACTCTATTATATTGCTGTGTAGTGTCAGAGGAGTGGGAGGTCTTAGTGTAAACAATATATCAGGCATTTTATTTGGATACTGTTGTTACTTGAGTTTGGAACCCCAGTTATCTAACATGTTATGAGTTACATAATTGAGTTCTGTTTCTAATTCGTTTTTTCTCCGCTAGTTAAACCACTATAACCACATTGTTTACGCCAGACTACACCTACTCTTAATTCAGATCGTGAATACCGTGAATCTTTGTGGTTAAATATTTCAAATGGATCCACTACCATCTTGTTGGCAGCTGTCTGTCGTCCTCCCAACTCGTTTGAGCCACAGATCTGTATCCTCACCAACAAACACTTACGGGCATCCTGCGAGTCTAATCTCTTAGTTGTTAGTGAGACTTCATTATTAAGTTCCATCTCTTCACATGAAAAAGATTTTCTAAATTTATATTGCACCACCAATATCCAGCAACTGATGACCGAACCACCTCTTTACCGAATTCAACAGGTGTCTCTACTTGATTTGATTCTCATTAACACAGATAATCCAGGTACAAAAGTTACAAACTACACTTCCTATAGCTATCCAACTGCCATTCTTGTACACAAAGTATAGCATCGTTTTAGAAATGTTTTACAGCTGATTACGCCTGCATTAACACCACTCTCTCCCACCGTCTTGTACACCTTCCTCCACCATCCCATACCACTCTGGACCTCTGGAAGGACTTCAGAACTACTATCCTCACTACAACTCCCACTATCCTCTCTAACAAATTCCCACTCGCAACCGGAAGAAGAGAGTCTTACATAACAAACCCACATATTTATTTATTTTATTTAATAGGTAATTATTACAAACAAATTAGATTACTTGATCCTATGTGGCTAGGCCGAAGGCCTTTAAGCCATTACAATACCTACATCCTTTCGCGTTCTAATCTTTCGAATTCTGGTATTCACCCCAAATGGTCTCTCCATCGCATCAAAGCCGCGGAAAAGAGACCATAAGGTACGGCTCAGGAAAAAAACCCTGAAGGGGGAAAAACCTGCCGTCAGAAGCCGAGTACATTCTAATCTAACCGACGTTTATTTTAATTATTTATTTTCTGGCGCGGGCGTCCCGCCGTCTCCTTCCAGTGCTTGGCCTCCTCAGCACCTGAAATCAAACAGCGCCACAGAAGATGGTCCGCACCAACGCCTCTGCCCTTACATTTTCGATCCCCCCTTCCCTTCACCCCCTAATGTGCTTATTACTATGCCAGTTGTGCTTATTACTATGCCAAGTGTGTCGGCCTGTTCATCTGCTAATTTAATCCAGAGTTTAATAGGTTTCATTTTAAAATCTCTCCAAATTCCTATACTACCGACCTCTCTTAAGTATGCTGAACGCCTACCTATGTGTTTGCCGTGCATGGCGACCCGTGTCGGAGGGGATGTGTGTTCTGGCGGTTGAGGGGTCTCTTTGTTTCTCAACTACTCTCCGTGTGCTATGTTCTGCTTTGCACTTACAGATACGTTGTTTACGTATTTTGGGGAACATTCCTTTTAGGCTTCAATACACGTACTTTAGCCTTGGTCTCTTCTAGACAGACGGTAGGGAGCCAACCCAATCCCTATCAATCGGATAAACGTTTAAAAGTATGAGTGGAGTTCGTCTCGCGCGAGACACAAAGAACTTGTTGGGAAAGCTGCAAGCTGTCGTGCGACAGAGGAATGGTACCATTCGGTTTGAAGCGCGTCAAGCAGATTGGAAAGATTTGAAACACTAAGCACATTGCTGACCTTCATGTGGAAGTGACCACTCACCCTATCCTTAATCTATGTAAGGAAGTGGTCGATCATGACGATTTTGCTTCGTAAAGTGAGAAAATTCACTCTTAATTTAAGAGTCAGGGCGAAACGGAGGTGTTCAGTATCAGGAGGAAGCATAATGGGGGAGTGATCCCCAATCCACTCTGACACTCATGTTTAATCTCCAATCTCTTCTAGAGAGGATCAACAGTGGATGTTACAATCTCTACGTGCGGCAGTATGTACCTAACCCATTGCGTTGCTTCAAATTCCTAAGGTTCGGCCATACGCAACAACGGTGTATGGCAGAAAGCCAGGTATGTGCAAAATGTGGCAAGTCAGTGCACGATCCAGGTACACTGCTTCTCGGCTAACTGGAAGAAGTGCCGTATGTTTCTGAAGAAGAGGGGAATACAGAAGATCCGAGTATCAGAGGAAGTGTCATTTCCAGAAGCGATACGTCGGTACCTGACGAATCCTATGGATCTGACTTGTATCTTCTCTAGTATCATGGCCAAATCGATTAATCTGCGTCACGTCGCCAAACGATACTTGTCACTCCCCCAGTAGCACTTCTCTTATTAGGTGTGTCCTGTGGATTTCCTTGAAGAGACATCGCCACTGCAATGTGGTAAAATAGTAATTCCCAGCAAATCCAAAAAAAGAATAAGAAAGTCACACAATCAGGTACGTCTATTCATCAATCCAGTATTGCTCAACCCCCCCCATGAAGGTCAATGTCGGTCGGCGTTCCATCCCGGTCTCGCAGCGAAGTGACCGCTGTTCCAACCTCCGGCCACCAACTCCTGACGCTCGCTCTGAGCGATCACTGTTTGTCGAGCAGTAGTCAGAACTTTGCCTCGGAGGAACCTTCAGCCAGGGTGAACACTCGTCCCTCGGGATGAAGCGAGCGAAAAATAAAAAGAGAAAGGAAAAGAAAAAGACATAACAACTTACAGTATGACTCTCCTATCCTGGAATTTAAATGTTTTCCTCCCGAAGGGACGAACTCAAACTTCTGTTGTTCCGTTACAGGCCTTCGATACTCTGCTTACAAAAGAAGCATCTAGTTCCACCACGCTTCACTGTCCTTTGGTGGCTTTACTCCATACAAAATTAATGTTGATGACGGCCTCCGCACACATGGCAGAGTTATTTTGATCCACGACTCGCTGCTCCATACAGATGTTCCCATTCAGACCGAACTTCAAACAGTGTGTGTGCAAGTGTATCTCCCATCCCTCACGCTTACTGTCTGTGACATTTACATCCCTCGAGGGCAGAGTGAATTTCCCCGACGATCTCTTCACTTCGATAAACCAACTACCCTCACCGTTCCTAATAATCGGTATACAAATGCCCACAGTCGGCTCCTTCCGCTCTTGTCCGAAAGGCGCCGTATTGAAATCGGTTATAGACACCTCGAACTTAAGTCAGGCGAACCAAATCATTTTGTCATAGCCGCAAACTCTAGCACGTGTGTTAACGTGTCTCTCTCTATCTCATCAATTGCAACCGTTCTGCAACGGTCTGTTCTAGACGACCTGTTTGGAATAAGGATGTGCTCTTAAGAGCTAATCTGCTATGTCTTAACAATTTATGTTTCGCAACTGCTACGCGAAAAATGTTATTTCGAATATCCATATATTAGTTATCGGTTGAAATACATAGCATTGTTCTCTATTGGACCAAATCCGAACTACTGCAAGTTTTTGCGGTAACCATTTTGTACGATAACAGTGTCACTGCTGCTAATCAATCGTGATAAGCACGCATTCAAATTATAGATTCATTAATAAATAATTCATCATTACACACCATGGCCCCAATATTTGTATATTTTATTGTATACACTACAATTGAAGTTTGCCCTTTAAATTAAATTCGTCCAATATCTTTGTTAGCTTCTTTCTGTCTCATTACTGCTTAAGTGAGATCCACTAATATTTCTCAAAGTCCGATAAAATAAAATGAGTGATGGTCAAATAAGCAGTAGGTAAGCAAAAAAGTGTTTCCTCATTATTTTTGGCAATCGTCACTTCACAACGCACAAGTTTCATATTCGAAATAATATTTGCTATGTGAACCCAAATTACGAGTAGCTAATATTACTAGCAGTAATATTCATACATATTTGCTTCTCATCACATCAATTACAATTCGCCCTTGGCCGTTCATCCAGGCTCATTCATATCAGCTGTTGCTGTCCAAACATGCAAGCTACACAAGCTTTACTGAGCTTCCAAAGTTATTCGTTTTGCCTGGTTTAACTCTTAGCAGTCGCCACAACTGAATTAACTCTTATCAGTCGGCCACAATCGGCCATGTTATGTTCTTGATCATGAGCCTATTATTTTTCAACTCTTATTAATAATCTTCATTATGAGTCGGCTGTTATTCCGAACTATATAAATTATTGCAGAAAGGCTGTTAATCCCATCTGTAATTTGGAAGCGACCATTACCCCACTATTATCCACATTGATGGACTTGTTCATGAGTTGGTTCGACACCTTCAGTGGTGTGTACAACGTGCTAACTGGCCGAAATTGCAAGCGCGTGTCAGTGTGAGGGCGACTTTGACTGTGTTGACAAAACGGCAGCACATGTGAACAGTGCTGTAGTACAATCTGCGGATATTGTAATTCCCAAGTGGACTGGTAAACCGCGAGAGCCCTTCGTCCCGTGGTGGAACGGACTGCTCAAGGGCGGTCAATGCTCGTAAAAGAGCGGTCGGTGTTCTGTTGTGACAAACGGTGGCAACCGACGCATGGTGCGGTGGGACCTCAATCCGGCAGATGCGAGACGTCCAGCCACTACATGGGAACTCACAGGATGTTGTAGAGTCGCCAGTTGTGTGTTTGCGGATGGCGAGTGCCAACGTCATGGGATTCCGTACTGCTTGGAGCGCCATACGACGGTCCCCCCTCAGCAAGGTGTTTCTTGGTCCACCCGAGCCTGTACGTACATGGGTGCCCTCATGTACCCACTGATTCCAATATCTAGCTACAGTGATATCTGAATGGCCCAAATGCCTGGCAATTGCAACCATCCTCAAGCAGTCTCAGAATGCGGTATCAATCAAATGTAGTCAATTAGTGGATAGGCAGTCGAACGAGTCTGCACGACATCGCGGGTGCTTTGTGCTGCACTTACACGTCGTTCTTCACTGACTCACAGCAGTTTGACTGATAATAACTGCGTAACATCGGGGTAGTGACATCTCGAATACACTCTGGTGGGCGTTCTACAGATTACAGATACATGTAAATCAAAATATTTACTTTCACATCAATGGTATGCATGTATGCCGAAACGATATAATATTGGACCACTCTTTCTGGGTGCAACACTTTTTTTTGTCAGGCAGTGTTTTTATAAAACCATAATTCCAAAAGTTTAAGATATGCAGAAATGTTATAAAATTTGTTTAAAATAATATTCAATACCAAAACGAAAGTTGGTACAAAAACTATTTTGTTCTCCGTGTCTGCGCTCTACGCGGCAGCCTGGTATTGTCCAACAGAGCACGATTTGTTAGAAACAGGAATTTCACATCGAATGTGATTCACGTTTTTTTGGTGTTACGCAAGGTTCTCGCATAGGTCTCTGGTTTTTATATTTTTGTTAATATTAAAATATTTTTATTTATTATTAGGTACACTAATATTGATGTGATAGTGTCTACGGGCTAACGTGGATTTCTATATGATTTAGGCAATTAAGCATATGTGTTTTTTTTAATTTAAAACGCTGAGATTGAATATTTTTCGATACATTTCTTGTCCATGAAGACAGCCATATATCGGCACTAGTGACGATATAATCGTTTAGATCGTTGATGAACTTTCTTGATTCAGTTTTCCTTCTGGTTGTATAATTCGTATAGATTATCCTTCGATTCTGAATCAAGTTAACGTTAGAGTTCCTTCGAGGTCAAAAAAAATATTCTGCCTACAAACATTTAGCCAAGCATTCTCTTATCTGAATGTATACCTTTTGTAATGAGCTGTCGGCGTGTTCAGTAGACCGTAGAGAGAAATTTACCACTTGTACGAGATATATATGGTTGAAATTGATTGAACTGTGATCCACTATGTTGTATTCTCTCTTATTCTAGTTAATTTCTATCGCTAAAACAAGGTAATTAAATTTCAAATATAATATTGGAAATTTAGTTGTCTTTTTATTGAGCATTGTTTAATGTTGGTATTATAACAAAAACTGTTCCAGTGTTTTTGAGAATTGTTATTATTGCCGCATTATTTAACCTTTTATTGTAACTACTAAGGACGTCAGTTTATTGGGTAATAAATAAAAAATAAATGAAGAAATACCTTGCAAGATGGTAACATTGTTATTAATTATATTCAACTAACTGCCTTCTCATCACATGAGGGCTCAGTGTTCAGTTACCTCACTACCATCTATTGCATTTTTGGTAGTTCAGCTCTTCCAGGTACACCAACTCCGTCCTAAAGATAAGTTGAACAATATATGGTATCATTATCAATAGTATCCCGTTTGTATATTTTTCTCATCGTATTGATGAACGAGAACGTGGGGTCGGATTTTCCACATGCCGGAGCTCTCACACGAGTAGGCTACACTTATATATCTTAATATTGTTCTTATTAAAGTAAACCGAGAAACTACTAACTGTCCAACATTTAATAATGTAAATTCTAGTTGGTCTTCACTTCGGTCTCCCAATGCTTCTCTCCCCTCGGCTTAAAAATTGCTTTTCTCTCTATTATTTCTACCTGTATTTTACTTATACATGCATTATATTATCTCCTTCTACCGGCAATCCAATTGATAATCGAATAAGTTTGACAAAATCATTTTAATTGTTATTTCTCTGTCCATTAATGAATGGTTTGTATTCTTCTTTGGTATATTCATATCAGAAATGCGAAGTGAGTCGTTGTGTGCGTCTTCTTGTTGTTCCTCCATATGCTAGGATACGTATGTCATATTACATACTGCTAAATCCTTTCTCATAAATTGACGTAATTTATTGAAACTTAATTGAATACCCAAATCATCCATTATTTCTTTTCCTATTCTTTCTATTGCTTCTTCATACTTTTCCCGTCTGTCGAGAACTTATAGTATAATTACGTGTGTGGTTGAATTTTATTTTGAAAATTGCAAAAACTGTACTATCCTTTATTCATTCAATTACACATTTTTCGGTTATAGGTGTGTATTTTTGTTCAAAAAGCCATTGGGTTTATGAGTTTCTCAATTTTGCGTTAACGTTACGCACTTGTACGCAGTACTGCTGTAGTTGTGCAATGCGGTTCGTTATTTGTGGTGCAATATATCTCTACATACTAATATCCATGGATGACACAGAAATACTCCATGGAATTGGCACTTATATCTCCTACATTTGTTACATGACCAGCGGGAATGTACCAGTTATCGAAACAGCCCATTTTACAGGTCATAACTCTTTCCATGTATCATAGGCGTTTACTAACATTTTGGGAACGTCAAATGTCGTTTTAAGTATACTTCGACCTGTCCGTTGAATCTACGTTACTAGGACATAACGCAAGAGTGCTAGAATTACGCGTACGTAAAATGTACAATATTTTGAAACGTTGGCGGAGAAATACTTCCTGAGAAAATAGATTTCATACGTAGGTTACGATTTAAATAACTGATCGATGCAATTCAAAGAATGCACTCAGAAAGAAATAGAAGTAGATCAAGCAGGCCACGAGTAATTATTGATGTGTCGTAGTGTCACTTCTTATATATATAAAAGAAGTGACACTACGACACATCAATAATTATATATAAGTGATATATATATATATATATATATATATATATATATATATATATTGATAATTGATATATATATATATATCAATATATATAAGTGATATGATATGTGATGTGATATAAATATATATATAAATTTAATTAATTATATTTATAATTTAAGTAAACTGCAATAAAATGGAAAATACAACAGAATAAAGTTAAATACAGTAGAAGCGGCATACTGATTACTTATCGCGGGTGTCACAATGATTGCTAAAATATAGAGACGTGAAATAGAGATGGAAACAACAAAAACTTACAGATAATAATGAATTGGTGACAATTACGATAATTTTAGGGAAACTGCCTATAGAAATAAAACTGGGATTAATTGATCTTTTCTAAAGAACATATATATTTAAAATTATTTAATATTTAAAATACATGTTTTGAAATACGGTACTTGAAAAAGTATTGTCATTATTATTATTATTATTATTATTATTATTATTATTATTATTATTATTATATTGAATGAAAACCGAAAAAAACGGATTAATTGCAGTGCAATCCAAACTACTGTTAGCCAATCAAATCAATTAAGCACATGCCTATTAAATCGGGAAAATGAAGCATATAATTAACGATAAAATATTTTAATTTACCTAACGTGAAAGAATAAACAAAGCATTTTGCGTTTAGATAGATAAAAGCTACATTTAATTACTAGATGCAAAGCAAATGTTTAAGTATCAATATCACCTCCTTGAATACAATCGACGAAAAATAAATGTCAACGCGACAGTAAAAATAATTGAATCGAGCTGAGGAGAAAGGGAACAAAATCTGCGACTTTTCAGGAGGAAGGAAACGTTAAATAACACCCACACGTTTTATATTATCCTGTCCAATTTTTCTGTTATAATTCACTGTGATATCACTAACATATTTTTTAATGTACTATCTACTAAATATTTTTTACGTGTTTAAAATTTTGTATTATTTGCTGTTGACACGTTTCCTTCCTCCTCCGTGTCAGAGTCTAGTTTACAGAAAACTTGGTACCGAAATCATAAATGGAATACACTTGACATACTATTTACGAATATTATATTTGATTAGAAGAATCATTTATCCAACAAAATGTTTGTGTAGCAGCAATTGGCTAAAATTATTACAAATTACATGTTGTAAAGAGTATGGAAAAAGGACAATCAAATGAATTTCTTTTGCTTTTTGCATTGATTTATAAATTTTATCAGCTCTTTTATGTGGATATGAATTTCAGCCTCTCCTACACGTTTAGCGTTGTCACACAAAAATGTACTCTAAATTTTTCTCCAAGCTTTTTACATTTCGACCAAACATCCCCTTGTGATCTACCAAATCTAAGTTTAAAATTTTCTGAAAAATATTTTCGAAACATGTCATATTTAATACCACTATCTGGATATTTCTTTGTGAAAAATCATTTATAATTGTAATATTTAAACGACCGTTTAAGATATTGCCTTTATCGGTTGTTATAATGAGATTTCATGACATGAAAACTACTTGTATGCTCTGTTATTAAGAGTAATATGTGCTCAGTAATATTAGCTGGTTTAGGATTACTACCTCTTTATCTCATGGGCTTTTTTTCAGGAGGGAGCAGATTGGCTAACATAAAAACTATTTTGTTAGGGATACCATGCAAGCTTGCATACACGCTTACATGCATGCATGAAGGGGGGCATCTAGATATTCAGGTGCCCATGGCAAGCATAGAATTTGCGTATTTGTCAGAATTAATCAAATTAGGGTTGTTTGTATTCGTTTTAGCGGGTATACTGTAAATAAGCGTTTGTGTTCTGTACAGCAAAAAATGTCTTTTGCTTTACAGGCACTGGTAGTCTCATAATGATCTAAACACACTCCAAATTGCGAGGGTATAGAAAAGCCCGGCTTGTGGAGATTCGGGAATTTATGTAAGAAATGATATTGATTCTATCTTCTAGTCAGAATTAAATTTATATGCAGTTGAAAAAGTGTTTGAAATAACAGTCGTACCTCTTACCATGCTCAAAACTGTTTTACTTTACATGTAAAGACCGCCGACAGAGCGAGCTTTAGATAATTCCATTTATTTAGAAAATCTAGGGATAGCTTTGAGCAAAATTAGTAATATATCCTTTAAATCCATTGTTATATGTGGGGATTTCAATATTGATTTTCTGAGCGAATCCCACGAAAAAGAGCAGTATCTCAATTTACTGCATTCTTTTAATGTATATATTAAATTAATGTACCTACACGAAGTACATTTAAATCACAAAAAGCAATAAATCAAATTATAATTAACAAAACCACAACTAAATATGAAATAAAAACTACTAATAATGGTTACAGTGACCATGATGCACAAATTCTTACAATTACTAATAACATCAACCCTGACACAAATTATACACGCATGTGCATAGCATTCACTAATGTTAACATAACATTATTTACGGACTATTTGCTGAAGGAATCATGGACACAGTTACAACGCTGTTGACACAAATGAAGCTGTTTTTCTCAAAACTTTCATTTCACTTTAATGCATGCTTTACTCTCAAAAAAATAAAATTAAATATTTCACGGAAAAGTAATACGTGGATCACACAAGGTATACGAACATCGTGTGAAAACAAACGTACGCTTTATTTCTAAACATCAGAACGTATCACCCAGTTTCCTTGTCTACTTCCGAGAATACAAAATAATGAAAAATAATCAGGATATTGTGAACTCTGGTAACAAAACTAACGAAATGTGGAATATCGTAAAAACTACGACCACATCATCTCGTTTCTTAGTAGAGAATGTTGTTTTAAAGGATAATGAATAAGAAGCCAGAAATCCGGAAAAAGTGGCAAATCTCTTCAACCAGAACTTTTCTAGAATTGCGCCTGAACTCACAAAGGGGCTAAAACCGTAAAATTCATCATTATTTCCTTCTCAAAACATTTTCAACACCATGTTTATTTTCGAGACTTCTAACGACATATTAGGAATAGTCAGTATACAAAAAAATAAATATTCATCTGGTTTAGATGAACTTCCAGATTGTTTATTGAAAACCAGTGTACCTGCTTTTATACACCAGATAACTCACATTTTCAATGTTTTTTTATGCACAGGAATATTTCCAAATATTTTCAAAACAGTAAAAATTAAGCCACTTTTTAAAAAAGGGAGAAAAAAAGAATGTCAAAATTACCGACCAATTTCTCTTTCGTCAGTTTTCTCAAAAATATTAGATCGGCTTTTCTATACGCGAATGGAAATTTTCCTCAGGAAAAACGAAGAGTTTTCAGACTCGCAACACGGGTTTAGAAAAACAAAATCTACGGAAAATGCCATTTTTTCTTTTCTTAAAAATGTTGCTTCATCAATGGACTAAAATGATGCACTCATTGGAATATTTTTAGATCTTCGAAAGCTTTTGACGTTATTTATCATAACATTTTGCTATCAAAATTACCTTCTTATGCAATTCGTAGTATCACCCTAGATTGGATAACCTCGTACCTAAAACAACTCAAAGAGTAGAAATAACGTACTGGAACGAAAGGACATTATTTACTTATCATTCCAGTTCTTTACCAATTGAATACGGGGTCCCACAATGCTCCATCTTAGGTCCTACCCTCTTTCTTTTATACGTAAACGATATGCCGTCGTCCATTAAGAACGGTTCTGTTTGCCGATGACACGAATGTTCTTTGTAAAAAAGAAACACTAAATAGTACTATTTTAGAAGTTTCAAATAGGTTTTGTAATTACAAATTAATAGTTAATAAAGTAAAAACAGTTTCAGTGCATTTTTGCATTTCGAATCAGCATGCTCCATTGAACAATATGCAATTACCTGATGTTAAGGAAACAATTTTTTTAGGTCCCTCAATTCAGTCAAACCTCAAATGGAGTGTATATATAACAGATTTAAACACTAAATTAAGATGTTACGCATTCAGAATTCTTTCAAATTCTGCCAGCCTTCATGCAGCTCATTGTGTGTATTTTGCAAATTTACACCCCGCCTGAGATATGGTATAAAATTCCGGGGAAACTCATTATGTAGTACTCATACCTTTAGATTACAAAAGAAAATTATTTGAATAATGAAATAATGCCATCCGCGGTACCCTTGCAAACCTCTCTTCATTGAACTTTGAATCTTACCATGGCCTTGCCTATATATTTATGAATCTGTAATATTTGTCAGAAGTGACTTACTTAATAGTGGGAACTTACTTTCATGCAATACTGATATTTATAATTACAACATACGTCGTAAAAATCACGTTCATCAAGTGTCAGTATCATCAGCTCACTATCTGAAATCCACATAAAATACATGAACGTTACTTTACAATGCATTGTCAGATGACATTAAATAATTGAAGTCGGTTCACAAATTTAAGTTAAAAGTAAGATTTTTTGCTGTATAACTGTTTTTATGCAACTAGAGACTATACTGATTATCGAAAAGAAAAGTAATGTTTATTTTAACAAAACAGTGATATATAATGAATTAGTTTACATTTGTATTGTATAATTGTTTTAAAGACTTAATATGTTGTAATGCACTTCAGCTTCCGGGTCAATGACCCCATCTCCATCCGGATTTTGTCCAGTTTCCCAGATCAATTCAGCAAATGCAGAGATGGCCCAGTGTTTTGCTTCTGGACGCAAATGTAGCGTCAGTATGCGCACGTTTTGTTGAACTCTCCTTTTGCTTGTAGTGGTAGGAGTAGAGGTAAGGGCGAGTTGCTATTTTGTTAGAAATGCAGAAAATAAAATCTGCAGTTCCTTTACCCTTGCAAATACGTATTCTATAACTCGGGAACAAAAATGTCTAGGTTTTTATATGTCGGTAATCTGAAGGTTTTTTTAAATTTTATTTTTATTTATTTATTTAGTTAACTTTTACTATCCTATCTTTCAACTATATATATAATATGATAGAAAGAGATTCTGGAACTCAAGAAAACGCAGGTTATCTTCTCCCCCACATGGCTCATATAGTTTTTACTGTTTTTGACTAAATCTTTTTTACGAGGGAACTGTGGAAATCTTCAACAAGACGAAGAGGAACCCACACTCCTCAAAAGTGTGAGATTTTTACCCTCTAAAACCACATACCCTTTGTTGTTATCCACCCTGGAACCGCAATTATGCATTACTTCAGGATGATGCCAGCTACTTTATGGTACAATGCATGTTCGACTATGGCTGGTTTCTTTCGTCTTCTTCCTTCTTCTTGAGAATGGCGGTGATATATCTCTCTATTTCTGTCCACTTCTCCTTGTTACATATCATTACTGTCACCATGTTTTTTGCTGATCCCATATCATGATCCACCCGATCTCCCATATCATGCGATGCCTTAACGTGTCACATCGTGGGCAGTGGAACAGCGTATGTTCGGCATCGTCCACTTCATGGCTGCAGTAGAAGCGTCTGCTGTCTTCTTGAATCTCTTAAGATATGCCTTAAAACATCCATGCCCTGTGAATGCCTGGGTTAAATGATATGTCACGGATCCGTGTTTACGGCTTACCCATTTGGATATATTCGGGATGAGCCTACGCATCCATCTGCCGGTCTCCTCTCTGTCTTAGCGTTTCTGCCAGCGGTGCATCACGTTTTCTTCAGCTTTTTTAATTGCGCTATCCCTATCTTGGTGCATTCGCCGTTCGTTGCCTTCTTGCTCATGGGAGTAGTAAACTTATTTCCTTTCTATAGCAATTAGGTCAATAGCAGGGACGTTCGCCAACAAAAGAACAGCACTTCCTCATACATTTCTATACGCCAATGTTATACGTAGAGCTCCTTTTCTCTGGGACTGCATTTCCTTCTCAAATTATTGTTTTGAAGAGATTCTGCCCAGATTGGAGCTGCATAGAGCATTTTCGAGTGCCTCACACATACAAAGTCGTCTCTTCTTGTCGCTGGGGCCCCTGGTTTTCGGCCTCGATCTTCAAAGCGATGCTGCTATTCCTAGCGCTTTTTCCGTCGTCTCGGTAACGTGTGGCCCAAAACTTAGCTTCCTGTCAATTTCCTTTCCTAGGTATCAAAGACTCTTGCGACGTTGTATATTTTCCTTGCCTATTAGGAATATTGGTTGGTGTAGGATCGTGTGTCCATAATGAGTAATGTTCCCGTTTAATGGGCTGCCACTTCCAGCCCTTTGGAAGTCAGCCATCTTATCACTCTTCTCAGGGTGTCGTTCACGATGACCTCTAGTAGGGCCGATGTTTCCGCCGTTGCCACTATTATTGCATCGTCTGCGAAACCCACTTTAAGACATTTTGTGGCAGTTTTATGCCCAGTAGACCATCGTACATAATATTCCATAAGACAGGACCAAGTTTCGAACCTTGTGGGACACCGCAGGTCATTTCGGTTTCAATAGGTTGTCCGTCGCCTTCGTAAATTGTCTTTCGGTCGCTCCTTATCATAGTGGTGAGGCACTCTGGGGCGTTTTTCTCTATCAGAGCCTTGAAAATCTCCTTCCATTTCGCCGAGTTAAAAGCGTTCGTGATATCGAACGTTACGATCTGTCTACCTGTCAATCTATCTGTATATCTATCTATCTATCTATCTAGCGCCTCTGTGAGTAGCGTCCATGGCACAAGGCTTGTTTGCCATACCGTAGATACGCCTCTGCATGCATGTATAACGCGATACGCATATAAATCATTTAAAACCAAAATTATATTACTGAGGAGTAATGGAACGGGTAAGTGACTTGATCCCTTCCTCTGCAGTACATCTAGCCCCTTGTAATTTATCTTGCTATTTATAGCCTAAACGACATGGTTCCTATCTTCACCGTGCCATTTGCCTTGCCTTAAAGAACAACTATTTAAAATAAAATATTGCATTTTTTATCGCTTTCATATCATGCTGATTTAATTGTATAATAGTAATTTGAGCAATTTGTTTATAATGTTAAGTTTTATTCCTCGAATACAAGTTTTGAAAACGAACGACGTTAGGAGCGAGTTTTTAATTTGTACGAATGCAATAAAGCAACATAAACGAGTTACAACATTATACGCTGTTTTTATATAACAGCATTATAAATTTATAAGAGAATCAAACTTAATTTTTCGAAACAACGTTCTTGTGACGTCTCGTGTATTTGACATCTGTGTGAGAAAACTGTGGTCGCCTGTTCCGTTTACCCTTACCGCCCCCCCCCCCAGATTCTCTCGCTGCAATTGGCTTGTGTGATAACGCAATAGTTCGTGCCGTAAAATGCTAATAGGTCATCATTTGTGATGTAAAATGCCCGATTCTTGCAACAGGAAAGGTCGTTTATAATGCTCGTATACAAAAAAATTGTTTGATTACAGAAAACAATATTGCTTGAATACTTCTTTGATCGTCTTAGCCTCTTAAGAATCGCGTTTTCATTTCACAATAAATACAAACCTTAAGAGATGACCTGTACCAAAACTGAATCTGAAATAAGCACAATTTTTCCTTTAAAATCAATATTTATTTAAATCATTTCCAAGCATTTGAACGAGTTTTCATGTTTTGGAATAGAGAAAATATGTTTAGTCCCGTTTTCTAAAACTCAACTAGATTTATTGTAATATCATATAAGACATATCAATCATATTCCTCTTTGTTTTGAGATATACAGTAATTCGATGTTTATATGTGGGAGTAGTAAACTTTTTATTGTTCTTCTATAGAAATTTCATTTAAAACCAAAATTATTGTACACAAAATAACTTTTATATAAAAGAGGTAGAGCTTAACGCCTTGTTGACAATTTTAGTGCAATACATCCATTGATAGCTACTTCTATCATCTATAGAAATTCTCCTAATTTTAATTATGTGTAAACAGTTTATCAGTAATAAAATGTCGCTTCGTGCATGTACTTACGGACATGGGGTATACGAATAATTCGTAATTATAAATACACATACGTAACTATATAATTTTGTTAATACCATGGCTGTAGATTTGTTCAAAATATATAATATGAAAAATTGGCTTAATTTGAAACAAAAGGAGTGTGTGATGTATGTGTGAGAATATGTTAAGTAATTATTGAAAAGTAGATTTTTCCACGATATATTTCAAACAAATATTAACTAAAATATTTACTCTAATCAAAACTCTTTTTCCCTCTGCGGAAAAAATATGAAAAAACACTCTCGGCCTTTTCTGAAAATTTTTAAATAAATTACATTAAATTCAAGCCAATATTGCACATTTCAAAATATCAAAATTTCAAAATATTGCACATTTGTATAAAGAACTATTTTTCTCAACAGATTTAATTTAAGACAAAAATCTTTATTTTCAATTTTATAGTTTTGCGACCTTTATATTTTTAATTTTCGAATCAGAGAGTTCGCAGAAAATGGGACTAGCGTCGTTGTTTTACTTTTCTTTGATGCATCAGACAAGAAAAGTTAAAGAAAAACTTAGTAACTATTTCTGAGAAAATAATTATTTAAAAATTTCCTATAATTCATGAACAATTACAAAAAAAATTACTCCCAAAGTTTGTACATAACATTATTTCACTTATTTCTCTTCGAAGAACAGATTTCTTTTAAAATAAATCTTTATTTTCGATATTATTGTAAGAAGATACCTAAAATATCGAACTATTGATACTTGTGAAATACCAATAATTTCATGGAAAATAAGACCAGCACCATTTTTTAACGTTCGCTACGCTATCTGAGATGAAAGTTTAATAATAAAATGTGAAGCCATTTATGAGAATATTTTGAAAATGTTGTAGAAGCCTCATGTTAAGTACCTCTAAGAAACAAAATATCTGTTTGAAACTCGTAGTGCTGTGAGTTCCTACAAATCTGAAGAACATGAATTTTCGAGAAAATCGTCTGAATTGTTCAGGTGGTAACTAACAACAGACTGACAGATGTTTTGCTGTCAATCGATTTTTAGATATCAAAGAGCCCTAAAATCATGGCTTCTGACTCAACACAAAGTTAGAGGAAATGATTTACTACGTATAGTAACAAGCTTGATCCGCATTCTTTTATTACCAAGACCCGGTAACAAGAGTTTTTTCTCGAAAAATCGCGATTACATCACATCCTTTTTTTACAATGTAAGGTGAGAAAGTAAAAAGAATTAGGCTTTACAAGTCTCATTTATTTCGAACATTTTAAAAATTAAACAAAAACAATGCAAATCGGTTGGTGAGGCAACGTCAAGTAATGGAATATCATTGGCCAAAAATATATTGATTTAGAACATTATAATCGCATAAGACTCAAGTAAAATTTATGCACTCGTGCAATTAAAAAGTATATTTTGCATATTGTGATCAGAAATACAGATATGAAATGGGCATGTGTCTTATAAGTGTATGAAGATATTTTAACGTATTCACTGAATTGGTGCTATTCTCACTTGCATGTAATATTCATCAGAGAGGCATCTCGAAACACGTACGTTTACACTCCACTGTAGATTTATGGGTGTCTGCAGCGATCTAAAGAGAGCGTTGCTGTGAAAACACGTTCTCTCAAGCAAAGGTCAGGGATTTTCTGAAACCCTTCAGGAAAGCAGCTTAGGGATGCGAAACCGCTCTCCAGATCACTCGAGCGGGATTTGATGTCCCTTTGAGAGCGCTCAGCGTCGCGGGCGGGACCTGCGGGACGGCGATGGAGGACGCGACGGAGCCCAGGCGGGGCAGCTTCGGCCAGTCGCCGTCGCCGAAGCCGACGACGACGCGCGTCGACGCACGCTGCGGCCCAGGTGGGCACCGCTGTGTGCATTGACAGGGCCACGGCAGCCGGCGGCCTCCCGGGATAAGAAGCAGGGCCAATGAGTCAGCAAACAGCGTGCAGCTCGCCGGCTTACAACAAACAAGCAAGACAAACAGCGGCGCCCATGCGCGAGGCAACGTCGCAGGCGCCGCCGACGGTGGCGGAGGCGGCAGAAGTGGCAGCGGCGGCGCGGGCGGCGAGCGGGCGGAGCGGGCGGCGCGGGCGGAAGCCGAGGCGGCGGCGACGCCGGCGGCGGCGCCAGCGGGGTGCCTCCCAGGACGACGCCATAATAAACCATGCCCACATGTTTAATCCGATGACAGCGAGGCTATGTTTCGTGCTCCCGGCGGACTTAACTTGCAGAAACCGCAATGCTCGCTGGGAGCTGGTGCTCCGCACCCGCCCTGCGCTGCTCCCCGCTGCCCCTGCTGCCCCCGCCGCCCCCACTACCCCCGTCTCCCCCGGCAAGTCCCCGCCCCCGCCGAGTCGCGCCCCTCTCCTCACCCTCCCTTGCCAGCGACCTGCCGAAACACAGGCGCGCGCGCACACGTAGCGGCGGCGGCGGGGGCGGCGGCGAGGGCGGAGCGCTGCCCCGAGGGCTCACCGGCCGCCCCAGCCCCGCTCTGCTCCGCATCTCTTCGCGTCCTCCCGAGTTCCGTCGCTTCCCACCAGCCGCCTCCCCCGCCGCCTCCCCCGCCGCGTCCCCGCCTTCGCTCCCCGGCCGCAACAGCGCTCGCGCGTCTTCCACGCCCGCGCTCGCGCCCGCGCCCGCCGCCGTCACCGCGCGATGCCTCCCGCCCGAGCTCCGTGGATTCAGCGACGCCCGCGCACTGGGCCAGTTGTCCTGGCGGCTGCTTCACGCAGCGACGCCAACAAAAAAGGTCATCTCTCTCCCGAGACAGCGTATCTTTTCGCGACGTGGGGCCTCTGCACGCTTTCAAGATGTGTTATTTTTGACAACATTCTTTAAGAAATAACTAATAGTACTTTTAAATGAAAGACTTTAGATTTTATCAATGGTAACATATTGCAATATTTTGATATTTAAAATTTATCTACAAGAAAGTTTTCACGCGACAAACGTATCGGTCGCCTTGTAAACTGAGTGTCAAATAACTAAATAAATTAATGAACGTAATGTCAAATTATTAATAGGATATATGTTCTTCCATATATTTGTTAAATGTGCATTCCAAATTCCAAAATTGTCATATTTTCTATATACGTAATATTTGGATAATTAACCGCAAATATTACGGGATTAATTTCTTTTCAATATTCTTATAAGGTAGTCAGCGATTATGAAAATTGAAGGATGGGAAGTACAATCCCACCGTTTGAAACATTTTTTATATTAACGATACTGCCCGGCATAATAATAAACAAAATAGTTTATTAATCCTCATCAGAGTAATGACAAGAGGAAAAATTTTAAGTGACCTTCGTAAAACTCAGCCGAGAAATTTGGCGAATATCATATATGATGATTAATTGCGCAGTGTTTAACTTTTAAAATCTAAATACACTGTAAAAAAGTATTTCCAATATATTATTGACCTAACTATTAAATATGATATCAATATAAATCCACATACTAGCGAATGAATAAAAAGTCTATATAATTTATATCATTTGCCTCGTGATACTTGACGACTACGTGTTGTGTTCATTCTCATTAAGCTGCGGATTTTTGCCTATTTGCCTATTTTTTGCTTCAATGGAAAACCCGATATTTTAGGTCATTTATTGTTGTTAATGCATTGGGATCTTATATGCAAATTTTATAGTGCCTATAAATGCCTTTCACTAATAAATGCCTGTTTTGTGTTTAAATGCCTAAATCTTGCCAATTTTCGTATTTCATTGATAAAAATGCAATTATCCTTGATCGAAAATTTAACAAAATGCATGTTTTTTGTTTCTATTTTGCAGATTACTGAGAAATCGATCAACGATAAATCTAGCTTCCGGTTTACTGCCTCTTCAGTGCGGATATTTCGTATTCTGAAACACGTGCAAAATCGGTGTTGGTAGTCAAGCTATTATTTCCTTCAAATTTTTAAACTCCACATTTTGACTCAAAAAACGGATCCAAACTTTTCTAAAAGTTTCCTCCTCGTATGTATGGAAACGAGGGTTTAAAATTAGTGTCGGTTCCTCTTTTCACAAACACTTGTTTTCTAAAATTGCAAAACGTTGACAACTGCAAAAGTACAGTATTGAATACAGAGCGTTTGTCATAAATGAAATATGTTCTAAAAAATCAGATCTTTAAAAAAATACCATGTGTAATTTTTAACCGTTTTTAAAAGTGGTTTCTACGGAACTTCTGTTTTAATTTCTTTGAAATTATAAAACAATTTCTCAAAAACCACTAAATAAATATTTACTTCAATCCCCCCCTCGAATAGAGCAAAGAACACTGAAAAGATTGGCACAGGTCTAATTTTTTTTGAACTCATATTTTTTTAAATTGAAAATTTTGAAATATATTTTTAAAAATAATGCGAAAAAGTATGTGCTGTTCTAACACAGTTACAATATATGTGTTATGGATGGAGATTAAAACAATTGTTCGATATTTTCTCTTATGTTTAAAAAATGTGAAATGAGCTTGCATTTAATTAAAAGCAAAAAGGTAGCAGCTGCGATTCAGCCTTTTTTGTCCGAATTTGCCATGAACGAAAGTAAGTATTTCTACGAGGATTTGTCAGAACAATGAAGAAAGCAAATATTCCTTGAAAGTAACTATATTATATTTACTGCACAAGAACGTAAATAAGGATAAGAAAACTTGAGTACCTCTTCAGTGTCTATTTTAACTTTTAATTGTCTATTTTACATTTTTAAATCCCTGTTTTTTTTCAGCCTATTTCGTGCCTATAAATCCGCAGCTTAATTCTCATATTCATTCTCAGGTTCACTTGAGGAGGCAACCCGTTATACAATGGTGTCGTGCGGGTCGATCACTGAATTGTCCCGGTGATAAATCTCATTCAATGAGTTATTTTTATATCTTTTTTCGTTTCTAGCCCTACTGTGGCCAACTTAGTGGCTCATGGAATCAATTTATGTTAATGTGCTGCCTCTGACCGGGAGACTCTAGAGTGGCTCCCGTGGTTCGAGTACCGAATAGAAATAGCTAGTCTAATATAGCCGCTGTGTAGAGGAGGATTCTAGCCCGGCTGTTGTGTTCGGTAGTTTTCTGTGGTTTTTCCTATCAACACTAGATAAACACCGGATAAGAATCATTACAAACGGGCCACGGACCGCGGCGTCTGATCTTTCCTTCCTCTTCCCTGTCTCATCTTAACCTCTTTCTTACACACCCTTACATAACTACAGTACCGCACATTTCGGGAGCATAAAGCCTGTCTCGCCTGGGTTGGTGCCTCGTTGGCGAGAGGTACCTGGTTGCGTAAAACCGCGCAAACCGAAGTGTAGGACAGCGCCGGATCTCGCCAGAAAGCGAAGTGAGATCACCGCCACCTCCCGCAAGAAAAACCTGCACTACACTTACGAAATACGTTTCTACATCCGTTGGCGCGCAGAGAAACACTAATCAATCATCAATTGCCTTACAATGGAAGTAATAAAGATAGTGTATTGTGATCGTGGGTGGAAATCGGCGATTTCTCGACAGAACTCATATTGTGGGGTCCTGGCAAAAAAAGGATAAATCTTGTTCGTATGTCAGACATGTCATGATCGCGGGGAATGTAACTAGCTTCTCGAGTTTGTTGGCAGTGCGCCCAGAGCAACTCTCGTGTGTGTTAAAAGTAAGGGTTATACTCAATTCTCGAGGGTGTAGGCGCGTCACTGAGTTACTGGCGCATGACCTTATTTTGGACAAGTCTTTAGAGAAGTCAATTGACAGGCACTGCCTAAAAAGCAATAATGATTCTCATTTCATGTAGAAAAGCAAATAACTGATCAATTAAAACGAAATAAATCATTAATATTTAAGATTTTCAATTGCGGACCAAATTAAACATTTGGAATCGATCTTGATTTTGCAATCGCGTTTACTTAAGCATAAATTAATAATTGCATTAATTTCTTACGTTCAGGCTAGGAAGTTTAAGAGACAAAGATTTTTGTTTGTTAAAAGTCCTGTTTTTCTTTCAAGAAATACTTTACTTTTTACATTAGTGGTACATATAATAAATAATAAATAATTTGATCAATGTCACATGAAAGGAAAACAGATTTGCCCATTTAAAAACATATCCCTCCGCGTTTTCAGAAAGTTTATACAAGGTAAAAAAGGAACCATATGTTAAATAAACTAATAAACGGTAAAGCCTAAAAACAAAATTTAAATTTCTTTTTTAATTCAAAACACAAGACAAACGTATTTTTGTTTATAGCCCCCGTTATTCGTTATAGTTCAGGAACGATCTGCGTTTACATTCCCAACTTCATGTACATCGCGTCCTGTATTTAGAGAGGAAATGTGAATGGAGACAGGGAAAGTTGCCCGTACTCGCAGAAGCTCAGGCAGGTAAGAAAGTGAACGGGTACACTTTGACAGGTCTCTTATACTCGTATGTAGTAAAAACTTCATCTATTACGTCGTGTAGTCTGAATCCATGATTTGTGGGTTCTTGATACCAAAAAATCGATTGACGGCAAAACCTCTGTCTGCCTGTCCGTCCGTCCTTCCGTACGTTTGTCCGACACTGGTTAATGCTAGCAACTAAACCGTTCAAACAATTATCTAAAAAGTTTTAAATACCTCGATTGATCTGAACGAACACGATGACTTGGACTCTGGCGAGGCCCTAATCGAATCTCAGTGCAGAGAACAAATTCATGCTGGTTGGAACATTTTTGCGGGTTCTTGTAGTATTACAGTATTTAGTGATTGTTACAAATGATGCGAAAATTATGTTTGTAAAATTGTGTAACACCATTTGTTACTTACTCACCTTACTGCATAAGTAGTAAAGAGAGAGAATTGTAAATGTGCGTCCGAAATCGAAGATATTTCGACAGAAAAACCTATTGTTGGGCTCTGGTAACGATAAAGTCTGTAAATCTTCCTACATAAAGTAAATTACTTCTTCTAACACTTTGTGTAGTCATACCGAAAAATTGATTAACGGCAAATCGTTGGCAAATTATCTTGTCTATCTGAGTGAAGCTGCGTCGAAGGCTGTGATACCGACGTTTCGACCATCTTGTCGTGGTCTTCTTTAGACCTTGTCAGCGACTATTTTATATACTTTAGAAGTTTGTAACACTTATTCCGTGACATTTATAGAGCGAGGTCTAAACTGGACGATTCTTGGATTATAATCCATTCTTTCATTCCTAACTTAAACCTTGTCACTGTCTTGCTGGGTTGATCAGACGTTTCTGTAATGTTTTCTCTGATCCATGCCTGACAGAATGCCGGACCAGTACGCCAAAGAACGGTCCAGGGACCGAGTTCGGTCCTTCTTTAGTCATCGACTCCTCATTCAAATCCTTGGGAGTGTGGGATATACTGATCCATCCTCCTATGGTACATCCTCCGTAGATTGTGTCGGCCAACAAAAGTCAGAGATCCGGAATAAAGCGACCAGCTGCGAGTCTCTTGATGCTTTGTACCTGTCTCGTGGGGATATAACTGAAGTAATAAAAACACATTTTTAGTATAATCAATTAATCTATATTATAAAATGTCATAATTGATATTAAATGTAATATCATTTGTCAGCGTATGTTGACTGAAATATTTATACATCTTATAAATGTTAAGAAATTGATAATGGTTAAAATTTCTTTTGCTGCATTATGTAATCCATGAAATGTATATAATACATTTCTCTCTATACGTTTCCCACCTTAGATGCCTACTCTTAGCTTAGAAATGAAAAGAATGATGTGATACCTAGTAAGAACATCGCCAACTCCATGCAAGGAGACATTTGGTTTTATACATTACTCTCTAAGGTATTCATAAATTCACGTGACGTAACCATCAGATCAATATGACATGTGAATTTGCATTCATACAAGAAATATATATCTCTGACCCGCCAATTCTGTACCCTCTGAGAATTCATTTCCAATAGAGTACGTGTGATGATATTCTTCTTTCCCAGAGTTCTAAAGGCGATGAAAGTTTCTTTCTTTTCCTTTATTCTAATTTCAATGTGTTCCTACGGGACTATTTTGATTGTAGACACACATGACGGCCTCGAGGAGATCGGCACGAAAATGTAACATGTGATATGACGATGAGTCGAAATAGATATTCCATTGCCATCGAAAATTACCATTCTTCTGACCGATCTTCCATTATCATCTGTCATAGTAAAGGAGAAAATAATGAGTCATTAAATATATATATATATATATATATATAATAGGTAATTAATAAACATACAATTTATATAACTTGATAATATTTGGCTAGGCTGAAGGCCTTCAAGCCATTACAATACCTACATCCTACCGCGTACTAACCTTTCAAATTATGGTATCCCCCCGTCCTCAAATGGTCTCTCTCGTATCTAAGCCGCGGAAAAGAGACCATAAAGTACGTCTGAGGAAAAAAACCTGAAGGGGAAAAACCTGCAGAGTACATGCTAATCTACGAGACTTTTAAAACTATTTAATTCATGGCACGGACGTCACGCATTCTCCTTCCATTGTTTGGCCACTTCAGCACCTGAAATCAAACAGCGCTACAGAAAATCGTGCGTACTATCGCCTCTGCACTTACATTTCCCCTTTGCCCCTTAATGTGCTTCTTTAATTTTTTGACGATTTTATTATTATTATTATTATTATTATTATTATTATTATTATTATTATTATTATTATTATTGTCGTTGTTGTTGATTTACTTATTTATTTACTTATTACTTAACACGACTAGCGTTTTTGACTTATTTACTTGACCGTTTACTATCTTAACTTAAATTACCGATTAACTTATTCATTGTTTGTTTATGAACTTATTTATTTCCTCTTCAGTCTAGACTCTCCTCCTACTAGCCAGTGCTGTTTTCCCACTCCCTATTTCCGTTTCCCTAATGGCCCAAACGTTTCCTAGAAATTTTCTAATTCTTTCATGAAGTGAGACCTTTTATTACCTAATATGTTTTGGCCGAAAATTACATTTCTATGTTGGAAATAGTAGTTTCTCATTTCCATCGATTTTCACCTCTATGTTTTGCTCACACTGCAATTTAAAAGGATGTGGATCAAATCTTCCCTATCACCGCAAAGCACACAGATACCATTACCATCCGAGTCTTTCAATCTACGTTGCATCTACCCTCCGATCCTGAACCAAGCATATCCCCCTCTTACATCCTATCTAAGTGTATGCACGTATCATTCGCAACCCATACCGAACTCGTATGAGTTTGTACCGTTAGCGTGTTTAGGTCGTTGCTGCAAGAATACCTGTAGAACAAAACTAGATATTAATGTCAAACGCAACCCGCAAACCACTCGGCAGAATTTTTTGAAACTATATCGTTAAATAACTCATAAACGCAGTGTTCTAGCGCATTAAAAACTGGCCCAATGCAATAGTCGTAATAGTTAAGTGTGAGGTCAGTCATTAAGTGTATAAAGGAAGGAATTGTAAATTCTGCAAAAGACAATGCAAAGAAAACTATGCAAGACACGGAGATCACAGATAATGAGTTGCTGATGTTGATTCATACGAAATATGAGGCACAAAAATGTTAAATCGTGGAGTGACAAACTTTTTCATGGACAATATCTAAAAATAATAGACAATACAGATCAATAACGATCTAACATTTATGTTGTGGCTTAAAGGGGGAACGAAGTCATTATCGAAAGCTTTAATAATAACCGCCCAAGATCAGACATTGAGAATTCGATATTATGATCAAAAAAATAAAATTTATGGGAGGATAAATGCCGTATTTGTCAGGTGCAAGCTCACATCTTCTTAGCTTGTCCACATGTTTAAAAAGTCCGAATACCTGAAAAGGCACGATTGGGTTTGTATTTACATCCGTGAGCAGATTTGTATCGCCCACGTTGTTATACACACACACACACACACACACACACACACACACACACACACACACACATATATATATATATATATATATATATATATATATATATATATATATATATATATATATATATATAAAGTGTTATATCGGTGAGTGTGGTACTTGAAAACAGCGACTTGGCAGTTTTAATGAAGGCTGCTTCGCCTTCATTGAATGCATTAAACATCTTCGATGACTTTGAAATTGGTACAATAGTAGTTTGCGGAATTGAGCCACGTGCTCCAACGATGAAAATGGGTTAGGAAAACAATTGATTGAAGGAACCATTTCCTTGAATTTTTGCATTTATAATGGAGATTTGATGAAGATTTTCTTCACTACGGAAATTCACTTATCTACATCAGGATAATTTCCACGAATTTCCTCTGCAACTCCATTTATTGCATGCGCAATGCATGTTAAGGTGTCATTTTTGGGCAGAATAGCTGAAGAATGTTAAGTAAGACAAGTAACAACAATAATAATAATAATAATAAGAAGAAGAAGAAGAAGAAGAAGAAGAAAAATACTATTGGTTGGAAAGGGAAGTTGTTCAAGCAACTTCTTTTCATATGTAAGCAGAAGATATTATAATTTGCATTTTCTTAAGCTAGAAAAATATACCAAAAAGTAGTTGAAAATCAAACAAAAGTGTGTAATTAAATATAATGAGAAATACGTTTTTTCTAGCATTTCGTTCAAACAAGTTGCGAACGACAGTGAATGATACGAGAATTATATTTATACCAAACATTTCTTTAATGGCAGCAGAATAAAAGAAACCGCAAGAATAGAATTATTTCCCGTTCATGAGGTGTAAATATGGCTGAAAAATCTGCACGACAATACCTTACTTTTCCAGCCCGTCTAATCAGAATAAAACGTTCGAATAACTAATTGTTGATGTACTGGTAAGGGACATTATAAAATAATGTAACTCCAAATTATTTTGCTTATTGACCAAGAAGACCACTTTCGATTCGAAGAAAATCACTGTTGGTAAGAAGTCACTCATCTATAATTACTAATGAAATTTTTTAGGTTGCAAGTATATCTCTTGCCTGCATTTAATCATTAAATAGAAGAGAATTGTGGATTTGGGATAAAAACATTGTGTTTCTGATATTTCCTTAACACTATTCAATGACATTTAAGAATTTATTTTAACACGCTGATCAGTATGAATGTAAAACAATACGATTGCTTTTTGCAGGGAATATAACATTACGAAATGAAGATTGTCGTGTAAGTAAGTAACTTAAAAAACATTAACTAAATGTAATAACATACTGTCTGTGCAATATTCTAAAATTTTTCGAGCACAAAAAAATTGTCAAGTATTTCCTAATGAAATTCATGGTAAAGCATTGACAGTCTGTTACATGTGATTACGTACATTATGCTGTACAATTCTCGGTCTTGGGAAGAAGAGTTAATACAACCTAGTCATTCGTCTCAGATATGGACTGATGCAAATGGAATTATGTCCTTTTGTTCACAGGTTTTGTACAAGTCCGATTAAAAAACTGTTTAATCTTGTAGATCTGTCAAAAGATAATTCCAACATATCAAAACATCTTTTACGTCCAAAATACTAGATATAATCTTGTCATTCTAACTCAGCGATGTGACATAAGCTTTTAGGAAAATGAATTATTTGACAGATGTAATAATAATAATAATAATAATAATAATAATTGTTTGTTTGTTTGTTAGTAAGTATGTATGTACTTGGCGCGACAGCCCGAGAACGAGCCCAGGCCTACCGGCGGCGTCCCTGCCTTGCGGCCATTGTTTAAGAGGGTACGTGTGATTAACACGAAGATATCCCCAAGCCGTATTCCGGTCTCAACTTGAGAAGTGGATTTTCTCATCGTCACACAGCAACATATACTGGGACATTGCACAGAAAACTCACACTATAGCGTCGGCTCGATCGGCAATGGAAGCCGGGGCCGCGTAGTGAAAAGGCTGACCAATGAGCTAGCAACGAGTCCAATAATAATAATAATAATAATTTTTATTATTATTTTCTCGCGAATCGGCCATCATGGGGCCACGCGATTCGTGCATCCCACCGCGGCTCAGACTTGATTATCTTGGTAGGTGTACGTTACTTTTTCTACATGAGAAATTGATTGCATTTTTATACCCCAGGGTTGTTAGCGCTTAGGGTTGGGATGAAGTTATGGTATTGATGAATGCTTAAATAAACAAACAAAACACAACTATGCCCGAGGCGGGACTCGAGCCCGCGATCTTCTGGGTCGTGACCTATTACTATCTTAGCGATTTCGGCAATCGAATCGGCATTATTATTCATTTTATTATAATAATAATAATAATTATTATTATTATCAGCATCATCATCATTAGCCAACAAAATGTTGTTCTAACATTACATTGTATTATTTCACAAAGAAGTTGACGATAATTCAGTCTAATAGCAATTTACTTTTCTTAAATGAAATAAAAATCGCCAACAGGGTGTGAAAAAGTGTTTGATAACAAAAATTAAATGATAATTTCTTTGATTGGAAATGATATTCCTTTTATATTTGTACTGATTAATTGTTAACTAATAACTTTTCATTGAGCTGTTACTGTATTTAGGTTTGAACAAGGCGAGTAGCTCAGTTTAATGTCGAGATCAAAAGACAGGGTTCGTAAGTGCGAAAGTTGCCCGATGACAGGTCTCAGTCGCCGAGTGACACCCCAGGGCGACGGGGCCGGCGGCGGAGACGCTGTCACCCGGGGCGGCAGGCGGCAGGCGCCCGGCGCCCGGGGGCGGCCACTCGCGCCCGTGGCCCCGCGCCGTCTCGCCTGCACCCCTCGACGCTGACGTCACCGCAATTAGTGCCGTCACAGCGGCAATTAACCGCCTGCTACTGCGGCTTCCGTCGTCATTCAATTTCGTGACGTCATCACGTCAAAGAAACTTCATTATCGGCGCAGACATGTTTTAATTAGTGCGCACTGCAGGCGTAGGCGGCCCGCCGCCCCCGCTGCAGCCGTCATCGTCGCACCTGAGCCACGTCTTGCCCTCGCCGCCGCTTCCTCCTCCCCCGTTGTGACGCCCTCCCCCTCTCCGCCGCCGTCGTCCTCGACGGCGACGCTTCTGTCGTCCCCACTTTCGGCGGCATCGTTCGGGCCGCGTGGCAGCGGCGGCGTCGCGACGCTCGGGTCTGCGGCGCGGAGGCGTCGGTGACGCGGGTAGCGTCGGCGGCGGCGGTAGCGCCTTCGGCCGCTGCGGACGCGCACATTTAATTGAGCGCCGTGGATAAGCAGCTCGTGATTACGCGGCGGCAGAAGCGGCACCTTTACTTATTAATTAACAGCTCCAGCGGACGCTGGCCGGTGCCCGCGGCAAAAAGAGAAGGCGGTGGAGTTAGCGGCGGCAGTGGGGCCTGCGTGGAGCTTCAGAGGCTTTTAAGATGGTAGGAATGGTGTAGCGCAGGTAGTGACTGCGACCATGGTAATGGTTGAGAAAGAAGGGAAGTATAACAGCGGAGTCCTTGTTGCGGTGGTCAAAGTGGCAATGGAATCAGAGTGGCAACGGAATCAGTGTCCTCGCGGGGGGCGACCGAGGTGGAGGATGCAGGAACGTCGGCCGTGTGGTGAGGATGGCGATGGTGGAACAGGGGGCGAGGACGGTGAGTGCGGCGTGGCTGGGGGCGGGGCGGTCCAGGATTCCCCGTAGCCCACGTCCAGTGCGCCTCCGAATTGCTTCCCGGCGGCTCCGGAGGCGCAATCGTGGGACGCACGGGAGCGGCGGAGGCGGCGCGGGTGGAGGCGGGGGCGCGGCAGGCGCAGGGCGCGGGGGTGGAAGCGGCGCGGTGCGGGGCCCGGAAACGTAGTTAATTAAACAAACGGGAGCCGGAGAGCGAGAGGAGCAGCGGTGGCGGCGGTGGGGGTGGAGGCGACGGAGGCGGGCGGCGGCAGCGGCGGCGGCGGCCTGGGGCGCCAAGAAGAGACAGAACCCCGAGTAGCTGAAAACGAGAAACCAAGAGGTTAAAATTAAAACAGAAAAAGTTTTGTACGGAGAAAAAATATTAGACGCAATGAGAAAACTCTTCCTGCCGAGCTCCTCTCCCTCGCTCTCATCCTCCACCTCCGATCCGTATCCTTCTCGAACGAAATTCATGCCTTCTACCGCCGTCGCCGACTGACGCTCCTCTTCTGTCCTCGTCCCCACCCCCTCATCGTCCCGTCCCCCTCCCCATCTTCGCCCCGCGCCCCGCTTCTCTCGGCTAAATATTAACGCTCCAGACATTTTTCGTAGGGATTGCTAATGAATTTAGCTGCTTCTGCTAGATTACTATATACTGCTGGCACGGCGCCGCCGACGCCGCTCTCTACCTAGCCCGCGCTTCAAATTAGTCTCCCCTCTCCCGACACCCGCTGCCGCCGCCGCCGCCGCCACCGCCGCCTGCCCCCTCCTCTCACGGGATTCAACTTTGCGTCGTCGACAATTTGAAACTTATTTTAACATTCATATACACGGAGCACCACCGTGGAGTATAATCTGCATATCTTGTTGCTAATTTAAATTAACATTATGGCATTTTCGTTGCGCATTATATCCGAGCCCTAGCGTTTAATACATTAACCAGAAGCCGCGCCCTAGGCAGGATCAGCGAAGGCGCGAACGCGCGTCACGTGCCCTGTTCCCCTCGCACTCTCAAAATAGACACACTCACCTCCAAATTCAAATGACACTCCGTTGGCGAAAGCGAAAGTCGTAAAGACGACAAATAAAGAACTTATCTTCACTTATTATTCATTGCGAGCATTCTACGCTGAGGCGATGTTGCATCGTATACTGTTTGCGATGTTCAAGATAAACTTTAATCTATTTGGACTACAGACATTTTCATCTCACCATATTTCGAAAAAAACTCTAGTTAATTTTTGTATAAACCTTTATCCAGTGGTGACGACCGCAGCATGTGCGGGTTCTAGCCTACGCATGCGACAAGCAGAAATCGCGCGCGCGCTCCACCGAGAAGAAGACGGCGTACAGCAAGTTTCAAAGAGAGGGAGCACTTTATTTTAATTTGAAGAACATGGAGGCTATGTTCAAAGTTAAATACGCGTAAGGCATTTAATAATTTAAAATAGTAGTGTTTAACATCACTACAAAACGTTTCACAAAGCAGACTACGATAATATTACTAAAGAATTTCATTGATTGATTATTGTGTGTTTCCGGGTGCGATATTTTGTACCGTAGGTGTAGTGAATGCTATGATCAGGGAGATGGCGGTGTTCCTCTCCCGCTTGATCGTGAAATCCCAGCACTGACCTGCAAACTGGCTTGTTGGGTTCCTTCTCCAAATATACTCGCAAGCGGGTCGTCATTCCAGTCGGGACAAGTTCTAATCACCTAACTGGTCGAGCCTTTGTGGTAGTGTAGTGTATGTGTGGATGTGTATGTCTGTGTGGGTGTGTTGGCGGAGAAGAGGGGACAAGTATGAAGAAGAAAAGATTGAGCGCAATGCATACTCCGTTTGTTAAGGTCTTGCTACAGTATTCGCATGGAATTCATCGAGAAACCTTGAAAAACAACCGATAAGAGCAGCCGATTACTAGAATTATCCTTCAGACGGTGGCTGAAGTCAGTCTAACTTAGCTACCTAACTGGTGTCAAAAATCCGACAGTCGAAACTGAAGCCCTAGGACCATCCGGCCAAAGGCACTACGTGGCAAGTGTTTGCCCTGAGTCATCTCAGCTAATTCGTAAAACAAAAAGATCGACAAATATTACTAAATATATTTCTCTTAACGCCATAAATGTCCAAGAGTTTACCCTCTTATTTGCACAGCCCTGAGGATATCAGGTAAATCTCGCCCATTCCCGTAGTTTGTTCTCTAACGGAACACTAGTTCCCATCTACTGATCAGTGATTGGAGCATGCCAAGAGTGCGCGTCCGCACGCAATGTACCGGGCGAGATATAATGTCTGACATCCTCGGTTTAAATTATAAACGAGTACAGAAACATACAATCCATCAAAAGTTAAACAAGAGGGTCAGAGAAAGTGCAAGCATAAAACTAATGTTTAGTAAGAAATACATTAAGTACGTAATTTATGTATTTAACCTCAAAGAACAATATGAGGTATAACCTGGTGATTGAAGATGTACACACATTTAGATGATAATAATTTACATACAATTTTCTAAATATGAACTAGGTTTGAAATAAATTCTGAGAGTCATGCACTTGTCAAAGTCAAAACGAAACCGTAGTTTGAAATATAAAAGTACAATTTTAGTGTATTGTATCAATATAATTGATATGCGCACTTACGCTCCAAGAAAATATGTAATGAATTAAAATATACTTTTTTACTTAAGGACATTTCCGTAAGAATGTTTCGGCAAAGTAACATAAATAATCGTTAACTAGGTTTCAAGTGCATTCGGATTTGTGAGAAATAGGAGTGAGTGAGAAATAAAACAACATCTACACATATTTACGTCCTCAATAATGAAGTTTAATATATTAATATAGCATTCTATTCGGTTCCATTATTCAAACCAAATCTATTTGATATTATATTTTAATTTCATTATGTAGTCAGGATAAAAATTACATAACATTGAGCTATATTTTCAATAATATTGTAATTTTGTTAGATAATCGAATTTGTTTCTCACATTTCATGCGAACTCGTGTAAGCATTAGGATATCTTCATACTAATGAAGATATAATATCTGTATATTGATCAGAATATTTTTTCACGTCGTGCCGCCTAAAATACTCTCCGGATAAATGAAATAAATACGATTAATCCGCACAAATAGTGAAAATTCCCTTAATCTACGTTGACGGGGCATGGATAAGTATGACAGTTGCAATGTGAATTGCTGGCTTAATTTTTGACAGTGATGTGAGCCGAGAAGGATTAAGAGCCTTCCAATATTTGAGGGTTAAATCACAACATTGGCTACACAATGTCGTACCTGCGCGATGTTTATTCACAAATCTCAAATGTTCCATCTCTGAGACGAAAGCGAAGTCCTTGCTATTTCAGTGCCGTTTTCACTACCCTTTTTAACCACCCCCTTCTGAGAGGGAGAAGAAGCCACTCCCCATCCAGCCGATGCGTCAATGAGCTTATTAGGCATTTATCAAAATAAATAAATCTGAATGACGTTTTGTGTTCTACTTCTGTGAAAACACGCAATTTTTGACAATAAAATATATTTGAGATTAAGGTTAATGACCAAACGCTTCGATTGCGGTTTATATTTTAGTTCTAAACAATTCCAAATGGTCTAACAGTCGTTTCGTTCAAATGTATTAGAACTGGGTATTATCGAAATGAGTATTGTATTAAAATTTGTTCAGTTTCTATGGGAAGTATTTTGCATTATTTTTACAAGTTAGTAATAAATAGTACTATTTTCTGTCTGATGAATTTGATTCAACAAAAAAGACATCTCTTGGTTTCGAATTCTCGAAGCGTTCCTGAAAACTCACACATGTGTTGTTTACACTGTGAGACAATGTAATTTGTTATCGTTTTATCTAAACACATTAGGTTGTATGACGAAATATGATCAAAATGCGTATCTAAGTTTTGTTCAGTTTTTATAGGAATTCTTAGGCATTATTTTTCCAACATAATAACATACAGGGCTATCTTTTGTCTGAGACATTAGATTCGACAAAACAGACATCTTAGAAGGTCTCGAGTACTTCAAGCTCAAACATATGTGGTTGACACTGTGAAACACTTCTCAAAAGGTTAATCCCGATTCTGTAGCAGAAAATAATGGAAATATTTTAACACCAAAATTTTTCCATTAGATTACGATTCCAGCAATGTCTTTAATGAAAAGTATTGTCTTCGGCCTCTCTATTAATACGCATTTTTTAATATTAAGGTTTTAGTTTGATGCTTAGATTTATAGAGATTATGATCTGTGTCCACTTGACTACGTCTCTTTGGTATATTAGGGGATAACGTATAAAAAATTAAGAAAAAAATTCTTGATGAACCTATTCAAACGAACAGAAAACATTACAAAAACTAAAGCCGACTCGGCGGTGCAGGGACTTGGAACATGTGCACCTATGAACGCGTTACACCAACGCAGTGGGATGTAATTCCACACAATGCATGACTGTTTTCAGTTGCGTTGTGGCATGGCGTGCATTTCCAATACACTACGTATCACCCCTGAATCTGAATCCTTCCTGTAATTTCCATCCTTACACCGTCAATTATGAGTGCGAATGTAGATTGAGAAGAACACAATGGGACGACGGGCTACTGCGGTTCACTGCAATCTAGTGGCAACGTAATTACTTACAGATAAAACCGGTTTAAGAACTGACGGGCTTATATACACCACATTAGTACGCAGAGTACTCGTATGAACTAGTTCGACACTGAGTCTTTAGACATGTAGGCGTAATTATTGGGGAGATAGAGGCTAAGTAACCAAAGACGATAAACAAAGAGCTACATCTCAATCGATAAAATATGTTTACAGACACCACCAGGTGGTGGACGAAAACAGGAATACATATATTAAACTAGTGGGGCTACAACAGCACATATTGCGTCGCATTATTGGTAACGTATGTAATTTTGGAAATTTTGGAGAGTTCAATGAAAATAAGGCCTGCGCCATTGCTCTACATGAAAAATGAAAAACAAAAAACAAATGTGAACCTATTTTTCACATTTTTTATCAATCAAGCAAAAATTACATAGAAACTACTTATGTTTTCAAAACAATGTACCTGACAAATAGGCCCCATTTTTTAATTATATTTTGTTAAGGAAAAGCCTATATCATTAATATTCCACTTTTGAAATGTTAATATTTTGCAATTTTAGAAAATAAAAAGTTCGCTGGAAATGAGACCTAAACAAACTTTTTAAGCTTTTAATGCTCTTTCCGAGGATTTTTTAAAAATATTTAATATTTTATTAAAAATGTTTGAAAATTCCTTAGCTCAGGCAAAATTACGAAAAGAGGAATCATGTTTTCGAAAAATTGTGCCCCAACTTATATCAAAATCTGTATTTATGTTATTATATCTGTGGTGTTAAAAAAAATATGGAGCCATTTTTGAGAAAATTTGGAAAATGTTGAGGCTTCGTATAAAGAACTACAGCCTCGAACCCATGTTTCCGTTTCAAACTCGCAGGGCCTCAAATTCGATAATATCTTTGGGGAAAAATCTGAGAACGGTTCAAGCGCCAGCGCTGACTACAAACGGACAGATGTGGACGAACATCCGCTAAAAAAAGGAGAATTTTTACTAGCCACCCTGTCAGAGGAAATATTGTATTATATATAGGAAGAAAATGTATTCATTTTTTTCCATTCCAATCCTTCTCAATAGTGGATTTTCTGTTCGATTTTTTTAGTTTGACGATTCCATCTCTTTGGTATGTAAGTACATGGCATGGACAGATAGTAAAAACAGTAGAATGAAAAAAAGTCTAGAAATACTTGAATACAATTGCAGGTTTTTGAACCTCAAGATGTATATGAGCGTACATAGATAACTATAAAAATAAAACATTCTTCGTATAGCCAGATTCATACAATTGTAGATGCACGTTTGCGTAGCTGAAATAAACTTCACCTCTTGAATGAGATAAACATGGCTGAAAGCAACGTGTGCAGCCCGAATCTTAAACTGCTCAAGTGGCGCTCCAAAGGCGTGAGTGGAGCGTGCTGGCTTGCGGCAGCGACGGGGGAGGGTACAAGACGGCCAGGCGCGCACGCGGCCCGAGGCGCGGGTTCCGGCGCGCGGGTGCTGATAGCTTTACTGGCGGCCCGCGGCCGCGCGCGGCGGCCCCGCCGCCGCCCACCCCGACCCCGACACCGATGGCGACCCCGCTACGCCATTTCCCACAACCCTACTGCACCTCACCACGTCAACTACGCCTCCGATCCGCTCCTCCTCGCCCCACGCCGTCGTCTTCGCTCCTGCCCCTCCCCAGTTTCCTCTTTTGCACCCTCACCCCGCCACCGCCACTTGACCCTGCCGACCCGACCCCTACTCGCTCGCGCTGCCTTGTCTGCGCTGGGACATCCCCGATTCACGCTAGTACGCCACCGCCCGCCCTTCAGGCGGCTACCCAACTCCCACCTCGACTGAGAACCCCTTCCACTTCTCATATCCTTTGCACATCCTCACACTCCTGCTTGCCTCCATGCCTACCGCGCCCTCTCTTTCGGGACTTCTCGCCCCGTCCTGCTCTCCCGCCGCAACACCCAATCCTGGAATTCCTCCCACGCAACTTTTCTCTCTCATCTATTCCGCGCAACCTTCTCATATTGTCTACCTCTCAACATCGCCAATGGAATTTTCATCTCTTTCCTCCCACCGATGTGTTTACCTACTTTTTCCCAACATGTCTTCCTTACCTTTTGTCCTCTTGGCTTCCTCTTTTCCCTCACTTCCCACATCAAATTCCCTTCGACCCTCCCCCGTGTCTGCTCGCTCGACCCGTTCACAATCCACAGTTCCCTCCCACTCGCGCCCTTGCCCGCCCGTCGGGTCCCCGCCTCGCCCCCATCCCACCGATGCCCCGCAATCGCCCCTGTCCGCTCCCCGTCCACTCGTTCTCCCTGCTGCGCGGCGCCTCGCTCCCCGTCTCGCTCCCCGCCGCGCGTACACACATTAACCCCACTTTGCTATGCAAGGGCTAACGTCTAAAAACGAGGCGTCGAAGCTCTTTCTCTCCCCTGCGACCCATAAAACTTTTTCTCAGAAGCAATTGTCACTGTTGGGAGCTCGTAAGGCCGCGCGCGTGTGGGTGCGCAGCCAGTGTGGGTGTAATATGGAGGAGTCTTGCTGTGCTGTTTTGTGTATTATAATATTTATTGTATGAAACTCCCCTGTCACCTTAGCGCGTCCCCAAAGCCCCATAATGCAGCCCAGCAGGACTCATGGATTTTTTATTTTATTTCCAAAAGTTCCTTGCCTACTTTTTATACTACGTCGGAAATGGTTTCGAATGTTCTTTCCGCGCCTTTCACGCCATGCCAAGTGTTTTAAATAATGTCCTCGGAGGGACGCGTGCATGAACTCATTTACTTTTCATTAGACGGCTCTATTAAAATGTATTTTATGGAATGACGTAAATTAAAACTGAAGTTCTTGAAAAAGATGGTTATGAATAGCTTATATGCTCGCGCAGAAATCCAAACAAGTGGGCGCGTGGCGGCGACTGGGGAAACAAGCGTGGGTGGCGGAGGGCAAAGGGCGAGGGCGAAGGCGCGGGCGCGGCCGGAGGAGTCCGGAGGGCGAAGGACACAGCTTGAATGCCGAAAAGAAAATGAAAATGTCTCGAAGGTCTCACGCGGACTCCACCACGCGAGTCTCTGATACTACTAGTGCACAGACGGTTTATATCTTGGTTCTCGTGGCACCTTTTGATTTTTAAATAGCACCCTTATGTTTGAACGTTGTTTTCATAGAGAAAAAATGTGTATTTACGATTGAGAAACTTAAATCACACCTTAACAATCTATTCAGGGTAGCACAGTAGATACTGCTTCAATATATTCCCACGTATGATTACATAGTAAATTGGTTTATTTATTCCTTTCTCATTTGTTCTTTTTATTTTAAATGTTCTGGCGTGAAAGATCTTGCTTTCTGTCAATGCAGTGTGATACTCAATAACCGGATCAATTTATCGATTCATAGATTGCTTTCAATTATTGTAATTTTCTTGTAACCCTCTGAAACTCTCTAAAGCAAAGTGTTTCTTCACAAAATGATCCGAAATAGTTTGCGTGTGGGCTATAATTTTACTGAAATTCTTCTTTCCGTCTCCCTCCTCAGTAAGTAGAAACTTCTAAATGGACGCCATTTGGTATTTTTCTTTAGAAATTCAAAACTCATGTTAGTACGTGTAGGTTATTAATACCCAGAAAATAAAATGAACTTTATCATACAAATTATACTCCAGTTTATGAGATATTGCTATGTACACTATTCTTTAAAGGTTTTTTCTATGAGTATATCCATTAGAGACTAAATATAACGAATAACATTACTTACACCATTTTTGTATACTCAGAAACATTCAAGGTATAATTTACTGTTTTGGTTTGGAAGACGTTCATGAACAATGTTGTTAGCATTTCTGTGTAGCTTTACGTCACAAACATGTCCAGAAAGTGTGAATTACTTTTGCGTGACATCCAAGCTGGAAAATTCTATATCTCTTTTTTTTTCTTTTTTTTCTTTTTTTCTTTATCATGTTATTTTTTAAAATAGAGCAAAATTGTTTCATAATCAATAATTAAAATGTAAAATAAAAGTTGATAAACAGACGTCAAATTTGAAAGTCTTCAAATTTCTATCACCAAGCGTAGAAATATCGTATTGGATTGAAAAGACATAAATTAATCATTTTTCAAATTCAATGTCAATTTAATTTGTTCCCCCACAGTACCTAACATTCTTCCTTTCCTTAAATAATATTCGGTGACTGATTTTGTAGATTTCTAAATAGTTTCCACAGAACAATTTCGTAATTTCGTAACAAGTAAAGGAAAAAGCCTTTCAAAACAGTTAAGAATTTGAGATACGCATTACTTACACTATCGCAAGTGAAAAATATGAAATAGTATCTATATTCAATTTCAGCCAAAAGTATAAAGGCCGTCCATGTAACTTAATTAAATACAAAATTAATACACAATATGTCATGCATTCATGTTTTTCAAATTCAGTCAATCTTCAAACTGTTTGGTGTATGGGGTTGATATCAACTACGGTTTTGCGGCTTGCCTCCCGTTTATCTGCTCCAAACGCTAAGAGCCATGTTTTATAAAATACAGATATTCGTAATTATAACACGCAATTTAGTAATAATATGCATGACGTGTCCTAAAAATACAAAAATGTACTAAAAATACAAAAAACACTAAAAAATGCAAAAAAAGGTATTTCAAATGACAAGTTAATAACTTATTATATACTACTACTCTAATAAGAAACATAAAATAATAGTGTTTATTTCTTAATGAAAACATTAATATACACAAAAATATACCACTTCAATGTTATTTTATATATTGTACAAGTTTGAGTAACCTGACGTTGGCAAGGCTTTCATCACAATGTTTATCCGTCAAGAAAAGGAATAAATACTACCTTTATAGAAAAATGGAAGTAATTTTACCCGTCTCACCGCTCCCCCGCACATCGCCAGACCCAACCCCTCCCGCATCCCCATCTCCCCATCGCCTTAAGGTTCCTGCATCGCCCTCGCTTCTGCTCCCCATTTTCAGCAGCTCCTCTCCGTTCCCATCATGGCCCACTTCTCTCAGACACGCCCAGCCTCACGCGGACTCGATATCGAACACCCTGCCTGACCGCTGCAACTCGACCTCAATTGCACAAATGCATTGCAAGGTTGCGTTACCCCAAAGTTTATAAAAAATATTAATTTGAAAGTAACGTTTTCAATAAAGAACTTCTACGATTTTTCTTGGGCACTGAAAAGCATTTGAGGAAATTTGGTTGAAATTTGTTCCACGCGATCAAGAGTTACGCGGGAAAAAATCGAGTTATATTATAGTAAGAGAAATAAATAAATGAAATGGATTGATAAAAGATAAAGACCCTTCGTAGACCAGACATCCCACCAAATCTCACATACCAATCACAAAACAGGAGGAATCTAGGAGTTCTGTTCGATAAAAGGCTTAAATTACGGCAAAATATAAAACACCGAATAGCGCTAGCGACTAGTAGAGTCCATAAATTACATCGGATTCTCAAAAAATCATCCCCTACAACTACATGTTGCTATTCACCCCTATCAAGCGATGATACGACCCATACTTTCCAATGCGCTGTGTCTTGGCTGCTGCATCCAAACAAACATCAATAAAATCCATTTTTTTCAAAATAAATTCCCGCACCATCAGACAAGCTCCCTGGTACATTCCGAATGCGCAGTTACATAATAAACTTGGCATTACACCAATCCCCGTCAATTTCTCCTTCGTATCCGTAAATTTATATCCCAAAATATTAAAGATCCCTTCTGCTATTCACATTCACTTAAGGAAGCAAAATCCTCATCGCCAACGATTAAAAAGAAAGTCACCAAGAGAATTTTTCAATCCCCCATAGACATAAACCGATGAAACTTTTCCCATTATAAACCACGTTTATAACCACTGTATTGTGTTTTATCTAAAACTAAATTTCTGTTTATAATGTCTCAAATGATTCTTGTATATAAATAATATTAATTTATTTATATTTTGGGGCTGCAGAGGGCCAATGGCCACGCTAAATTAAAGTAAAAAGAAAAAATAAAGTGCTTCATTTAAAACCTGAATCGAATATTGAAATGTTTTTTTCTGCGTCATCCTTTTTCCACCTGCATATTCTTTTCTTGCAGGTTTCTTGTTTTAGTTAGCAAATGCTGAAATGTCTCCTTGTATTTCTGAACACTGAATACAGTTTTTCTCGCATCTTTTAATGCTACTTACAGAATGTTATGGTGTTTGCTGGCGAATAAATAAAAAATAAATAATAATTTCAAATATTACATAAATTATTCGCCTCTTATTTTCAAAAATCCACAGGCATATCACGCACTACACTAACCAATATGTTCATCTCAAAGAGATTAATTAATCAACTAATTTCAGACATTCACTATGCCGAAGAGGTAAATTAATGTTTCCGAAGTGTTAGTAAACTAATGAAGTAACGTTATATCTACGAATGAAACCTCACGGAAGCTGCTTCAATTTCGTATTATACATATACTTTTCTGAAGACACAAGTGCTCTTATTCCACGCAATCTTGACTTCGCGCATTTTGCATATCGACCGCAAGTGTAAATCAAGCAGCCCTAAGCTTGGGAGCCCCGTGCCGCCACTGCCGACACCGCCGCCGCCATCGTCGCCACCACCACCGCCGCCGCCGCCGCCGCCGCCGCCGCCGCCGCCGCCGCCGCCGCCGACGCCGCCGCCGCCGCCGCCGACGCCGCCGCCGTCGCCGCCAGTGAGAGAGCGCGGGCGCCGCGACGCCGCTCCGCCGTCGCGCCGCCGTTCCCCGCGAAGCGCTCCTCCCGGCCCGCCTCGTCGCGCTCCGAATCCCCGCGGCTTACGGCTACTTCCGGAAAACTTTTTCATTTTCGCCCTCCCTTTCTTTTTCCTCTATTCTTTCTTGAGCGGCGTTTCAGCGTACAATTGCTTGCTACTGAAGTATAACAATTTCTCCACATGAACTTCAAGCTTTGTCGCGGGTTTATTGAATAAGAACGCGAGCAAGCGCCCGTGGAACAAAAAGCTAAGAACTTGATTTAACAGTCCTTAATATCCCTAGAGGCGTCGCGATGGAGGAAAAGTTTTTTACACGTAGACTCCAGCTAATATGAGAAAATTAAGTTTTACTAAAATGGCAGCGGTAGCGGCGGCGGGGGCGGTGCGGAGGCGGTGCGGAGGCGGGAGATGGAGCGCCGGCCGATTGGGCTCCGGGGTCCCGTGGGGCCGCCCGCTATTTACCAGCCCAAGTTCGACAAAAGAGTTCACATTCGCGTCTTTCCTACCTACCTAATAATTTTTCTTTCTTTTGTGCGGGCGTATGTAAACCGACACGTCGACTGCGCGCCCGGTCTCTGGAGCCCCGAGACGTCCCCTGCCCTCCCACCCCCTGCCCCACCCTTCCACCCCCCCCTTCCCGACCCCGGCTCTCGTCTTCCCCCCGCCAAGGTTACCTCTCTTAATCAGCTCTCAAAGGCGGCGCGCTGCGTAGCCGCATGAAAAACTGAATAACTTTCCGATTGTTAAAAATTTCAACATCGGTCTTTTGCTTCTGTGCGACTCTCATTGTGAAACGAAGAAAAGCGCGGTTTGCTTTAATTAATCTTAGATTGCGTTTTTTCGCCGAAACAAAGAGCAGGTAGGGATGCTATGACTACATTCAGGAGCTAACCACGGTGGCTTCGATGTAGGCTTTGCTAGATTTCTGTTCGTTTGAATTTTGTCAAAAAATTGGAGATCTTGGCTGGTGGTTTACTTCCTATCGCCTTTACATAAGAATACTTTTGAAATTTTTGGCAGCATCTATGGTACAATAAACAGTGGAAACACTGCACGTGTTTATTTTTATGTTAATTTCTGATTCTTGGTTTGGATTCTTGCGTTAATCTCAAGTAAATGAAGGTATTATACGCAAAATAAAACAGATAAAAAATAAATACAAAATAGTGGATCTAAAATTACTGTCAATATTTAATAACAGAACACAATTTATCACAAAAATGTACAACAGGTAACTTTTAATAAGGGGTTGTATGTATAAAATGATACTTGGACACGTTTGTAAGTTAAGTTGATTGATATTCTCCGTACAATCCTGACTCGAGGTCGTGCGAATTGAACCAGATATTTGATTTTTTGAGAGTACATTCAGTAAGTTTTCAACATGTTTAAAATTGTCTCTAAATTTTATGTTTTTTCTCGGAAGAACTCTTAAAATCAGGCAGGTCACATTTTCGTTGAACTTTTAATTTTGAAAAATGCGAGAAAGTATGAGCTGTTATAGCACTACTATTTTTCTAACCTGCTCAACGTTATTTTCTCCCAAAACTTAGAACATTCTTCTCTTCTCTGTTTGCTATCCCCGGTGCAATTCGAATTTTTACAGATAGCGACGGCTTATATCAATAAACTACGTTTGTATTCTCTCGGCCTAATACTTGAAATAAATCCTGTTGCAGACTTACTGCTACACACACACACACACACAAATATATATATATATATATATATATATATATATATATATATATATATATATATTATTTTTCACCGCGCACAGATATTGAAATAAAACTAATAGACAGTGGCCTATGAGATGTTTTCGTTAGATACCCCAGAAATCCACTAACAAGAACAGTTATGATTTTGACAGAAAATGCAAATATTTGATTGTGTTTTGCCATCTATTCTCATACTGCGAGTACCTACTGAATTTTCATGCTTAGCGTGTACGATACGACATGCGAAAGTAAGGTTTCAAGGAAGATGCCGCTTGCCTTAAAATGTTTCCTATCCACGTGTTGGGTTGAGGTACAACAGCTATTTTTTTATATTCATGCTATGTCAAGAACTGTTGTACTGTGTATCAGTATATACAATACTATTTAATGCAGTATTTATTAACACTATATATTAACGTATTTAATTTATTTCGGTTTAATCGGGGACTTGTTCTTGAGCAGTGTGTGTGTTAATTTCTAAAAAACCATTATGTGTTGTTTTATTTAGATGCATATAGATGTAGTAACGTAGTTTTTTTATGTAAAGGGGGAAAATCTCGTAAAACGTAAGATTCTGACATTAAATACGTTTTGTAGTAAGCGTATTATTTTTATCAATATATTAAGTGTATTTATAACAAAAAGATTTATGATTTTGAATTGTAAACCATTCATGGGTTCCCGTATTACATTAGTTCTTCAGGACTACCGCCAAGATGTTACTTTTATCAATCAGTCAGTGTAACTATAACAAGACGTGCTATGGTATTGAATTGTAAACCATTCATGTATTCTCAGGATACATTAGTCCCTCACGAATACCGTCAAGAAAATACAGCTACGCAATCGAAGATAATAATTTCGTGACCACTTCACATTTTGCTTATGTAGACTATTAACTAACGTTAGAACAATTGTCTAACAAATTCACATACTGAAAAAATATTAAAAATAATGCTCCTTATTTATCATTTTTTAACTCTCACGCTTCGACAAAATACCTTTTAATTCAATCTGTTTTTAGTTTAAGTCTGTTAATTTGCTTTTAAATGTTTCTTCATTAATTCACTAATTTCATTAAACACACACACACACACACACACTTTACATTAATTCACCAACTCACACATTTAGTAAATAAATGGTATCAAACACGATTGTTGTGCCTTAAGACTCCATGGCATTTCCATAAGATTACTTGTGGTTTGCGATATGTACATTGATTATTGGTTATAATTTATTGTAGTACAATGCGTAAAGAACTAGCTCTTGGTCAACGTGGTCAACGGCCCCGGGTTCGACTCCCGGTCGAGCAAAGACTATAGTGTTCGTTTTCCAGTGTCCCAGTATGTGTTGCTGTGTGACAATGAGAAAATTCACGTCTCAGATTGAGAAGACCTGAATACGGCGTGGGGTTGTCTACGTGCTAACCACACTTACCCCCCTTAACCCATGGCCACGAGACAGGGTCGTCGCCTGAACCCGTTCACGAGCTGAGGCGCCAAGTTCATACATACATACATTGCGTAAAGGGTTAATTAGTCAGAAGTTATTTCCTTCTTTGAGTTGAAATTTCCCCAAAAATAAAATAAAAATTATATTTTTTGACAACTGTAGAACAATGTGTTCAATAGTTTGCTATGTACTAATAAAGCAGTTTAAGTAACAAATATCTTCTAATGATTGACCGGGCAGTAATTGTTACAAAAATGGCCTACTTCTTCCTATTAATCAGAAACGATAGCTAAAAAAATGTCAACTAACCTTGTAGTCCAAATTGAAACGAGCGATGTTCCTTGTGTGCACTCCGCGTCGCTGCCCGACGACGCGACGGCCGTGCGCCCGTCGCGGCACGTGGGGATGGCACGTGGGGGCGGCACGTGGGGACGGCACGTGGGCGGCCCTCCGCGCCTGCCGGCGGTTAATAATTACGGCGCGCAGAGCCAAGTAAGAGCCCGCCGAGGAGCCATCGGCGCGCTGCGCCTCGCCTCGCCACGGTGCGGTGCGGCGCGGATAGCGATGGAAGAATGTAATTGAATCCAGTGGCGACGCTTGGGCCACACGCTCACCCCTGCTGCTGCCGCCGCCTCCTCCCACCCTCAGGGCCTCGCGAGCCTTGTTATGTCACCCCAGCGTCTCTCGTGCTGTGGTGGATTTGAGCTCATGGGTGTCGTTATCCGCATAGCTGTGGGCCGCACTTCCGCACGGAAAGATGTAGTTTTAGAGACTAAGCGGTTTCTTAACTCGTGCATGAACGTGAGAACGATGATATAAATATCCTTTGTGTATGAGTGTGCAGGAACCTCCCTTCTTTTGCTAATGCGTTTAATGTTTCAAATAATCATTTTCATTTCCGATTACTGAACTTACCTAAACGTAAAATTTATTGTCGCCTCATGTACTGAATTTGTTTAAGAAAATATTTGACTGGCGCTTTAATTACTAAATTATTGTCTTTCCTTACATTAGTTTGTAGTACATTTCGTCATAAAGCTTTATATATATTTTCAAAAACTTTCTTTCTTAGATTATAACTCTATAGTGAGTGCATTTCCTTTTTTTGTATGCAAGACCTGCAAGAGATTCGAATTACAGGCATTTATTCTGCCTCACCACTTCTACGATCAAATTATCAGAATTTACTATTTTACAAAACTATTGTATAAGAACATAAAATGTGCCCTCTTTACCACTGAGTAAAATTTCCCCTTTTAATGGTGGAAAATGGAAATAGCAGTATTTTTTCTTTGATGTTTGTCGAGTACAGTTGCTTTTAAATCCTATTTATTAGTTTTATTTAGTTAATTGAATCACATTTATTTAGTCAAATCCTTGAGTCAATATATTACCAAACCGAACACTAAAGAGTGGGTACGCTAACTTAACGTTAGGTTTCACTCTTTAGTGTTGAATATTTTAATGTTGCGCATCGTTTCAAAATTTTAAAATATGGGTATAAATTACTTCTTAATTAGAACAAAATTCTGATATATTCAGTTTTTTAGTTTCATGAGTTTTCTTATGTGAGTATGCTAACTTAAAGTTACGTTAGCGTATCCACTCTTTAGTGTTGAATATTTTGATGTTGTATATCGGTAGAAAATTTTTAAATTTCGATATAAATTAGTTCTTAATTAGAACAAAATTCTGGGATATTCTTTTTCAATTTTGTGATAAGTGTGAATGATAACTTTACGGACATCGAAAAAAGAGAGGAGTACGAACGATGTGCCATGATAAATAAAATGAACGATGTACTATTGATAAATATTGAAATAGTAATATTTTTGAGTCTCTCTATTTTGTCACGCCTTAAAAGGGGCGATCATTGAAAAGAAATGTAGTTAAAGAAGAATAAGATTACTATGCTATACATTCAGAATTCTTTCAAATTCAGTCAACCTTCATGCAACTCGTGTGAATTTCACAAATGTATATTCCTGACTGAGATATGGCTTAACAAGTATTCTGAGGAACATTCTACAGTTCTCAGTTTGTTAGATTGCAGAAGAGATTTGTACGAATAATATAAGAATCTCATCCACGTTTACTATGCAAGCCTCGCATCATTGAGTTTGCAATCCTTCCATTTACTGGACTCATTATTGACGAATCGGTGTTTTAAGTTAATTTGAGTGTAATTTTAAAACTGAATTATGGAAGGACTCAAACATTCTTATCCAATAGATAAATATCTATTATAATGTAACACGTGACACGTTTAAACGCCCAAGTAAAATGTTTTCTACAGCATAACGCTATATAATTAGAGACTATACTGAGCATCAAATACGAAATTAACGTTTATTTTAACAATGGTATTAATTCATTAGTTATCACTTGAATTATATAATTGTAAGAGTAAATATACCAGTATCAAATATTATCATCAGAATATCAGCTTGTGGGATAATGACGCCCACTTCGATCAGATTTCGTCCACATTTCCTTGATCCTTTGAGCAAATAATGAGATACTCCCTTGTTTGGTTTCTTGTCAGTAAATGTAGCTTTTCTATCTGCGCACATTTTCTTCAGTTCTGCAAGGTGTTTGAGAGAATTGGGTTGTTTCGTACCGTCAAATAATTGTTCTCTATGTCCTCGCAGAAGTGAGTTCACGTGAGCATGATAGATAAAAGCAATAGCTCGTTTTTCCGTGTAGTCTTATTACACTAGAGCGACTGTCTCTTATTACAAAATTGTGGTGCTAAATCAGTATATAATTTATCGCATTAGTCACGGTTACGTAATATTACAATTTTTCAAGTTCTGTGTATATTAACGCATCTCAGCCATCACTTGTAATCCTCTATAAAAATCTTTGAGCATTGGGTGCGAAAAAATGTTTTAAAAAAGAAAATCAGTTTATTAATACTTAAAGAAATCAAACTGTGAATGACTCTAAAAAGTATTCCAAAAATACGGAGGAGTTATTTTAATAATGATACAACTCCACTTTTTAGACAAATTGGTTTCGCACAAATTGTTTGCATTTATTCTAAATATGTTTGGACTCCAAGAGATTCGTTTCCATGTGATTTGTGTAGTCGACAGACTGCATCACAAAATGTATTAATGAAATCACTTGTTTATTCAGGGTAAAACTCAGTTGAGTTCCGCGAGTCTCATGCTGGTTTTCGAAGTTTCTCACAGGGGTAGCAATATCGTCAGATCCAAGTTTTTTCAACTTTAGTCAGTATATAATTTTGATCTTATAAACAGCTACATATATAAATTATTTACTCATGATACAGTTATATATTGGCGTCTAGGAAAAACTGTTGTGGAAAATAAAGAAATTGAACATTTGTGAACAATGGTTGAAGTTTGAGAACACAATTACAACAGTCGTCAAGTTTGAAAACACTATTATTAATTAATCTAGATATAAACGTGGCAAAATAAGCTCATAAAACGTATCTAGATCTATAAATCTTATAGAAAACATTGGAGGCCGAGATTGAAAAGAGCACGTTTAACTATTTTGGAAAAATTAGCACAATTTGAATTAAAAATATACAAAAATCACTTATACTTATCCATAACCTCAAATTAAATAATTTAAACTGTTAATGTTGAAGAAAAAATTGTATGACACAGAATATTAAGTTTGAATAATGGTGTAGTAGAAGTTCGAAAAATGTTTAACTTTTGTAATTTTTGACACTTCAGAAGTATTTGATGAAATTTGGACTTTCACCAGGTTTATATAGGTTATTTGAACTTCTTACTCAAACAGATCAAAGAAAAATGGAAATTGTTTTTGAGAAAATCTAAAAAAATTCTTTAAAATTACTCCTAAAAATTAAAAGATTTCTTCAAAATTTGTAGGTCATTAAGTAGAAATAGAACCTTCGGAGTACATCGGTTTTGGAAAATATCCTGTATACGTTTTAGGCACTAGAGTGCTTCACAAATTGTCAAATTGACAGACAATTTGAAAATAGCAATTTACGGTACACGGACAAAAAATGTTGCATTACAAGCGAGATGTTTTCTGCCGAGGCTGCGTTAGGATCCGAAGCTGGAATTTCAACCAGTAATGTAACACTTCGGCCTCATAATAGGTTTTATTCCATCATAGAGTGCATTTCTCGATTCAAGATCAGGATTTTATTAGTGATTCGTATGATTGACACCATTTTCAGGGAGAATACAGGTGATGAGATCAAGATACAATTGATATTGTACGAGTCCGTTCTCCCAGCTTATTCTTTCCTCCCGACATATTTCAGAGCAGTAAAGTAATTTCAGTGCAGTACTATTTCCTACACTATTTTTTAGGTCGGAGTCGACGAAATTCTATATAGTATGAAATAAATATTTATTTATGAACCAAGGGGTTGTAAGTATCCTAATAATTGAGCGGCGACAGAAAGCGGGCGAACCAATTAACGCCCGTGGTACTACATACATTTTCTTTTTTTCCTAATTTTAATGATTTAGATTTACTTATTTACTAATTAAGTATATGTTGAATTGACTTACAGTATACTTGATACGTTGACTAGAGCTAAATTATTATGGACAGGACTTGAATATTTGTGTTTTGTAATATAACTGCACTCTCCAACAAATTATTAGGTTTTGGTCCCATAGGTATTTTTATTCATAAGAGTATTAATGAAATCATAAAAAGATTGAGATATTTAGATAAAACCATTTTTAGGTCAAATTAATAATAGTATTTAGCGACGCCACCCTTCGATGCGATTATAGCTTCAATGCGTTGCTCCCTATGCAGGCTTTTGCAATTTGTTACAGTTCAATGTTGTGATGCCATTCTTTGTTGAGAATTTCAATTATCTGGCTTTTGCCTGTGATCAATTTCTTGGCGGTCGTCCGTTTGGTGAGTTCCCACGAAGGTTCCCACGTATAGTTCCCAAAAGAGTTCTCAATGCGGTTCTGTGTGGTAAGTCCCCCGACCAGGGCAAAACTCGTAATATTTTTCTGTCCGGAATGCAGTAATACTCCTGACTTTGTGGTACGGTGCTGAATCGTGTATAAAAAGGTATTCTTAATCACCAGGAACCATTTTTTGGATTTCTAGCTGTGGCAGTAGCAGAGTTTCTAGCACTCGCTTGTACTGGTCTTGTCTCATGGTCCCTTCTACGAGGTTTAAGCGCCCCATATACCCTTCAATGAGATCACAGACCACACCAGGCTCAACTCTCTCCTCCAGGTAGTCTGGATGGAACAGTTCCCCGGGGCAACGACGGACAAATTAACTTTATTCGACCAAACTCTGAAACGTTGATTCGTCACAGACTCATACCTATAAAATATTACAAAAAATAATTATTGATCAAATGCACTAGTACTTAAATATATAAGGTTGTATTCCTCGACTCCAGTCTGCAATAGTCATATTTCAGTGTAATCTGGCCAATTGCAGTCGCTTCTTCTGCATTGCGTGGGTGAGGCGTGGTTTTTTGATAGGACGACGACCGATCACCTTCTCTTCTGCCAACCGTCTCGGGACTGTCCTTTTGGAAACTGTTACTTCCTCGGCGTTTATCATTGTAATCATTCTTTTTACGATTTGTGAGGCAAATATCCGGTCGATATGAAGACTGGTGACCCTTTTTCTGCCACATTTACTCACACGACCTGCTTTCAGGGGTTGATTGTGATAAATTTTTATTTTTATTTTGTTAATGATAATTTATTTTACCACGGTTAATTTTCGAAACAAACCTAATAGTAATCTCTGTGAGTGGGTAGAGTGAAGTAGTATTGTTTGTATTTCTCTAATTTTCCTTGGAATTGTTAAAATCCTTACCACACTAAAAAATAAAAACGATTTCTCTTTCACGGCCTTTCATTTAATATAATTCTTTATCTTGTATCCTGAATTGAATACCATCTTTCCAACTACCTTAATTAAATGGTAAAGGAAATAGTATTTACATAAAACTGCCTCGGAGCTAATTAATTATTGGACTTCTGAAACTCGTGCGTGTTCAAGTCGCCACGTGGTAGAAAGGTATCTCTGCCTGTTGCTTGGTCCGCGTATTGCTGATACCCTAACCAGCAACTTCCAGTGAAAGACATAAAAACTGAATTACGCCACACGAGGACGACATTGGAATCTACTACGCTCAAAACGTGACATTCGAGAGGAGGTGCGGCACATGGACTCCAAGGATTGTTCACAGAAGTATTCATCGCCCATGCCAATCGACTCTTGGATTCGCAGAAAGTAAGGCATTACGTTCTCCTTAAATTTTGTATCGTGCGGAAGTATTTTCTAAGAGGCAGTGCCAACTGCAAGTGCAAAGCCTTCATGACAGATAGCATCAAAATTGTTTGCTCTGGGGTCAGATCGCTTCAAAATTTCTCTCCGAATATTCAGAGGAGGGGAAAATCCCGCTGCCTGCGGGCTTTTTAGGTCAAGGCCAAGGTCACTTCGCGTTCTGTGTACATTTTCGTGGACTTGGAGGGGAGAAAAATCAGTAAAATGGAGACCCGTTCAGCTTTTAAAAATTAAATTTAGTATAATTGCAAAGGGAAAACCTTGTTTACTAGATTGAGAGAATAGCTTGGGAGTAATTTTTCATATCAATAATTCTGTTTCATGTCGAGAATATTGTGTAAATAGTTTCATTTTTAAGTGAAAACTTGTGTAATATCTTTTTGAATTCGTGAAAGTGTACAGCATAATGTGTAAACATAATTTGTGTGTATATTTTTTTAGTTTTATAAAGGCAACGCTTATTTATTATTTAAATATTAATATAATTTGCAAAGACAACAGTGTAATTTGTTACATGGTTAAATAGTGCATTTTATGGGGAATAATTTCAACTATCTCTGAAGATCAATTTCATAAAATAAGTTTAAATAGCCCTGTTAAATTGAGTGTGTTCAAGGCAGTACAAATATATTGTGACTTTGAATATTTTAAGCGTGTTAAAGTATTTTGTTTTGCTTTTCTTACCTATCTTCACCATATCCCGGAGATCATACTTTGTAAGATTTTTTAAACTTTTTTTATGATCAAGTTTACATTCTGGGCCCTAAGCCATTGTGGGGATGCTACACCTTACTTGTAGTGAACCACTATGTGTAGTGTGAAGCCCCAACAGCATACACTGGATGCGGACCTCGCACGAGCCGGTTTGGTGCAAAACGCTTGCACTGAAAAAAGTGTGCGTAGGTGCATCCACACCGCGGGGGTCGCAATATATCATTGTTGAAATCGATATCATTTTCCTTCTCGATGCTCAGAATATCCTCTCAATTGTTTAGAAATTGTTATGCAGCAGAAAATATTTTACTTGTCACTAAAACTTGTTTATTGAATTTAATTGTTTATCCACAACAGTATGCTAACAGCTTGACATCGCACCCAACGGTGATGCGATATGAGGGTACTTGTGTGATAATGAAACCCGTGTCCTTATGGATTCATAATATCTCTATTTTAGCCAGGAATATAAGAAACAATTAATAGAATTTTAAAAATTAGTAAAAATCTATTGTAAGTATTTTTATCAGTTATACAATATTTGAATGGAACAATTTTAACAAGACCTACTACATACATTCATTAAAATTGTTAAACCAACATTTTTACAACGTTTTGTGCCAATGCTAAATCAATAAAAATGAAAGTTATTATTGACGAAGTAAACGCACTCTTTCTTTCTTTTGTTATTGATAAATATATTATAAATTTAAATATAAAATGAGTGTTGGGCAGTCGTAGACAAAGTATTGAAAGTTACACATTTAATTATGATGTCCATATGAAACTTGTTTCTTTAACTACAAGGTCATCGGACAATATGCTGTAAAGTAACGTAGGTACATGTATTATAAGAGAGCTTGTAGTGACCTGTTAATACTGACACGATGAATGATTCCTACGATGTGTGTTGAAATGAAAAATAACTATCGCATGAAAGTATGTTTCCACCCTTAAGTAAGTCAGTTTTGACAAAAATTACATAGTCTTAAATAAAAAGGTAAAGCAATGGTAAAATTCCAAGCTCAATTACGCGTGACTTGCATGAATCACGTGGGTGGTAATATAGACGTCTGGGAATAATTGGAAGTGTTTCCTCCGAATATTATGCGATATCTTAGGCGATAATGTACCACATTTGCAAAATACACGCAATGAGCCACATGAAGGGTGACTGACTCAGTCGTGCCTCAATAGAATATCCATATAAATCAATTTAACACTATACTAATTTCATTATATTTCGAGTTCAAAATTCTTTCATTTTACTGTCAATTCATTCACACACTGAATTCATTCACACGACTGAATTGAGACACTCCAAAATTTTATCTAAACCAGCCAGTTCCATATTTTCATTTTCAATCCTTATTGTTCAGGCGTTTTTTAGGCGCATTCAATAAAATGGACTTCTATACCTGTTTGAAATGCAAAAATGCATTGAAATAGTTTTTCCTTCTTTTACTATCAATTTGTTATTACGAAACCAATTTAAAACATCTGAAATCGTATTTCCTATTTTTTTCAAATGTATTTGTACAATCAGCAAACAGAACTGCTCATACGTCTCTAGTTGACGAGGGCATATCATTTACGTACAAAAGAAAGCGGAGAGGGTTCATACCGAACCCTACAGAATCCAGTTGAAAAGAATTGGACACATGAGTAAATCTATTTCTACACTGTGGTCTATGAGGTACGAAAATATCCCGTGTAGATTCTTTATGAAGGTAATTTGGTGGTGGGCAGTGGAGAAGTATTTTCGGAACGGCGCGTGGTGAGCTGGCCGAATGTCATTGTGGCGTGGCGTGTCGCGAGGATGGACTTGCACTCAACCATGGTGGACAATCACCACTTACCTGCCCGTCACTGATGTCTCAGCGGCGTGAGGCGAGGTACTGCTCAGGAATTACTCAAAATTGCGCTATATTCTTTGTAAAAGTTTCTACCCCTCGACTACCAGTGTATCGATGGTGGAGAGGATAATTAAGTGTTTTGTAGTGTCTGTAAGCAGAGAGTTTAAATTGATTTGCCATATGTTTACCTTAGAGGTTGTTAATTATTCTTTGTAATGTGTAGAAAAAATAATATCAGGTTTCGTTTTGTGGCTCAGCCAATAAAATGTTTCTTCGGAAATTAAATGCGCTGTTTGTTCTCGTTGGAAAAGATGTTCGTATTTTATTGTTCCCTTACTCGTCATATGTTTTGAAAACTGTTCACCCCTTTTCTTAACAAATGTACTATATTATACACTATATTATTATTTACTATGTTAAATAAATTTCATTGACAGACCACTATGAATTTAATTTAATAAAAATTTATAGTGCAAGCATTTTTCCTCTCGTAAAAAAAATCAATGCTTTTTTCCTCCCATTAACAATAGTTTACAACGCGAACCTGTTCAGAATAAACGGATACACCACTATTTAAATGCCAACCGTAAATAAATAACAACTGTGTCTCCTTTTTTATGTGTCTTGTTATTGATGCACTGAGCGTAGAGCATTTATTGAACCAACTATGAATAGGTGTGCAAACACCAGTGTAATACTTTTCACAGCGTTTTTCTTGGGGTTGTTCAACGAATACTATCACAAAAATAGACGGTTTTTCTCCACCTTCGTTCAATTACGTAAAAAATATCATCTGACCCCTCATGTGTACGTACACACATTGAACTGTTTTATGTTTGACAGAAATATAAAAATATAATAATATCGGGGTAAGAATAAAAAATTAAACGGCGTATAAAGGAAATACAGCAGTGAAGACGAGTTTGACTTGACAGTATCCCAAGCTCAAAAAATTCACTTCGCCACCGAGGCGTATACTATACATTTTTGCACACTCACCTCTAACTTAAATGTATTCTATTTAGGACTTACTAATGAAGCAACCTTCATATCGCGATCACAAATATCGCAATCAGAAACAAAAAGAGAGAGTGAAGTTCCCCATTCATGCACAGGAGGTACAGTCGCAGTAGGTGCAACATGTTTGAGTTCCCAAAATTGATAATACTTGGGTCCGTGTCGAAAAATATTTGGAAATAGAGAAGATTTCTCATACCATAAGTAATCTGTGAAATCCTACTTCAGAGCGGGATGCAAATGATATTGTAAAAACATGCAAGATATGTGCGAGATCGAGCCGTTAGGAGTTTTCAGATAATCAAAGACACGATCTACCAATAAACTGAAAATCTATGTGTTCACTCAGTGTTCATCCTGAATACTTGGACACTCGCATCAACATTATTGTTCTTCAATACACGTTTCAAACAGAATGTCTGTTAGGTAGGAAACTTGGCAAAAAGCAAAAACTGTATATCTGACACGTTGCGTGCATTGACGATACATAATGCATTGTTGATATGATATATAATGCCGTGTGAAAGTGAAATACTTTTGTTTTTTTTCTGCAGAACTTTTTTTCGAATCGGGTTTTTTTTGTCTACTTAACAAAATGTATTATACGTGTATGGATTTTTTGAATGATACATTTTGCAATTTCTTTTTTGTGTGAAATAAATATTGACTATCGTTTCTCATAAGTACGGAGAAGCTTCTGTTAGAACAGGACGAAGAAGAATGTAAAAAAACATCACCTTTTAGATTTGTGTTTTATGTAGTAAATAATGCCCACATTAGTTATTCGTCCGCACAGTCCGCACTGAGAAATATTCAACATCTGTTCTTCTCGTCATTCTTAATACCATTTCTTACTGATGAAACATTTCGTTCGTACCTTGCTACAAGAAGCAATATTTTTAATTCCAAAACATTAATTGTAGTTACGAAAATGTTTACGTATCTTCTAGTAAAAGTACACAATTTTTCATTTCAGTAAGAAAACTATATTTTTTTTTATTTAAGGTAACTTTTCGCGCTGTACAAACAAAGGAAAACCTTACATGAACCTTCGTTGGAATGATGGTCTCGTAAAACACCCCATGGCACGTCTTCGCGTTCACAAGAAATGGTCTCGTTTGGGGGTGTTTTACTGCACTTGCTCTCCCAGCTGTCTCGTTTGCTTCGATTTGACCACGCGCTTTCTTCATTGCTCCAGGCTATGTGTTAGGCGCGCCTGCAATTGGATACGTCCGCGCCGGCCCTCTTGGCCCTCCCCCGACCCCGGCCCCCGCCCACCCTGCCGCCCTCGCGCCTTGTCCGCGCGCCGCCTCCAGCTCACCTCACGCTTTTATTCTCGGCGCCGCTGAATAATCCAGCGGACGCCATAAAAGTTACGAGTGGCATACAAAAGTTATTCAAACTGCTATGTCTTCCCATAACGCCTTGATTTAGATGACACTAGGGGTCGCGGTCGTCTTTACAGCTGGCTGCATCTGAAATTCATTAAACAACCATCTTATGGCTGGCGCGCGCTGATGCTTGCAAGTCGGATCCCTCAAATCCGAAACGCCAGGCCGTTCCGCCGACCGGGGACGCGGAGTGCGAGACGCGGAGGCTGTGTGGGGCGGGGAGCGAGCGGGCGGGCGGGCGGGAGCGCTGCGGGTCGGGTCGACCCCTCCCACACCCCCCCCCCCGACCCGACGCCCCGCCTCGTACTCTCCAATCCTGCAACCTACCTGCGTCGCCACTCCGCCGCCGCTACCACGCCCAGGTTAAATCGGCTCCCGGACAGGAAAATTAATGTCCGAATTTTTCATTTGTAATAACACGAAATGCTCTAGGGTCCCTATCATGAAATAAAATGAACAATGGCCGTACGTCGCCAGCGGACCGGTATTTTCACTCATGCACGGTAAAAGTTGGCGCAGCTACATATACACAAATTGTTCAATTAATGCTCGGAAAAAACTTCATCAGGCATAACAGCGTAATGAAGCTGATCCACAGGTCGATATGAAATCCCAGTGATACCGCACGGTTTGATGAGATTTTTAAAAGTCATATTCGAAATGCGTATTGCCGGGGCGCGTCGGTGGGGCGGGGCGGGTAGGGAGCGAAGCAGGGGCGTGTCGGGGTCTCGGTGTGATGTCGGGACACCCGGGCCAACGGCGCCGACGGGGGAAGCGGCGTGAGTATTGCTGCCCTGCCACCGGTCCACAGCGATGACCAGGGCGGAGACTGGATGTGTGGTGCTGTGACACCGATGCGAGGTGCAGTGGCGCGTGAGGATTTTAGCTGGAGAAACGAAACCTATGCACATAAATGAGTAAGTGTTCGTGTTTAAAAATTATGTCAGAAGATTCTAAGTTACGAGAGGTCAACCGCTCACGATTAATTAGAGAAATTAATATTTCTTATTCAGTTTTTTAAGGTCGCTTTTCAACTGCTCGGTCATATAGTGACCACTGTAAATTTTAACTGTGGGGTAACGGTGAGGGAGCACATACTAACAACATACTCTACCACACATGCCCGGGTCGGGATTCGTACCCGCGACCACGGCTAACAAGGCCAGCTAAATTTGCACAATGAACTTATATAGCGTAGGAAACTCTCTATCAAAGCGTGTGAAGGTACACGTATATTCTCAAACAAACATAGTGTTCACACGTGACCAAAAACGTTTCCTAAAATTATAAATGGTAAGAAACAATCTTGAAAAACATTACATTCAGTTCCATATAGCTCTTCTTCTTTCGAATGATGTGTACTAAAACTTTTAATTGTCATCTGGATGAATAGTTCAGTTTAAGATATTTCGCACAATTATTTCCTTAAACATAAGTCTCATTGATTTTATTTGTTCATTGTCGTCAATTGTGAAATTCAATAAATAATGTATAATTCATAGACTATTGCAGAATTAGAAACGATACAAAATATTTATAATATACAAACTGCCTTTCTGTAGAAAAATGAACTGTTTTTCAGGTATTAGATGATTTATTGAGAAATATTTTAAGTTATGAAAGCAAAATATACGGACTGTACTGAAGCGGCATTGTACAAGTATGCGAAGTAAGAATGATTAGCCCATACCATCAAAAACCTAGTAATATTTGTAATAATTTCCTAAAACAGAAATAGTGAGTTCCTAGAACAGTTAGAGAAACAATATTTATAATTCCTAATTAAAGTAACTTTGAAAGAAGTACTAATTTGTGGTTAGTGAGACCATTTACCTTGAGAAAGGCAAAGTATTTTGGCCATAAGAGATGCATAAGAAACGTAAATAAATGTATATAGGCCAAATTTAAGTTAAGTTAGTTTGTAATTTAAGTTAAGTTAATTAAAGTTAAGTTTGTTTGAGGATGTCGACATTCAAACATTACATTCTACGTTGAATACAAATTCAGATTTTTGGCACATTCTCATAATATTTAAAATACTCGAACCTCAAATCCTGAATGCTCCCCAACACCGTATTACATTAACGTCAAAAAGCAGTCTTCTGTCCAAAATCATCAAATCATTTAATATTCCAAACCACTATAAATATAACGCTTTTTTGACATCACACACGAAAACGTATTATAAAAATTGAGAATGATGTACACAAACCAGACCAATAACACTAGAGAACAAAAAATGTTTTCATACCTCCAGGTGAAAGTGAGTGATTTCAAGGGAGACGATAACGCTGATTTTGAAAATCATTATAAAGAGTTTCTATCACGCGACGTCCAAAAGATATGAACATATTTATTATTTGATATAAACAAAAGCCTATACTAGTTCCCGCATTGTCACTCTGGTTATATTTCTACAAAATTGTATGAGCATACTTCACATGAAGTAAGAACAAATAAAAATGGAATACGCATATTCGTGCAATAATATGCAGACATTAAAATGGTTTGTTTGTATTCTCCACAACATTGGTAGAGCGAATGACAATGATTTGAATTTTCCATGTAACCACAACCTAAATTTCGTTGTACAGTTGACACAACACCTGGTGAGCAGCCCATGGTTTGTCCTAATCACAAACATGACAGCCAAAGTATAAAGAATACGCAAGTTTTATCGTTTCTTTTTTTCTGTGGAGTTTGGGTATAAATCTTCCACAAAGGCAACAAGAAGTTATCGGGTTTATTCTCCAACTTTCGATGTGAAATTGTTTGCATTTTATCGAACCGATAAAATTCTACAGACCATGTTGTATATTTCACCTTATCAAATCCAATGAACTGTAATATATTAATGTTTAGTCACACGCAAACCAGAACGAAATTTGAGCGCACTGCGGATACAGTTCCTCATGACACTGAGTCAGAACCTGCCACCCTAACAGTTAGATACTTGTATACTTGCGATAAGGTAAGGGGATAAAGTAGTTCCTTTCAGTGACTGATGAGCAGTAGGAAATAAAAAGGGCGCACGGCAGTTGTTTTCAAAACATCCACTAAGACCAACTTGTAATTGATCGCGACTTCCAGATGCGAGAATAAAGCCGGCAATCTTCCAATACAGAAGGTAAAAACAAACACGAAAGCCTAATTTTGTTGATATTTTATGAAAGTGGCATAGGTGAACTGAACAAATATTTTATTTTGAAATTGATTTTGTGTGTATTGATTCTACATATATTACAAGTGCAATTTAAATATATTTATATTAATAGAAAAATGCGGTATGATACGGTATAAAGATACGTGATATTTAAAAACCGTTACGTGATATGACGTTTTTATTGTGATATTCGTTATCTATGTATAAAATTAAGTACGTTGAGCATAATGCCTTCCTGGAGGTAAAAATCTTGTTCCCTAGTGTCATCCATGCCACAATGTCTAGGAGTAAGTCAAATCACCTTAATGTTCATGTAGTATGCGTTTCAGAGTCATTTGTATACTATGAAAATATACTGATTTGTTTTATTTAATCAAAAAAAGTATAAACTGTATGTGACATATGGGAGAGATGATCTGGGCACGTTTTCTTGAGTTTCAGAATCCTTTCCCAACATTTTAAATATAAATAGTTGAAAAATGTAGAAAAGTTTTTAAAAAAATAAATAATAACTAGCCTACCCGTGCGAGAACTCTCGCATATCAATTCCCACCCTTTCTCTATTCTTTCTGTTAAGAAGGAAAGTTGTTAATGAAACGTGTTTATTTGTTAAAAAATGTATAAATGTAACTTTGTACTTACGCAATACCAAACAAAAATAAAAACAATGCAATTCGCGTTGGAAATCATTTTTAAATAAAGGTTTATTCAGTAGTATAGAGATATGTTCTTCGAACAATTCACACTTCCTTAAAAACAACATTTGAAGTTCCTTGGCAGTGAGCTTTTCGCTTTCCTTGATAGTCACAAAAATATTAGAAAATGGTCAGAAATATTAGAAATCTAGTAAGTACAATCCTACTCTTTGAAATATTATTTAACTTTCCTGGATTTGTTACGAGGAATAAGGGAGTTTTGGAAGGGCAGGGCGCCAGCTTGCTGTGGTGCGAAAATTGAAACATTATTTGTATACTATAAAGTATTGGATTATTTTCTGCGTTCTTACGTATCTCAGGGAAAGCAATTCCGAGCCAAAAACATTATATATTCACCTTTGAGTATTAAATACCATTTTTTTACCATTAGAAACAATTCTGTAGAGTCAGACTTCACTTTGGTACATTGCAATATTGCTCAAACGATGTTGGGGTATTGAATATCTTAGCGAACCGACTCCTTAAGTTTAATATAAGTATAAGACGGTGTCGGTTACTATAAGTATAAGACGGACTCATATTTACAATATGAGTTTATAACTGGGCATTGATGTGCATACTTTCAGATAGCGTCATCAGTTAAATCGTGAGTCTGATTTGCGATTGTTGGCAGTTGTCGAATGACTTGCGCTATTCTTTCTAAAAAATTTAGTTTGGTTGCTTTTTTAAATTAATTCACGCAATATTGTGCGAGTTCTGATTTTTGTTCTTCACTTATTTCAAGCTATTTCACTTGAGTTAATTGAAAACGTTTGTTTTTTGTTTGTGCCATAGCACAATTTTTCCCTACTACCTCCGCGTACCCGTGCGAGAACTCTCGCATGTTTAACCCCACACTCTTCCCTATTCTTCCCATTCTAGGAGGGAAAGTTGCTAACGAGACGTATTTATTTGTTTAAAAATGTATAAAGGTAACTTCCATTGTACTAACACAATATCAAATGAAAATAAAAATGCAATTGATGTGTAAAAGAAATTTTCAGTAATGATTTCTTCAGTATTATGGAGAAATTTATTTGAACAATTCTCAACACTCCTTTAAAAATATTTGAAGTGATTATTCAATATTCTATAACAGCTTTTCTTGATAGTCAAAAAATATTTAAAAAACTTACTCTTGAGAAAGCTTCGTGGTTGAACTCTCTGTCTTAACAGTTTCGCCGAATTACTGCTGATAACGAAAATCCTGGTACAGGTAAAAGATAAACCAAACCTACCAATTACGTCTTTGAAGAGTAACTTCAATGTACACCCACATCCCTCCACATTTAGAAACACGGCACTCGTTAAATGA